>CAKLNU010000052.1:0-600000 GCA_922788865.1 Poeciliopsis turneri
GATCACACTTGCATGAACGTATTCACCTGATCACTGCTTCATGTTGGATCCATGCGTTATCATTTTCAACATCTTTGTTGTTGTGTTTCGTTCAGTGCAACCAGATCAACTCTTGGTTCCCGCAGGTAAACAGGACTGATTTTAATTTTCCACCTACACTTGAACCTGGGACACTCCATCAGCTGCACACCTCCATAATGTTCTGCTTTATCTGGAACAACAGTGGTAGGCTGGAAAGAACCACCATTTAAAACAGATTAAGAAAGAAAGACAGTGTTAGGATGTTGGGTTGATTTGAGCTGTTTGGTGTTTTCATTCTAGTTTCATTATTATTAGTTTTTAATTGGATTACATCAGCCTTTGTGTCTGTTTTACTTTAGTTCAGTCCTTTTTCAGTGGTTCTACTTTTATTGTGTTTATCTCTTCTGGCTATCCTTAGATTCATTTTCCTAGCTCTGTTTTAGGTGCTCTCACTGGCTCCTTGTGCCATTTTCGTCTCTCTCTCCGCTCACACACCTGCAGCCTGTTTGTCAGTCCGTCTGTCCAATGCCAGAACTTTTGAGAAGATCTCATAATCAGCATAACACCATAGGATCTCTAATTTTTGACACAAATGTTCTCCTTCTAAGAACAACAGTGAGCAGAGCTCTGTAACACTTTCTCACTGCACTGTTACTGAGACGTCCAAAACAGAGCGCCATGATTTAGAAAGTTCCACAGGAAAGCCATCTATCCCTGGAGCTTTACCGCTTTCCGTGCTCTGCAGCGCTCCTGCAGTTCTTGTGCTAGAGAATTTGCCACTTTAAAAGTACTGAGAAAGTATAACTGTAAAAAGCCACATTGTGGCTTCCACATGATTCTCAAATCATCAACAAAACACCATTTCCTGATAGAATCATGTAATCTGTTGAGGCACAACTGACATCATATAAAACAAGGTTCACTCTGGAGTCACAGGAGCATTTATACTACTAGTAAAGCTAACTTTATATTTTCATATTTAATAACTTTTAGTAATCTTCCAGATAATATCTTCAGTTTCAATAGAAACTGGAAGAAGTTTCTGGAGAAAAGTTTGCTATCTCTGTACTTTAGATCGTCTTGTGACTAAGAACAAGATTCTATATGGTTAATTTTTCCATTATCAACACTGCTGTGGGTTTATTGAGCAAAAGCTGTCAATGCATTGAGATCTTAAGGGTTCATAACACACAACCTCTCTGTTCACATCCTTTGCACCGTTAAGGTTCGACAACCTTAAAAGCAAATTAACAGCCGAAAGCAAATAGTCATCCAAAAACAAAACAGCACTTATCTGCTGTTTTTTTTTTTTTTTCATCTTTAGGTAACCCATTTTAATTTGAGCTCTGATTTTCTGCATCAGTATTTTGAATTCTTCAGAACGAAGAAGTCATTTCGTCAATTATTTTGCCTTTCGATTCAACATGAGCAAAATACTTGGTAAGGTTTTATGTTTCTGCATCATGCTGTGGAGACATAAAGCCTCTATAGAGAAGATAATCCTGGCAGAAAACCAGTAAAAAGAAAGAGAACTGAGACTGGTGTGGAGGTTTAACCATCAGACAACGACCCTAAAGACACATCCAGAGTTCTAATGGATGATTCGGGTCCAAACATATCCAAGTGTTAGAATAGCCCCTCAGTTGCAGTGAAAGGTGGTTTTAGTTATTGGGCAGGTGGATGAATATAAATGTGCATCACGGTTAGAAAAGATCCCAGTAAAGTAAATTAGTTTGTGGTTGATATAGGAAGAGCTTTTCATGGTGTAAACACTTTTGCACGGCCCTGTTTAAGTATTTGCTAACACTTGTTCCTGAGCTGTTGGCCCTTTTACTCAGCTGCTTCTGATTAGGAAAAGGAAACCCTTCAATCATGTTCCCAGTCTGCTCCTTTCCCTTCTCACTCTCACAATCATTCTGCTGGGTTGTTTCCAACAGAGAACTATTCTGCAAGTTTATCAACAGCTCCTAGTCTATTCGTTCCTCCTCCTTTGTGCTCTCCTCTCTGGGTTCCCTTTCCTTGCACCTCCCCTGCAGGGCCGGCTAGAAAGAAGAGCTCTGTCATGGGCCTGTGGAGAGAAAATGGAGGAATTCATCCCATGCTGCGTTGGTGATAAAACTCCAGAGCGTGACACATCCAGCCTCAGATTACAAGCAGAGGATTCATTCCTTGCATTCTCCTTGTCACTTCGCCTTCAATGCTAGCTTTTAGCAATTTGCCACAGAATGATGGCCTCTGTCAAGGAAACCGGCCAAAGATTAGCTTTGTGCAGCAGCCATGTTACATTTCCAGTGTTTGCATGTGCAGAATGTGTAAATGTGAATTTACACAGGCAGGTGCATGTATGACATGAGTCAAATGAGCTAAAATGTGTTACACTTTCTACACAGATGTGTAGCATTCTTACTGCAAAAAACACCAGATTTTAAGTTTATATACCAAGTATATTAGGTCTTGTATCTGGTGTAAATATCTACGTACATTTGAAATAAACAAAACTAACTAATAAGCAACTTTTCAGCAAGATATAGAAGTTTGTTCTAAGTCAATAATCCCTGATTATTAATTTTAAAAAGAGCTAGTTTCACCAGTTCTTTGCAATAACATTTTCCCATGTTATTGGGAAACATGGGAAAATGTTTTGTAATAAGTGAAATTATCTGCCAATAGAATTGGCACTTTTTAAAATTACTGTTCTACAATCCCTTAATAGGATTGTGTCTTCCTGAGAAGTTACTTGTAAATGACCTTGTCCTATTTAAAGTGTACTAAGATGTTTGGACTAGAAGCTAGAAAAAACATACTTGATAATATTTGACATTTTTTTGCAGTGAGCACAACTTTGCCAGTGACCTACATCAGGATAAACATTAACTCTGAGTTGGTAGCTGATGTGTAAACTCCCAGCAGGACGCGCAGCAGCGTCTGCAGCTGGAGAGACGATAGTGCTGACTAATGTCTCCCTCTGTGTGTCTGTCTGGTGCCAGAGCTGATGTAACTCTGCCAGGAAACAGTCTGTTAACAGATATTTGAGTCGCAGAAACTGCCAGCCAACAATGAGCCACCCGGTTCTTCAATGGACTTTTTTTTTTTTTTGTCTCAGATGCAAGAAAGAATCATTAATAGACAGAAACTTGTGAATGATTCCATTTCCTCTCAGTATGTTAGGAAGATCCCACTGTGGTGCCATGCCTTCATGTTTCTCTATGCTTGTTATGTCATTTCTAAATTGTGCTCTGCTCTGTCGTACAAGACACGCTCTAACTGACTGCTGCATCGCTGCTTTACTGACATTGATATGCATTTTTATCTCCCATATATGCATCTTATATCGGAAGCAGCACCACAGGTGGCTTACTTAAAGTCTGAGGCAGAAACATCTAAAGAATATAAAATTAGACGTATTTCATTTCAGAGCAGCCTCCTCTGTTGTTCTGGTGTTTCTCTGAAGGGACATGATGATGTAATAATGTTTATGTATAATGGCTTTCTTGCAGGTACACTTCCCTAAACCATTATGAAGATTGTTTAGTTTGTTTTAATGTTTATTGTTATACAGTCATTAGAACAGCTGATCAGGACGCGTCTTTTTCTGTGACCTTTTCTGAATGCATCACAGTAACATGTAATGAGGTTTAATGTGATTTTCTTCCAGTACATGAATGCATTCATGTTCCTCTGACAGTCAATCGTTCCAGCTGGAGCTTTGCTCATGTTGTTTCCTAGCTATAGCTAACACAGACGCAGCTCCTCCTCTGAGTTTTCTCCACCACTCAGCTCCTTCAGACTAGCCAGCAGTGATTAGCAAACACCTGGTGGAACTGTTCACCAGCTGAGCTCGTTATAGGAGCCACTTCTCAGTGAAATGATGGTGAAAACATAAAAGGGTTAACAGAGGAGCCATGTTGGGCCGACTTCCTGAAGGCAGGGCTTCAGAAAAACACAGAGTTTTTAAAGAGACAGAGGCCCAATTTCAAGTCAAATTTGATATTTATACCATTCCTATAATCAATGAACATAACATAATTACTCTTCTGAGTTATAAAATGGCACTATGTGAGTAGAAAACACAGCACTGCCCCTTTAAAACATAATTAAATGCAAAACATTGATATTACATTTATAGTAACAGCCACAGGTCCAAACACACTGGTCGCCGTTGGCGTCTTGTTTTTGTCTCTCAGCTGCACATTCCAATCCAGTCAAAACTATTTCAGAAATCCTGTTAAAATAATGTTGAGGATGTTACCTGGTTTACAGTGAAATACTCAGCATTATGTTCTCCAGTTGTGGGTCTAAATGGAGGCGGCCTACAGCGGCTCTGGGCAGTCACACTCTGCCTCCTGCTGTCAGAGGTGAACAGAACCACCACCCGGCCCTCGCCGCCCTCCCCTGGCCTGAGACCCGGGCCTGCGATGACAGAGGTGTCAGCGCAGGTCACGGTGATCCTGTCCGGCTGCCCGGTTCCCACTGGCCCTGGAGCTGCTGCATTCCTGCCCCTCCCTCCGACCTCCTCCTGAGGTTCTCAGGATCCACATTCCTGCCTATCAAGAGCTCTCAATGTGGAGCATTCGAGGGTCTGGTTACGCTGAAATGTGGAGGAAGAAAAGCCTGTGTGAAAGTTTCTCGTCCAGATTAGACCTGAGAATCCACCGCTGGTGTTTTATTCTCCTCGTCTTCCTGCTTATCTCTGCCCTCTCTTGTAACAGAGTCTGTTTAGTTTTATCTCCTTAAAGCTGCCACTGCACACCCGGTTATTCAGAGGGACGTCAGAATGTCACCTGTCACTTTTAAGGATATCAGTTCTTATGTTTCACAAATGTGTTTGAATTTTAGCAACAAAACCAGGTTTACTGTTACAGCCTGTTACAGCCTGCTGGCAGATAAAACCTGAAATTAAAGCTCAGTAAGTGACTTACCATATGCAGTTTATAAAATAAACCTTTCTAAACACAATAAATCACAGCATGTAAGCACTGATATGTGACTCCAAAAAACTACTGTTTATATCCATCTACACTGTAAAAACACAAAAATATTTTTCTCTAGTTTCTAGTGAAAACATCTTAGTATATTTGAAATAAGATCAAATGAATTAGAGAAACGTATAGGATATTATAGATTGTTTTAAGTCAGTAATTCCCTAATATTGACATAAAAAAGTACAAGTGACATGTTCTGCGGGAGGGACTGATCCGCTTTCTCTGCTGACTTTCTGCTGCTTGTTCTCTCATTTTCTCCAACAGAACAAACTCGGCTGATTACAAATTCCTGCCACACACTTAAGTTCTTTTTGTTGTTTTCTTTTATTTTGGAGAAAATATGAAGTCAATGCATCCTTCCACTTTCTAATCACACAACCTAATGTTGATGTATGTAATAAATACTAATGAAGCAGATTGTAGTTTGTGGTTGTGATGTGAATGATCTCTGAACGGCTGAAGGCTCTGAGCTTCCAGCTGGGTTTTATGGAGGTCTGTTTATAGGGAACACTGTTTATTAGACGGTCAAAAGGCTAAATCTACAGAACTTTTTTTATTTGGTTTAGTTGCTGATTATATATGTTTTTCCAAAATTAAGATCTTAAAATGAACTCTCACATTACTTCTTTAATAAATCTTTATTTTCAAATGATTTATATTCTAAAGTGGCTTTTATTCTAAAAGCTTATAAACTATGTTTATTTTATAACTGCGTTTATATTGTTTGATCTGCAAAAGAAACATCTTAAAGAGGCTTAACAACCATGTATAAATATTTTTGGTGAAATGATTTTGTGCCCTGCTGATTCAACATTAAACAGCTGAGGATAAAGACAGAGCCACATTTAAACATGTTCAGTGGAAATCAGCATTAATAACAAACATCTACAAGGAGCTCAGAGCAACACGTTCAGGCTATTTTATCAGAGTAAAGAATTAAAACACAAATAAATACAGTTAATGTCAAAGACTCATCACAAAAGGTTTGATTATTTACATTTTCTAATCCAGCCAAGCCAAAAGATTTCTTTAATTTCATGCACAGACATCAGTCATTATCTTTGTTTCACACAAAAACATTTTGCGAATGATAAGTTTCCCTGGAATTGGGTTTTCTCTGCAGGTCGGGTTCTGCTTATCAAGCTGACATTTCCTGAGAGGCAGCATACTGTTTTCACAATTATCAATTGTAGCCAAGCAACTGGAGCGTAATCATCAGTCCAGGTTGAGCTAATCTGAGATGAAGGCAAGTAAAGAAGAGCAGAGCTGAAATGTTTTTATAATGAGACAGAAAACTCAGCAACTAAATGACGTTTGTAACGTGGTTACAGTAATCCAGCATCCTGAGCCTCACCTGTCATCATGGAAAAATATTATATAAATAATAAAATAATTTATTATTTTTCATTAGCTTTTTTCTTCACAATCACTGAATTTTTGCATTTTCCCATTTGCATGTATATATATGTTATATATATATACACGTATCATATTTATTAAATAGAATTAACATTTATATTAGTTATATTTATTTTTTAGAAATATAAATTTTTTATTATATTAATATTTCTTATTAAATAAAAAAATATGTAAAAAGTAGAATTTACATATATTTATACACATAAAAATCCTATTTTTTATTTATATTAATATATATATTTTAATAAATAAATACTTTTTATTTTCACTTCATTAATGTATTAATTTATTTATTGGGTTTTGCTTTTACATCTGACAGAAGCTCGACATGATTCTCTGCGGGGGCCCATGGCCCCCCTGGGCCGTCCTTGGGGACACCACTGCAGGATTCACTGCCACACAAATGCAAACTGCTGTCCATGGAGGAGTCAGTCTTACATTCACAACTCGAAATCAACAAAAACAAATGCAATAATCTATAGAAATGTGTTGAATAGAAACGTTTCCCTTTACCTCTGCAGTTGTAACATCAATTAAATCTTCAGATTAATGTTTTCCAACTTTCCTGACTTTGAATCTGTGACTTTCATCTGCTGCTGCTGGACATGTTTTATGCATAAAGAGTTTTCATGTCTACAGCTGGCCCAAAGTGTTGCTTCAGCTTACATTTGTATCTCACTGCATTTTTGAACTTTTTCTAATATCACAGCCTTGCCCAGGGTCCCCTCGCCCGGGGCAATATTAACGGCGCTCTGACAGATGGCATTAAACAACCCAGCTAAAATCAGATTCTTCCCTCTGCATGAGTTTTCACTTTGCTAAAGTCATCATTACCTGAGGGAGGCGAGACCGAGAGAAGCCTCATTTCAGCGAGATTTCAGAAGCGAGGCGCGCCGGCCGTTCTATCTTTATATTCACCTTCTTCTCCAGGTTATGAAGTAACCTCTGCCAAATATGTTGGCTTCTCTCCCTTGGCTAATCTCACATCATCACATCGGGCTGCTGTATTGATTTCTGGAGAAAGTAGCCCTAAATTGGTCTTCCTTTGTCAATCTGAAGCTTGTTACCAGGCAACAGGATGACCCGACTCTACTGAAGCCCCTTGATCGCCCCTCAGCCCCCCCCCCCTCTAATAGCCAGCTTCTATTACCCCCAGCCTCACTCACACAATAACACACATGCGTAATTACACACCTGATACGGCGCCAAAATCGCTGGTTTTCCTCTAATGCGTGATGCTGATCTCTGCTGGTCACAAAATTGTTTTCTATTGACGGTATAGAATTTAATTTGTTGCTGAAAATGTCTTATTTCTATAAAAAGCTGAATTAATTTGGCAGCTTCATGCATGATGGGAATAATGGGACGTTTTCAGCTGCGGGTTTGATGCTGAGACCGCTGTGCTTCAGGCCTCGCTGTTAAATATTAAGTTTTGAATTCAAAGCGATGAGTGTCAAACAGAATTCCTGATGATGTTTCAAACTAAGACAGATTGTTGCCGGCCTTTTGATAGATTGGACAGATTTTTAAACACAATTAGTCAAGTACAATTCTTCATATTAATCACATTTTGACAATTCTCCTCTGCTCTCTGCTCTCACTCCTCATTTATCTCCGCTTGAACCCTTTCAGGCAAGAGTCGGACCGCTTTGATGTGGATCCTGTCTAATTAAAATATTTAATCTGTGATGCATGAAGTCGACGCCGGGGTCCTAAAAGGGAAACTAAAACATAATTTACATAATGGAGGAATGTTTGGAGGCACATAAAACCTGCAGAAAGGTGAAAAAGTTTATCCCAACTAACTTGGCCCTTCATAAAATGAAATAAAAAAGTAATAACATAATAACTAATCAGTATTTTTTCAAACCTTGGTGGAAATAACTGCTGTGAAATATTTGTGGTAACTAGTCTTTACATCATTGTGGAGGTCTGGCCTGCTCTTCTTTGTTTGTGGTTTTGCTAAAGCATCTCAGTTTAATTTAAAACAGCTTTCTTTCATTCTTTTTTGTTTGTTTGTTTTTTTGTTTGTTTTAGCCACTTTGAGGAGGTCTTGATTGTTTGGTTTCTGCAGAGCTCAGATGTTCAAATATTTTCTTGAAAGATTTTTGTGGAATCATGACCTCTGACCTCAACAATGTCCGATAAGACGACAAAATTTTAAAATTGTGTTTCAGTGTTCTGTGATTTACAGATTTCTCTTGGTGAGTCAAATATGCCATTTCAAAATCCTCCCATTTGGTTAGGACACATTGACAGGCATTAGTCTGTTACCTAGCAACCCCAGACAAGCCTAGCTCGTCACCTAGCAACCCAAGCGTCAATCTGTTGGTCAGCTGGTGTTACCGCTGTATGCGCTGTACAATGGCTGCTGGAAAACACAAGTGTTTTTTTTGCTGCATTCTTGTTGGTGATGCAGGAGCCTCCACTTCTGCTTTTCAAAGATGTGGTTGTATAATTTCACAACTGACTGCAGCCATTTCTGAGTTGGGGGGCGTGGCCAACAGCAGATTACAAGGATTTAAAGTGACAGAACACCCTAAAACATATGAAAATAAATGAGCAGACTGAAATCTTATCTAAGTATGATTTTGTGCAAAAAATGTAAAGAACATGTTTTATATATCCCATAGAGCCAGCCTAACCTGTTTAAGGAAGCATCATAAGTCACCTTTAACACTGAAAAGGAAACGCATCACACCAAAAGAGAGAAAAAGAAACCTGCAGGTGTAATGTACGATGACAGCGTGTTCCATCATCCATCGCGGGCAGCATATGCAGCTGATGGTGCAGACAGGCAGCCCTTCCAGATGGCATTGGCAGCCTGACCTTCTGCAGCGTGGGTGCTGCGGGCGCCGAGCAAACAACAGGCAGGGTCCTCAGATGTGTGAGCTTCCCCCGGGAACCGCAGCAGAACGAGACGCCCATCACTCTCTGGATGTGCAGATGCGCCCGGCCACTGCCAGGCTTTCGGCTTCATTACGCCCGGATCTGATACGCAGCGAGGAGCGCAGCCTCAGGCTATCCGCTGCCTGCCTACCTCCTGGGCGCACACACATGCATGCATGCACACGTTAGGAAAAGAAGGCAATTTAATCAGCAGAAGGATGCGATGGAGGATTTTATTTTTATAGAGCTGTATTTTAAATACGAGCAGAAATGGCAGATAAAAATCTTCAAACACGTAAGAACTGGGGACCTGATGGAGAAACATTTTAATAAACCCAGGGAGAAGATTTGGGCAAATGATAATTAAAATGAATGAAGTGATGATATTCTGTATTTCAGGATGAGAAAACGTCTGGTATTCATTTCTTTTTCTTCCAGACCAACCAGAGACGAGCCGCAGAGGTGTTACTCAAAGTCATTATTCTCTCTACTGTGAAACCAACGTGATTTAGTATTAGAGAGAGTATTCACCCTTAATGAAACAGGAACGGTTCCCTGTGAGCAGCTGGACTTTTATTCATCAGCGGCGGAGACGTTCCCACCATGCGATATGTAATTAGTGTGTAATCCCCTGCCTTTTGGAAATGAGACCCAAAAAATGATGATGCACAACCAAAATGAGAAATTAATTCAGCAATGCTACAGATAGGCATTTATTTTCTTCTCTCACTCTTAATAAGCCAACATATAAGTTATTACAGAGGCTTTAATGTAGAAATGGTTATCACAGTGATTTGTATGGGCAAGCAGTGTTTCATTTCCCCTCCTGTCTGCCGTGGTTTTCATTAAACCTCCATTCCTGTCTGACATCAGTCTGTTTGTTCAGAATAGCTAAAGGAGAACTGATGCAGGTGGAGATCTTCGCATGGAGAAGCAGGATTTTCTGGGTTGAATTCAGTTTTGATCATTTTTCAGCTGCATTAATAGAAGAAGATTTTCGATAAATAGAAGCCAGTAATTCTGTGACTGGAAAACAGGGAACTGAGGTTGTAACACTGAAAAAGAACAAAATCTTACCAAGTATTTTTCTCTAGTTTCTATTGCAAATAAATTTGTACTCTTAAAATAAGACTAAACTAACTTACAAGTAACTTCTCAGCAGACATAGGAGTTACTTTAAGTAAATAATTCCTTAATATTGATAAAAAAAAAAAAAATTAAATAAAGAAGTTATAGTTCTGCTGGCACATTATTTCACATAGGAAAAATGTCTCATTAGTGAAATACTTTATCAATATTAAAGCTGCAGAATGTAACCCTTATAAAACATGTTTTTCTACATGTTGTTGAAGTTGTCACTACACTGTGACAGTATTAAACTAACTTCTCTGTCTTTTCCCATTGTTTTATAAAAACAATGGCGCCGTCAATCATGACTGTGCACACGCTGCTCACCCTCTCTCTGTTATGTTGCATCTTCTCCCCATCAGCAGAGATGTTGTGAATGCTAAGGCCAGTTTGATGACAGATAAATTGTTTTCCTGGATCAATTAATTGTTTCTCTGTCTTTAGCACATTTAGCAGAATGTTCATGATTGACAGCACCAAGCCCCGCCTCCTGGCTCTGATTAGCTGTTTTTGTGCATTTCTTTCGACGGCAATAGTAGGAGGAATCAACATGTTCTCAGAAAACATTTTTTCAAAATAAAAGTTTGAAACTGTAGCTGTGTGGTATTATCAAAACAACATCGTGATGAAAAGTCACCTGTGAATTAATTTTTGTCTTATTTCAAATGTCTCAACACATTTGCACTCGAATCTAGCAAAAGGTAACATTTAATGTTTATGCAGTGAACCAACATGCATCATGATGTCACGTCTATGATTTTTAAAGAGACGAATCATTTTTTTGATCAGTCTGTCCCAAAACTCCTCATTCCTGTTTTCCTCTGATGTTCACTTGCTCAAATGCTGCAAATCTGGAGTTGATCAAATCACCAAACATTAATATTTCAAGCCGGTCCCACGCAACAGAGCCTGGGCTGCTATATACATACATCTAAATAAAGCTTTAATAACAGTGGCCTGAAATGCTTACAGTGCAATCTGCAGCTCTTCCGTCTTCCCTCCCACACTCTGCATATAAACATCCGAAGAGTTGAAATGAAAGCTCCGTCTCTATCTGCCTCTGTCTCTGTCGGTAATGAGCAGAGCACAGGAGAATAAATGCCTGGCCATTTGCTGTTTGAGCTACATTAAGCACAGAGCCAGAAGAGATGCTCTTTGGCAGATTTCATAACAGTAGTATAATAAAGAAGGAACCTCTAACCAGTGGTGGACTGCAACCAAGGCACTTAGCCAAAATGACTAAACTAATAAGCCTCTTCCTTTCTTGGCTTCTCTTCTTCTCTCTTGCAACTCATGCTTCATTTTGTGGCAACTACAGATTTTTTACTGCCTTTTTTCTCCTTGCTCATCATTGTTCTGCACATTGTTGAATGCTGTGCTCATAAAAAGCCTTTCTGGAGACAGAAGAGAAAAAACAGGGAAGACTCTCATCTGAGCAGACAGCCGTGTCACCGGGCCTGAGGTGATGGATTCACTCCACGGTGACACGGTGAAGACAACCGGCTGCCAACGTGGTGCCGGGAAGATTTACCATCAGTGTGCGGCTCGCTCAATTCCTCTGTCAATTTGTGTAGATTATCTTATAGGAAATCCAATTACTGCAGCAATGTGAAAGTAATATTTGTCAAATTCTGCACACGTCCAACGCCATAAATTCCTGATATCTCCAAGTGGTTCAGCTTGTTCTTTCTAGGAGCCTTTTAGTCTGTGTTCGGCTTCCAGAGGGTACACTGAATCCATCTGACCTGCCGGCTTTTACTGGGCGTCTTCCAGTGGTTCCTAATTACCTTCGGTTTTATGGTCAGACCCGTGTCAGTACCCTGCACGGTTTGCTCCTGTGAAATATGGCTCGGCCTTGGGTTCAAGTGGGGAGAAAACACGGCGCATTGATTAATCAAGGCATGCAGGCTCAACCTCTGTTCGCAGAGGAGTCAGTTCAATGACACGTTTCCACCTGGGACACATTCCAGGAGTCGGGAGCTGCTTCCTCTCCTTAATTAATTCCTTTATATCCTCCCTCAATCTCCATCTCATCCCCTCTTTTACTGAAGTAGTTGATAAAAATCTTAAGACTTCATTATGCAGCACATAATTTGGTAATGCGGCATATTTAATTTTCTTTTTCAGTGGGAAAGTGTGAGCCGGACATGTTTGAGTTTGTCCTCAGAACATTTCAGTGTTTTCGGCTCGAATCTTTAGTTTCACTTTTTTGGGCTGTTTCTGCTTAAATATGTTCATGTTTAGTTCTTTTTTGATTTATTTTTTCTGAATTACTGTAAAAAACTTTTCCAAGAAGAGCAGAAACGTCTGAACTTCATGTCTCATGTTTTCAAACATGTTACTTTTACATTCATTAAAAGCTTCACAACTTGAGATCTGCACATTTTATGAAACATGAAAGTCTATGACTCATGAAACATATCTTAAATGAACACATTTTATGACCAGTGCAGCCTTAAAAACATGATGGTAAATTGCAAATAAAAATGGCCGTAAACTCAAGCACCTGTAAAACTAGAGATGTCCTAGTCCATACCTGAGAACAGTCAAATTCTGTTCCCACAAAGTCAGTTGATCTTTCAATTAAAAAATAAATACATAAATAAAACAGCCACCTCAGGCAAAAGTAATGAATGGCAGATTTCCACATACCAGATCCCAAAATGCCTGCACTATTCTGAACTGGAACAAAATTAAAATGATATATTTCAAAGACACGAAAGGATTCTGTTAATAAATTCCCATTTATTTTCCCATGTTTGAACTTGTGTTGCATTTTTTTTAACATGTCTGCAGACATGATTAAACAGGAAATATAAAACAGTCACAGCTAAACATTCAAAGTGTTTCTCACTCGTTTACAACGACATTAAAAGAGAAAGAGCGACTGTAATGACTGCTGCAGCTTCCCTGAACTCTCCACATAAAGTCGGATCATGTTTGTCCAGAATGTCTTGATGCTTAAATTCACTGGAACCAAAAGGTTGAACTGAACTTGAGCCAGACTCACCGCTGCATTTCAACACAGAGAAATGTGTCATTCTGCTCCAGAGGACAGAATGACTTTCCACCACAGCAACCAACACTTTGCACAGCAGTTGAAGTTTGAGTTCAGAAAACTCTCTAATCACTGATTCTGCAGAGCGGAATCTGATCGGGTCAAAATATGAAGAATAACTGATTCTGCTGCGTCCAGAATGTCGTTGAAGAGAGTTAAAACTTTCTGTTATGTTGACACACCTAATTGAAATTAATTGTGCTATTTACTTTAAACCTTGGCCTTTTCAATTGCGATGATGTGATGATGTATCAGATTAGGACTCAGTAACAGAAAATGCCTGATCTTAAATGAGTCGGATCGGTACTGGCAGCAGAACGGCTGGATCAGGACATCCCAGTATAAAACAAAGCTATTGTTTTCTGCGAGGTAATCTAATACCTTCTGTTTCAGCTCAGCGTGGTTTATTAGAGGAGTAGCTGACTTAGTATGAGCAGTGAGACAATTACAAAGGCAATTTTACTGGTAGGGTTTCTATAATCATCAGTGCATGCTGGGAGACTCTATTAGAATGAGTTTTCTTTTAGACTGAAGAGAATTCATTTGTAGTTTATAAGTCACAATGCAGCCATTAGTAACTTCACTCAGTCAGAGAATTAGAAAGATAGAGGAAAGAAAATATGAAACAACATGCAAATTAAAGCTTTTAGCACAAGTAAATGAACAATTTAAATTATTCATCCGGAGCTTATTAAGTGCTGCTTTTTTTAAGGATTGTTTGTTGAATTGCTGAAGCTATCACAAATCCTCCCTTATTTTAATAACGAGGCTTTTTCCCACAAGATGTGATTGATCCAAGGAGAATCTGGAAGGCATAACTTAATCCCACAAAGTTTTCTTGAAGTCAGCAGAAGCAGAAACCGGAGCCGACTGGCACAGGGCCACTTACAGTAATCTCCATTATGCATGCTTACATCAGGCTGCCATGTTGTTTTGATGAAAGCCTAACAAGTCTTAATGAATGGAAATGAGTGTATGTTTGTGGGATCAAAATAGCACATAATTACTCTTCTACCCCAGATGATCCAGGTAAGCTAGCGTCTAACACCGCCAACACCCGGGTCCCACCAGCAAATATCTCCTCCAGCTTCACTTGTAAACAAATTAAATTCATTAAAGGGGGTGAGTGGAGGCAAACAGCAACACGTCATGTGCAATTGTGTTCGAAGGCATAGCAGTCCAACTTTACACACCAGACTGATGGGACATTTCTGCCTGGGAAGCCACCAAGCTGCAGGAAATGTTGTCCATGCATTCCCCTCTGTCCAATCTGCCGACCCGGGCAAGACGCGAAACATCCTGATTACGATCCACAACCAAAAAACGGAAAGTTCAGCAGAGTCTTGTTTAGTCGCAGATTTTTCTGTGGAACAAACTCCAAATTATCTGCCTTTCTTTAAATGTAATGGAAAAAAGAATGGTATTATTTTAATACTTCATCAGGAACATGATTGTAACCTTTTGATGCAAACTGACCCCAGGAGGAACAGCTGATGCTGCTGATGCTCATGGAAATCTTAATAAACAGAAATATTCTAATTTAGCTTCACTTTCAGTTGGGTGAGAAATAATTTTCTTCATTTCTCTTCATTTAATTTAGACTAGATTGTGCATTTCTTTTTTCTGTATGGAAACATAGAGGCGATTTTGACTTTTACTGTTAAATAATCTAAAATTATTCTAAACACTTGTAACCTTAGGATGGTGTTAGTTTTAACAAGGCAGGTGATTAAATGTTTCCTGAAGCTGAGGTTTGTTATATGTAGACTATCACTGCACTAATGATGGTTTATGATTAATGAGTTTGTGCCACACCATGATGGACATGGCTATTAGGACTAAAAGGAGATGGAACCCACACCCACAGGAGCCACAGCAATTAGTTTGAGCCAGATCAGAGGCTGCTGGCATAATGACCCCATTCTGGCAGCTTATTCTAATCATTCTCACCGACGGCATCTTTCCTGATCCCTCTCAGTCCTTTACGCCTTGCCCTTCTGGTCTGGGGGGAAGAATTCATAAAATAATCGTCACTAATGTCGACGTTTCGGGAAAAGTGACCGCTCTGCTCGCGGTTCTCTTGCTTTAGCGACAACAATTACGTCGGAAAGTTTGATCGGCGGTGATAGACAAAACAGCAGGAGCTCATAAATATGGATAGAGAGTCTGAGAAAATAAATTAACGGGGCCTGGCCTCTCTGCTGCCCCACTTAGACTGTCAATTACAGACCTGACAGGAGCCTTGTGAAGGAGCCACACATGGATGACACGCACACGCACGCAGGCACACACACACTCATTAAAGTGTGCATTTGAGACCATTCTGGAGCCATCCAGCAGTCACCTGCTTCATTATCAGCAGGCAGAGTTCATGCTTTATGACATGTTTCAAGAGCTTAAAGCTATTGAGTATTGTCAGCTGCTGTGCAAAATCCAATACAGGGATTGATTTGGCTGAAAAATGACAGATTTTCACTTTTTTTTAACTTTTCTACATTTGAAGCATGTTGACTGTTCTGCACAAGCATTTGATGCCAGCTGGAGTAACACTGACAAAAAGAGGCCAAATATTTCATAGCTGCACAAAGAAATGCTGCTGCACTTTTTACACTTTTTATTCAGTGAAGTGGGGATTGAATTGAATTATGCATGCTGGGAGGACAAAAACATTATCACAGGGAAGGATAAACAGGAATTTGTGACCTTTTTAGAAAATGTTCATGCACATTCTCTGTGCACCTGTGAGTTGCGTGAATTTGCATGAAATAAGTCACCTTTGGACAACAGCTGGCTCAGAGCGCCGGCAGAAGGACTAATCTAGTTTAATGTGCTTGATCAGATGTAATTTCGGCTGCCACAGGTCGTTTTCTGGAACTATCTGTGTCTGAATGTCCCAAAAATATGGCACCATAAAATTGTTTTGAACATTTTAAAAATAAAAATGGCTTTTCACAGACAAATTTCACCCAATTTTATCAAACTTGAGTTGTTTTGCAAAGAAAAGTTGGGAAAATTTTCAGTTCCTGGATGTGAATCCAGTAAAAACATCCCAGAGATCCAAAGGCTTCACATTTCACAAAACGTCTCATCCAGTTGCTTTATTTTAGTCTGTCATATAAAATATCTAGAAAATGCAAAGAAGTTTATGACTTTTTAACAAAATGTGAAAACGAGGAAAGCATCATTACTCAAATGAATCTGGATCTTGTGTATAAAATGTCTATAAAATGTTAGCTATGCATTGGTGGACGCAGGAATAAATGGTTTATTATGGATTTATTATGAAGGTTTTCCTCCCTCTGTGCACGGATTGTGACACCAGAACAGTTCGATTCAACAGGAATGATGCCAGGTTCTGTTTGTAACATCATCCGTTCTGTCTTTGTAAATCTGCTGATTCTGTTCACAGGATTTCTTCAGGTATAAGCTGATCTCTATCTTTACTTTTGCAGGATTCATGATGTTGACCTTTTCACAGTAAACCTAATCAGGTATTTTTAGTTTCCCAAAC
This sequence comes from Poeciliopsis turneri, assembly GCA_922788865.1. NCBI lineage: Eukaryota > Metazoa > Chordata > Actinopteri > Cyprinodontiformes > Poeciliidae > Poeciliopsis > Poeciliopsis turneri. The sequence goes on from CAKLNU010000052.1 coordinate 17,009, forward strand.
CTTTACAAGACACTTTTTGCCCTTTTCCAAACTTCTTAAAGGTTCCCTGCTGACATGAAACTCAGAGAAAATCGTTGCTTTAAAAATTAAAACATTTTTCAGTTTTCACATTTGAAATGTAATTTAAAAGGGTTTGTTATGTGAAACTTCTTATTTTGAGCTTCATATCATGTTATAATGTTATTCCCTAATCAAAAACATACCTGGAGTGTCGCTTTGATTCTTTAATACGATAGAAGTCCTTGGATCTCCATGGCAACCAGTTGGGGATGCCTAAACGCTTGCTCATACAATGCACCGACTATTTAACTCATAAATGATGACATGAACACTCCTAAAACAGCTAAAAACAGCATAATGGAGGAGTATTGGAAAGAGAATCAGTTTCTTAAAGAGACAGACGCCATTTCAAGGTGTCAAATTACAAGTTATTTTTGACAGGATTTTAAGGTCACATGCTATAAAAATACTCCATCTACCTGGAAAATACACATTTAATAGTAAAAAATATTGAACATACATATTTTTTCTTTTTCTAATTGACGGTAAAAGGCTTATTAGATGATTTCAAGCAGAAATAAAAATGAAAATACTTTGAGCAAAGACTGATTCTAATGTTCAGCCAATCTCTGCTGCCAATTCTCCAGTTGTCTGTGCCAACTTTTTGTATTTTCTGGCTCCAGACCGTCTGTAGTTAATCCTTGGCCTGCTGTAAAGTGAGCGGCCATGATGCAGCTGCAGCTCATCCTGAAAACTGTACCTCCCCTGCAGGAATGGCCAAGGTCTTGTTTACCTCTGATTTGGAGCGAGTTAAAGTGATGCTTTTAGCTACGGAAAAAAGTAAGAAAATAATTATCTTCTGAGTATTTGAATATTAAATCCCACAAATTCCCTTTGAGAATATGAGCTGTGGATAAGCAGTCAGGTGCAGGAAAAAACAAGCCACTTGTGTATTACACACCATGTAAAACTAATGGGGTTTGAAGTTCAGTATCACACAGATGGAAACTTTTTTATTTACTTAAGGGAGCTTTTGTGGTCATGAGATTTCATTTTAAAAGCTAAGTGGTAAAAAACTCAGTTTTACTGTTACTAAGCTGTGCATAGTTTGGGCTTCTAATAAGCCTTTAAACATGTTAATTGGTTGCTCCAGCTAAACTTCCTGGATAGTGTTTCATTGTCTCAGAGGTGCATTAACAGCCTGTCCCAGCTTCATTCAGTCTGAATATCTCCGCATGCTGGAGTCCTGCTTCATATGTCAACTTCTTCCATAGATTAAAGGGGAAAATACCCATCTGAGATGTAATTTCTGCATTTGTTTGCAGTCTTTGTTGTCACCAAGAGGAACAGAGATCAGTTCCTGCCAATAGCAACAAACACATTACAGGCGAATTGAAAAGCTGCTGATCTCTGCCAAATTTTCCACGATGATTAACTCACTGACAATTTTGTAAGCAAATTATGCGTAGTCTGCATCATGTTTCCAGGCAATTTCCTCATGAGCCATTAAGTTGTTTACCAGTTACAACACACTATGAGAAGAAAAATCTTTATTGGTCGTTTGGTGCATCACGGAGATCAGTTTATAGTTTTTCATGAACTCAAACACTGTATTGCTCATTTCCTAAAGGTCTTGGCTAGAAATAGCCAAAGTTCACTGGATATTGAAGCCTGTGAGTTTGTGAAAGAGCATGGCTCAAAATGTGTGGTATAGATTATGCCACCTGGAATAAGTTGCTGTAACAGGGCCGTATTGATCAGAATCATCGATGGAGTCCAGTGTTTCACCGTCCTGTGGACAAATTCAATTCCTCTGAAAGAAGCGAGTTGAAAGGCCTGCGTGTGCGCCGGTGCACCCTGCAGGACGCGGCATTACAGAGGAAAATGTTCTGGTAAAAATGATCTACACTGATTGGAAACGGACGACGGCTCGGGAAAAACTTTTCTTCAAAACTTTTCTTAAACAGAAAACACAGAATGCCATAAAATCAGTGATTAGATATTGTTAAGTTAATCTTGTGTTTCCTTTAGAGATATTTTAATTCTTCACACCACTGGATTCAAAAAGATTTAAAGACTTGAAAGGTTTTAAGAAATATGTAAAAACCAATACAGTAAAGACACTGTAGGTTATATAGTTGTATAAATTTAAATATTGTCACACGGATGAAATCATTTTGTCTACGCCGCACTGCATTCTGGGTAGATGACGTATGCAAGGCTCTGACCGGCTGGTCGGAGCTGCAACAGTCAGTTCAGCATCATGATTAATGTGAAAATGCAGGAAGGCAAGAGGAACAGGAATACACACTTTAAACATCATTCTGTGTGGAATCAGTGTTTGGAGGAAAATTTTCACTTTTTTAATATTTTATTTTAAGCTTTAAAAGTTTAGAACAGACAAAAATCACATGCACATTTATTATTAAAATTAACATTCTGTACACACAAAAGACAAAAGCTTGTGTCACATTTTGAAAAAAAAACACACTTTCACATTCAAATGTGTTAAAATAAACCGACAGAAGATTTATGTTTGTGTGTAAAGAAAATAAAAAGATTATGAGAAAGTTTAAATATCTGAAAACAGATCTAGTTTGTGTTTCAATGTGTGGCCAGATGGACAGATTTCAGTAGCTGTGACAAAAGGGTAGATTAGTGCTTAATCTTGTTGTAGGCTTTCTTCTTTCACTCGGATTCATTCCAGGAAACAGGAGAAGATTTGAAATCCATCCAAATCTAATTAAAACTCTCAATACAAAAGGGGCTGTGCTTTTTTGACAGTTTGATTGGAGAGATGAGAAGCGCGGTGAGGGAGGGCCTACTGTAACCATTTTCACAGGAGACGCCATGCCGAGTGGCTCCTGGAGGGGGGGCCTTTTGTTGTTACTGGAGACAGATAGGCATCCCTGATAAATGTGGAAATGTGTCAAAACTCTGGAGGGAAGCTGACGGAGAACTGGAGGTAAATTTGGCCTACTTGGGCATTATTGTAGCTTTTATGCAGCTGTCAGGAAGCAAGCAGACAGGATTTTAACTCATGTCGTCTTTATTTAGTTCATTAGTTGCTATTGGATAGTTGGAGGAGACATTTTGGGTGCAGGGTTCCTTTAAGTTTTCAAACTTAATAGTCCATACTGTTTTAAACTCAGATTTCTATTTGATTCTATCTGAATATTTGAAGCTGTTCAGGTGACTGAGCATACATTGTCCTCAGTCAGAGACTTATTTAGAGCTGCTGCAGCACTGGCTGCTACAGCAGACCCTCCTCCTCACAGCCACAACACCAGTTACAAAAAGTAACTTTATGAATTTGATTATAAAGCATTAAAGAGATTCTTTAAAGTTGTAATTTAAAAAAAAAAACACTTTCTATATTTGAGCATTGCCTTTGAAACCGTAATTTGCATAATATACAAAAAGTTTGTAAAGGAAATTTATGATAAAAACAAATTTTATCCTGACAAAAAAGTACAAACTAACAGGAAAGATGTTAATAAATGACTGTTGCATATTCAGGACATACAACAAGGAAATTATAATTGTTTTCCATAAACGTTTCTAATTTTAGCTATACATTAAAATCTATCATAAATCATAGGTCATATTGTTGTCCTGCATATTTATTGTATTTTTTTTTTTTTAATCCTTTCTACTAACTTGCTACTAAACTTCAGATGAAAATTAACTGCTATGGTTAAATCTGTGCCTTGTCCCCTTTATGAAAATAAAATAAATCTAAATAAAAATACAACTATAATGTAGAGCTTTCCTGTCATCAATTCATTTGGACAGAAATGTGGAGAATCAAAGTTTAAAGATTGTTGTGCAAAAAGGTTTTTATTTTTCGAAAGTCACATCTTTATCTTCCCAGACTGATTGTGACTTTATTTGCTTTCCAAAATATTTTCCACAATCAACAGCAGGTGAAATGAGGACTGCTGAAGTGCAGACTGCTAAGTAACTGGGCATGAAGCCATGAGGTAATGTGAGAGTGTCTGGCTTCACATGGACAGGACTTCAAATGCTGTCTGACCAGCAGCAGAAAAAAAGCACAAATCAATATTTCTTCCCAGGCCTGGGAGGCTGTGAGGCCTCGCCGGCCCTAACAACATGCTCCTCTGCTGTCTGTCTTCTGAACCTATTGGTTCTCAGGGATCTGAAACTCTGCCTGGCGACAGGCCCTCTCAGGCCCCCGCTCTCGCTCCGGCTCCCACTCTGGCCCCTGCTGCCCCTCGATCCGCAGCGTCCGCGGCAGCAGCAGCGCTGTTAGCATTGTTAATGGCTATTGTTATGAATGAGGACCTCTGCTCCTGATTCTTCATTGGCAGGCCCGGGGCAGGCAGATGGATGGCTGCTACTTCTTCTCCGCTATCAGGACAGCCCAGACGCCGGGTCCAGGACTGGCGGAACAAAGTAGGAGGAATGGCGCTCCAAAGGGGAGCAAAAAGGGTGAGAGGGAGCAGAAAGACGGAGTGGGAGGGAGAGGGAGTGGAGTCAGGGGAAAAGGGCGTCGGAGACAAAAACAGCAGAATAGCAGGGGGGGGCAAGAGACAAGGGTGATGGAGCAGAGGAGCAATGGAAGGGAGCAGGTCTGTCCTCCCCTGAATAAATTTGAGTCTGCATTGTAAAGGTTGTAAAGCAGGAGTGTGGCTGCTGTCTGTGGCAGAGGCCTGGATTCTCAGAGAAAACAAGGAGGGGATGAGGGGCCACACCGCCCACCTCCCGCATCCTGCCCCGGCACCCCTGTGTGGTGATGAATGGTGGTACTTGGTGAAAGTGAAGCTTGCTGGTGAGCTTTGGCACAGAGAGACTGCCTGCAGGATCATGGGGACAAACTCAGCGCCGGCTGTCCTTCAGTCGCTCACAGACTGCCGGCACATCAGCAGCGCCGAGAATCGCCGGGAGAGACGCTCCGCCCTGCAGGCTGGCTGCTTTACCCCAGTAGCTGCATTTCCATTCATGTCAATACTCCACTAATGTCAGAAAAACACAGTTTTGCAATTGCAGTGCTTCCAATAACTAAGAAACTCAGTTAAATCACAAGTAAATAAGTTTGTTCACATTAAGTGATTCCAACGCGCCGTGCCATCATCCTAAGCACTTCCTGTTGTCGTCGTCTTTGTGGTTTGTGCCAGGGTCAACTTCTGCTTGCTGATCACATGATTCAAGTGAAGCATAAACAGAGTTTCCGGTGCAGTTTTGCAAGATAAATCCATTTTGATACGGCCAAAAAAACCACCTCATCCTGGCACTAAAACGTTTTATCGACAAATGAAACTGGCATGAATCCATGAAGAAAATTTATTTCCAAAATGAAAAATTATGCAGTTAATCATATGGTGAAACTCACATTAAATCTATTTCCATCTTTTAACAGTAAAAATCTCAATTTATCTGTTTGTTTTGCTACTCTGCTAACGCTAAACTGGATGAAATTCATCTTAGTAACAACTGATTCATTATGATTCTCAGTTTTAATGAACCTTTTTCCTTCAGCTGCACCAACCTGTCCTCCACCCACCAATGCAACACCGACAGTGACGTCATGCATCGGTGGATACAGGCTCCCTGACTGTTTTCAGTCTTTAGTGTTGAAACTGGTTTCACACAAACATCCACTGAAATCAACCGTTGACTGAGGAAATCTGACAAATGTTTGCACCTCGTTGAAAACAGCATTTACTTTATGACTGCATGTATTTCTCTGCAGCATCCCTAATGTTATGTTTTATCAAGTGAGACAAGCTTCTTCATTAGTTATTGATCAGTCATCCCACCTCAAACTGCTTATTACACATCATCAGCCAAGACTGCTGTGAAAACCACAAAAGGGATTTCACTAATTGCATCTTCAAATATTGAAAAGCTCACAGAATCCTGACGACTGTGTGTGAGAGAGACACAATGGCTGGAAAAAGCATTGACACATCTTAAGCCTTTCAGTAAAAGTCTCAAACTTTTGGGGTGTTTTTATCCAACAGATCAACACCAAGCAGCTCAGAAGTCTTACTAGGACAGAAAGTGATATGTTTATTGTAAATCTTGTTTAAAAACAATCTGAAAAGCAGGCATAAGTGCAAACTCACCAAGGCATGAACACCCACATTAACACTCTAACATTGATGTGTTAGAATGGTGTAGTCAAAGTCCAAATGCTTAAAATTGAGAACTTGGGGCAGGAATTGAAAACTAATGCTGAGATATTTTCCATACAACATGACTGAGCTTCAGAATGAGCTATAATTCAAATCTTCAGATCACAAAAAGGTTTCAATATGAAAAATGTGTGGTCAAAATTAACACTATAATGATGCATTATATGTATTTTGTTTTGGTTTCATAAAATCCTCATAAACCCGTTGAGCTTTGGAGGCGTTAGGGGAAAAAGTGAAAAATCCCTGTAGTGTGGATTTCAGAGTGCAACATAAAAATTCCAGAGAAACGTTATCTTTCTCGTTCTCTTCCATTTCCTTTTTCTGTAAAAGCAAAGCTCCTGCAGCTCTGCAGCACACTGATCTGTTTCAGAGCGATATAATCAAGATGGGGCAGCGAAGTGGGCGGAGCTAAGGAGAGAGCCTGGGGGCTGGCCTCTGTCCCGGCTCCCCCAGCCTCTCTGGATCCCGGCCATCTGCCACAGCTGCTGCCTGGCTTTAACTGCCACTCTAATTGACAATGAACCCAGAGCCCTGTGATAATTGTGGCTGCTTGGTGACTTGGGCAGGTAATGCTTCCCTTTCAGGATTTATCAGGCCCCATCTGTTCCTCATAGTGCTATATGTAGCAGAAAAGGCCCCCTGCCCAACCATCAGCACTCACCACTACTCCATCCCCTTCCTTCTTTTCTTTGGCTAAGCCCTCCCCTTCAGTCCCTCTTGCTTTTCCATCAGTCTGCCACACATGCAGCCCTATTCTGTGGAAAAGCGCGTTGTCATAGCGTTCTATACCCAGCGGCTCCTCTGTAAATATTGGGTTTTTTGTGATGGGTTGCTTATTAGACAGCAGCTCTGTGACCTCAGGGAAGGCTACACCCACCAGAGGGCACCGCTCTGGGCCGACGATTGTTTGCTCAATCATTAACTAAAAATAAAAGACTCCTCTTGGTCGTCAGAATCCGCCCCTTTCCTTTTTTTTCGCCGTGTTGTTGAGGATGTTCGGTGCGGCGTGTCGCAGCTCCGTGGAGCCCATGTTGTGGTGCAGGAACAACTGAGATGTGTTAGCAGGTGTTGTGTCCGATGGTGTTTGATTATTGCTGTGCTCAATCTTCATGGAGCCGTCCCCGTCTCCTTGAACTGTTACCATTCAGAACTTTGCACATTTAGCATGTCAGTCGGGCCGATAATCCTCCCGTCGTTCTTCATGTAAATTCATGTAAATTGACAGCTCCAGCATGAGGCTTATGAGAAAAATACCAAGTGGAGAACTCTGACCAAACAGCTGCTGTGACGCCCACAAGCACGTCAGATTTGACCTTTCACCTCTTTTAACTGCTTTTATCAGGAGTCCCTTTAAAATAATCTGATGGACTATTGGGGTCGTCATAGCAACCTCTTCTAAGATTGATTCCCAAAAAGTGTTTTTATCACCTCCTTTAGTGCCTGAATGCTCCAAACTACCAGTTTATTCAGATAAATCTGTTCAATTCTTCGACGCAAATAGCAAATCTGTCAATTACTCGACTTTAAGACATGCAGACATGTTACATTTGGATTTGCTGAAGTTCAAACTGATTATCAAACTGTCACTCCTGTCGGGTGGGAACAGGAAACTGATTCTCCAAATCACAGACTGACCAAAACTGACCAGCAGACTTGATGTCTTCACAGTATATGTAATAAATAATATGAATATTTATTAGTTCATGTTTTATTTGTGAAAGAAGGAGCATGAATGCTGGATTTAAATTCAAAAACAGTTCAACAAAGTATGAATTTATCATTTTCATAAAGGAAGTTTCACATAAAAGAGTTTTTAAATCATCCATTTGGCCTTGTGCATTACTAAAATTTGGCATTGTATCATACGAGCCTTTTCATATCTAAATGTAATGTAACACACCCAAAGAGCTGTTAAAAGATGCAAATGGAAATCATTAAATTCATAACACTCTTCATGTTTACATCAAAATCAGCTCTGAATCTGTTTTGAATCAAAGATGTTCCTGATGGAGTTCCTTCTGAAAAGACCGGAAGCTGGCCGGGCCGGGCCGAGCCGGGCCGGGCCAAACGCTTTCTTCCTCTGCCAGATTAATGTCAGATTCTGGCAGATAGCAGGAAAATATGTCAGCTTTACTCTCCAGAAATGGACAGATCTCCACCATGTGCAGGCTAATTGTGGGTTTCACCATCTGTTATGAGTAGATATAATTACAGGCAGAGCTATCAGACATAAAGCACATTTACTGTCATTCTCCTAAATACAGAATATGTATTTATTGATGTACATGGCTGCAAAGGCATCATAGTTTACGTTTCAGTTCATCATCTGAATCTGAGCCACACTGAGATCTGAAAAAGCTTCACTCGTCTCTGATAACAGCATTAATTCCCAACTCACAGGTAAAATATACAGTTTTCACAACTGCTGGTGCTTTAAGTGCTGCCTAAATTATTAGTGAATACATTTTGCAATTTACACATATTTAAGCAACCCTCCCTGTTTGTGAAATATTCACAAAAAACATGTTTTACAAACCATTAAGCTCAGAAATTTATTCACACAAATAAAAGCAGCCATCTGTAATTTAGCATTATTTCAGTGCATTAGGAACAGAACATTTAACTGAACCATCATTTCAGGCTTGGAATTAGAGTCTGGATGAAAAGGCACTCTAAACATGAGAGCTGCTTGGTCACACAATCTCACACAAGAGTGTGAAAGTGTCATGTGGAGAGTTTATGAATATGAAACAGGGTTAAAATCCAGACACAGAATACAATTCAGGAGTCGGCACAGCATCATTTAACTTGGCTGCTTGTGGAGAAATTCATGTTTGAATATGAATGGGATGTGAAAGCAGATGCTGCAGCAGCTGCACGGTGGCCCACACAGCATTTTTAAAGAAAGGGAATCATAGTTTCAACCATTTCTGACAATAACAGTCACAGGAGATTATAATGGTTTGCAGGGGATCGACGGACCGAACCCGGTCACAGTCCGTCTTCTTGTTTACTAAAACCAACAAATAAGGATCAATTTCACTTCTTTGTATCCAACTTCATTGTTTACAATTATTCTCTCCATCGACATTCGCTCTTTATACCAGTGACCTGCATGTTCACTGTGATTTGCTCATTTATTTTTTTACTTTGCATTTTGGTGAATCATTTTTTCACACTTTTCTACAGGCTTTGATTATCCTGAGACAATTTTTCCTCATTTTGTCATCTTTTTATTTCTTCTCCTATTCTCCAATTTGCATTATCCATCCATCCATCCATCCATCCATTTTCCGTCACCCTTCTCCCTAACGGGGTCGGGAGTTGCCGGTGCCTATCTCCAGCTGCGTTCCGGGCGAGAGGCGGGGTCACCCTGGACAGGTCGCCAGTCTGTCGCAGCCAATTTGCATTATTTTTTGTTATTTCAGCCATTAACTTTAACATACATGTTCAATCTGAGGAATTGCTGTAAAGTCAAAGACAACACAAGCAATTCTCTGTTTCTAGGAGGAGTGAAAACTGCGTCAAAGACTCGATGCAAGAGCCAGACGCAGCATTATGTGAGGATCTCTGTTAAAGGGGAGTTTTTTCTCTCCACTCTCACCTTTGTAATGAGTCCCACCATTAGAAAGACATCTTAAACTAATTTGAATAATAATCAGATTTTAATGCACAGTTTTAAATTAATTAAAATCAGTTGGATTGTTTTTGTGACTGAACTGAAATGACTGTTTTGTGAAATTGTGAATTGGTGCTTTATAAATAAACTGAATTCATTTTCTTGTTGTCAGTTGGTGCTTTGCAAATGAACTTATTTGAACTTTAAAACTGAACTGTTTTTTGACACTTCACTGTTAAAAAGTTGCATTTGTGGAACATGAATTTTTGTTGTCATCCTGTCAGTTCAGCATCCCAGTTAATGTTCCTGCACAGGAAATGCAGATCAAAGTTTGCAGAACAGCAGATGCTGGGGGCATTAAGACCTTTGGGGTAAAGTGTGAGCGATCAGCAGATGGAAGATGATCCATCCTTTTCTGTTTGTGGAGGATTTTTTATGTAAATGACTTGTATGTGATGCAGAGTTGAAAAACATAATTCATTAATGATTTTCCTGCATGCATTTGTACATAGTCCAGAATATCCGAGGACTAATTTGCATCATTTAGATTCACAGCACCTTCAGTTGGAGAAGTGCAGTGAAAATTGTGGCCTTTTTGGACTCTGACTCATGAGTGAGAACAAAGGCAATGACATGATCTTAATCAAAATGACAGGAACATTAAAAATGTACAATTGCTCAACACAGGCAAAGATAAGAATCGATTTGGGCTTCTGATGATGGTTATCACCATTAATTATTGAATTAGTGCTCCATCATACAGTGTAAGTGCATTGCTGCATCCTTCAGGGGAGGAGCAGTGAGATGTTCGTCTCTGCTAATGCACTAGGTGTGAACCTCCCTTCTCCTCCCTCAAAGCGCCTCCAGCTGCATTCACACTTAAAAATTCTGCCTGCAAACATGGCATAGTTACTCTATATTTCTAAGCCAGATGTTAACACTTTCTCTCAAATATTCTTTCCATCTTACTGGGAACTCTGTTGGAGTTCCCAGCTGATCGTCCATAAATTCATCCATAAGTTCATCCATAAATTCAGTCATTTTGGCAGATTCTTACCTTCGTCCTGCAGACGGAGGATCTTCTCTGTGACCTGAGATTAAAATGGCCTCTCAGCTGTGTGAGGGTAAGAGCTGCAAGAATGGAAGAGAAGTCCAATCATTAGCACAGATGCATTGAAAACGCTATCTTTCTATGTGTTGTTGTAAACCATTTGCACTGAATCATGCAAAAAGATCTAAAACTATTTAAGCATCTGTTGGATCTATAAATGGAGATCCAACAACTTACAGGTTTTTAAAGTGCTTAAAATTTTAAATGGGTCAGGGTGGCAGCAGAAAGGAAATAAACACAATATTTGGCAAGTAGTCCTAATGTTATGATTGATTTCTTCATAAAAACATCTTAAATTATGTATGGATAATATTCCATATGTGGATTATAAAGTTAATCCAAATGTTTATGAGCTACTTATGTGCAAGTCAGATCTTCAACTCTAACACCCTGAAATGTTGTGGGTGTGGTAACGTTACCATGGTTTCACAAAGTCCTGCTGGATTTTAATCTATCATTCTGATGGATCAAATTCTGCCTGGTCAGAATAAACAGTCTCCTGAGCGTCAACATTCTTGGAAAGCTTAAAATCCACAATTTCAATTTCAAACTCGTTGATGGTTTTTCTGAGGCCAGTCATGAATTTCAACACTATGAATTTGCTTGTACAGTTGAATTGAACAGCAGCCCTGCAGGCTCAGGTGTTGTTTGCTGCAGAATGTCGAAGACCTCATGACCACACGCATTAGCAAATGTCATCAGGCTGTTTGACTCTGACACAGACTGGAGGAGCATTTATCATAAACACACACTGCTGATCCAGGCATCCACAATAAACCCCGCATTTGAATCCATTTCCATTAACATCGCTGTTTTTACTCAAATGACTATCGCTTGCTGCAGGCATGTTGTGTATGTTTTTATGAAAAGTGTGTGTGTTTTCTAAGTCGGTCTCATTTTTCACTTCTTTGCATACTAGTGTCAAGGTTAATAGCCTTGGTAATAGCGCTTACATAGCATGTTCTCAGATTCCCAGGCCCTACCAGCCATGAATAACATTCACTCTTCTGATTGGAGCATCTGTGCAAAAATACAGCTGTTAAAAATTCAATATGCGAGTCCTGGAGCCATTTAAGGCTAAAAGACTGCTCTGCATGTTATTTAAAGGAATGTCTCATCATTTTCACAACTTTTCATTTTCCAGTCAGAGAAATATAAAAAAATGTGTTGAAGAAACAAAAAATCAGAAGGCAGCAAAAGTTTCTGAAGATAGACGTCATTCTTTGGAATCCATGTAAAATATACTAAGCGTAGTAGTTTGAATTTACATTCATTAATCTAACTTTTATATGATTATGTATTCTGTGAAGAGGAAAAACTCCAGAGAATTGTTCTTGTTACGGCAGGTTGGATAAAAAAAACTCTACTAATGAGATGTAGCTGTCAAAAAGTTATCCGAGGCAACCATCTGTCACATCGCTTAACATCTTTGCAGAATTGCTGTAATTCAGCCACAGTATCTAAGTCACATCAGTACTTTTACTAGGACACTTCATCACTGCCATGATTTTTAATGACTTATCATTAATGGATTTAATTCAATTTGTTGAATATCGACAAAGATTTGAGCAGATTTGCGATGGAAACGCAGATGGTGACATGATTCAACATGTGATTCTTTTTGTTTCACACTTCTCAGATTTTTAGGTTTTCTAACTATAAAACATAATATTTTGCCTTTTAATTGTAACATTGATAAAATGAGAACTATTGTGAAGTAGTGCAGCGTTCCTTGATGGAGAAAAGGACAGAGCACCTTTCAAACAGCTTGACTGAGCCCAGCAAATGCTTCCTGACAGCCCGGTTCACCAGTGGCTCATCTCTGCTGTTTACACTCTTTAATTGTTTGACGGTTTCTGTTTATGCCGTGTCACTTTCAATCCTCTCTGCTTTCTTTTTGAACAGACGAGCTTTCCTTCAGTAAATGAGATTCTGGAATCTGCTGGGTGTGATTGGGGGAAACGCAGAACTTCCAGGTTCCTGCAGACATCACGGTCACATCCCGGCACTCAGACAAGGTCGGTAAACACTTCAAACATTAATTTGGTTTAAATCTATTGTCACGTGTGACGGATTGTGTTTCTGCAGTCTTTTGGGTTTAACTTTCACAGTAGACGGACTAATCAAGCATCAGCAGAACCTCTGAGGTCTTTCATAACTGGGCTGGTGAAGGAACCTGCATGATCCTGAATGTCTCCTCTAAGACGCTTCACATGCACAGGTCATTGATTTAAGATGACATCTTAGCACACACATGCTGCAGTGTAGTTATACAAGCTTGCACTTTGCATACCATGACTACTCAACCTTCACCAGCTCCTGCATGACTGAGACCAGAGGGCCCAGGGGAGAGAATGAGACAACGAGAAGCAGAAAGAGAGCAAAGCAGAGAGCTGGAGGGAGGGAATGAGTCGGTGGAGGAGGTCCGAGAGACAGAGAGGCTCTGCAAAGATGAAAGACAACGCAATCAATAAGATATGTAAGATAACAAATAATGCCCTGGGTATCTCATTAATCGTAACATAAGGCTTATTATGCTGAGTGGAGGTTTATAAAGCTGGGTCACTTTGGCTCCTTTTACTGAAATATAAGCAAAGGTTAGACGTGGTGTAACACTACTGGGGCTAAAACCTGTAATTGCTTTTCTAAAATATGCAAAAGAAGGTCATAGTCTCTCTCCAAGGATCCTTTACTCTTCTGTTCCACAGGAACACGTCAGGTTGTGTTTGCTAAATTCAAGATTCTTCACTTTTTATTTGTAGAAATTACTGAGGAGCATGAAGAAGCTGCTGGTGGAGCCGACTGTTGCCTTTCAGGTGGAGAGTTGCTGTGTTATTGTAAATGACATTGGACCCTCTGTCATTCTTCCCCTTCATGCGTAAGAGGAGGAAAATGATAGCTTATCCGTTGATGCCCTTGAAGGCAAGGTGTCTCTACACAGTATATCCATCACAATCAACGCCAGATCATTTATATTAAATGCCTTCTTTTTTTTTTTAAAGGTGCTTCCATTTTAAATAGCGCCTGAATTTAAACAGAGCAATAAACAGTGACTGTCGCACAAAACCCGTCCTTCTAATTTACAACCAGGTGCTGCAGACGAGTGGCTGAGGAGAGAGGAAGGTTGGGAGTCCAGATGCATGTTGACCTACATGTTTTCACCTGATCTCCATTCACTGGATGCCATAAAGGTGCATAAAACCCATTAGCAGAGACTGTGGTTTACAAAGTGCTTCACTTTCATTTCCATAAATGTAATGTTGGTCTTTCCATTAACAACACTGACATTCTCACATGGCAGTTCATACATTTAACTGCTCAACTGTATTACTGTTGAGCGCCGACCATTAGCAGGTTTTTCCTGATGAATGTGACTCCAAATCATTTGCAGAAAATTTACCTGTTTACAGATTTTTTAAAATATTTCACAGAAGATCCATCTGCTAATCAAGGTGCAATGCTGCCTGAGTAACATAGTGTTAGCTGATGTTAGCAACGCAGCTAATTGTCCTTGGTGTTGACTGATTGAGATAAGGAAGAAACTGCAAAAACACTAAATCTTAACTTAAAAATGGGAAAAATGTCTGATTCCACTGGCAGATTATTTCGCTTATAACTTCTACTTTTTATCAATATCAATATATACGAAGCCATATATGATGTTTCATACAACAAAAATCATCCACCATCAAACTCTAAAAACCTTCATTTTGACTCAGAGTCAAAGTTAAACGTAAATCTACTTCACACAGCAGATCTCAGCAGATATTTATGTAACAAAAAGTTCAGAGACATTTTGTCAAACTCGAGCATTTTTCTCTTCATAAATCCTTAAACCTTCACAAACACATTCTTATGCAGTTTGCCACATAACTTTCCCGTTTACATTAGTCTAAGTGCAGACAGAGAGAAATGTCTCCTCCTCCAGACTCTGATCAGTGGGTTCCACATCGTTGCCCTTAAAAGTAAAGATCCATGTAAATATATTGAACCTGTTTCATGAATTGGAAACTTTCCAGCCCTGAGTATTGGTGTGACTAATGACATGTTGTTTTCTGAGTTACAAAGACGGATACGGTGCAAGCAGGGCCACTGTGCAAATAGATGCACCTCACCTGTACATTAATAAACTCACACTGCCATTTTTCTTTTTGCATGTTAGAGGCCACAGCTGGTTTTATCAGGGGATTTGAAACTTTAAGCAGAAAATAGCAAACATTAAGCCTTCTCATTTCTATTGTGTTAATTTGACAGCAGATATGATTGTGACCTTGAAACTTTAAAGATTGTTTACTTTGAATCAAGACTCTCAAAATCATAAATCAAATTCTGTGTCTAAGGAAAGCCAGCATGTTGCATCCAGTCATGGACAGTAGGTAATTACTTGCATTGTGTCGTTGACTTTACCGCAATCCCTCAACTGAGCATGCAGGTAGCGACAGTAGAGGAGAACAACTTCACTTTAACAGGAAGAAACGTCCAGCAGAACCAGAACCTGGATCAGTGGGAGCAGCTTCTGCGACAACTGACTGAGGAGTTGAGAAGAAATTTTAAAAAACTTCATTATATTTTCTGTTCAGGACTAATATTGCTCAGCTGCTGACAAGCTTCAGTTCATTTCACGTACAGTTTGGTTTTCCTTTTCCATAATGTGTGGAAAACAAATATGGGACATTTTTTGCATTTTTCCAGTGATAAATCCTGAACTGGTTGTGGCTCCTTATGATCTTTGTGTTTCCATAAGCTGCAAACGATAACAACGAAAATTAAAACTTAAAACATATAATTCTGTCTAATGAAGATATCTGTCAGTTTAGTAATTATGTGTACAACTACATAATGCACAGCCAATGACTAGAAACTGGCAAACGGACAGTAAATGTTTGGATATAAGTTGCATAAAAGCTCAGATAAATAAGGTTTAGCTGGAAGTCTTTATGTTAATCTTCAGAGCGTCCAGAGTCGAGGTTCCAATCACTTTGGCCTCTTGCCTTCTACTTTTCCAACTTATCTAATCAATATGTCAGTGAAGGCAGACCAATCAAAGTGAAATACTCAGGGCAAACCTTCCTATAACATATTTCCTGCCGTAAACATAAAGATTAATGATAACAAACGGCCGAGCCAGCTTCATACATGCCCTGGTTCTCTCAATGCATGACATTTCCGGCTTGCCACTGCTTGTCTTCAGGGTCATTACCTCCACATGCAGGTATGGAGGTTTCAATCACACCACCCTAAAACATCACCTCCAACCAGCCGCTGCTCTGTCACCAGCACACACACACACACACACACACACACACACACACACCAGCTCCACCTCCTTTAATGAAAACGTAGGTCAGAGACACATTAATCAATGGAGACACCAAGCTCTATGAAATCTAAATGGGGTAAACATCCCCTGAGCATTCACTACAATTTTATGTTGGGCTACAGACATCAAATAAAACATAGAAGAAAAAATGCATGAGGATATTGATTCTGATACGGTTTCTTATATATGCCAGGACACGCAAAAAAAGGTTGCATAAAAACCCTGAGATCTACTTTACAACCACTCTGGAATAAATGCATTCATATTATCAGCAAACATACAGAAGCAAAGTTGGTCCAGAAATGAGTGACTGCATTTTGCAGGCGGGAAATGGTAACGCAGTAAAACGGCATCAAACATTTTTGGGAAATAACAACGATTTATGGTTGGTTCATTTTTAGTCGCAACTTGAAATTCTGACTTTCCAGTCAAAAAACTCAACAAGAACGTTCCCCAAGTTGAAATGGCTCATTTTAAAGACACTAAAGAGATTTACTTACTGCCAAGAAACAGATGGATGGGTTTTTGTTTCAGTTGCTTTTAGAATCAGCAGAGACCCGAATGGAAGTAAAAAATGTGTAAAATATGAATTTAAGGTTCAACATGGCCTCAAGAGCAGGAAGTTCATTTCACAAGACACATGTGAAGGTGTGTCTAAAATCACTGTTACATGCAGCGCCGACGACACTTACTGAACAAATTAGAAACAATTTTTGCTTGTAGAAAATGAATCTGAAAACGATGTTTGAGAGAAGCACTGTGAACGACGGCTGCTGTTCCCTCAGGTGTGACGTTCCCTCAGGTGTGACGTTCCCTCAGTGTGATGTCACATCCAGCTCCAACTTCCAGGTAAAGGTAAATGTTTAGCACAGCTCTCTTCGGAATTGTCCCACACCAGTTCCTATTTAAAGTATTGGAAGCAATGCATCGTTGCTCACAAGCCAATAATAAAAAGACTAAAATCTCATTTTTATAAACATAACCCTGCTCTGTCATATCAAAGACTTTTATAGACTGTATTTGTGATAATCCATTAGTTTATCCCGTTTTCCACCAATCTTTCTGAAGGAGGATTATGCTAAAATAAATCTGATTTATTTCCCTTTAAATGTGTTTTTTCTTTATACTCACTCTTAAGACAGTGAAAAGCCAAATGATATTGAGCAGAAGCGCAGCAGTGTAAGCTTGAGGCTGACACTTGAGGGACAGGGGAGAGAAAAGACGAGAGGGAGGCATTGATCTGCTGCGGCTCTACAGGCCGATAACTGAAGAGCCCTTAACCAAATAAGAGCGGCGCTCTGAAAGGCCTCAGTAGGACTCAGAAGCCCAGAAGCACGATCAAAGCCGGCTGTGACGGGTCCACAGTCGCTGCTGAGATCATCTTCATTCTCACGACAGACCCTCTTCTAACTCGTCTTCCTTTAATGCAGACGGAGAGATTTATGTCTCACATGCAGGACGGAGACCAATGAGCAAAGATGAAGAGTTTTTCATTAAAAACTTGTGACACCTCAGATATTCCTGATATTTTGTTTTAAATCTTAAGAATGAAAACAAATCATGTATTTTGCTGAACAACACAGCTAATTATGCTGACGTTACAAGATGCACGGCTGCAACTCACCGGAAAGATTTACAGATCCCCGTAAAACAGGCGAGCAGCAAAATAAGCACTTATCACCGCTTTGAGCCTTCAGCCATTATGAGCCGACGATAGAGACGCCGCCGCCTGCCCTCTGCTGCCATGCAAATTATGTGCAGAAGTGGCATGTCAGACATGTGTGACTGCTGGCCTATGAATGCATAGGCACTAATCAACATTGTTTAAAATGCTCATTTGCATATGCATGCATCATTAATTATATGCAAATGAGACAGTGGGGACTGCACTGGTGTAACTTTCCACGTAACCCAACGGTGTGGCAGTCAGTGGAAGCTTAGAAGAGAAGCACAGCCGTTAGTTTGTCTCCATGCAGCTTCAGTGTCAATGATTAATTAAGCTGTTGTGCAAAAGGTCATTTTTCAGCGTTGTGATGAGTTGTGTGTGTTTCTGTTTCTGCATCATGCCCATGCATTCAAAATAAAGCTAACCAATAAGATACATGAGGCTCTTTGTCATTTTACAAATGGAAGAATACAACTGGAACGCCGAGTCGACGTAAACTTTTAATATTTGGCAGCAGAACAAATATGGATTAATAAAATTCTTGTTATTGGTTTTCATGGCGGATTCCTCGTCACACTTGGCTGCATCAAACAGTGAAGCGGTTATTACAAAACCTGACCTGGTGGGCCGGGTCGAGTTGGGGGGAAATGAAGCTTTTCTTGTCTGGATGTTTTGTCCAACTTTACTGTAGATCCAGAAACAACCGACTGTTGGAAACGTTTCTTCTGTATGATTTCTAATATCCAGCTGACGTTATAATGTCTGAGTCGTTTCTGGAGGCAGACTTCAGTTCTCTTTTCGCTCAGAAACATTTTTGTTTTTACCACCAAGTAAATAATGAACTGAACTCACCCTGAAGGCTCAACTCCAAAAAATAAAATTTACTTTCCAAAAATCTGTTGTATTGTTTTGTGTATTTTTCAGTGTTTTTCCACACAATCTCCAGTGAATTCCCTCAGCATGACTTTTGGTAAAGGTCATAAAATATCGATTTTTGCTTTTTCAGCCAAATTTCCTCCAAATCTGTGAGCTTTTCCAGTTCCACTGATATCCCATGTTGTCCACTCCAACCTCCACTTCACATTTTATTTGGACATTAAATCAGATCAACCAGAAACAATACTTTGTCCAGCTTTAAGCTACATAGTATCCTCTTGTAAAAATGTTTAAAAGTTGTTCTTAGTTAATAAAAGTCCTGGGATTCTGGTAAATATCATCTTTCATGTTTTTTCTGTTCCCATCAACATCACCTTGTCACCCTGAACTCACTGTGTGTCCTTCTTCTGAATAGGGCATGTTTATCTGGATCAAGGGCGTGGAATTGACGTGTTCTGCTACGTCGGGCCGGGTCTTTTTGCAACCGGTAATTAGGTTCCAGTGCATCAAGTGGGCAGATAATTATTAACCAAATTAATCCAAAAGTAGGTCAGGCTTCACTTTCACTTTAAGCTACAGGGAGACAGTCTTCATCAGTGCAGGCAGCGCAGCGTAACAATAGATTAAATAACCTTATTACTTGGGTATTGTTGTGTTATTTGGGTCACAGTTGCATTGGTTCCTTAGCTGCAGATGTGAAGTATATGTGGAGTGTGAGAGCCAGCACTCGCTCAACATGTCCAAACAATCCGTGACAGCCTGGTTTATGCGGTGATAAAATTGTACATCCTGCAGTGTCGAATGCATAATAAGGAGAAGCCAGAGCAGTATTTTACCCTCCATCATGTCTCCCTGCATCACTGGAATGAAAAGCAGATAAACAATACGGTGACAAAGGATCAGGATTTAAAATGATGCGACACAATCCCAAGTTTTGGTTTACAGTTGAAATAAATAAAGTGTATTACAAAAAAACGCAGAACTAAAAGCAAGATCTGGTGCTACAGTCAGTGAAAATACTTCTATATGCTTCACATACTTGTATATCAGGTCTCAGTCAAGGTCAGCACATTTTGATGCATTTCACATTTGGTAAAACAATAATACAGAGGTTCTTTCTGTGAACCTTTACAGACATAACCCAGGTGATTCCATCTTAAAATAATCTAGCATCAGAAATATATTCTCATAAAACGCTGCGCTCACACCTCGAGTCCTTCAGCGATTCCTCTGTCACCTTTCTGCTTTGTAATGAGATAGTGTGGCGAGGAGGGAAAAGGTGGCCTCAGCAAATATAGATGAGAATGACATCTTGTGGAGTTTGAGTAGCTGAAGAGGCATCCAATAACGCCGCCCCCCTCCCACTCCGTCATGTATCCCTTCGCCGATGCAACGCTTCCGGAGGAACCTGGGAAGACACACGATGACAGCCGCGAAGACGGTAACAAGATGTGATGCATAACACATGAGAGAGGCTGAGGTGTCATTACAGGGGATGAGCAGGCTTCATCAGCCACATCACAAATACATTTTGGATGACACCTTGACTTGTGATGCTCTCTGGCAAAATGACATTTATTACCTTGTTATGTTTATTGAAAATACAAAGATACATTAGTCTGCTGCAGTGAACCGTGCTGGTGAATGAAGTCCTGATTTTCATTTCTGTTCCTTGAAATTATATTTTATTCCTTCACGTCACAGGATGTTTAATGTTGGGATTCTGATGTTTAGACATGGACATTTTTCACTCTTGTGCTTAAAATATATTTTTATGAACTTGAAAAAAAAGCATTTCTCCCCACTCATCGCTTCTAACAAAATACTTTATTATTTAGTCTTATTGTAGTTTTATACAGTTATGTGTAATGTATCAATAAAAACAAAGATCACTAGCTGCACACTGATTCATATTCCTCTGTGTCTGAGCTAAATGAAGCTCCTCTGTGTGCATAAATCAAATAAAGTTAAAGTGACTTTTGATGCCAGAGATGCTGAGAAAACATTTAGTGCCTAAAAGTCATTACATTACAGATGGTTTTTCTAGAACAGCAGAAGCCTGATTGTGAGGAGAAAAGCTGGAATTTCAGTTTCTTCAGTAACTGCTGTTATGTTTTACACATTAAACATAAAACTACTGCAGGCTCATGAATTTAACATTCAGTGGACAATCTGGTTCGATGATGAGCTTTGGAAGTGGAAATGAATAAAGTAAAACGAGACACAAACAGTTGAAAAGATGACGTTGTACAA
This sequence comes from Poeciliopsis turneri, assembly GCA_922788865.1. Lineage (NCBI taxonomy): Eukaryota > Metazoa > Chordata > Actinopteri > Cyprinodontiformes > Poeciliidae > Poeciliopsis > Poeciliopsis turneri. Next base: position 38,012 of record CAKLNU010000052.1, read on the forward strand.
AGTACTAGATGTTTTTTACATGCTTGGCTGCTCTATTTCCATGTTGTTGTTTTTTTTAAATCATTAGATTAAAAAAAAGGACTTCCTTATTTTCTGTTCTCCAGCTCCATTATTCCCAAGCTGAAGTCTTAAGGGCTTCCCAGTTCTCCACTGGGATGATGCAAGAAAACAAATGAGGGCAGAGCAAATTCTGCTGAGCTATTAAAAGTTTTTTTAGAAAATGAAAAAGGGAAAGGTACTCTGTTAGTGGTAGTGTGCCTGTTAGCTAATAAAAATGCTTACATACATTGAGAGAAAAATACAAGAGCAATCAATATTTTATACAACAGCTCAGGCTGGGATTGCAGCTCTGAACGGGGGAGAAGAAATGGCGGAGGTGAAAAATAGATTGCATTAATCTTGTGCAGTGATTTACAACAATTATGTCATCTGTTTGATAAACAGGGGAAGAGTCGGAGAGGAGCTAAATAATTCAAGGTTTCCTCCTTTGTTTATGCCAGAAAACAAGACTGGAGTGCCGTCCAGAAGCTGCGCAGGGAATGAATTAGTGAGCAGGGACTCCGGCTCAGATAGTGCCACCTAATGTAAATTCAGTAAATCCTCCTCCAGACCAGACTGAGCGCCTTTCTCCTCCTCCAGCCCCGCGAGGCTCCAGCACCGCGAGGCTCCAGCACGCTCCACGACACCGTCCACATTCTCCTTCCCTGCTCAATGTTCCATGACAACAAGGTGAGACGGACAGCAGAGGTTAGGCTGAACAGCTGCTTCCTGGGCTGGAAATTCCAGGCATTGAGGGCCATCTGTCTATATGCTCACTGATGTATATGGGAGCCATCTATCAGGCTGCGAGCCCTGCAGCTGCTGGGCCCATCACGGCCCAGCCCGCCACCGCCCGCCGCCCGCCGCCCGCCCGCCCGCTCTCTCTCTCTCTCTCTCTCGCCTGCCTTCAGCCTCAGCTCCAATACAATGAGCGCTCCTTCTTCACTTTGTGTCACACAGAATGGGCTGATTTGATTAAGTCCTGGGCTCTCATTATGTTAGGTAGGGGTGTAGAATTTCAATGATAATCCATAATGCATGACCGGGGGTTTTGTTGCCATGGTGACATAAATTCAAGGTTACCAGCTCAGACGCATAATTGGGTGCGCATTGAGCGCTGAAGAGGTGCTGTTAAAATTCCCCTCATGAAAGTGGAGCATCAATCATGCTGTCGCAGATTGCAAAGTACTCATAATCAGATGAAATGCCTGGCAGAGAGACGACGTCACAACAGGACGTGGCTTACTGCTCTTTGGAAACTAATCAGAGATTTAAGAATGAACAGCACAACTCCAGATTTATTTTTTTTAACATTGTTTGCTTTCTTTCTTTTATCACCCTAAAAGCCCCTCCTGGCCATTTTTGTTGTTTTATTTTATCTCATTTTATTGCATTATTTTTTATTTTTTCTCTGCAGCCAGTAAGTTGGTCTGAGTTCATTTGGCCCTTATCTTTGTCTCCCAGGCAGCTATATTTTGTCTCTTTTACAGCTCCCCTGAAATGATGGAAATCAATTCTCACAAGAGATCAGGACCTCCATGACAAGCGCAGGCCGCAGCTGGAGCCTCACCAGACCCATCTGAACGGCAGACAAAAGAGAAGATTTCTGCCTCCTTTATGCCTTCTCCTGAAATCCCGTTGAAAATCTGCTCATGCCGTCTCTGGCCTGCACCACAGTTCTTTTATTGATGCTTCTTCTTCTTTAAGGGTGGAGGCGGTGGGGTGGGGGTGCAGGGCGGCGAGGGGATGTGGTTGCTCGGAGGCGTGTGCAGGATGGGTATGGTGTCGCCCCCCTCGGATAAAACCCACCCTTTTTTTTTCTCCCTCTCGCCTTTTATATTTCCAGCATCCATAACAAAAACTATCTAGGAACGGATGAGTGGCTTGAAGCTACTTCTATGCTGCACTGTTATTTTTTTTTAATGAATAAAAGGAAGATGAGACATAAAAACAACACAAATGTACTTTTTCTGCTAGTTATCTTAGAATTCAGTGAACCATTCTTCTTCTCTTGTCGGAATAAGGTTGCAGGTAAAACCATTTCAATCACAGGAGCCGCTCCCTGAAACAGCCCTGTCTATCAGCACCATAATTCTCTCATGGTTAATAACCATAAATCAGATGAGATTCATAAACCATTAAGTTGGTGCTTATTATCTCTTACACAGGGTAGTTCAAATATTCATGGCCTGAAGGTATGTGCCTTCAGCCCAATAATCTGCCCTATATATGCAACACTTCCCTCTTTTTATCACATGAATTATGTTTTTGTCATAATCCACCTGAACATTTCTCATCACAGGATCCATAAGGTGAACTGGATGCATAGAGCACATCATCCGCTGTCATTTAGACGCTTCTGCTTAACCGGCAAACACAGCAGTTTCAGTTTCTCATATTTAGTTTTCATATTAAGTCCAATTGGATTCAAATCCCTGGAAGATTTAAGCCTAAAGAAACATTTTAATTGTACAGAAAACATAAAAAAAACTCCAAGTCATAAGAACTGTTCAATGTTCTCTGCATTTTTCAGAAATATATAAATAACTTGATATACCATTAGAGTAAAATGTTTATAAAAACAAATTATTTTCTATCAAAAACCAAGAGTGAAAAACATGCCAATGTATTCCTTCAGCATTTATATGTATTAACCTCACAGTTCTGCATTAATAAAAGATTTTCTTATTGGTCTGATGTAATACTCCAATCATAAATAACATTTTATTATTTGTCAACAGAAGAACATAAACTAAATAGTTTAGGGTTGAGTTGGGACAAACGGTTGAACAAAGTATCAGTTCAGAAGCTATGAATTAACTTTTCAGATGTTTTCTTCTCAAAAATATTCAGAGAAAATGCATAACTTTTATCCCACATCATATTTATGCATAGCTTAATTGAAACTTTGAAAGTCATTGAAGTCTGAGGTGAATCTAAAAGCGAAGTCATAGATCAAAATGAGTCTCAAAAACATTTAGATTCTAATCAGATTCAATGATTTTAATCAAAAGAAAATGACAGATATCCCAGTATGTGTGTTTGTTAGTATGCATGAACAGCATGTTGACTAAATGGATGTCAGGTCTGAGGCCTGGCAGCGAGGGAAGACGGAGCGAGACAGCTTCCTGCTGGTCTAATTTAAACCTGCTGAGCGCAGCCGGCCCAGGTGTGCTGCTCCGACTGGGCCAGGCTCCGCCCACAGCTTTCTGGAGGAGGAAAACACGGCCAGCAGGACCAGATACAATCAAAAGGCTGTCACTGGGAGAAGAAAACTTGTCAAAAAAACTCTCCCTTATGCCCTGGAGGTGAGATCGCATCTGACTTTTTCTACTGTGGTCAGCCAATCAGGAGCTTCCCTGCCCCATCTATGGGTTTCTGTCAGTCAAATAACATATATTAGGATTAAACACAGGTGGTTAAACAGCGATAGAGAGAGAATTATGACCAGATCTAGAGGACTAAAAATGCCCATCAGAACAGGTGCATCAAAGTGTTTCAGGAATATGAGTGTTTTTGGTGCTGCAGCCTCCTCTGCCAGCAGAGCGGTGAGGACGCCTGCGGCAGTACCAGCAGTGACATGGCTGAGACAGACAGCAGAGATGAAGGCAGCAGCCTTCAAACAGCAGTCAGAGCAGTTCAGACTGAGAGTCGCTCCTGCCACCGAGCTTTCCTGCTCTGTCACTTTGTTAGACTGAAGAACCTGAGGATGTCTGCTTCTGCACCAACAGCCTCGTTTCCACTGGATGAGAGGCTTGGTCCACACGGGACCAAAGGTCACAGCAAAGGTCGTGAAACCATCATTTTTTCATAGCTGGGACATCAATGTGTTTCTTATATCCAGAAGGGAATCACTGGAGCTTTTTACATTTCAGTTTCATTTATCTATTCAGCACTAATTCACAACAAACGTCGTCTCAAAGTACTTTTTTAAAAGAAGTGATTTTAGTTCCGATTGATTCGAGTTATCAGTTACACAGTTCTCCCAGGATGTGGCTGCTGTTGTTTTTTGTAAAATCACCGTTTTTCAAAAAGATGCATTGAACCTTTAGTTTTGCCCTTAACACTGTTTTCCAAACAGCAGAAAGTGCTGCACCCAAAAAATGACAGGATACTAACAAAGTTAACGTTGGTCAACTGCACCACTGCTAACTAGTGGAGTTCCACAAGGCTTCGATTTAGGCCCCATGGAAACTTTAAGTTGGTAGTTATGAAAGTAGCTACTCATATTAATGCATTCAAATAATAATTGATTTGCATAGTTTTTATGACACAAAGCTGCATTTTTAAATCATTCTTGACCATTTTGACACATTAACAGTAAACATGACATGTATATTTTGTGAGATTTTATCATCTCTTCAAACAAATGCTCAGTAGAAGTGAAGTTTTCTGATTTGAGGGGAAAACCTGAGCTAGCAGCTGAATGCACCAGCCTGTCTGCATGTCTGAGGACAAAAACAAGGATTAAGTGGCCTGAAACACGGAAATACTGAAGGATTAAACAGAATGGAAGCAAAGAACCACTTATTTTAAACTATAATTATATTTTAAGCCAAAAAATAAAGCCTTTTCACCTGAGAAAACATCTAATTATCATGAAAGAACTAAACATTATCTCAGTTATCTGAAAAAAAACAAGAAAATATTCATATGGGTGAGTAGATTCTACTTCAAATCACTACTTTAAAATGTTGTTCATACAACAAACAAGTAAAATATTTTCTGTCTTTGTTTGGATGTGTGTTCATCCACATATCTTTATTCCAACTGATCCTTTTTAAAGTTAGAAGTGCATTGGGTGTGTTTTCTGTGTTCCTGTATTGCTGTCAGTTGGAGGAGATTCGCCTGAGGGAAACTGAAAATACTTCCAATCTTGAACCCCTTTCATCTGCAGTTGTCTGAATGGACTCTAAAGAAGAATATTTTGATAAACACAGAGTTCCTTCATATCTTAAGTTTGAACCTGTTCCAAAAGAAGGAAGTACTTCTCCCTCAGAGTAAAAGTTTAAGACCTTCACTTATTTTAAATGAACTGTTTGGAAAAGAGTGGAAAACCTTGCAATTTCTAATAAAATCTATGGAAGAATTAGTCTAGTGACTATAGTTAAGTCTATAAATAAAAGAAATAGCTGTATATGTAGCATCTATATTTTCACAAGCATAATGCTCATGCCTGCTAAACTCTCCTGTCATAACTGTTTTGCAAAAATGTTTAAAGGTTGTGTGAAAGGGGAAAAGAAAGTTTTATTCAAGAATACAAATCAATAAATCATGTTTTGTGACTGCCTTGAGACTGAGTTAAGATATCAGCCGCAGAATTCAGTTCACAGTACGCTTCGAATTATCCGTTTGACGAAGGAAAGTGCAGTCCTTGTCTTTTGGACAAGAACATGAAAAATGTATGGAGTTTATTTTAGCTCAAATGAAAGTCTCCTCGCTTCAAAAGGAGTAAACAAACACATGAGGGAGATACGGCAGGCATCAAATTAGGAGGAAGACATCTGTGGGCGCCTATCACAGCTCACCTTCAAAGGGACCGTGTACAACTAGAAGCCATTTTGTCTGGGAGTACAAAGGAAAGCAGATTATTAAGAGGAAGGGTTTAAAAAATGAAGACACAGATATTCCTTTTCAAGTCCAATTTTCTCCCTCTACTGTATTTGCCAGCTATCTTTCCAGTGAGCAGGTTTCTGTAAAGCGACTCAACAGGGTTCCCGCTGAAGATCTGAGTCAGGTTTTTAATGAGCCCTGCCACTCCTGCACTGCTGTCACAGGTGTGGATGTGCTGAAGCTGAAGCTCACTGGGCTTTATCAGAGACTTTACCTCGTCAATTAGGGACTATGAGCTTTACTCACAGACCGAGCTCCAGAACTGTCTGTTTTTTCTCTGTCATCGTCTTTCTTTTCCCACAAAAGCAGCTGCATGCAAATGAGAAAACAGCCAAGCTGGAGCCCAGAAACACAACTCAGTCCGTTTCCAGACGTCCTCCCACCCTGACTTCACATTTCTTCTGATTCTCTAAATGAATTCCTCTCCTCTGTGCAGCTGTGGAAAGGTTATCACAGATGGGTATTTCAGCCTAATATTTTTAGTGTTTGGAATGCTGCGAGTATCTGGTCTGATCGGCCTGCCTGCTGTGTTTGTGAATGAGAAGCACAAGCAGCGTGAGCGGAGAATGGAGCTCATAACTCCCTGTCCTCAACATGAACCCTGGAAAGTGTCCCATATGTTACATTCGCCCATTTCCCATGTCAAACGGCTGAAGTGTAGCCGGCGTGGAGAATGAACTGGGTGTAAGTGACGCCACTCGGTGGCCTGGTTTCTACACGCATCATTCTGTCCTTTTCCTATCCTGCAGAAAATATTCACACCCCCTGAACTCTTGCAAATTTAGCAAAAAGGAGATTGAAATCTGCAAATCGCAAGTTTCAATGTAATTAATGATTTTATATGAATGATCATCACAGTTAGGAGGATTTGCATCGAGCTGCCTTTACTCTGATACCCCAAAATAAAATTCACTGTGATTAGCTTCCTTCTGAGGTTGAATCAAAAGTAACCAGACTCCATATATGTGGATATCTGGGGTGTTTCATCATCAGGTCCAGTCCTCCAGAGATATCATCCTGCAACTTTCAGACGCTTCCCTGCTCCAACAAGCTGAATCAAATGAATCCGTTCAGAGCTGATCCTGGTCTGTTGGAGTAACGATGCATCTAAAAGTTGCAGGACGGTAGCTCTCCAGGACCCTTTATCCACACAAAACTCAATGCATCACCAAAAATCATTCTTTATGAAACCTTTGACCCTGGGGGACATTAGAGAAAACCATTTTTCTTTTCATGTGTTCATGGAAAAACTGAGATTTAATGTCCCACACATTTACAGTTTGCGACAAATAATGTGCCAATATATCTACATACTTGCTTTCACACGATTCCCATTCAATAGTGCAGCAGTTTGTAAACGTAGCTCAACCTAAACCTCTGTTCACTACAGAGTCTGTCTGATGCATAACTTCAGGTCACAACTTGCTGAACTTAAGCAACTTAATAATGCATCCAGTGCAGATCATTCACCATGTTTTATTCCTAACAGGAAGTAGTGGTTGTTTGAAGGATTCTGATTGGATGATAGGGTTTTGGGTTTGAACTATACTGCCCCCTATGGGTTTGACATGTAAAACAATGCTTAATGTGTTCAAGTGGATAAAAACTATTTCCTGTGTATGATATTATTTTTTAAACAACATATTGGTTTTCATAAAGACCCGGCTGGGTGTGAATGAAACCTGGATCTCAGTGGAAATGCAGTTGTTCTCTGAAGGCCTTTGAAGATGCAGCAGCAGATCAGCAAAAAAGATGTGAAGAAGTTTAAAGAAGTTTTAATTAAACGTCAATAGGAGCTGGCAGAATAGCAGCTATTGGTTGTGGATGAAACAAATCCATGCCAGCAGAAAAGCCGTTGAAAGCCACGCAGAAGACACTGCAAGGCTGTGGGAACAGAGACGTTTTTCCCACAGTACGGAGCTCGATTAGAGTCACAAAACCTCCACGACCTTTTAGATCAGAACTGATTATTTTTACAATAGCAAACAGGAAATTTGTTTGGATTATTAAATTAAAGGAAAACCTTTTCAACACTAGATTTACATAGAAAACTACATTAAAAAGCAGATGGTCTGCACCATATTGACAAGGAAAATAGGCAAAAAAAAGAAATACTACTTTCACCATTTTTGCCACTTGTGGAAAGACAAGCCTTTATATTGTGATATTCTTTGGTTTATTTTACCATTGTTGGCCTGTTATTACAGACCAAAGTGGATGGTCCAAAGAGCCGCTTGTGACTCTGGATCTGTTGCAGACCCCTGGTTTCACTCTGCACATATTCATGTGACAGAACGGCCCACTTAAAGTCCTGACATAAATTTGATTTTCAGATCAAAATATCTCTGAGTTTGAGATATGTTGCAAAGAATCATCAGAAATCTGTCCAGATGCATAGATTGGGTAGAGATACAAGCTGAATATTTTTATTTGCATAAAAAAAATGAGAACCATGTATCCTTCCAGTTCCAGAATATGCACCATTTTATGTGGATCAATCTAGTAAAATGCATTAAGTTTGTGGTTGGAATGTGACTAAATGAGGAAAAGGCTGCAGAGTGTGGATAGTTTAAAAAGTGACTGAAGCTCTGTGTAGAAGAACTGAGTCATGGGTAAAGCAGAAAGGCAGCCGCATATTTTCAGCTAAAGGAGGAAGGAAGCAGAAAGCGAGAAAGGAGAGAATGGAGGAATGTATTGGTCAAGCCCACAGCGTAGCAACAAAACAGAGAGAAGGCCTGTCACTCCTGGTCACTGTGCTCACTGCTTGGCGACTGCAGAGGAATGCACTGGTCATTCACGCCCCAGAATAGGCAGTGCTCTTTTGCCCCTTCCTGCCTGTGCTCGGCCATTGTATCAGCAACAACATTGTTCGGCAGATTCCTTTGTCCCTTTGGATTTTTGGAGGTCCCCCTTTCAGGACATCCACGGAGACCCCCAGCGCGGTCAGGACAGAGCTGCTCCACAAACAGCTGTCTGGGATCAACCTGAAGTCAAGCTAAGCTGGCTCTCATTTCAGCCAATGCATTACAGATGTTTATCCTCCACAATTACGCTTCCTGCTAGTGAGCTGCAGGCGGAATGATAATGCTGACTTCCTCCGTTCTGTATTTTGGTTTTGGGGTCTTACACTAAGCTGATCCTTTGTCTAGATTTCTCTGCTCAACCATCTCAAGTGTGATTGGATTGAGTCAAAGCTTGGAGAACGCTGCAACCTCTTCCAGGTTCTACGCTGAGAAGATCTCCAGTGTGCAAACTGTTGTAATGTTTACAAGGTCAAGGTCAACGGGTCAGTGATTCTACCTTAGTTATATTGGCATGCTCTTTGTCAGGCAATGGATTATCAACTTGGTTTAGGCTGTATCTTCGATGTCACGTTTATGGAGGTAAATATAGGGGCAAGCAAAGGATTTAAGGCCAAATGTACGCAGTGGAAGCATGTCAACAGTAATCCAACGCAGAGTGCTGCGGATTTGCATATCCTGGTCCGAGGAAGATAGGATAGAAAAACGTTGTCTTGGACCTGACAGTCTACAGGATCATTTGAGTGATTTATGCAGGAAATTGTATTTGCGGAGCAAGGGAGATAATTTAATAAAGCAAGGCCTGGCCTAGTCCTCAAGAACAGGGGGCTCTGTGCTGAAAAATGATACTGCCTCCTGTCTGAGGGGACGGCAGATAAAGAAGGCCAATATTTACCGTGGATCTGTGCTGCTTCTATTTCCTGTCTTAGCTTTACTATTATCTAGCCTGGTTTTCTGAGATGAGCAAACATATCATATGCATACATTAAAATGTTTAATGTATGCAAATGTAACCTGTTTCATTTCCTTTATGCAAATGAAGTATCATTATTATTTGTAAAAAAGATGAGAGTATCAATGAATCAAAAACCAGCTATAACTGGAGCAGTGAATAATCACAGAGTTACAGAGGGGAAATAATTCAGATAAGTTCATGTTTAGAGTTTTGGCAGCAAAACCCGGCAGAAAAAAAACAAACATCTGCAGAAACCAGAAAACCTGAAAACCTGAAAACCTTTAGCGTCTTCGGCACATTGTTACATGGATACTGACCTCTGCTTTCCTTGCACAAGAAACAATAACAGACAAAATAGTAAAAACATGCCACATAAGTCACAGATACTCAGATTTATTCCTTTTTCACTCTTAAAAAATTGAGATCATCCAATAAATGTATCATATAAAGACAACATAGGTAAAACGACAAATGGCGTTTTCAGATTATTTTATTCATTGAGTGGAATAAAAGCTACCTTAACTGACCTGAACCTGCATGAAATAATAATAGCTCCTCTTTTTAAATAATGAATGTTACATGATTAGCCACATTTTTAGAAGGCTGAGTTTAATTTCTTTAACCACAGTCGGGTCTGACTACTGCCAGAACCACAGAGACAAGAATCACATAAATAGAACCTGTCTGACAGCAAAAAGTAGCAAAAATGATCTTAATAAGCAAAACATCACCGTCAGATCTAAAGAATAAAATGAAGAAGAGATGAGAAAAGAAGTCTGGAAAGGGTTAAAGATCCAAACTGGAATAGTGCAGAACATTGTCAGACAAAAATTATAACATCTTTGATTTATCCAGGAGGTCACAGAAGAATTCAAAACAACATCTGAGGCACTGCAGGTCTCACTTACCTCAGGCAAGGTCAAAGTTCATCATTCAACAATAAGAAAGGGAAGCTGGGAAAAAATGACCTGCAAAGCAGAGAGCCAAGACCAAAGCCACTGTTGGCCAACAACAGACCGAAGGCCCGTCTCACTTTCCCTAAAAGTATCTTTATAACTTTCTCGTCTTTTAGTGACATATTATTTGGTCTTAAGACAACAGGAACTTTTTGGAAGATATCCTTCCTGTTAAATCTGCTGCATTTTAGAAACAAACACTTTGGTACTATGATGATCTGGGACTGCTACAAGATCCATCCTGAAGGAAAATGTCAGCACATCAGTCTGTGAGTGGCCTAGTCAAAGACCAGACTTAAACCTAATTGAGGATGCTGTGGTGTGTTTGAAAACCTGCCAATGTGGCTGAATTGAAACAATTCTTGAAAGAAGAGTCAGATTAAACTCAAAGTCTTACTGTGAGGAACTGCAACAGTTGTCAGTTTCTGTTACCAAATGTGAAACACCAGCTATAAATCACTTACAACTCTATCTTATATTTATTTAAATTATCCTTGAATGACAGAAAATTAGTTTGATCTGGAACATTCAAAGTGACAAACAGGAGAAGAGACCAAATCTGCCAGGGGCCACAATGTTTCCACAGCAGCAGAGTTCCTCTGAGTCGTCTGCCTCTAGTTGTTATGTCTGCCAAAGTTGGTGCAGTTGCCTCGATACCAAGCTGCTGCAAAAGTTTCTTCATGCATCCACACTTTACTTTCCTGATATTTTAAGTATGAGGGGAGTTGGCCCCGGTTAATGTTGCATGTCAGCAGAGTGAGGGTCTCTTTCTCTCCTTCTGCAGTAGGTCTGTTAATGTTTAGAGTCAGGAGGCCCGGGGGACTCTAAATCCCTCGGACACAAAGAGCCTCTGTGTGCTGGCGAGGTCACATCTGTCCAATGACTCTGTGTGCGTATAGAGAGCACTCTATAGGCCATCAGACGGGCCTGCTGCAACTGCCCCCACTCCCATAATACCACTCTGTGTGCACCGCTTTGGCCAGCGGGCTTGACAGAGCTTGACATTTCACCAAATGCACATGTATAAAGCATGCGGTCATATCATCCCATTCTCTGCTTTGATAGCAGTGTTGTGACAATATGATTGCACCATAAGGGCAACTTTATGCCTCCCAGCCAGCTCTACCGTCTGCGCAACTGCCAGGTCTGTGCCCTGTACGTTTTGTCTCTTCTATCTGACTGTCGACATCAGTTTCAATAAACTTCCTGGTTAAAGGATGGCACCACATTCTCAGGGGATGAAGAATTTGTGACAAGAAACCATCATATTCACCAACACACAGGCGAAGGATGTGGAATCCCTTCAGTCTGATTCCAGCTTCATCACTAATGAGTCAATGCTTTGACAAAATGCAACATGAACAGTAGCTGTTTCCAATACAAATGTGAGGAAAACAGACAATTTGATTGCACTATTTTATAACTAGATCTGATTGCTAATCTACCAAATAGAATTTTAATCTGTCTATATGATTAAATTGATTTAATTATATGCATTTCTGTACATGCACTGGATCTGCTTGTTTTGTAAAGTCCCTTGACAAGACATTTGTAAAATTTATTTTATTTTCCATACATATTTTTTTTGCACAAGCATGCTTTGCATCTTGATTTATTCAAACACAAATTTATATTTGTGTAACTTTTCCTAACAAAGCTTTACAGAGCTGAAATGAGGGCTTCACAACAGGTGCAACGTTAGCATGCTTTGGAAGAAGAAATTAACATTTATTTATTTCTTTTAAAGTGACAGCATTTGCTTCCAAATGACACATCACATGTAAAATGGATTGAAATGAGTTTTTGATGTTGTAAACAGTGATTAAAAAAGCATATGCCTCTTAATGGAGCTCAGTGTTTCCAATCAGATATGATGGAGGCAGGCCAGTGATGCAATAAATCATTAGGTCTGGTCTGAAGAAAGCAGGACCCTCTGCTGAATCCATGCTGGACCTGATAAGGAGATATCAATGAGAGCCTTTGTTTGCTCCAGTGCAGCAAATTAGACGCGCCAGTGTGCCAGGTTAATGCACACACTGCAATCTTCCCTGACCTGAACAAGCTGGATTTGGCACTTGAGTTTTCTCATGAAGAACAAGTTTCCTTCCACTTGGCTGCTCAGACTGAATGCGACTCAGATGATGGAGAGGCTGGAGAGGCCGTCAGCTGGAATGAACATAATCTGCTAAATGAGACAGTGGTCGTCTCACGTAAAGCCAAAAGTAGAGAGCAGCTGTAAACACTGCTCTGCTCCATACATAAGACACCCTCCAGTCCAGCTGACCTCTGACCCTCAATATATTGTACAACTATGGCCAGTGTATGGTGCACACAGAGCTGTGGCACTCTGGGGACAAAGCAGAGTGGACCTTTCAGGAGGTGACAATGACAGGAGAGGTTAGATGAGGTCAGAGAGGCTTGATACCGTCCCATTGAGGCCTTAATTGCTCATAGAGAGGCTATAGGGGCCTCTGTGCATCCACTGTGAAGAGGAGGTAATTTATGACTGGCAGGGTGAGGTTACAAGGAAAGGGGACGTCCCCTCAAAAGAAAGGTATCCATGTCTGGCCTCTCCTGAGCTCAAGTGGCCCGACAGATAGCAGTGGAGCTACTTGGGAGGTGAACCTGCCGTCTCTTTCTTCTCCCCTCTCTCACGGCGTTTCTATCTGTAACTCCTCTGGCTGCATGTCCCAGATCAGCTCATCCAGGTGTTACTGTGGCAGGATATCAATCTTAATGAAGCTGCCAGGCCACTGTCGCATCAGCTTTAGACTACCAGGCCTTGATAAGCATACCAATTCTCTGTGACAATACCTGAGGTAATAACCAGGACAATAAGCTCTCACAAAAGATGGAGTGGAAAAACAGGCAGTTTTTATGGGTGCTGTGTGTGTGACAGAGGTGGCCGGATAAATTGTCTGTCAGTGCAAGTGTCTTGGGTTATATTTCTATATATAGTTGCAATCAGAACTGCTCAACTCAAATGAGACTACACTGAAGTAGAGAACAGATGATTTCTATAATGCTCTAAAATTATGAGGAAACAACAGATTGTAATTATTGATGCATGTTTGAGATGAAAAGTAAACCTCCCTTCTTCACCAAATGGAAACAAAAGGTGAGTGGTATCAGATTTTACCGTTTATTGGATTTCTCTGTTAGACCATGAGCCTTTGCTCCCACTGGTGTTAGACCAGCATGTTTGTTTTGGTTGCATTTACCCAGAATGCCCTGCTTTGTAGTCAGCTTCCTGCCTGTCGTTCCTCACCGAGGATTTTGGGCAAAGCAGAATTCTCTTTTAAGATGTGAAGATGCATTCACATCCTCCCACCCGAACCGGGGAAATGTGAATGCATCTTCACATAAGTGGACTTTACTCCAACTACTGGGCTGCTGTTAAAATGATTGGTTTTCTTCTGCATCCAGGTGAGTCTCTAGATGCCCGAGCCTCAACCGGCTCCTCTCGACGTGGAGGAGCAGCAGCTCTACTCTGAATCCCTCCCAATGAATCGACATCCAGGAGGATCGTCAATTTTATTTTAGTTTATTTTATATCCAAGGCCCTTCAGGTGTGATAAAACATTCCCATGCTTCTGCTTTTATAGAGTTTCACTTGCTTTTCTCACAAAAGCAAAGGAGAAAGTCGTCGAATGGATGAAATTTATAAATGCATCGCAGCCGAAGCAAACAGACAATCACTTACGAGCCTCAAAGTCCCATTATGGTAATTACTAGAAGTGGTTGATGAATTGATGTGTCACTGAACTCTCTAATATCTGAGTGATTGCCAACCAAAAGCAGAATCTGGCTACATAAATGGATAAATTAATACATGTGAAATGTTTATGATTCCAACTGTACCGTAAAATGTGCAAAGATGGAAAGTGTGCAGAATTCAGATGGTCACAAATCCATAAAGCAAACAAATAATTCATAACGATGCATGTTTTACTCATATGCAAGGACAGGTTCACTTTTAAAAGGTGAGTTATTCAAACCTGCCTGTCCTGAGGTCAGTCAGAGCATTCTGTTGGGTGAAGAAAAGCTGCCAGATTTTTCTCATCATTTAGTCGTGTCACAGAGATGACTCAAATGTTGTGTTTACAGTATGGTTTTATCTCCGCAGCCAGATAGGTCTGCAGAGGGGAATGTGGGCGCCTGTCTGCCTGCTGGCTGTTTCTGGTTTGGAGGACGTTGGAGGACAATGTGTGACTGTTTGTCTGTTTGTATCTGGGGGGTTTGGTCACATGAGGCCAAGCTCAACGCCTGTGGTCTTTAATTTATCGTTGAGGGGTTTTGCGGCTGCAACTATCACACACATTAGCACCATCACTTTGCTTTCATCTGCAGAATTTCTCTTGGATTAAAAATGAGGGCAAGAAAAAGACGCTAACCGCAAACGTATTTAGGAGGGATGAAGGAAGGAGGGGGATTTCCATTCTGACTTCCTCACAAGGGCAGGCAGACATGTGGTCGGACGTTTGATGTCAGCCTCAAGGAATTTGTTTGCACAAATGGCTCATATGCTGACTGTACTGCAAGTCAGCTATGCTGAGTTATCTTGCATTAACGTCTTGGCATGATCCGCTCACTGACATCATTATTGGAATTCAGTAAAACATATGCAACGCCGCTGAGGGATCTATCCTGAAAAATCCATATTAAATATCAAGTGAACAGGAAGGAGCTCTTCTGTGGGCTGTTGAGGAACGATTAGAAAGAGAAATCTTCACACAACGAGTCGACGAGGAGCTTTAAGACGCCGACAAATGTGATGATTCATCTGGATCCATCCGAGAAGCGGTGCAGCGCTGTCAGGCTGGCCTCCGGTGGAGTGCTGTTGTGACAGGTGGAGCTTTGAATGGCAGCTCTTTTCTTTCATGTTACGGCTTGTTTTTTTGGTAAAGCCCAGAATAAATCATTAGATTTAAGACATAAACCAGCCTGCATGGTGTGGGAAATCTCTTAGTGGAGCCAAAAATTGGAAAATGAAAAATATTTTTACATATATAAAAATATGTATTAATTAATAGATTAATGGCATGTTTTGTCTTGTTTCCGTTTTGCCTTTGTGCTCGATGAAAGAGAATTAAAATATCAGACAGAGATGCTTTCGTGCCGCTCTGACCCGACCATCTGAACGTCGCAGCTGAAATGGAGACTCGTCACACCACAGAATGTTTTTCCAATCTGTTATTGTCCAGTTCTGGTCAGCCTGTGTGAATTTTAGCCTCGTTTTCTTGGCTTGCAGGACTGACACCTGCTCTGCTGCTCCAGCCCATCTGCTTCCAGGTTCCACGTTTCAGAGATGCTCAGTGTACCTTGGCTGTATTGAGTAGTTAATTAAGGTATATTGTTGCAGTTCTGTCAACTCAAATCTGTCTTTCCATTCTCATCTGACATTAATAATGTTTTTATTTACACAACTGTTACAGGATATTTCCTCTTTTTCAGAACATTTTCTCCGAACCTCAGACACGGTTGGGTTTGAAAGCTGCTTCCTATTCGTACTAATAAGTAATTGAGTGGCTGTACATGATAAAGTAGCCAGTGACTTAATGTAGTACGGTAAATAGACGTGAAATGCTATTTGAAAACAGCTTTCTGCTAAAACACTCCACCTCCTGTGCCTGAGGTTATGCTCCACAGAAAATCTATGAATACGTAAAAACTGAATTGTTTTAAAGGCACAAAGTAAAATATCTGAGAAAAATAAAAATATTGAGCTGAGCCCAATATTACAAACCTATTTATGGAGCTTTTGTAAACCTGCTGACTCTCACCAAAGTGCTGACGTAATCAGTGAAAGCAGCCAAACAGCAATCAATGCCGGTGTGAATCTGGAAGTTACTGCATAACAAACAGGATCCCGATATCCATGCTCTATCAGGAAGTACAGCTCATCAGTAGTGATGGCCGCACTCCAAAGACATGACAGGAATCGACACAAAATTGGCTTATTTCTTTATAAAGAGTCAACATCCATACCTGGATCAGAGACCAGCTGTAAATAATAGTTTTGCTGCCATTAAGATTTAAAATAACGGGAACAGACGTCTTTCAGGCAATCAAAGAAATGCTGAATGTTGTGCTGGATTTCCACTTTTTGGTGTTTTTTCCCCTCCTTTTTAAATCCGCCTCCGTTGCAGCCGTCTAAATTAAGAAGAGAATATGACGAAGCTCTGGGGGAAGAACCGTTGCTGAGGATAAAATGACCCAACTGGACCAGTGACCTCTGGCTACTTGGGCAGATCTCAAACCTTTGACTCTGACACTTTGCTGTTAAGAGGACATTAAGATTCAAAGATGTAGAGAGTCGCAGGCAGAGATCAGGTCTGCAGAGCTGCTGTGGCCCAATACGCAGCTCACATATTGATCTGGTATGCAGCCAGTTAATGCTTTCCCATTAATGATGCCGGGAGCCAGAGCTGACTATTACAGCAAAGTAACATTTGTTCTTTTCATACCAAGAAACATTTCGTACACTTTGCACATTTGGTATGATCAGTAGGAAGATAACTACCACAGAGAGAGCATTTATACAGATCAAGAAAGTGTGAAATTTGTTACTGCGGTTGTGTGCAGCAGTCTGGCTCAGCTGGCCAGAAGATATTGTAGAAATTTAAGAAGATTTATAGATCCAGCTGTAGATTAATCTTCTGCCTGGTAGTTTCATATTGATCTTAGCTTTAGGAAACAAATGGACTGCAGGTCAGACAACCACACAGAAACTATGAATGTAATATTGTATCCAGGTGGTAGAAGTGAGAATGGGGGCAATCAGCTGCACATTCAGACAGTATATTTGATTTGGATGCAGAACACGGCGTTCTCAGGCCAAAAGGGCTGACATTCAAATGAGGGTTTGCAAGAAGAGATTTAAAATGAGATAAATTAAAGGCGTGTAAACAGCTCAAAGGCCTCCACACGGCTCTTCTCACTCCTTTCTGTTCTGATGTGTGAGCCCCCCTCTCCTTTAGCGGCAGCAAGGTGGCACAAAGCTGCATTTTAATTTTTCTTGTTTTAGGGCCACAGACTCCATCAATGTCAACATCCCAAATAAAAACCTTTTATTGGTGCACACACTGCAGCTCGCTTTTGCTCCGCAATAAAGACAGAAACAGAGAAAGGAAAAAGAAAAAAGAGAAGAGGCCTCTGTGCCCCCGTTGCTGTAATTTAGGGGAACTGTTATCCATCCCATCAGCTCAGATTGTAATTCAAGAAGCAACAGTGTGGAGGGCCAGGTCTTTTTTTATGCACAGCCATTATTGGGGCAGTGAGATGCAGTAGTGGCTTTTAGCACAGGAGATGCCAGACGTAGATGGGCCGTCCAAGTGTTTTACAATTGAATGTGCTAAAGCACTGCCACCATGCAGCCTCACAGGCAGCCAGCGAACAGCCCTGATTCAGGTCTGCCCCCCCAAACTCCCCACTGTCCTCTGCTCTGGGCCTCACTGATGGGCAGAGAGGACTGAGCTGTTATCCCCTCTGGTAATTACCACCATTAAAGCTAATCCTGGTCCAATTCAGGCTGCTTTTGTTTTCAGCTTTATCTCTTCAGTGCTGGAGAGTTTCTCCTTTCAGAGCAGCACACAAAGACACAGTTTTTAGAGTTGGTAATTATCTGTTATATCCCCTCTGCTGGGAATAGGATGAAAAGTACTCAAGATGGACAGGAGCATATCTCCTTTCTTTCTCTCTCAATCCCTCGCTCCATTTTCCCAACTCACTTTTCTAGTAATTGTTTACCTTTTTTTTCTATTTCTCGTTCTCTTTCCAAATTTTTTTTCCTCTCACTGCAAGGAGAGAAAAATAGTAAAATTCTTTTCTCATTGAGAGATTAACGAGATTGGGAGTGAATTTATCAATCTCTGTGACAATGCTGCAATAAATGTAATTATAGTCAGTCCTTATTAGCCGGCCCCCGATTTTCCACCATAATTGCGTCTCTATTTTTATGAGGTGTTAACTGCTATTAATCAGCCTGATGATTCAGCCAAAGCATCTCAAAAAAATAAAATCCTGGGTTTGATTTCATTTCCTCTGACATATCTTTCTGCATATCTGCCTGTTATCAGAAGAATTAAAGATAATTGTTGCATAAAAACACAAAAGAGCGACGGAAGGAGATCATTTTCTTGCAGAATTGCTGTAATAGATTTTCTCTCATCTTTTCCCCTCAAATTAAACACTTTGCATAATATTTAATTTGTCAGGTTTTATTGCTACATTAGTTTTCATATTTTCATCTTTATGAGTTTGCAAATTGATAACTGTCAGAGTGATGCAGCGCAGCTAAAAATAGATGAACTCAGATGATGATTATGCAGTGAGAGAGAGAGAGAGGGAGACGTTCTGCTGCAGTTGGATCCCGGGTTACTGTGTCACGCTGCGCATGAGGAAATCCAGCTCCAACCCACCACTTTAATAAACTATCACAATCAATAGATTCTGCTCAAACACCCAAAAACACTTCCTCATGCTGGACCCACTGTTGGCCCGGACAGTGGAGGCTTTTATCACAGTCAGTGTGGCTCACTGTTCAGGGTGTGGGTGTGCCACAATTAAAAAAATGCTTTGTTGAATTTCAGCCTCTTATTTACGGCGTAACAACGTTTTGACTGGGGGACAAAACCGCAAAGGTTTGACAACAGGCTCCACTGTGAAACATTCTGGAAATGCAATGCCAGTCGTGTACGCAAACGCAAACTGAAAACATTTGTAAATAATGAAGTCTGGCCTGGTTTCCACCCGCGTACAGCAGCAACAGCGTCAGACCGCCGCGCTCTCTCCACCACCAGAAAACCAGCATTTCTCTCCCTGGTAACAAGCTTTGCAGCTTGTCAATGTTCTTCTTAGACCTTTTAATGAGCCATCATTTGATCCAGGTGTGTTAAACCAGGGAGGGAACTAAACCATGCAGGATACCGGCCCTCCAGGACCCACTTTGGGCCCCCATGATCTAAATTATGGTTATGCTTTTGAACTTTTGCATAGAAAAATTGTCAATGTATATCTGTTCTCAGAAAATCATTATTAAGTAAAAAGAGGAAAACGATAATTTCTTCAGATTTGTAATTATTGACTGTCAAAGTGACGCAGTGAAATTAATAATAGATAACCCCAGAGGGATAAATATGCAGCTTGAGTCTGAGCCGTAGATTCATCCACACTGATCAGTTTGACTAGTGGGTAACCATGTCATGTGCTTCCTAATAACACTACCACTGGTTGACTATTATCCTGCGCTCCTCCATGGCGGTTTGAGAAGACTGGCTTCCCATGCAGCCTTAATAAGCTAGCAGAACCAACAACGTGCTGTGACAGGCAGAACGGGTCCAAGTACCCTTGTTATATCCAGCAGCACACTCCACCAGCTTCTTTCCAGAATGTCATCACTTTGTTTCACTTGCCCACTCATAGCTCATCGCCACTCCAGATGGCGCTTCACTTCCTGTTCCTGGGGCCTGCTGCTCTGGGACCTGCTCTCATTGGCCAGCCCACCTGCTTCCTCACTAGCCTGCGAAATGATTGGCAAGTGTCTAGTCTGAACAGACGCCGTGCTGCTGCCCGCGCTCTGTGGCTGAGTGACAGCTCTCAACGCGCTGCGCTTCCTGCTGAACATTCTGGGCATGACATCATTAGTTTCTGTGGATCAAACAGATGTTCCTCTTCCTGGATGTTCGGAAAATCTGATGGCTGATTTTATGCTCAGTGTAAATATTGAGAACTGAGCTCTGCATGGTTTAAATGAAACAAGATTATTTGCTCCTCTGGTGTATTTGTGTTGGTCGTTGCTGGTTACCAAGAAGCCAGATGGGACAGAAATATTCATACCCTTTAAATGTTTCAATATTTTTAATGTTACTATTACAATGTTTAATATATTTTGAGGAATGTTATATATTGAGTAAAATGTTGCTTTCTTTCTCAGAAAGCAAAATCTGAGAATAAATAAAAAATATTTTTTCACATAATGAAAATGATGTGGATTTTACTCCAGGCACCGAAGTTAGTAAAGCTAACAGCTCTGATTGTGTCTCAATCAGCTGGACATCAGAGTAAAGGGAACTGCATACAAATGCACACTGCACTAATTATCAATGTGAAAGAAAAGAACAAATATCATTGCTATATAATTAAATTTGGCTTTCTGTTGCTCCATCAGATTCAATCCCAGTAGAATATATGGAAAAAATCTGAACATATACAAGGCTCTGTATACAACACCAGTTTCATTGTTGTCAAAAGTGTAATATAATAGCAACAAACAGGATTGCATTAGGTTTTATTGCCTCTCATGTGCATCCATCAAATGTATGTAATATGTAATTCTGTGTCTGATATGATTAAAAGCAGCACAAATAATGAACTCTGTCATGAGATCATTTTTCAGCTCTGTTGCGTAATTTATTCCAGCACAAAACAAACAGATCGTCATAAATTTCTGCAGAGCTGAATCTCACCCGGACATTTATTACAGGATACAGATGCTTTTCTTTTTCTAGTCACTGTGTGTCTATAAAGCCAAGAGCGTAACAACATGCACCGGTTTGTTCTTCCCACAGAAGGAGAGGAACACTGGAATGCCAGTTGTGCTGACAGCGTCGGCTGATGAGGCTGAGTGACAGGAAGCGCTCGCCGGCCACAGCAGCACGCTTCTCCACTCTCGGCCAGATGGTTGTTTTCAGGTGTGTGTGTGTGTGTGTGTGTGTGTGTGTGTGCGTGTGGGGGTGTGTGTGTGTGTGTGTGAGGCTGAGGAATCTTTGCAAAAGAAGGAAAGCAAACATCAGTCTGTGCATATCTCAGAGGAGCAGTCTACACAGGTAGCTAATGGATATGCAGCCTCAGACACCCGCGGGCATCCTCGGGCAATTCACTGGCACAGCACCAGCAGGAATCAAGCCTGTCATCATCCCGGCCACAGGCACAGCTAGTCATAAGGAGACTGTTTAGTTCTTGGTGTAGCTCTCTTTTTTTCTCAGAGGCTGGAAGGAGGCATAGATACTTCCCTATTCCTACAAGAAGACAAATAATAAATAAATAAGAATGTGTTGCTTTTCCTCTCAGCCATCATCGACTGCACCCTGACCCAGCACCAGCCCTGAAAACACAAATGATTCCAATTTGCAGGGCCAGCCCGGAGCAATGTTGTCTGTTTTGCAAGCTAACCGAGGCCACACCGCTGCGTCTAATTATGAGCCCGTTTTGACAAGAGAAGACTTTAGTTTATGACGTTGTCACCTCATTCCAGGGAGCCTGCGACCACAAGACATTTAAATTGTTATGGTGCTGCCGTATTTATTTATTAAATTATTTATTTTCAGATATGATTATAAAGTATGCCTGTGATTCTGCTGAGATTAGCCATCTGGCTGTGGGATGCAGGGAGGGAATCTCTGCTTGTTAGTGACTGGCTTTCACAGCTCTCCCTGTGCTGAGTGACACCGCTGCCCACTCACACAGACAAAAATACCCCACTAACGGGATGGCACATGTGAGACGTTCACCGCAGGGTACAGCTCTGTGTGTTTCTCTGTGTGTCCAACAGCAATACATTCTGTGGGTGAAGGCAAGACAGAGACAGGAGAAAGGAAAAACCAGGCAGGACGGCGGTGTGATTCTTTTTTTTCCCCTTCTCTTTCCATGCTCAGATGCATTGTCAGTTGGGGTGCAGATGGAGAATTAACTTACATGTGCAGGAAAGTTGGCGGATGCTTTGAGAGATAAATTTAACCCACATATAAAAGAGCGGAACACCTTGCCCTCTGAGGTTTGTGTGGGAAAGTTTGAATGTGAGCGTAAACACGGCGCTGAAAGCCATCAGCAGCGACACATGTCGGCTGAAATATGTCGCAGGAATCGGACTTTGTCAGTTCTGTCCATTAAACTGCTCAGATGCTCTAACTGAGCTTGACGTGGCTTTACTGCTGGGGCTTCCTGTTTGGCCTGGACTCTGTTTTCTCACTCATGTTATAGTCATTGCTTTGTTTCATTGTCCTGCTACCCTGAGAAAGAAAGCAAACACTTAATAAGGTTTTCATTGTGAGTGATACATTGGTACTTCTATGATCAAACAGAAATTGTCTTTGAGCTGAAAGTGAGAAGAGACGCTGGAAGGTGTGAAATCTCCACAAATACACCGAAAGCCAACTTAATGCCGCAGTTGGAATCCGTTTTGGTCCCAGGTTGCCTCTTGTTTAGAAACTATCCCTGCCGCTCAGAAATGATAACTCAGGTGCCGTGGTATCATCACATTAGCCCGGCTGTTTCACATGTGACCTGGCCTGGGATTATTCTCTCCAACTGCTCACTGTGGGTAGGAAACTATTGGCCCGTTTCCAGCAGCGCAGCTCGACTCGTCTCCACTCTCTGCAGTTCGGATGGTTTTCGTCATGAGGTTTACGGTTCCTGAGTCTGAAAGGTAGGGTGATGTGACCTCGAGGTCACTTAAACCACACAACAATGGAGGCTATGTTGAACTTTCTGCTCAGTCTGTGACGTTTTGTCGGTTGTGAGTAGCTGCACATTTAGACTTTTAAGATCTATTGTCTTTAATTATTGTTCGGGTTTGAGTTAAAAAGCCGTTTTCAATCCTTTCCCCACTTTGATTGTCTCTTGATCTTGTTTCATGTTCTTGCATTTTCAAGCAATGCCTACTGAGATTCAGGATTTTGCTGTCTTGCCTCTGTGGGCTTGGATCTCTAATAAGGACAAAATGGAGCAATTGCAAAATGGTTCCATGTTGGAGGCCTGTTCTCATACCACGCTTAATTAATCTGACTATCTGCTCGGGTGGAGCTTACTGCCGGCCGTTCAAAAATCACATCGATCTTCATAAGACTGGCTCTTCAAAACTGTCAGCACCTAACTGTTTACAAAAAGCTGAATCTGTCGTTCCTGCAAGGGAATCGGAGGAAAGGTTCCTCCCAGCTAGCTGTCAATGTGCAGCACTGCTGCGTTACGCCAGAGAAAACCTCAGGCTCTCTGCCACTTTCCTCTGCAACGTCCAGAGACTTTAAACCACCAGAACTTTCTGATGGAACAGTTTTCGGTTCTGAAATGGTGAAGATTAAACCAGCAGACCAATATGAATAACAAATCACAATCTCAGCACTATATCAAAAAAGGAAGCAACCTATCAACAGGGGGCGCCGTGCTGTAAATCCTTCCTTACAGAACAGGAACGCAAGAAGATTCTTTCCAAGGCGGCTCTGAATTTATGCTGTTGCAGACACACTGGAACAGCTCAACCCCCACCACACACACACACACACACATACCCAGACAGCACACTCTGTGCCTGCTAAGAGTTAAAAACAAGTCACCTCTCTGACATTTGCGCAGGGCTGCTGCCTCTTTTCAAGCGCGCTGTGGGATATGACAATACCCGCGGCAGGAGAGACATTGAAAAGAGTTGTGGGGAGACAGGAAGCCTCCAGTAGCACGCTGCACCTGGACTGCCTGAACAAAAAAACACCCACTTGATTGAGTGAATGTTGCAGGACAATGAGCACAATAAAATAAATGGAGTGGTGAAACAACGCCAGCTGATGTCACCTGGCAGTGAACTGGACCCCCGCCAGCCGTGGCTTGGTTGGGTTTCTTGTCCTGTCTGCTGTAAGTCACTTCAAACACTTCAATTATGCTTCAATTTCCTCAACTTTGGATCAACGTTTGCCAGTTCTGGTTCCCGCCTCACGCCCTCCTCCTGCTGAAGAGATGCACTGAGTGAATATTCGCTCATTCTCGCTGCTTGTATGGCTTACCTATGCAATTTTTCAAAACACACTTCAAATATACTATTGGTGCCATCAAAGACCCCCAGAGGAACATTAGCATACAGGAGTGTTTATGCTCTGCATTGATAGTCCATTTACTCTGGCAAACATCAAAGAGCAGAATAGCAGCTTTGTTGAATGTCATTTACTTTGGCATGAGATGTTTTGATGAAACAGCGGGAATGAGGTGATCTACAGGCCTGGGCTGCACTAAGAGGCAGCTGTGGAGAAATTAGAAAGGTTTGGAGCCACAAATCAATTTAAACAAATAAGTCTAAAGGAGGCTGCAAATCCTTATTGATTTCTTTGGTTTTGGATTTTTTTTTTTTTTTTAAATTTCAGATCATGAAATAATGTTTATATCAAAACAAAACGATCTGAGTAGACACAAGAAGCAGTTCTCAATTATTGAGGGCAGAATAGCAGTCGACAAATCACAAGAAGCAAAACATTATGAACTGATTCAGAGAGGCTGGGTAAAATGGGCGTCAGATTTGCCCAGAAGACTTAAGTGGCAACTATGGATCAGTGGGTTGTTCAGAAAGGTGAAGGTTTCTGAACCTACACCTTTGTGATAAGAGCACATGTATGGATGTGTTTCTGCATGAGTAAATGTGACTCTAGTGTAAAGAGCCTTAAGTGGTGAATATGACTGGAAATGTTCTGTATAAATTCAGTTAATTTACCATTTATGATCCTCAAGACTTTTAGGAAAATATTTTGCAATATGACTGAAGTGAAACTCATTGGAAAGAGCATCTTTCACTACATCTGGCAATAAAACAAGAACATCCTCTCAACAGTCAAACACGGTAGTGGCAGTGTGATGATCTGGGACTGATTTGATGATGTCTGGCCATCAGTTTGTGATTTGGCATGGTCTAGTTAAAGTTAAGACATAAATCTGACTGACATGAGGTGGTTTAACTAAATTAGAACAACTCTGAAATGATTACATTGTAAATTGACAATTATTTTCTTCAGGTATGACAAAGAAGTTAAATTAAATTATTATATGAAAACCATATTTGTTAATTTTTTATGTCCTTGGGTTACATTTGTCTGATTTGGACATTTATACGATGATCTGAAACAAGCAGAAGAAATCACTGAGGGATTTCTACGACACCGGAGAGGTTCTAACTTATCCGGATTCCTCAGAGCTCAGGATGTTTTCCTCTCAAATAAATGCCATATTGCAAAGCGGACCAACAGCCTCGCACTGCCAACATGGACTCGTATATGCCAGTCGCATACTGGTAAACCTTATGCAGCTGCTAATCACTGCAGCCACATTCTCAGCACTTTACTGTGCTACGCCCAGGTTGGCTGATTTGATGAGCACCAGATAGAGTGGGGCCGGGCTTCCTGTGTTGCCTCTCCATTTGGTTCCCATTTAACCTGTCTCACAGCCAATAAAAGACCTAGTCAATTACGACAAACATGGAACTTCATATGCAGGAAATAGGCCAATTACATTAAACCCAGCAAGCTCTTGCAGCCAGAGAGCGAGGGGTTAAAGGGGAAAGAGGAAAAAAAAAACATATGTAAAGAGGCTGTGAGTCAAGCAGGAATGGCAGCAGTTTTGGGTTTCAATCTGCCAGTTAATCTTCAAACAGCAAGCTGGCAGTGTGCTGGTCACTGATAAAGGCCCTGGTCTGTCATCACACAGCCTCACCTCAAGTCACTCAGCCCTCCTGTCAGGATGTCATCTGGAATCTGCGAAACGGCTAAGGGCAAGGAGAGAAATGCTGCAGAGACAGCGGCAGGGGAAGATGTTTGTTTTTGGGTTCATCTGTCTCCTCGGCTCTCCAGTCTGTGAGCCTGAACGTCGACATAAAAACATGTTGTATTTGTAAGAACATTCACAATCACACAACCCGGCTGCTCTCCTTTCTCTTGTCTATATCCCTGCATGCATGCAACTCTCATATACATACACACCGCTCCAGTCTTAAAAGCAAACGTTGATTGTGTGATCAGGGGTAATTGTGTGAAGAGAGGCCATAAAATGGAAAAAGAGGCTGTATTAGTGTTTTGTGGTTGTGTTTTATGGGAAGGTGCGCTTTTCCGTCTGGGGATGTCTGCGCTGAAAGGTGAGGAGGGGCGGAATCAAAGAGCTGACTTTGTTGTTTAAAGACAGTCCCCCCGAGGTAGACTGCTGCTGAAAGACAATGTTTACTGCCTGCTGATTGACACTGTAAAGGCACCCATATGGCACTGAAGAACTAATTGGTTACGGAAGAAAGAGTCACTCGTCTTCATGTCTGAAAAACTTTATCATTATTTTTGACACAAAATAATTCAAGTTTTCCATTTCCTGTTTCTAGAACCTAATTTATTTAGTAAGGTTGGTTTAAAACCTAAACAGCTGATGTTTTTAGGAGATAAATACATTCATACACCCTGAGTTTTCTAAAGCATAAAGCAGTGCAGCGAAAAATTATTATCCCCCGCAAAGATTTCTACTACTTTCACTTCTTGTCATCTTTCGGATCATTGAACAAATGATCAGACGAACACACCCAGAGAAAATACAGAATGAAATTATTTTAAAATTTATTACAACACTGGTTTGATGGGGGAAAAATGTTCGCCTAAGCTAATTGCTTGTACAATACAAGAGTCTGTGATGAGCTTCGGTTCCAAACATCACTTTTAACAACTTGTAAGAATTTGTCACAATTTTTTTAATTCTGGCAAATTAGTCAGAATTAATGTGTTAAATTTATTGGGATCTGAAAGAGCTCTAGCAAATCCAGCTGTACAAACATGATAGACTCAGAGTCTATTTTCATCAGAATCATACATGGAATGTCACGGGAGAGGAGAGGTTGGACCAACTGAAGACCAACTGAAGACGAGGACATTCACCCAAAGTGACAGGCTGGGAAAGGAGAGAGACACAACAAACATATGGCAGACGGTGCTCTGGTCGGATGAGACGCAAAACTGGGGACAGAAAAGCCATGTGAAGATGATAAGTGGAGTTAAACACAGGTCAGACATGGAAGAAAACATGTTAGAGGCCGCAGAAGACTTGAGACTGAGGTGAGGTTCACCTTCCAGTACAACAACCCTAAACATACAGCTAGAGATACAATGGAAAGGTTTGAATCAGAGCAGAGAATGGCCTAGACAAAGTAAGGATCCAAATCTAACTAAGAATCTGCAGGACTTGAAAATTGAATTTCACATTTCTATGCAATCCATTTTTGTCCATTATTGCTAAGAAGAAAATTTTTTCTCTGAAAGACAAAACTCAATAGACCTTCAGCTTCTATTGTTGTCAAGGAATGGGGCAGTTTTTGGGCTTCATACTGTAAAAAGAAATAATTGAAACCAATTATCCTTTCCTTTCCACTTCAGAATCATGCATGACTTTGTGTTTGTTTATAACATCCTACTTTACAATAACTTCAAACACTGGCCTGTCTACATTGTTGAATCCTGAGGTAAACAAATCTCCAGCGTTCGTCAGACTAGTTCTCTTCATGGTCCTGCATTCACACAGGGCTGTTAAAAGAATCATTTCCATTATATGACAACCAGATCTTATCCAAGGCTTAAATCCACTGGTATTTGTGCAGCATGCACACACATTGGCATACCAAGGTGAGTCAGTCAATCTTTCATTAGGCTCAGGGTTAGCAGGGTCATACGCCACTCCTTCACAGCTTAAGACAAGCAGCCCATCTGCCACATGGTTGATGCTCGGAATGATAATGCCACATTCTCCTCTTATTCCTGCCCTTCTTCCCTTCCTCGTCTTCCATCCTCCTTTCTTTTCTCTCTGTCTGTCACAATCTTTCCATCTCCCCCTCTCATCAGGAGGCTTCTGCAGAACAGGGTAGCTGCATTGTGTTAGAGGTGATTATGTGAGATGTGCCGACTCAGGCTTGACCTTTTCCATGTTATCCACGATACTGAAACCAACACTGCTTTACTCGTGTCCTCCTATGTTTTCCGCTCTGGTCATATTACATTTTTCTCGTTGAATTATGAATGCACAGATCCTGGAATTGAGAGAACCCATGTTGTAAAAACTCTACTTGAGAATGCTTAGCTTAAAAATCTGCAGCTCTTATTACAAGTTTCAATTTTGACTATACGCTCAGTAACTAATTGCAATTTGCAAACTTATGTAATTGGAATCCAGATGGATTTAACATCTGGATAAGTGTTGCTTTATGAATGTGGGTTTATGTAAAAAGTTAACTCTGCACTGTTGAAATTAAATGAAGCAGCTGGTTTATGTTTATTGCTTATGTTTTATTATTTACAAGGCAAAGTCATTCAGATCTTGAGTTGTTAGTATAATGAGCCAGTCCGTTCACTTTAACTGCATTTTAAGTGCATTGTTCTTTGTTCAGAACCAACATTCAAACCAAATGAGACCAAGTCATGTGCAATTTACTCTGTTGTCATGTAGAAATGGGGAGCACACCTCTCTCCCTCTCTCTGTGAGCTTTGCTGTCGCAGCAGTTGCTGTCAGTTTGAGCGCTGCCTGCCCCCAAATATAATAGGGTTTTCTTGACTGCCTCCCCAGGGATTGACTGGCAGTGAAGAATTCACCATGCCTCATTTGGAGCAGCGCAGAGACTGGCCTCATAAAACTAGCTGCTCCATGTCTCCAGGCAGGTTTGTGGCATTCCAAAGAAGGTGTTAGTTTCACTGATAATAGTCTCATGGAAAGACAGCACATAGCTTTTACTGTGTCGTCTGTTGTCTCTGTTCGCGGCGCATGTCACAAGGCCCAGGAAGGAAACAAGAGGTGTGCTGAGGAGCTTTTGCAATGAATGTACCTCAGATATGCAGGTTGCTCCTGGTTCCATAAAATAATTTCCCATTTTTAGGACTTATTATAAATCTCAACTCATCAAAGAGAAACAGTAATTATTTCAACTGTAAATTTATTTAAACGTAAAACCTAAACACAGCTGTCATGCTAAATGTACG
Source organism: Poeciliopsis turneri (assembly GCA_922788865.1). Lineage (NCBI taxonomy): Eukaryota > Metazoa > Chordata > Actinopteri > Cyprinodontiformes > Poeciliidae > Poeciliopsis > Poeciliopsis turneri. The sequence goes on from CAKLNU010000052.1 coordinate 67,116, forward strand.
CTGAAAAAGCTAATGATGGGTCTAATATTCTTCTGGTTCTTAGTTCTTATAAAAAGGTTTATGATTGAAATAACAATGTTTTCAGGAGTAACATGGGATCATTTAATCTGTTTTGAATTAGCAAATTATGGTTTTAGGTGGGAAAATTTATCATGGATGCAACAATTTGGTTGTGTGATTTAAACAACAACCAGCGTTTAACCCATATGTTATTATATGTGTAAGATTTTCTAAATTGTACAGAAAACTAAACTTTCAGAGGAAACTAAGGCTGTGCATTGCTGCTGTTGGGAAACTAATGGGAGAGAGTAAAGGACTTAGCATTAGCTAACCTTCATCGTTGCCAAGCAAGAGAGAAACATTAAGCTCTTTAACTTTGTAATTTTGTTGAGGGTAAGCAGAACTTAGAATTAAAAATGTAACATTAAATTTTCTTTCAATTTGTATTAATGAACCTAAATTTAATTTCATTATATTGCATCTCCAATGTGATCATGACCAATTTGGGTCTTAATTTTTAAAGATTCAACCAGACATAATCTCTCTGATAATAGAATGATGTTACATTCATATAGTAAATGTTGATTATCTATTGTTAGAAAGTAAAACAAGTCAGCACTTTTTCAGATTGTGGTGATCTAAGGGAACCAAAAAGGCACATAGCAAACTGGAACATCCTGCTGTGTTGCTTTAGTTGTTTTTTTCTTACCACTTCTGTCCAAAGGATTACCTTTGCACATGAGGGAATAGATTTCTAAGGTTACTAATTTCAATGAAAACAAGAAATATTGATACTTAAACTTTGGGTTGAATTCAGAACTTATAAGCTGCCAACGCACAGTTCAGCAGAGGATGTGGAGCTCCAGAGATCCAGAAAGTGATACTTTCAAACAGGATTAAGAGGCTTAAGAAAAGGACAGTGGGCCACAAGTTAAGTAGAAGCCATGGTTCTCGACTGGAAAAAGGTGGACTGCCCCTGGTGGGTTGGAAGTCAGTCTTTGCCTACAGTGGAAGACTTTAAGTATCTCGGTGTCTTGTTCACAAGAAATAGCCGGATGGAAGAGGATATGGACAAATGGATTGGAGCTTCGTCTGCACTAATGTGAATGTTGCTCCATCTTATGTGGTAAAGAGAGCAGAGTCTTGATTTACTGGACCATCTACGTTGCAAGCCTCTCTGCATCAAAAGGAGTCAGCTCAAGTGGTTCGGGCATCTGACCAGGATGCCCCCCGGCTGCTTCAATTTGGAGGTTTTCTGGGCATGTCCCCCTAGGAAGAGACCCCAAGGAAAACCCAGAACTTGCTGGAGGGACTATATATCCCATCTAGCCTGGGAAAGCCTTGGGATGCCCCAGATTGAGCTGGAGGATGCCACTGGAGATGTCTGGGGTTCACTCCTGCACCGGTTACCCCACAACCCCAGCTCAGATAAGGGGAAGACAGTGGCTGCATTGTAATGTGATGTGCTTCCAAAGTTATTTTTGATGGGTCCATCTATCACTTCAGACATGTTAATTTACAGTATTTCTAAAATTTCATCCAATAATTTGCTTCTGAGCCTTTGAACATTTATTTGACTCACCTGTTATGATACTCAGTGTCCCACCTTCACAAATTTAAACCCACATGTTTAGTCACACAGTATGAAGCACATGCACTTTCATACTCACCCTTCTTAACCACAGGGCTGTGGTATGAGGGGGTTCTTGTTGCTAGACAGCTGCATGCCTCAGTCTCTTTGCAGCAGTCAAATGAACTCCAAGGAGCTTGACAAAGAGGCTTAAAGTCCTCCCTAAGTATCTCGCCCCTAGGTTGTCTGCATACCCTGAGCCCAGCTTGGAAAAAGGCCTGAATGCAAGTTTAGCAGCTATGGTTACACCCCGGTAGGTCCTTGCGACTGCGTTCACTTGCATTACCATTTTTTTCTCTGGGCTTCTTTGGTCTTATAACCCAGCAACAGGTTCCTCTGGTGTTCTCGTCTTGTTTTATTACACATTGAAAGGACTGACAGACACAGCGCTGCTACTGAAGAAGAAGCACAAGTGCAGTGGATCTGTGTTCAGTTCACTGTCTCAGACAGGCTGCTTTCAGACTGTGGCACAGTCACGCTTTGACAGATTTGGCTTCAAGTTATCTGTTGTTTCTGTTCTTTTTCTTTTGTGCTGCAGAGGGTTTTCTTTGGTTTGATTGAAGAACCACACATTGCAACATGATTTGATTCCACAGAGCCGCTGTGATGAAGCAGCTATTATGGATCTAGATAATTATTGGTTAAAGGAAAACAAAGAGCAGAAAGTGGACTGTGTAGATAAGACTGCAGTGAAGCCATAAAGTGAGATGATTTGAGCTTTGTGACATGGTGCATCATCCTGCTGGAACTACCCATCAGAAGTTGGACATGCTGGATGATGATACCCAGTGTACTAAGAAACCTCCACCAGCCTAAACTCTTGACATTGTGCTTTCAGGATATTTATGGCAACTTCTCGTCTGACCATTTGTTCCTAAATGTTGATGCTGAGAGCAAGACTCACTGAACCAGGCAATGTTTTTCCAATCTATTGTGAACAGAAGTTTCTTGTTCAAGGCAGAATTCTTTATGGTACATGGCAAGATTTATATGCCAATTTTTGCAAAGATTTTCCCTTCCAACAATCTTAAGGATGTCCAGATTATTGGGATGAACATAAGGGTTATTCCTTCCATGTGCGAAAGGACGCTGGGATGACTCCAATTTAAAATAAGGAATATTCAACATGTTGGATTGTCCTGGGTTAATTTCACAGTGTGGGGAGTTCTTGGAGGTCAAATGAAAACATAATCTGTTGAATGTGACGAGGTCAGGAAAACTGAGGACAATCAAAAATACACACAAGACAAAACAACTGCCATGACGCACCAGATAATCCGCTGGACGTTGTTGTCTCTGTGTTGATTTTCTCTCTGTTACAGATAGTCCACAGATTATCGCCGTTGGTTCTTCCCAGTCAGTCGTGTTTGTTTACTCTGAACTCACGTTTGGTCTCAAGAGGTTTGGTGAGACTTCCTGTCTGTCCTCTGGATGTTGGCGAGTGAAATCGGTTTGTGTTCGGTGCATTTCTCCTGCTGTGCAGCTCGACACCAAACCTTTAATATTGAAGATGCTTTCAGTCATATGTGGTCTCTCAAATGACAGTTAGTCAACAATTTTAAAAGCTTACGGTGTGAACCAGGCACCAGCAGGTGTCGTTCTCTGCTTCAAGGTTCTGTTTCTCTTGCTTCAGAGATTGTGTTCGCCTTACTTTGGTTGTAACTGGTAGTTAATTGAGCCTTACCCGGCCCATTCTCCTATGACCTCTGGCACCAGTAATGCTTATTCAATCACACAATGGATATTGCACCTTTTTCAAAGTAACCTAAATCTTCCCCATTCTGATGTTTAGTTTGAATTTGTTACCATGCTATTCCAGCATTTGAACAGGTGTGTCTAATAATGTGGCTGGTACGTGTATATAGATAGATGCATGTTTACAGAGGGCAGCCATACCACCTTTTTGTAAATCTCATTTCAGTGCATGTGGGACGGGAGTTTGTATTTTGTGTCAGCAGCTGGAAGTACTCAAGCTGCTGCTGTGGTGAGAGGGGAACGAGAGAATGAAAAGAGGGGAGACGTCTGCACAAGAACGACAGGCAGAGAGAGGTACCAGCACGGGCTCCCTTCTAACAGGGGCTGAGCTCTTGCAGAGTGAAAGCCCCTATAGAAGGAAAGCAGGGTCATCTCAGGCGCAGCAGCCTTGCACACACAAACACACACAAACGCTGGAGCAGAACAACACCAGGGCCAGCGTGGGTGCAGCGAGTGCACAGCAGTCCTCCTCAGGAAGTGGGTCTTGTTTAGACTTACAGCTATGTGAAAAGAATAATAAGGACCAGGACAATGTTGGTACAGACATGCACACGGCCTTTTATGTCTGCATGAAACTCCTGCTTCACTTGGACAGGCACTCCCATTGTGTGATATTGTAGATGAAAGAGGATTAGGCATACCTGTGTTATGGTCAGTGCTGCAGCTCCCACCTGGCAATGCCAAAACAGTCAGATGAAAGATCTAGTAGTTTTGAAAGTCACTGCAGGTATTTTGCCATATTTCTTTGGAACTTCTTTCCTTTCAAGCTTTGCTGTCTTTCCTCCTTTTTCCCTTTTCATTTCTTTCCCTTCCCGAGGTAATGAAGGGGAACTGAGTTGCTCAGCTTTAGAGTGCCAAGGCTGTGATTTCCACTCTGATGTGTTAAAAGTTCCAGAGCACAGCTGAACTTGTATATTCATGCATCTGGCAGCATTACAGAGCCTTGTTAATCCACATGTTTCAAAGTTTCAAACAGCAAAATGAACAGGTGTTTAAAACAAGGTTTCTCTTATGCTCTCATGTATGGGATGACCTCCTCTTCCCTCTGTCGCATTAAAGCAAGTCATTCAGGATCAGAGTGTCCCTTTTTTGTTTTTACACAGATCCCAGCTGTAATGGACACTCCCAGATATGTGGTGAAATACAGTCCTGTACTTTGTGCTTCTCTCAGACAGAAAACATCAGTGAATCAACCCGGCGATTTCAGGGGGTCATTCCAGAAGATTCTGTTACCTTTCAGCAAGCAGAGCGGCCCTCCAGGCAAAATCAAGGGAGAAAAGCTTTGGGAGGCACAGAAACCAAAGATGAAAGTGAGTTTTCTTTCTTTTTTTTTTTTTTTTAAGAAAGAAATAAGGTGGCAGTTTAAGCTCAATAATCAGTTATTAGAGGAGAGGAGAGATCACTAGCCAGAGTGTGACGGTATGAGAGTACTCAACTCAGTGGAAATCCTGCAGTTCATACCGTGTTCCAATCAAAGACCATTGACCCGACAGCCCTGTGACAAATTATCCCAGCAGCTCTACATATGACTCAATCAGCATGGCGGATAGCTTTCTGATGAGCAATAGGTCTATTCGTATATCAACGAAATCACCCTCTAATGACTGCATCAAGACGCAGCCTACACTTCACTAAGTGGAGGCCGAGCTGAATCTTGAAATCAGCTCTTACAATGGTACCTGTTGTCTAAAGAGAGCCTTCAGCCGACGCCGCACTTCATTTTCTTTTCTGTTATTCTACTCAGTGCTACAGAATAATACGATGAAGTCATACAGGATGCATGTTCAGCTTATATATCGAAAGCAACAACATGGAAAGCACATTAGCGATACACTTTAAAAAACCATTTACTGGAGCAGTGGGAAAGGCCACCAATCCACAAGTGTATGAACACTTGTTGTTAGAGTTGATGTTAGTCCAAAAAAATACTCGTTTTGTTTTCACTTGACAACAGGAAATATGAAGTTTGTTGAAATTTAATGAGAGCTCCTATAAACCTGAGAAAAGGAAAACCTTGGGCCTGGTGGACAAACACCAGTATGGGTTTCCTACTGAAACAAGTAACAAAAACTGTGCGACTGTGTGCACACATGGATCTAAGAACGTTTCCTCTGCACAGTGTGGAACTGAGCACAAAAACAAAAACATGCAAACCTCCATGTGAACTGACATGTAAAAACTGAGACTCATCCAGCAGCAATGAGCATGTTGGTATGGAAAGTACCTGACTCGCCCCAGGCTCAACTGGTGCAGCCCTGGTTGGTCTGCCAGCTGCCTCTGAAATACCCCGGTGTGGTCAGCAGGAGCAGGGACACGGACCGCTGACCTCTCCTCGCTGAATCACATTCTACCGGCTTCAGCTCGGAGAAACGTTCCTACAGGACCGTCTTATGGCTTTTGGTCAGACATTTCTACCAGAGTTAATGTCTGCAAACATTTCAATAACAAAATAAAACATGCACAAGGCATAGGCATTTCAACAATGTGTCTGTTAACTTGTTTTTTGTTTTTTTTTAGAACTATAAACAACTGAGCTAAGTATTTGTAACACATTTTCTGAATTTAAGCAAAAGGTCAAAATAATTTCTATGAAATACTTCTGTCTAATCACAATTCAGTATTTGTAGATTTTTCTGTAGTAAATTCCTGGATTTGCAGAATTCTTGGAAAGCTTATGCAATATGTTAGAAAGAAAATGCAGCTTGGGGAAATTAAAACAACAATGCATAATTCTATGTGACATTATATTGGCAGGCGCCAGGCGTTTTCTTTGGCGCTGATTGGCTGCTTCCCCAAATATAGGAAATATGGATGACTGTAGATATTAGTTTGTGCCAAGATGGTTTTCAGTTTTTGAACGATTAAAATAGGCAGTTATAGGCGTTTTGAGAGAGGATCTCAAATATTTGGACAGTTAGCATAGTCAAATCTTTAGTTGTAAAATTAATTTTTATTTTCTCTACGATCATAAAAATAGGATCTTGTTGCTTTTACTGACATTTAAAATAATAACTTAACTTTAAATAGTGACAACTTTAAAAGTGGAAACTTTTACCTCTGGTTTTTTAAATCGAGCCAATATAGTTTTTTTTCTTCTTCTTCTTCTTTAAAGTGTTGTGTTATCTGTCAGCAGCCATAATCAAACTTTTCTCCGTCTGGGTTTTAGTTCAAACCGCGACTAGCCGCCCGTTACATAATCTGTAGATTGAAGGAGCATTAGATGCCACCACATCAAGCAGAGCCCCATCTGTTGCTGCAGGGTAGGTTCACACTAATCACACATAAGAGACAAGCTGGAGGACACCTGATACGCCGCTGAAGGCAAGTGGATGGATTTACTCTCCAGAAGTCAAGAGACCCAGCAGATCTCTGAGAAGTGAGCATCTAAAGGCCCACCCTGTTCTTGTAATTGAATGTGCACTCACTAGCAAAGCAGCAAGAATGTGTGTATATATATCTTGCTTGAGAGATTCTCCCAGGAGTGTGACTGTAGGGTATTTCATTTTAAGTTGCTACCTGTCACTTGGGCAAACGAATCGGAGAGACAGATGAAAGGTGGGGGGCACAGGAGGGGTCAGTTACTCAGTGATGGTTTCCTGTGATGGCTGGATGACCTTTCACCTCTGACTGAGGATCCAGAGGAAGGGATAAGCCATCTGCGAAGATGAAACTGAGAACACCAGCAGCCGAGTTATAAACAAACCTGCAAACGTATTTCCACTTGTTGGACTTGACATTTTTGGGATTTTTTTTTTTCCTTAATAGAGTTGCAACTTAAATTAGAAAAGGTTTTTTATATTAGGAGTTCAGTGTGTTTCTTTCTGTTGCAGCAAATGAAAACCTGAACTTTATCAGAAAGTTATTACATCAGAATGATAGCAGATATGTGATGTTATGCCCTCCTACATGTAGGAGGCTGCTTACTTCACAGTTGTCCAACAGACAAACACAGACACCCTCAGTGACGAGGGTTAGCCTCACAAGGTCACTGATTAGGAAGCTGGCTGTTCGCAGGGTGCCGTATCCAAAAAAATTTCATGGGAAGTTGAATGAAAGGAAAAAGTGTGCAAGAAAAAAAACTTTCTCAAGCAACACAGCAAAAGTCATTGGTGAGTTTGGCAGAGTTTTGCAAGCCATCATCTGTAGTTCGACTCTTTTAGAAGTACCACACACAGATGAATCCAGGATGCAACTGTCTGCAACTGTCCCAGATACTTTACTTTTGTTAGGCCACTTCAGAACCATACATAGAACCATAGCAGCTTTTATCTGGGCGGCGGAGAAAAAGAGCTGGACTGTTCCTCAGTCGTTCAATCTCCTCTTTTGAGATCCAAGTAACCTTTGTGTTTTTTTAATCAAAGTCCCAGAGTCTGGAGAAACAGTGGAGAGGCACAAAATCCATGTTACCTGAGAAAATGTGAAGACATTTCCAAAGGCAGTGATACTGTGAGGAGTGATGTCATCTGCTGGTTTTGGGCCATTGTGTTTTATCAAGTCCAAAGCCAGAGCGGTTCACTACCAAGAAACATTTATGAGAACTTCACGCTTCTCTGCTGACAAGCTTTATAGAGATGCTGGTTTCATTTTCCAGCAAGACTGACGCCTTCCTGCCAAAAGTACCAAAACCTGCTCTTGGTGGGCGAGCGAACCAGCCTGACAAAAATCCCATAGAAAGATCCAGATCAGGGCGTCTGGGGGTTTCACCAAGCGGAAGATGAGAGGCAGCAAACACACAATCCAGGTGAGCTGAAGGTCATGTTTTTTAAGAATTTTCTTGGCTCTTTGGCTTTTATTTGACAGAGGTTGGACAGGTCAGTTGGTTGTGAGAGAGAGGGAAGACATCTAAAAGGTCAACAGGTCGAGACTCGAACCCATGACGACCGAATGCATCGGTCGCTTGCTTTACCCCTGCACCACTGTCACACCCTGAAGGTTACTTTTAAAGCAACCAGGGCTCCCTGAACCCAGAGGTCGATCTTCTCCACGCATTGATGCAGTAATTCATGCAAAAGGAGCCCCAAAACAGAGGAACCGAGGAAAAAGCAACACTAGAGACCTAAAACACTGAATAAAACACAACATGGAAGAATATAAGCTAAAAAAAAACAAATTCAAAGTTCAACAAATGATGGCATATTGGAGCATTAAAATGTTTTGTTATTATTATTTTGATGTTCTCAGAATACAGAATGAAAATATATCCATCTGCTTATAATGAATCATTTAGCTTTGAATTAAGTTACTGACATGAAATACATTTTTCAGCGCTGTTTTAGTTTGTTGAGCTGCACCTGTATGTAAAACCTTTAATACACAGAGCGAAGTACAAACAGTAGCTAAATTGCTCAGACTTGCTCAGTGTCATGAATTCTCCATCTGCCTTTAAAGGAGATCCACATTCATTTATCCAGTTATAATTAGGCATGTTACACAAACCAGATTCCTGCGCTCAATGGATCCTTTCATGACACACTGATCAGATCAGGCGCCACCAGACAACAGCTATATTTACTCGTATCATGTCAGAGCAAGCCCCTCTCGAAACAAACTACTGCTCCGTTTCTGATTGGGAGTCTCCATGCAGCAACAAACAGCCAGAGCAGCAGGCGCCGAGTCACAGAGTTCAGCATCGTGATCACTTTTCCGTCACTGCAACATCTCCGCTCTGCTGGTCAAATGAAGCGTCTTATTTATACAGCTACAGCTCTGCAGAGAGAAACTGTAAAAACTTGAAAGAAAATCTGCCCTCCCACTGGACCGAAGGCGGATTTTCACTGCTTTCCTCTCTGCATGGAAGCCGCATGAACTTAATACTCAGCGGAAAGGACATTAAGCTGTTTACAGTTAATTGTTTCTGAGGGAGTGGCACGCTAACCGTGGCCTGCTGTTAACTACCACATAAAACTTCCACATGTTTGCAACATCTGCGAGCTTCTAAGTAAACAATACAGTGACATGTTCTTCCAAAAGTCAACTTTTTTCCCCGTTTGGCTCAAGCAGAAGTCACGTCTGCCTCAGCAGCTGCTTGGCCTTTTTTAGCTCTGTTAGTCATGTCAGCACATGTCCACTGTCGGGGAGCAGAGCCAGAAAAGACCACTGTGTTCAATTATACTGTAGTAATTCTGTATAATTCACATTAATCAAATATGATAATCGGTTTTAAACAGCATATGGTTAGCAGGGCTGCACTGTAAAGTGGACAATATTGCCATAATACTTCAGTTAGCAAGTAAGTATATTAAAGCTAAGAATACATTGAATTAAAACATCATAATCAAGTTTATAATTAACATAAATGAGATTTCAGTGCCAGCTGAGGCTTACAGATGCATGCACAGAGCAGCACTGAGCTGAATGAGGTGTGCATTAAACACAGAGGCTGAATTAAATTCTGATGTCATTAAAGTCTGGCAGAGCATCACATTATTTACATGATGTAACCTTCTCCTGCCAGGACGGGCCATTCAGGTCTCCATCTGCTGCGTGTGCCACACAGAACTCACACCGACCTCGGCGTGTCGGTGTGAGTGTGCGGACACCGAGGGCCTCTCATCCGCGACCTGAAAGATGGCCCAAAGCTGTCAGCTCCTTCCTGTGGGAGGAACAGGACGACCAAACAGCTGATTATCTGTTCCAGTCACCCACAAATACACTGCTGACAGAGCAACACGGTTCAGCTGTGGCAAAGGGAACATGTGGATAAATCCAGTCTCCTCAGACGCTCCGGTAGAACATCCAGGCATTGCAAAAGCGTTCATACGCATTCACCTTTAAAATGTCACATTAGTGCTAGAAGTGGCACATAAAAGTCAGAAAAGTGTGGCAAGAATTTGTATAGCCAGTTCCCAAGAGATCAGACCAGAAGTCGGTTACCGTGGTAACACGCCATCTTGGTAGGCAACCGGTAAACAGAATTACATAGGAGCAGCATTACCGATGCTTCAATTCATTTTTAAAGGCTTTTTCTGCTCTTTGACAGAAACAATAATCCAGCTTAAAAACATTCATCAATTTGTAAAATATCTGAATATAAATCAGGAGCACAATAATACTGGAGCTTGAGTTACCACATCAAATAGCTGTTTGCCAACCACCAATGAACTCAAGAAGAAGAAGACGACTACTATTTATGCAACACTGAGCTGATACAGCGCGTTACCAAGGCAACCTCCACCAACTTGACAACGTGTGCAATGGTTGCTGGTGGCAAAGAAATGGTACTGGTTGCTCAAGTAGATCATTGAACTAACTACCATCCGGTGCTCTTCTTCATCCCAATGGCAGACCGTATGTGAAAAGCAGGAAGTGGTACAAATCTCAAACGTAGCCGGACAGTGACAGAGCCTCAGCATGGTGCCAGAACGTAAACGAGACAATTCTGTCAGAAAACACGAAAAGCTGCAAAGGCTTGAAGTTCACCTTCCAACAGGACAGCCATCCTGACTTACAACCAGCACTATGATGTATGTTGATCCAATACATTCATTAGTTAAAATAGTCCAGAGCTAAAGCTAACTGAGAATCTTTGGCGATGCGAAAAGTGATGGTTAAAGACATTCTTCTTTTGATCTGACTGAAAATGTCTGAACCTAAATCTCCAAAGCTGGCAGAGACACGCTTCATAAGACAGCTGTAGCTGCAATGAAGGTGGTTTTATAAAACACTCCCCTCAGGGGGCTGAACACAAATGCAAAGCACTACTCAGATTTTATTTGTACAGAAAAATTGGGATACCATGTGTCCTTTCTCCTTGGAGTTCACAATTATCTGCTACTTTGTGTTGGTCTCGCACATGAAAGACGCTTTATGAATTCAGACTCCATGTGTCAGAGCTTTGATGTTTTACTCATTTCTTTTCCCCTTTTATTCCAATTTTTACTCTCATGGAGATTTAAATCACTGCGGTTCCTCACTGAAAACACCTGCTCAGTTAAAATAAGCAGAGCTGTATATTATTTTGACTCGCTCACGTCTATCTTTGGGCTGATTCTATTCCAATAAAATCAAACAGGAAGGCACACATTTCCTGTCTTTGGCCCATATGGACTGAAAAGTAACATTCACAGACTCTGGCGCTGAGTCGTTTAGTTTGACTCTTACTCCCCAGCGTCTCTGTGAAGTTTGTGTACTCACTTTCGCGCTGAACGGTAACAGTTTTCTCATGCGTTTGAGCTTTCTCTTGATCTGGATACGAAGCTTTGAGGTTCATGTTAGTTCACGTTTGGCTTCCAGCTCAGCTTAAGGAGCTAATTGTGTTCGGCAACATCACAGGGTGACACAATGACTGACTAATGCATTAGCCATCGCCGTGTTTGATGGAGGCAGAAACGCACACACACAGAGTTTTCCCGGCGCCGCTCCGAACACACCTCAGCCCGTGTGATGTAGCTACGGGAGGCTTATCGGAGGTGCTCTCTTGTTTTGTTGGCGGTCTGTGTCACCGTTGTTTTGATCCCTGCTGTCAGGGCCCAGTGAGCTCTCACTGACACAGCTGGCTTGGGTGGAGCTGTTCGGGTGCACAGGGAGTTGAAGGACATGGATCTGTGCCAACACATTTCATACATAGCACATATCTTACAAGTGCAGCTGAGAATTGGAGATAGCAGACCCTCAGCCCTGTGCTGCCCACCCCTCCATCTGCCCGCCTGGGGCGGGAGGGGGCTCTGTGGCTTAGCCTCCATATTAGTAGGCATGACAGTCCTGCCCTCAATCAACCTCACACACACACACCAACACACACAGCAACACACACACCAACACACACACCAACACACACACCTCTGCTTCTCCTTTCTTCTCTTCCCTTTTTACTGATAGAAGTATGTCAGAGTGAATCATGTCTCTCTTTAATGTCAGTTGAAGTGATAGATTAGAGGTTTTTAACCACAGCAAAGAGGAAGGACAATGTCTCTCTCTCTCTCTCTCTCTCTCTCTCTCTCTCTCTCTAATTTGGTGCTTATTTAGGAGGCGTTAAAAGGCCAGTAAAGGCTGCAGCTGCAATCAGAAGTATGCAATCCCAACACCTCAGAGACTTTGTAGTTATGTCAAGGAAGGATAAATTACAAAGAAATTCATGAAACAGCATCAATTATTTCTTATGCAAACAATCACAAACCAGTTCAAAGCTTCTTGACACAAAGAGCAAATTAACTTTCCACAATCACCTGAAATGCAGCAGCAGCATTTAAAGCTGTGGACACGAGGAAAACCGCTGGCTGACGCTCCATATGAGCATCAGAATTACCCTCTCTGCAAAAGCATTTAGTTCATAACGTCTGGCTGCTGCTTCCTTCTTTAAAGGTTTTCTGTTAGATTCAGATCTGATGACCGAGAAGGCCGCTCCAGATGTGTAACATTATTTTTCTCAACCACTGCCTGGACGTACCATTACTGGAGAGTCCAGCATTCGCCCAAATGAACCAAAGTCATGATGTAAAATGAATTACAGCATGTAGAAGATCAAGACTTCCAGCTCCTGTTGCAGTAAAACATCCCCACGTCATCAACGATGCACTCCATGGCTGACCATAAAGAAAATATCCTTCTGGTCGTAAACAAGGCTTTTTGTACACAACACATACCTATGAGCTACGAATCCAAACAGTTTCAGTTTATTTATTCTTCAGTTCATGTGAAAATTTCCTAAAACTTATTAGATATTATAAGATGGCATTTCTAGCTGACTTTTAATGTTCCTTCTGGTCAAAAGTCTTTGTCTTTAGGCAAAACATTTCATTCTCTTTGCCTGCTGATGGTGGTCAGAGGGCTCAGTGTTGCCCCAGGGCAGCTGTGGCTACAATGTAGCTACCCTCCATCAGTGTCTGAACGGGTGAATCACTGACTAGTGTGAAGCACTTTGGATATTCAGACTTGATAAAACATTATACAAATGCAGGGCTTCTATTGTTTTAAGTTTTTTTTTTGTAGAATTAATTATTTTTTTTTATCTTATAATCAAGGGCCTGATGAAATAATCAACTCTTAAAGCCATAAAAACCGACAAAAACAGCATTATGTCAAGGTTAAATAACTGAGGCCTTGTTGTCTTAAAACCATATTTTGATAAATCTTATCAGTTTTACTCCATCATTCATCTCTCAAAGAAGTCATCGAAAGCTGTGTTTTAGTCTTTGAAGAAATCTTGATCAATATCTTCCTGAACTCTTTGAAGGAGGGGATATTCCAAGCTGAAGCTCGAGATACAAGTTGTGTCCGTCTGCATGTGTGTGCGGTGAATTAGTCAGTGGGTGGCTGAGTGTCTCGGAACAAGAAGTTGCAGGCTTCAGAGTTGATATAATTAGAAACTTCCGTGCAGCTTCAGGAAAAAGAGTTAGCTTCCCCTCGTTTGTTTTCTTTGCACCATTTATCTCTCTCCTCTGGTGACACAATCAGGGAGTTAACCGCCAAGTCCATCCTTGTGTCTGAACTTGCTCCCGTTCGTCTCTGCTGGTGTAAATCTCACATCCTGTTCTCCATCAGCCAAACAAAACAGCAGGACTCAGTAAAACACAGGGAGGGGAATCCCACGACTCAGCATGCTCCACAATCCACAGAGCACCAATCCTCTCTTGTGAACAAAGACTGGTCAGAGGACTGAAATGTTTAGATGACTAACTCGAGATTGAACATGTTTATTTGTAAAGTTATTTATTTAACTCAACCCACGTATGTTAGGATTTTATGTCAAACAAGTACAAGTTCTAGTATCTTCGGTGCGGATCAACACACCCGTATGCCCCTAAAAAGTCGGATTGTTGTTATGATATGAGATCCAATAAATGCCCAATAAAAAATAAAAGTCTGTGCTGAAATCATGTGGGAGGTGAGTTACTGTAAGCCAGCCCAGAAAGAGTAGACTTAACACATTCAGAGCATCAAATGGATGCAAGCCACAAAAAGCAAACTGTGGTTGGCGTTTGTTCGAAGAATCAAGTTCAGTTTCTCCAAAGAACAGCTTCCCTCAAACCGTGTCTGTTTACGCAGTGACACAGCAGTAGGTGCCTCCGTCCGATGGGCCTGAGCAGCCGGGACGTCAGCCCAGCTCCCTGTCTGCAGCACCGACGTGCCAGAGATGTTGGGTTACTTTGTTGGTCAGTGTAGTGAACCGGGTGGAGAAGAATAGATCTCATATCACCATTTATTCATTTCAGTTAATGTACATATGTAGAACCAGTTCAGAACAAAATACATCCACTTCATCGTCACTTCATTCAGAATCCAAATTTAAATCATCCAGTTTGGTTAACAAGTTAGTTTCATTCTAATTAGCATAATACACTCAAATTGGGTTTATAATACCATTGGTAGCACATAATTCAAAGAAGCCCAGCTGGTTTCACCAAGTCGTTGACTTTGCAGCAACACATCATTTAGTGACAGTGAGGAGGAAAGACTCACCTTTAACCTCCAGCAGAACCAAGCTCAGTATCACTGGACATCTGTTAGGGACTTTTTGGACAGAGAGGACTGAAAGCAGACCCACAAAACGCAGAAGCATTGGTCCATGAGTAACTTTATGAGTGAAAACACTAAATTAAAGTTCCATCAACAGCTACATTCAGGAAAAACACAACTAAAAGAAGAGACAGTAGGACAGTAACAGAAAGAAAAAACAAATACATGCTTTTTTTGGGGGGGGGGGTCTTTTTGGTTACATTTAGTCAGTAGCAGAAAAAACTCAATTATTGGCCTTTTCCATGAAAAAGACAACCAGCTGCAAAATCACAGGGTCACAAGCAGCTGTTTCCATCTCCCAGCAAAGAAATAGCACTTTGTTTCTCTAGAAATTACACCTGGTTCAGACGCAATTATTCACAATTGGAATGCATGGGTAATATATTTCCATATATTAACTAAATACAGTGGACCTCTGATATTTGGCTTTTAGGGACCACAGAATACTGCAGACCCTCTAGAAACACTTAGAACTGCCCATTTTAATAGTTTAATCACCAAATATACCTAAATATACATTAATACACAATGCAACTCGTCTTAAGACAATCGCTGAAACTAACAGTCTTTCTTATCTCGGACCCAATCAGCACCAATGAAAATAAATGAAATAAATGCTGTTCCTGGATTGGCTGCTTTACAATCATTGTGCCAAAATATTTCAGCTTCCCAAGATGCATTTTCTTTTAGATATTTAAAAAAATGTTCCAAGAGAAAAATCCACAAACAGGCAGATTTGTGGATTTGTGGGGTCACAGCACATTGCACAGAAATATCTGCAAATACTGAACGGCTGATTGGAAATGAAATAGTGACTAAATTTAAACATGTTTGTGGGTGTGAGTATTTTTACAAGGCCCTATATAGACCTATATTTGGAGGCATTGACTGCTCAGTCCCACAAACAATTACCCATCTTTAAATAATTACACATAAAAGCCAGAGAAACCAGGAGCTGGTTTTTAATTCAATGGTTTTGCTGTCAATTCATCAGTCTGAAGTGAAGGAATAATTTGAGAGCAGTCTGTTTTAAGACTAATGCAATCTTTGAAGCCACTCCCTCTAACATAAAAGCTCCTATACATTAAGAAATGACAATTATTAGTTGAAAGCTAGAGGCAGATCACAAAGAGAAAACTCTGCTTTGCCCTTTTTCCTCCTACAAGCTGCTATAAATAATGACAGGTCACTAAAGATAGGCTTGGTGACTCACACACCTTCTCCTCGCCTGCTGCCTGTCCTACGACTGTCAGAGAGGTCTGAGCACTTACACACCTTCCCCCATGCAAACATGCTTGAATGGGTTTGCAGTCATATAATATAAAAAGTGAGTTGGAGGAAAAAGCTGCTGCAGATTCAGAGCAACAGCTGCCAGGACACCAGTTGATATAACAGATTCCCCTTCCTTATCTTCATATCTGACTTTATAATTGCTAATTAGGCAGTTTAATCAAGGATAGCACCATATTGATCTATGTGCATGCTCAGAGTCAGATTGTGTTAAATATGCCACTGTAATTATTGCTGCTCCAACAGAGCTGTCACTCACCCTCCAAATGATCCCGTCATGTCTGCTTCATGCCACTTTTGTGACACCAAACCAGTAAGACAACTATTTTAAGTCAGACCCAAATTACAATTAATCCTTTGTCAAATTCTACTGGCATGTCCACTCTTTGATTATATAATTACCTAAGAGCCATAATCTCCCATGATTGAGTCATAATCCTAAATAAACTGTGTGGTCACCTCCTTATCTGCAATTAGCTCATCGCTTGCATGAATGCAAGTACAACAGTATGCACCCCATGCATTAGGGAAAATAATCATTGAACATGTCAATGGTTTTGTCCAGTAACATCCTTCTAATGAATTCATTGACATAAAATTTCCCACCACCAGCTGTTGGTGGCAACCCAAATAATCCACACGGAAAAAGTAATCAAAACGAATATGTTAACAAATCAAGTTATGCATAAGAAAGTGGAATAGCACAGCAGTACTGACAGCGTGAAGAAGAATAAAAACAAGCACAAAAGGCATTAGAAGCATAGAAACCATCTGAAACCTGTTAGCATTCAAAAAGAATTCCTACTTTCTTAATCTGGTCCCAATTAACATTGGCTGCTTTAGTCCTAATTGATGGACTATAAAAAAGTTTCTCATTAACAAGGTAACACAGGAATAATTTCATGATGGGTTAAGTAA
Source organism: Poeciliopsis turneri (assembly GCA_922788865.1). NCBI lineage: Eukaryota > Metazoa > Chordata > Actinopteri > Cyprinodontiformes > Poeciliidae > Poeciliopsis > Poeciliopsis turneri. The sequence continues at coordinate 84,163 of CAKLNU010000052.1, forward strand.
AGAACTCTCTCAAGACATTTACAACCTTATTGTTGGGATGCATACTGATGGCATTGGTTAAACTTCTGGATGCTCCAGTGAGCATTGTTTCACTTCTGAATCATGCAGAAGTGGAAAGAACACCATTTCACCGTGAACCAGACACAACCAGGTGCTCAAACCAAGGTTTCTGACAGACGACTCAACAGGATAATTGGAAGAGTGCTGTAAGAGCCAAGAACCATAAATGCCACGGCTTCTAAGCACAGCTGCACAGTCATGCAGTTGGTAGCACTGTTGCCTAGCTGCAAAATGTCCAGGGTCAAATTGAGGCCTGGACATGTGAGGATTGTCTCTGCGTATCCCTGCTTCCTCTCAAACTCTCAAACTTTCCCTATGAATGTATAAGAACATTTGTCCTATGTGTCTGTAGCCTGTTTTTATTTTTCATATTCTGCTAATGTTGAAAAGTACGAGCGCTCTCCATCAGAGGAGACATGTTTCTATTGATAAACGTAACTTTTGATGAGCTGGTAAAAGCAGCTGTGCATCATCCAACAGGACCAGCGTCCACAAATAAAAAGCACTGCTGCTGTATGCAAACTGGCATGAAGCAAAATAAACATTTAATTTGCAGTTTTGCAAGATACAGAAATTGATACAGCTGAAAAACCATCTCATTATAGCACAAAAACTTTTTAATAGAACAATGCGTTTTGTTTTTGTTTGTTTTTTTTTATTTAATTGTTGTGTGCAGAAATCAACATGCAAACTCCACTTCTGAAGAAAAATATTCATGTGTTTTACATTTGCTGCTGATGTTTAGAGAAACATCCCATCAGTTAGGAGGTCAGAGCATCATGATGTGGGCTGTTTCTCAGCATGTGCAACTGGCAGAGTTCAGAAAGCTGAAGCGATAACGAACCGGGAATCTTCCCCAGAAGGGCTGCACAGTGGCGCAGTGGGTAGCGCTGTTGCCTTGCAGCAAGAAGGTCCTGTGTTCGATTCCCGGCCCGGGGTCTTTCTGCTTCCTCCCACAGTCCAAAAACATGACTGTCAGGTTAATTGGCCTTCCCAAATTCTCCCTAGGTGTGAGAGTGTGTGTGCTTGGTTGTTTGTCCTGTTTGTCTCTGTGTTGCCCTGCGACAGACTGGCGACCTGTCCAGGGTGACCCCGCCTCTCGCCCGGAGAGGAACCAGCAACTCCCGACCCCGGTAGGGAGAAGGGTGACGGAAAATGGATGGATGGATGAATCTTCCCCAGATATTCTAGAGGGTGGATTTTCCAGGAAGGAAACAATCCCAAGCATACAGGAAAGGAAAATCTCAGATGGCTTCAGAGAAAGAAAATAAAGCTGCTAGGATGGCCCAACGAAAATCAATCAAAAAGAAATGAACTGCAGATCAGAGTACAAAGTAAGCAACCCAGAACTTTCAAGATTTGAAGACAATTTGTGACAGTTTGTGAAATCAAATTTGAGAAATGCCTAAGACTAGTTTCTCTATATAGGCTACCAACAAATGACTCTCTGTTGTTTGGATTACTTGGTTTGTTGCCAAAATCTGGTGTGAGATTCATAAAAGCCCCTCTGGAAAACTAATTACTGAGAGAAACACTGATGTGTTCAATACTTATTTTCCCCATCGTAATTTAGACTGCATCAAGCCTGACATATTTTTCAAATGTTGTTTACATAACCTGAAAATGAGCACCTATTTAAGTCCATTTGCAGTCAGATCCTGCATGTGCAAGAAAGACACATGCAAATACATATGCCAGCGTATGCAAATGCATCCTCATGCATGTATGCTCATTCTGACAAGGTACAGTCTCTCAAATTCACACAGGTGCCGCACACACACACGCACACGCATGCACACACACACACACGCACACACACACACACACACACACACACACACACACAACACACGCAAACGCACACTTCCTCTCACATGCACATGCATGTCAACCTTCCTGCCCACACAACCCTTCCCACATCTCACCCAGAAACAGCCTGGCATCTGTCACAGCAGGAGGGAGTAACACACACACACAGCCACTCAGAAGCACAAACACAGCTCTGTTGTCTCCAGCGAATGTACCCTTTTGACCCCTTGACAGGTACACGGAGGATCTCAAAGAGAGAGGAGAAGCCTTGGAGCAGGTCTGCAAGTCAGAGTTGTGCCCTCTCCATAGGTAGCTGTCGAAGTGCTGGGGGCTCCGGGGACGGCCGCGCCTCTCCCAGGAAGCCATAACTCTCCTCTCAGGAAGTGAGGTGCGTCTGGAGCGTTATCTACATCTCTCCGGGTGAGAAGCAGGAGGACAAGAGGTCAGACAAGTAGGGGACCACTTATATCATGTTTTATGTATGACATGTGGCATGTGTTTGAATATTTACATGTGTCTGAAGGTGATGCAAATAGTGAGGAAAACAAGGGGAAGAAGTTCAGAGAACTCTGCTTCCTTTGTCAACAAAGTCTCTGGGTAAACAATGTGATGCAATGTCGCAGCTCAACCTGCAAGTCTGGCAACTTTCCAATCTATCGATCCACCTTAAGCAAGCACATATTAACATTCTGGAGACTATTAACCACTTCATTATAACCTACTGACTTCTTTTCTTTCAGATATAATGAGGACAGTTACTGAAACATTTTGTTTTTTCTGGTTAATTGAAGTTTATCATCTTATCGCATGATTTAACCGCAGCAATGACCTTCAAATGTTAACGTGGATTTCAACACTTTCCTTCTCTCCTTTAACTGGTCGGTTTCATTCCCACCGGAGCAAAGCATGCTGAAAGACCCCTGAAATAACACACTGGAAGAACATAGATGATCAGCCCCCACAAAGTGAAGTTAAAAGCTTTCCAAGTGATCCTTGTGAACTCCTAGAACACTCCCAGGCATATAATTAAAAGGTAGCGTCTAATTTCTATGAGAAGTAAATTAGTAGCTGGGCTTCATTGTTGAATCGTGGCTGGTGGCATGTGGCCTGGGGAGATGGATTGAATGGATCAGAGAGGGTCGGACAGTCACAGGATAATTTTGACAATAGAGTTCGGGGGGGTGTCATCCATCACTCAACAGCTTACATGAAAGTTTTGACAGGTAGAGGTCACGGCAATGTGGCAGGAGCCAAGAGAGATGGATGCCTTTAATTTGGGTAATGAAGAGTTAACCATCTTGGGAGAGCAAGAGGAGCGTTAAATGGCAGAGCCGTTCACCATTAAAAGAAAAGCCTTATTTAATTCCTTGAGCCCTAATGAAAGACATCGAAACACAATCCTTGATTGACAATGAGACCCTGGCTGTAATTCCCCACAGACAGTTCACTTAAGTTCCCTCCCTTGTTAATCTCAAATATAATGAATTGCAAAACTAAGGTTAAACGTGGCAGCGTGAATTCATTATCACTAATACATTAGCCCATAAGATGATTTACAGTGCGGTCTCTCTCTTATTTTCATTAACAGTGAATGGCTTTGATTTAGTTTGGAGCGGCTCGGCTTCGCCATCAATCTCACTCTCTTGGTCATTGTCCTCTCATATCTGACCTCTTCAATCAAAAACCCAGCAAAGTATTAAAATGTGAAAGAATGGACAAGCTGGTGAAAAAAAATATTATTCTGCTTTTTAGTGCGAGTACAAGACCCTTTTATCAGTTCGCCGGAAAATATATTCATCCAGAGCTGTCATTCAACTTCATCCTTGACCCTGGTCTTATTGTTGCAGGCTTAATGGTAGCGCTTCTGCTGAGATAACAGTTAATGCTTCACTGTCTTGAAGCAGAAGACTATGTTAGAATAAAACACCAGGGACATTATTTGCATGCTACACTGACATATATATGTATCTCTATATGTTCTTCTGTCATTAATCAGCCAAAAGAAAAGCAGCGAATGTACATGAATCACTTTAATTTGTCAGGATATATAGAAATCAAACATTTATATATTCCTTGTGTATTTTCAGTCAAACTTGGAGGAACATCAAACATAAATCAGCATGTCATGTTTATTTGCCCTCACGCATGTAGTCTGGGTCTAATTTACCTCACTTAAAATGCTGCATCTGCATTGATTTCTTTTGTTTTGCTATGAAAAAGTATTTGCCCCTCATACAGATTTCCTCTGTTTTTGCGTTGGGGTCAGTATTCTTCATATGCATGCATTTCTATCACTAGTGTGAGCCAGAAGGTGTTTTTCATTGCTGTTGTGAAAACTTGAACTGGGCGCCAAGCAGAGGCAGCCGCTTCGCTGAGTGACAGGAAGGTTATGTTTTCCTAATGACGGTTTTTAAAGCTATAGCTGTTGCTAATTGGGGTGATGTGTACAGTCCCATGTCCCCTTAAGACACGTCTAGCTAACAGGGATTAGACATGATTAAGATCCTGCTCTTCCTGGTGCTTCAGCAGCTCAGAGTATTTATACACAATGGTCAGATTACTGAGTGATCGACCGATAAAGATTGCAAGGGTTGCAATATTTCTAGGCAGCCAGTCTGATGACAAGGGAAAGTTTTTAAAGCTGAATCAGTCGGCATAACTGGGGTGTAGCAAACTGCAGACGGAGAGCAAATGTAATATTTAAGTTGTCAGTGTAATATTTTGTGTTACGTTTTACATTTTATTTAAAGAAAACTGTCGTTTCTAATGAAAGTCATCATTTTACCCTGCCAAACAGTTTAGTTTATAATCGCGCTCAACACGCTTTAATAGTTCTCAATAATTAACAAGACAATAATTATCTGCTATTTCTTCCAAGCTTTATCTGGAGGACAACGTTTATTATTATTTACTGTTTTTTTTTCCAATACTCTCATGCAAAACTTGCAAAATTACCCTAATGTATGTTTTTTATGTTAATTACAATACTGCAGCACATCTTAAAATAAAAGTCTGAAAAGTAATAATTAGTGTTTTTTCATTTCCTAACTACCCAGGACTCTCAGCTTTGTGGGCCTGCAAGCAGTTTGACTATTAATATGACTAGAAATGGGAAAAAAACTTATTTTAATACTTTAACTTTTCCATCCTCCTGAGCGCTAACCCATGTCGCGGCTGCAGTGAACTTATTTTCTAGTCAAGCTCTTTTATTTTAATGATTTTAGTTGGATTGGACTCGAGCGAATCAGAAACTCTGAACTTTCCTCTTTTCTTGCTTGTTAGTCAGAGGCAGCTGAGGAGCCCCCTCATGTGTTTTCATTTGTGCAGAAACTCTTTGAATTTAAAGAGGGCAGGAAATTCTACCTTGTTAAAATGAATTGTCATGTATGCTTGACAGACGCTTATAATGAGATTAGTGTAGCGACGTATCAAAGAGGAAATGTTGGAAATAAGAGAAGCGCTAATCCGCTCACAGCTTTATGACTAAATTTATTCTCTACATGGTTTTTGCAAAACTTTGCCTTCCTACTGATTATCTGAATTGTTTTACAGCTCTCATCTTGTAATCCTCAACTCAAAAACAAGCAAAAAAGGACTGGAATTAATAACAATCAGAGATTTTGTGTTGATATCAGACTTGTAATAATAATTTACACAAAGGGAAAAAGCCCTCTGCTTTGGGAGATTAACATAATCAGTAAAGAAAATCACACAAACCTATTAGCATAATCAGAATCTAATCATGGAGCTGCAGGGTGAGAGGCTGTGACTACTGACATGCTGACACTTAACTTCACATGTGACTGTTATTGACGAGAGTTTCTAAAAGTCACATCGTTAACTTACTCGCCTCATAAAGGCGCCAGGAGACCAAAGTGTGATCAAGCTTTGCTCTACCTGACTGGATCTGGGGCTGAGATTTGACACATTCATTACCAAACCTTCTGTTATTGATTTTTAGATAGATAGATAAATGGATTTTAGTGGGAGTGAGGCTCCCATGCACACAGCTTAGCCTTTCCACATCCCTAAGTCTCCTCCAGTGACCTTTACTGTTAAGATAAAGAAAGCTCTCAAAGCACACTGAGGGATGTGGAGGATTTGTAAAAGAGGACATTTATGAAAATCTATCCTGAAGCCTCTCTTAGAAATCCTTAGGAGACATGAAGGAAAGGACAGGGAGTTGGTATATGGAAGGAACATACTGAGAATCTAATATGGATGAAATTCTGGGAAAAATACCAGTCTATATGTGCATATGTAATGTAAAGTAAAAAGGAAGTCACAGGAGTCCATAAAAAATAAAAAACCGTTCTGTGGCAATATGACCTCCACTGAGAATATAAGTGCACAGCTGGGAGCATTAACTTGTGATTCAGTTAGTTTATAAAAGCTGATACTGAACAATTGTTCAGGAAATATTTCTCATAGTCTCAGGTGAAGCTAAAATTTTAGAAGCAGTTAAAATCCTATGTTCTGTAGATAGACAGTCATTGTGTCTCCCCAGATGTGTTGATCCCAGATGCTAACGCTACACAGAGGGCTGTGTGCACATGCAATGCAATGGAGGCAGGAGGTGCAACACAAACTTAGAGAGTAAAATGTAAAGAGTTTAGACAAAGAAACTGTCTGATAAAATGACTCACTACTCTGCACATTTTGAAAAGCAAATGTTTTTCTCCTTTGCACCAAACAGCTACACACCATCAGTATTAGATGATGTTCAAAAAAAGTTTCTGGAGTGAAAACGTTTAAAATATTTGTTTATGGTGTAAACACTGGGCTAAATTTCCAAAAAATACTAATTCAAATCAGCTGGAGTCTCAGTCCAGCTTTCTCTGCTCGGAACCACAACACCAGTGACATTTTAATAGTGTTTCCACATCTGTGCATTAGGATTTTTCTAATGGAAAAAGGAAGTTAATGACAGAGAGGAAGGGGTAAATTATCTGCAGGATTGGGCAAGAGACATCCTGGACAGGTCAATAGTCTATCACAGGTTAAAAACATGGACAAATTACCACATATGCACACACTCACTCCTAAAGGGGATTTAGACAAATCAATTAATCCAACATGCATGTCTGGACTGTGGGAGGAAGCCAGAGTACCCAGAGAGAAGCTGTGCATGCAGAAAGTGCAAACTACATGCAGAAAAAGCCCAGACTTGGACCACAGCATTAAATGCATGTAAAATCTGGCCTCTATTTCATTACATTTAATAATTTTACCATAACCACACCACATGTTTTCACCACGGAGTTTAAACACATTCAGTTTTGTGTATATAAGTAATAAGTGTAAACAGGAACAAAAACCCAAATGAATATCAACGCCAGCCTGGACTTTTCTGTCAGAAGTGCATTTCTGTCACACAAAAAATAATATATTTATTCATTAATATTTTTTTTTTACTCATGTCACCATTTATTATGATCTCAAAGATTTATTTGTCCTGTTTTATCATTCAGGAATGACAAGACTTCACTTGCATTGTTTCTCAATTCACTGGTTTCTAGCAGAGTAAAACTGTTGGGGGTTCAACTCATTTCGCTTCAGTTTTGGAGGTTATTTGTCACAGCATGTGATTGGAGGGATTGATTTTCTCCCTCCTACTACATTGATGAAACCCCTCCTGGGGGAAGCACTAGCAGGGATCCATCTCATGCTGATAACTTTGAGCTATCTTATCTAGTTTCTGTTCAAACAAGAATGAATGCTCGGATTTGCTTCAGGTGTTTGTCTCTCCATGTGTCCGTTTCTTCCTGTTGTCTTCAAGGTCAAAACCTGACTGATTGGGCAAGGCTATTTTTCTGCTGTTGTTGGAACATGTGACAAATCATAAAATAAAAAACACTCTTAATTCATATATTGTAAAAAATAATATGCATGAAACATAAAAAGGTTTTAGCAGGAGTATTTAATTTCTCAATCATACCAGGTTAATTATAAAAACTGTACTTATTCCACCAGATGAAGTCATATTAGCTGTAACAGGAAGCACTCTGAGGTGAAGGCAGAAATAAATCTGAGGTCTCGCAACATCACAGCTTCTCATTCACAGGACATCAATACATGCAGAGTATTAATTATGAGGCTTTGTGCTACCAAACTTCATGTTTTGTTGTTGTTTTTATTAAAAATATATACATTTTTTATTTCTTTTTGAACATCTTAAAACTGTTCAAAAAGAACAGTTTTAAGCATTTATTATTGATATAATGTTGCTACAATAATGTTGCTGCTCATGGAACCTGAAGTTCATCAGAGGTTTTTTTTAGTAATTATTATGACCTGTAAAATAGATTTTATTTGCAATATAACAAATGGCATGCTTAAACGTTTTGCATGTGTTAAATATTCATAACAACATATTAACGTGATAATATGTCTCTGAAGAAAATATTAACTTTGTCAAAAAGGGAGAAGTCTCCCGATAGTTATTGTATCAAATGTAAAATATCTGAAATGATAAAATCGATAAATGAATAAAATCAATGTGCAACTGGTGACTTTGATTCTGGGTTTCTCCAACCAGTTTTACTGGCTCTAACCGTGTTGCGCCTGATGTGTCTGCAGGGCATGGATTCTCAATTTGTCATGCTGCTTTGAACCGTCACCATTCAAATGGTTGTGCTAACCCCATAAACCAGTAAAACCTCAGAGCACAGGGTACAGATGAGGGTGACTATATGCAGTGGCGGCCCCACACGAGTCTCTGCACACACTGGCTAGCAGTCAACAATCTTATCTTAAGTGGAGGCGAGTCTGGGCTGGCTGGGGTGGCTTCAGTGGGAACAGATCTGCACTTCTTAGGAATCAAGTCCTTGACTGCAACTTTATCGGGAGCTTTTTTTTTTTTTTTTTCTGAAGCTGCTTGTTTGAACACAGCAGCACAAATGATTAATTAATTTATCTTTGTAGCACCAAGCAGAAAACTACTGTAAACATGGTTTCTACTCATTATTGTGCCAGAAAAAATGTGGTTTTCATCTCGTTTGCTTTAACAAGGTAAAAAAAAATTTTCATCTTGGCACGTGAAGCATTGCATTTCCAAAGTATGCAAAGTTTTCCTTGGTTTCTCTGTTATTTCCAGCAGCGTGTGAGAGAGCAAGACCTGACCTGCAGCCATACAATCCATCAGCATTAGTCCTACACAGTCCCCAGACTAAACACACTCTCATTACAGTGGCTGCAGAGCCCAGAGGGCTCTTCTTCTACACAAGTTTATTAACACAAGACACAAAATACAATACGAAACCTGGGTATGCTGGACTTTTACAGTAAACATCACTTCAGTGCTTCTGGTATATAATTAAAGGATTTAAATGGCCTGAGCTTATTGGGAATGACATGGCAATATGATTACTGTGGAACATGCTGTACCGTGTACAGAAGAGTTGCTCCAGCATGATGTCATCTTCTTCAGGCCGCTGTGGATCCATGTCTGTGGTGTGAGGAGAGCGAAAGGCAAGAATAAATCAAGAACCAGCGTCCTGTTATTGGCAAGCCTTATAAAGACGAGTAAAACACCAGAAAATAAATTGTTTTCTTCACAGCGTAATTTCACATGATGTTAAAAATGTAGAAAGATTTTAACATCACATTTATTTAGCCAGAAATAATAAATGACACAAACACATACAATGATATTCCACAACATTCCACAACATTCTCATAACCCCAACATTTATTCCCATTAAAAATGACTGAAATCATATGATGAAGACATAATTACTCAGCAATTTTCAAGCTTCATTTAAAACTCAGACATTTATATTTTTCTGCTACTAACCGCTAGAGATGGAGTGAACGCCACAGAAAGGATTTTTATTTTTGGCCAATGAACACAAAGGGCCAGCTGAGGCTAAATATACTGATAAAACTATAAATTCAATTCACCAACAATCCAAACTCCCATTTCAGCATCAGCATTTAGTTCCTTCCTGCTTCCATTTCATTCCCGTAAACAAACCAGTCTAAACTTGCTTATCTTACCTATTTTATGTCAGTTTAGTTTTATTTGTTGCTTAAAGTGTAATAAAATCCCATTTAATTTAACTCTATTATTCTCTAAATGTTTGTATTTCATTCATCCTGCTGCAGTCAACATGTTGAAACTTCTGTACATCTTTAAGTTTATAGGAGTTTCATAAAGACTTGAGATTTTTTCCATTTTTTTCTACAAAGTAGCTTAAGCGCAGAGGATTTGTAAAAATTTATTTTCAAGTCTGAACTTTGACTGGGCCATTTAACACATGAATATTCCTTCATCTGAGCCCCTCCTCTGTATCTCTGGCTGATGCTCCAGGTGTTTCTGCTGCTGGAAGGTGAATCTAAACCTCAGACTCAGATTTTCTGCTGGACAAAATCATTTTTGTTAAACAATTGCAAATTATTATTTTCTTTTCAAGAATCAGAGTTATGCACTAGTTTGTGTCCGTTTGCCATATAGAATCCCAATAAAATACATTAAATTTGTGATTGCAATGTGTCAAAATGTTAAAAAATTGAATAGTTTTACAAAGTACATTATTTTCCGTGTACCACAATGTACAACCTTTATAATTTATTCAAATACTTCAGTTCACTTTCAACATCCTTTATGCAGAATGAAATATTCAACTTTGCATTGGCCTCAAATTCAAGTTTGTTCCTTTCAAACGAGATTTGCCTGTGCAGACATAAACTTGGGCTTCTGATTCCATTTGTTTGTATCCTTGATAAAAACAGATCCAGCAGCACGGTTCCTTAAACATCAGCTGTTTACATTCACGACAAGATCCTTCGCTCTCAAGTATCTGCTAAGCACTGGACCTTGAGAGACAGAGGCCACATCAAGGAGGCCAACAAAGAACCCGACACCACGGAGATACATTTGCATTGAGTTGAGAATGTAAAGCAACAGCAGGGCATAAAAGTGCCTTTGAGGCAGCAAACACCTAAGTGGTAAAACAACAACCTCCAAACGGCTGTAAAATCTTCCTTATTGTCAAAGTTCTTCTTATCTGTGGAGGGAGAAGCAGGACAGGCTGATCTTTGAGGAATGACAACGCAGCTACAGGCAGCCGGCGAGACAAATGCTGGACCAGCTGACAGGGCTCGTTTTGGTATCATCTCACGAGTTAAGATAACAAAAAGGGTTTCAGTAACCGCCATACATGTGCAAACTATAAATCCTCAGAGTCGGAGCTGATATAAGATTTCACCTTCAGAAAAAGCCTGGACAAAGATTGCTCTGGGAAGCAGACATGGGTGGATTTGTCTTAAATTACCTGCTGCTGGACCTTGTTACATAAATCCTATGTATAACGGCAGATTACCATTGAGTGACTCCTGTATATGGGGCAGAGGACTCCAATTTACAGAATGGCAGTAAACATTGCAACCTGAGCATGGAGGATAGTTGAGGATGTGTCTGCCGAGTGAAAAGTTAATTTGCGTTTTCATGTGCCACCAAAACACCCCGGTTTCCTCACCCTTGGCCCCCCGCCTCCCTTTGGCCCGCCCCATTGTGAAGCCATCAGATAGTGGCTTCCAGAGGTCCACACCTGTCTTAGGGCTATGCAGAGGAGATGGATGCATGCATTTTAAGCATCAGATAGCCGCTAGCAAGGGTTAGTATTGATCTAACGCTTCACTGGGCCTTTGTGAGAGCAGCAGCTGCTTTCGGGGGCTTTTAGATAAGCAATGCAAAGGAAATTGTTTCTCCTAAAACCTCTTTTTTTCAGCCTGCACACATGAAAACCATCACTTAATTCAACACTCCATCGCTCTAGAACAAAATGTCCTTTCCCCTGACATTAAAATCAGCAAATAAGCATTAAAACATCTGCCTTCAGGGAACTGGAACGAGTATTGGAAATCACACAACGATATGCAGCTCTTTGGATTTTCTTGTTTAATCATCTGTAGTCTCCAGAGTGGAAATAAAAAGGAAAACTCTACATGTTGCAGTGTTGCTCAACTATCCTCTATTCGTTGCTACGCCTACACTTCCAGGCACTGAATGAAGTATCGTCACTGGGGGTGAGATGAAATGCAGAGTGGTGGGACGGTGGGTCACTGTGAGACCCTCCCTGGATGACTCACTAGCTGCACCAGCGCCTCATTCCCAGCCAATAATGAGGCATGCTAATGAGCGGCGCAGCCACCCCAGCGCTCATCATTATACAGCGTTTTGATTGATGTCAGGACAGGTGGCCCAAAGCTCATCCTGACTGCATCTCTGCAGGCGCAGCGTGACTCTGTGAGTGCGGATTCTCTCCACTCAGAGCCTTACTGCGTTGTGCTGCGACGGATGGAGACGGTTAATTGTGATTAATCGATTGTTGATGATTGTCAACTAACTTAGCAACAGTCAACTGGAGAATGAAGAGTCAGAAAAAGGAAATTTGCTAAACAATGCACTGAATAGTGCATCAAAACTGTACAAAAAATTTATAAATCAGTACAGTCCTGATCAGAACTGGACTGTATTGATGAATCAATCAGTAAGATCTGAGCTTTGCACATGTTGATGTTAGAAGTATTTTAGCTGCAGATGCTTCCTTTGCTATGATCAGGCATTCACTATAGGGATGATGTTACTGCGTTTCAGGCAATAAAATGTTTGTTTTCTTATTTAAGAAGGATTGTATTATTTGTAAATTTGCATGTTTTAATGTTTGTCCAATACTACATACAAAAGGCTTAAAAAAATAAGGGAAAAATCTGCTAAATGTGACTATTTTTTCTCTGATTAATCATCAGAATAATCTATAGAATAGTTGATAACTCGGTCTGGGTTTTGCTACAGTGCTCCATGTTTGGGTAACAAAATAACCTTCAGATGAAACAACATCTGTGTTGATCATCGGAGCTCAGAGGAGAATTATTGCAGGTCCTTGTTGTTAGACTTTACAACCTTCACTGCCTCAAACAAACTCAACAAATCTTTATGAATCTGCCGTTATTTACACTTTTTCTCATTTCAGATAACGTTCCTGCAGCTGTTTGCACATCCCTGTCTGCAGTTTATTCACTTCTTGTAAACAGTGAGATGTTTCTTCTGCATATTACATATTGTACAGTTTTGTTTCTTTAAAGATCCTCATCAGTTGCACATTTCTTTTAATATGAGTAAGATACTTTTATTAATAACTGTACAGTTTCATTCTTTCCTATGTTGTAAATTTGCTTCTTCTGAACAGTCTGTTCTTAATTTGTCTGATCACAATTACCTTGTGACACCTGAATTTCCCCACTGTGGGATAAAGGATATTTCTATTCTATTCTAAAATGTTGTGTTTTTACCCAGAATGCATCCAGTCCAAACAGGATCATTAGTTCATCTGGAAAAGGAACCGCCGCTCTGATGCATCCATCAGGACAGAAAATACTGTGATTGTATTTGCATAAATGAACCTCCTGAGAGCGAACATCTGATAAAGTTTAATCAGCACAGGGTGGCCATGATAAAGCATTTCAGCTCTGTCTCTGTCTGGGTGGGTGAGTCAGAGGTTTGTCTCTATACGTTCCAGGGATGTAGAGGAAAAAGCCCCTGTTTATACCCCAAAATTTCTCTCTCTCTTAATCTGAACCACTTTCCTGAGCCATGCCTCTTTTAGCCCTGTGTTTCTTTCCTTTTTTTCTTCCTCTCTCTCTCCCTGCTATCCAGTCTCTGCTTTCTGGGCTCGGTCGGTATCAGTTGAGGCACTTCTTAAGCCCCAGCTGGGGGAGAATACGGCGGCTTGGTGGGGGAAGGGTTTCAAAAGGGTAAGTGATTGCCCTCTAGGGGACGAAGCAGAGAGAAAAAAGCAGGACGCCTTATCGCCCAAGCCTCCAATAGCACTGCTGGCTCCCACCCAGAGCCACGGGGGAGGCGTGTGGAGGGGATGGAGGAGACGCCAGCTCGATGCTACACTGCCTCTTGACACAGCAGACTCAGCGGGGTTCCTTCCATCTCCTCCTGCCAGTACAGGCACAGATAGCGGCTGCACAGGCAAACGTTGCCATCTGAATGAGCCTCGCTGCTCTACGTTCCACACGAGAAAACGTTAAGATTGCAAAGAAAATAAATAAAAAGAATAACAGCTTGTTTATCTTGTAATTTTGGTATTCATCCATTGCCTCAATTAGTTCACACAAATCACCCATTTGGATGAGGTGATCTGTTTTATGAGACGTGTTATTCCAGGAGATGCTGCAGGTGTTTGCTCACTGTAAACAGGAAGTGAGCAGAATGCGCTACTGACCTACTTTCTTCATTCAAATGGAGGCTTGAAAACAAACAGGAGAAAATCCTCAGGAACTCACTCAAAAAAGAAATGAATAATGCGGCACCACCTGGCCTCACGGTCAGCGCATGTTTGGGTGATTGATGAATATTTTCACCTCAAAATAAACACAAAAAAACAAGTGCATATTTTGAATTTTGTTTTCAATTTTTACATATTAAATTGAAATAAAAAATTTGTAGAAATCTACATTTATGTTGACAATATTAGCATTTAAAAGACTTTAAAAATGTTACATTACCTAAAAAGACCCAAAATTCTGCTTCTTCCTCCATTTTGTCATTTTGCACCTTTGCAGTTTCGCTCTTTTCGGTCCAAACTTGTTATCATAAGTAAAGCAGCTGATTAAAGCTGGACATTTCATATCACCTTTAACAAATCATATTTTAATCATATCCTGCAAATGATGCTTTGTGACTCCAGTAAAGCAGCAGGATTCTGCTGGGTTGATCAGCCTCATGTTATATCTCAATAATTAATGAAAACACTTAAAAATAAGGTGGTTTAAGTGCATGAGGAAGAAATACTTTCTTTAAAGGGGTAAAATGTGAGCAGAAAATGATCAAATAGGATCATGAAGGTACAAATGATCAAACTGATGCAGAAATAAAAAAAGACAAAGAGTTTATGACTCTACTGTAAATATGTGGAGTCTTATCACAACAGAGGACAGTAAATTGTGGATGGTGTTAGAATATGAGAAAAATATTTACATTTTTTGTTTCTGTTATTATAAAAACCTGATTTAAAATTCTGCTCAACCATTTTCCCTTCCACTGTCTCCACATGCTTGGATTGATACTTTTAGCAACTAAATTAAAATGAGTTTAATTAAAATCTGTGGTTATGACTGAAATGATAAGATTACATGTTTCTGAATATGAATGAGTTGTTTTTCAAAGCAGCCAACTGAATGGATTTTATGTTAATGAGAAAGTAAAATAAATATATGCTTTTTATTTTTCAGCATCCACATGTGAAAATGTGCACATAAGGCAGTGACGTCACTGGGAGCCGGCTGGTGGAGGGGGTCAGAGAAGGTCAGTGACTTTAAGTTTTTATTATTTTGAATAAGAAAATGCTTTTTGTATTTAAAATAAATCTGAAGGAGAAAAACTCTCCTTTTTAGTTTTTTATTTTATATAAATATCAGTTTCTGTGAATTCAGAAAGCGGAGCTCCTCATTAATGCATGAGTAAAATACATGAGGCGGTAATGACACCACAGCGCCGATATGAAGCTGTTTACAGCTGTAAAAATATAACAGAGACGCACAGACGCAGCAGGAACAGTGTCCAAGCGCCACCTTCAGTTTCCAACCCGAGGGAGGAGGGGAAAGGACAATAAGTCAATATTTTCCCACAATTCACGTGGAAAACATGGTTTGTCATCATAAAAATAACCTCCTGATATTATAAGAGGAAAAATATTAAAAACAGAAGTCGGGCTTATGCGCGCTCCGGCGCGTAAAGCCGCTGCGCGCAGCGCGCCGCTCACTGGGTGTTTAATATGCTCGTCTCGCCCGGCGTGTTGCCCCAGACACTATGTAGCACAAATCCCCACCTCCACTCTGAGCCTCCTGCCTCCACAGAGCAGAGGAGGCAGGAACCAAAAGGGTTAACCGGAGTCTTCGGAGTCTGCTGGGCGGAGTGGAAGGAGCGGGATTGGATGACTGGGCTGTGACGCAGGGGACATGAAAAAGCTGATAACTAGTTAAGAAGGCAGTTTGTAACTCTGGAAAAAGAGTGCAGAGCTTGAGACACGTTAAGCAGAGGACGTGGATGAACCAGAGAAAACTGAGCCGTCCTGGCGGTGAGGAGCTGTTAGAGACTGCAAAGTGACTCCGAACTGTGGACAATGGTGCAGCACACGGACCACGGCGAGACGGATGGCAGCATGTCCAGGGAGGCCACCGACTCGGAGGAGAGCGAGTTTATGGCATGCAGCCCCGTGGCAATCAACCCGGACTGGTGCAAGACGGCCACCGGGCACATCAAGAGACCCATGAACGCCTTCATGGTCTGGTCCAAGATCGAGCGGAGGAAGATCATGGAGCAGTCCCCGGACATGCACAACGCGGAGATCTCCAAGCGCCTGGGCAAGCGGTGGAAGATGCTGAAGGACAGCGAGAAGATCCCGTTCATCAGAGAGGCCGAGCGGCTGCGGCTCAAACACATGGCCGACTACCCCGACTACAAGTACAGACCCAAGAAAAAACCAAAGCTGGACAGCTCCAAACCCTCGGCGCCGTCACCGGAGAAGTGCGGCAAGATCGCCAAGACTCCCAGCAAGAAGTGCTCCAAGATCAAGACCAAGAGCGGCTCCAAGACCGCTCACGGCTACGCGGATGACTGCGTGTTTCCCAGCATAAAAGTTGCAAAGACTGTGAAAAATGAGCTCACCGATGAGGACGACGATGACGAGTACGAAGAGGACTACCGGATGGGCTTTAAGGCGGGAGAGGAGGAGCGCCTGAGGCCGTACGGCGTCGCCAAAGTTCCGGCGAGCCCGACTCTCAGCTCTTCGGCGGAGTCGGAGGGGGCGAGCATGTACGAAGAGGTGAGGAGCCACAACAGACTGTTTTACAACATCAAGACCATTTCCAAGCAGGGCGCGTTGCACGCTGCCTCCGTCTCACCAGCATCCTCCAGGTCGGTGTCCACCTCCTCCTCCTCCTCCTCCTCCAGCAGCAGCAGCAGCAGCAGCAGCAGCAGCGGCTCCTCGTCTGGGGAGGACGCGGACGACCTGCTCTTTGACTTTAGTTTGAATTTCGCTCCGAGCGCCGCGGGCTCTGAGCTGGGCAACCCCAATTCAGGAAACCTGTCCCTGTCTCTGGTGGATAAGGACCTGGACTCGTTCAGTGAGGGCAGCCTGGGCTCCCACTTTGAATTCCCAGACTACTGCACGCCAGAGCTGAGCGAGATGATCGCAGGGGACTGGCTGGAGGCGAACTTTTCCGACTTAGTCTTCACGTACTGAAGAAAAAACACAGAAACTGTTCCTCTAGTAATAACAGAGAAGGAAGATATGAAATTATATGTCCTGGTCAGATTGTCCCTAGCCCTGCCTCTTGTGGGTTTTCTACCAGAAGGAGGAGGAGGAGCAGGAGGAAGAGGAGGACCGTGATCCGAGGTGAGGTTTGAGGAATGAGATGCTTCTGAAGCTGGTAGCAGAAAAAAAGAGAGGAGAAAAAAAAACGGCAAGGTCTGCAGACTTTTTAAAATCTGACAGCATGACAGGGTTTTCTGGATTTTTTTCCCTCATAGGTCTGCATTTACTGCTCAGCTTAACCAGACCGCAAAGGGAAGAACTTCTATGCATCTTATCCTCTTCAAGACAAACAAAAACAAACTGCAGGGAGCTGAACTCGGACTGTGGACTGTCTCAAAGCAAATCTGTGAACTGAAGATTGTTCAGGATGCTACTTTTCAACGGTTTGTGTAATTTCTAAATGCCGCAAAAATGGTTTTGTTTTTATTTTTTGATTTTTTGGTTCGGTTTTTCCTTTTTATAACTGATTCCTTTTACCTCCTGGTTTGGAAAAATCAAGCAGCCTAAAACCTCTGCAGAGTATGCAGGTGCGGAGGAAACATTTTGATACATAACAGACCTCATCTTTTTAAAAGAAAAAGATATTTTCAGGCATATTTTTGTACAGTTGAAAAGGGAATGTTCTTACTGTGCTTTCAGTGAGTTTCAGGCACTTCTTCCCTTTATCCTTTGTTTTTACGCATGCAAGGTGAGTCCTGGTTTTAAGGATTAAGTTAAACAGAAGACTTGCATCAAAAATGCCTTGTGATTTTAAACTAGGTTTTGTACAGTTGTAGAGCAGATTTGTTGAGTATTTGTAGACGATACAATGGCATCATGGGGAACACATACCTCAGAGCTGGAACTAGTTTCAAGATTGTATATGTACTGTAATATAGTAAAGTTAGGAGTTTATGTATATCATACTCGTGATATGTGGATGGGTCCCGATCGCAGGTGTGAAACTGGATTTCTTTTTGGTATTTTTTATGGCACATACTGTTTTTTCCCCCCCTTTCTCATTTTTTTGTGCAATATATACTCTTGAGATACAGACCATCAACAATTGTAGCAAGTGATGGAAAAACAGACTCGTGCACTGTCGACATCATCTCGGGTTATGATGCTGAAGCCTCTCTGGGCAGGGAAATAAACAGAATCAGCTGGAACTGATACAAAACAACTGTAATGTGGCCTGGTGGTGTGATGCATGCTCATAAAACACATATATCAATTTGAATGTTATTCGGATCTCATAATGGGGCAGAACTGACAGCAAAAAACTCACACTTGATTGCAGATTAGGAAAAATAAGAGTTCCACAGAAAAAAGGGGCAAAGTCTGATTCAGTGGTGGCCTGGCTTTATTTTACCAAGCAAGCAAAAAAAGAACATTCCATAGTCCTGTTTCATGAAATGAAACTTTATTTTAAAAACTGAAGACTGCCTTCTTTTTTTAAAGACATGAACCACAAACCTGTATTTTTTATTTCTTGCACTTAAAAAAAAAAGCAGATATTGTTTATTTTTTATGTGGGTCTTACATATGAAGTTTGTTTGATTACGAGTTTTTTGGAATATGGCTTAATTATATGCCGAGACGTTTTGTTGGAAGTTCTGGGCAGTAGTTACTTCACATTCCAAGTGTGAATCTGTCTTTGACTCATCTTTTTAATAAATAAGTACCTACCACCATCCACTGTCCTTTCAGTTTGTGAATATATGTACACAGATGTGTTATTTCTTGCGGTTTTGAAAAGGATGTGACGACAGAATTATGCCTGTTTTTGTATGTAGGCGGAAATCTTAAATGGATGGGCTCAAACTAACATGTGAATTCACATTTAATAAAAAGGAGAAAAAGAAAAAAAATGTTTTGAACTGAAGTGTTGAGGTGTTCTCTGCTCTTTTCTTTCTTTCACTCAGCCTGAAAACAGACGAGGCTTCTTTAAGAACTTGAATTGCCCGCTTGTAAGTGGTTGGAGCTCTGATTGGTTGCCGTGGTGGTCCCCTTGGAAACAGAGCTGGAAACAGGAGCTGCTGCTCTCAGCGTGAGGGAGCTCTCAGTCTGTCTGGCTTTCATTCAGAAAACCAGCCCTCCACTCTTAAAGCACTCAGCACACAGCAGCTCGCACATCACACCAGGAAACGTCTGAATGCAGCTCAGGGGGAAGGGAAGCTGGTTACTGATGGCTAAAATGTAAAATAATGGATGTTTAGTTGTTGCTTAGGCAATTAAAAGAGATCTAAATCCACTCTTTCTTAATTCTGAGTCACTTTTTAGATGAGGTTTTGCTGCTGCTTTTTAGACCAGTAACTCTTTTTTAAATCATTCTGGGTAAAAATAGCAAAAACTGCTTTGTTTTTAAATATAAGCTCATGAAAAAGTCCAGATTCAGCTGTTTGTTGTTATGAAATATATTTAAAGAATAGATGAAAAGATGTTTTTCTTTCTTCAGTCTTTTATGATTATTAGCACAAAAGACTCATTTTCCAGGAAAATATGTTACTTTACCCTGATTTTGAAATAAAACATAAAATTTGTTTCTTTTGTAATCATAAAAAAAAATTAACTTTCTTTAATAGTATTTATAAAATTCTATATTTTTTGTTTCTAAGATCCATGTGGGTTTTCTGACTATAGATAAATCTGATTTAGTAGGTTGAGGTCAGAAATGGCTCCCTGCTCCTGCTTGTCTTTAATCAATTTAAATAGCAACAAATAACTCAAGTTGAAATTCATTTTAAGTCATTTTCTTTTTATTCCTCACCAAATTGATCCCTGTTTAATAAATGAAAGAAATATTTCTGAGATTAATTAACCAGTCAAGTTTAAAGCAAAACATGATCATCAAATTAGATTGATATTGTTTATGTCAGAAGTGAAGAGATTTGGCTGTGATTTTTCTCAGCAACATCAATAAGACGTCCCCGTCGTTTATGATGTCATGCAGAATATAATTATCAGCAGGGCCAACAGTTTCCATCGGTTACGTCTTCAGGGTGTCATGAGGCCAGCAGGAGCGGATCCTGCCTCACACAGAGCAGACACATGCTGGCCATGCGTGGCTGCACAGGTAGTAGCCTCCACATTAAGTCAGTTTGCAAATCTGTAATAAAACATTTATCTAGCTATTACTTTACCTGACCTATTGGTCAAAGTTGCTCATGGGTTCCAGGACTATTCCCAGCTGGATCTGTGCATTGATTTTGTGCTCCTCTGAAATATTGGCTTGGGGCTAATGTCACCGGTACACATTGAAATGAAATTAGTGACCCACTGAAATTTGCCTCTATTTCCGCCTGAAATAAATAAATGCAAATGCAGATCAGTGGCAGGTCTGAGAGTGAGTCACCAAGCCGTGCGACTCAGCAGCTGGGGGTTACGGCAGAGGAAAAAAGAGTCATTTCCAATCTCTTGAACGCTTAAATCATTCATACAAACTTGGATGTTGCAGTCAAATGTTGAACGTGACATCGATACAAAGAACCGCTCTGCATGGCTGTGGAGGCTCCCCCACCCCCTGCTGTGACCAGGCCTTCTCTCAGACTGGATGCTAAATCCAGTAATAATAAGGCCTGTTATGATTTCCTGTGCTCTCTGCCTCTCATCCAGGCAGCGTGGATGCATTACATCACCGCTCAGCTCATGCCGCTGCGCAGTAAGATTCCATGTTGTGTCATCGTTGATCCACATGTGTTCCTCCTGTCCCAGTGGGAGACAGCCTAATACTGCTGTGGGAATACTGGCATATATTCTCCATGCTTGTGGTTTCATAACAACAATAACGAAGCAGCTTGCATAAATTTAAACCTGTTTACAGATTGTTAATTGATGAGAGAGCAACATTTATGTAATCAGTTATGACTATCAGAAGCTTGCTGTGCATCTCAATAAACCAAACCATTAAAAGTTGTTTTTTTTACCACTTTAATTAAAATAAGACATAATTTAATCTCCAAATGACATTTTAAGCCTTTGTTTCTGTTTTTCCACCTGATAGTCTGATGGACTCGGTTCAGTTGGGGATCAAATTTGCAACATTTGTTACATTCAGCACCAACATCTCCCAACCCCCCTAAGGATGGATGGATGGATGGATGGATGGATGGATGGATGGATGGATGGATGGATGGATGGATGGATGGATGGATGGATGGATGGATGGTTACTTTCAGCTCTTTCACAAACTATCCAAACCATTTGAGCAACCTATTCCCCTCCTCACCTGTGGGGGCGCTGCACCAAGAAACACTGAATGAAACTGAGTGCAATTTCCTTCTTTATGAAATGAAAATAAACATGGAAAGGCGTCAGATTTTAGCAGTTGTAGGATTTTTTCTTTTTGTCTTTGGTAAAAATAAACAAAAAAAAAAACAAACTACAAGCTGTTTCTCCCCCTCACACAAGACTAGCATGTTAGTTTTGGTTGCATTTACCCAGAATGCCCTTGCTGTGGTCCACTTCCTGCCTGTTGAACGGTCTCTGGTCTGCTTGGCGTTTACATGCATTCGAACAGAAGCAGAGTTCACTTTAAGCGAACAGCTGGAGTCAACACACACAGATCTATCCAGGACATCGACATACACATCTGGGAACCGTTGCTTTAATTAGGCCGCTCCTGAACCGGAGATAATGTCACACAAAGACTTTTTCCTCGGCTAAAGAGAAAAAAGAACTGGACTGCTCGTGGTCCGAAATCCTCTTTTCAGAAAACTAATGTTTCATCTGGAAATGAGAAGTCCTCAGTGCTTCTCCAGCTCCAATGTGACATTTCCACAGTCGGGCTGATTTGAGGAGCCACGTCTTGCTGGTTCTGGTCCACTGGGCTATATCAGGACAAGCTTCATGAAGAAGCTGGTTTCTTTTTTAAACTGAAATTGGTACCAGCCCACCTGTGTTAGTCGCCATGGTAACACTGGCCTGACCTGAACGTCATAAAGCAGGTCAGGTCAGTGAACACACCGAGATCACGAACGTCTCCAAAGGTACCGACAAGAAACTGTTAAAATATTATGACTTTCTAAAAGTGAAACAAATTCTTTCTGATTTGACAGAAAGAATTATATTTAAGCCCACAACTGTTATTTTGAAGTTCTATTTTCACTCTAGAGGACCACAGAAATAGCTCTGGCGGCTCAGATTTGGCCCGCGGGCCTTGAGTTTGGCTCAGAGAATCTGTGGGTTGTTGTCAGGAGGAAGATGAGAGACTCCAGAACCAGGAATGAAGACGAGCTGAAGGCAGAAACAGGCTGAACTCCAGGCCACAAGGAGCCCAGATACTGTTCACCACATTCAAACTTCATATCTCATTCCTGCATCACACTTTTTGTTTTGGTCAGACATAATATGAAGGTTTTCTGAATATAATAAGAAAAATGCTTTTTGTTTTGATTTAAATCAGTAAAATATTACCGGTGGTTTTAACCAGCATTTGTTCCAAACAAAAACTACGCAGACCATCATTGTTATTTATTGTCTCATAAATCTACATCAGAAAGTTGCTGTTTATAACCGGCATGCCTGTGTATGAAATCTGTGATAGAATGACCTTATGGGCGCTGCTTCCTAATGGGGTGCGGTTCCCTTGCTGATAGGGAGAATTTGTCTCTAAAATTGTCTGGCGGAGCAGCAGTCCGGTCCCCGTGTCCTCTGCTCCCCCGTCTTGGCCCGGGGCGACTCCTGCTGCTCTTGATGGCTCTCCATTTGCTCTGCCCTCTCCTCCAGCGGAGGGGGGGAGCATCAGCCCCATCTGCTGCCTGATATTTACTATCCCTTCACATTTATGAGAGGTGGGGGTGGCAAAAGCCCTAATTCCCTCATGGTGTTTTAGCACCATGGCAGACACGCACACATGCATGAACGTAATGACTCAGAGCAAATGAAGAGGGGAGAAAAGCACAATAAACACAATGAGAAGCACCCCACACGTAAAACCCGAGTTCTGTTCCGTAAAAGACGGGCGGTAATGGATGAGAACCCTGTAGCTGTGATGCATGGTTTGCTGTTTCCAGATCTTTCTTCCATTTTTTCACAGACAGCAACAGGGAGCTGAGAAGAGTTTGGAGGAGCTGAAAGGACACCCAGCAGGCCGCCGGGCGCAGCTGAAGCAGGCAGCGTCATTGTCCCATCGACACGGAAACAAACAGTTCAATCACTCCCAGCAGAATCCCTTCTGACACGCAGGAAGATCTCACCGGGAGAAGATCGCTTATTTTTTGTGAGGAGCTGCTGGAGGTCTCACATCACTCATGCACTTCATCTGGCGCTGAAGTCAGAAACTCGGTTGCTTCTCTTTCTGAACTAAACTCTGCATGTTTGAGTTGCTTCGGGACGAGTCGGGTTGGTGAGGTTGTGCTGGTGGGGCCTTCGGTGTGTCCTCTGCGAGCCGCTGCTGGCTCCGCTCCGGGAGTGGGAGGAAATGAAAGGGGCCTTTTCCCTTTTCAGTGTAATTTAAGCCAACTTGTCAGGACATCAAGCTCTGTTTAGAGTGGAATCACATAAGCCGGTTTGCCTGATTGCAGGCAGTTTAGGATTTACATTACCTTGTTTGGATTTAATTGGGACTCTGGACTCCATATTTAACTTAAAGCTTCACAGCAGAAGGAACTTATTTTATGTAAGTGAAGGGTCAAAAACTGCTTACATCCCAATTAAATCACAATGTGTACACTGTTCTAAAATAAAAATAAAAAACACATGAAACTCCCAAACAGTCTGTTGAAAAAGTATTGCAAGGTTTTAAAATTGCATTATGGTGCAAAAAAAGTCAGAATAACTGAACATTTTCACATTTCTTCAGCTTAGAACCATACATTTCAAAGCATTTTAATGCATTTTCAACAAACAAACAGAAGAAAAGTACAGTGTGATTTCCACTTGCAGTCAGCCTCTTTAAATTTATGTCCTTAAACAAAACCCAGTGCAACCAGTTAGCATGTGGAGGCTGACTGTGTGTAATTTAAGCTGAGAGTAAATGCAGCTGTTCTGTTTCTGGACTCAGAGAAAGAACAACCAGCATCATGAAGACGAAGGCGACGTTCACACTGCAGGCCCTGATGCTCATTTCTGATTCTTCGCTAAAATCCACATTTTTTTCAGTGTGTAGGACTGACAGTTCAGTGGAGCAGTCTGTCTGGATGTGCAGGCAGAGATCAGGATGGTGGTTTGGGACAACACAGACAGTTCATCAGTTCATGATTATAATTTTCAGCCATTGTTTACGTCCTGATTGACCACATCTGGCTTTTTCTGGTGCAGAATTATGATGCATGTTTCACGTCAATGGTGTAAAAGTCGGATAAAATGTGACATAACTGCTCAGACTGCAGACGTCTGAAAACCATGGGATATACGTCAACGTTTCCCAACCCGGGTCCTGCAGGCACGCTGCCCTGCATGTTCCAGATGATTCCCTGACTTAGGATGCAGATGACTGCCCTTCAGTAAACGCCTGCTAATCAGCCATCAATTGAACTCATGTGTGGCTGAAACAGAGAAACATGGAAAACATTCAGGGCAGTGTGTCTTCAGGACCAGTCAGGAAAAACTGGGATACACATCCAAATTACTTCCATACATGGAAGTGGAACAGATCAGAGGAAAAAGATCGAAATTGGGTCATTCAGACTGCGGGGAAGAAGTCAATTTGGATGACATTTACCTGCTGTGTGAACATTGTGGAGACGTTTAAAGCAGAGTTTAGTTGTGAAACAACATCCAGAGCTTCAAAATCCCACAGCCTTCTGTTCAATCCATCGTCTGGTCATGGGGAGAAAATAGACCAACCAAAAACTGTTCATCATGACTGACAGGCTGAGCAAGGAGAGCATTTCTCAGACGGAGATCTGGAGGAGCTGCAGCGATCCACAGCTCAAGTGGAGGAATCTGTTGCCAAGACAACCGCATGAGGCCATTTTGGAAGAGTGGCAAAAATAAAAACGTTGTTTGAAGAAAGCCATAAAAGTCTTTTTATTGCTCGGTCTTTGTGTTTTGCTTTGTTTGGGGTTTATAATCTGCTCTTCGTTTCTCAGTTCAGCTTCAGTTGCTTTGGTTCCCTCACAGCTGCACCCAGTTTCTAACCAACCACCTGCTCCTTGTTGAGTAATCAACTCTGCAGCTCAAATGTCTCAGTTAAGGCAGGTCCTGTTGCATGTCTCTGATCCTCCTGGTCTTTGTAGATTTCCCCTGATTTGATTGTTGAAATTTTTGATTTTTCTTATCCAAGTGACTGGAGCTTG
This sequence comes from Poeciliopsis turneri, assembly GCA_922788865.1. NCBI lineage: Eukaryota > Metazoa > Chordata > Actinopteri > Cyprinodontiformes > Poeciliidae > Poeciliopsis > Poeciliopsis turneri. Next base: position 109,580 of record CAKLNU010000052.1, read on the forward strand.
TAGAGGTTACTAGTGTCCTTCTGTCACTAGTTGACAGAAGGAAGGAGGTTCACCTTCCCACAGGACAACCAGCCTAGTCAAACAGCCAGAGCTGCAGTGTTGAGGCATGTTGTTGTGGTGCGTCCATGTGGAGTCAGAGCTTCACCTTGAATCCCCACAAAGCTGCATTTTCCACTCAGAAAGTGGCACAAACTCTGATTTACAACCTGCATTGCTGACTTGCAATATGGCTGCTTCTCACCTCAACAGTCTGTGGTGGAAACTTATTTTACAAAATATACATGTAAGATTTCATCTGAAATGAAACTGAACAAATTAAAAGTGATGTTTGCTTTCAGAAATTGAAGGTGAGGTTTAAATCAATGTTTGAAGGAGGAATTATGAATGTTGTTGCCATGTTGAAATCTTGACTTTTCCAACTCTGTTCACTGGAACTCTGCTACTGCAGAGCTAAATGGCCTAGTCCATGTCCAAATGAGAATCATAAAAGGAAAGCTCTCCATTCAATTCAGCAAAACTTCAGCAGTTTTAACTTGATTTCCTACAAAGTGTTTTCTCTCTGAACACAAACACACTCAACACTTTTAGGATTTTTGATCATTCAAAATACCAAAAGCTTCACATCCTGCATGTTGGAATCACATTCAAATCCATGGAAAGTGACAAGGTCCTGCATGCAGCTTCACTCATTAGTTTTCATATGTTCTTGTGCTCTGAAAGCTGAGGGATGTCTCGGTTCAGACTCCAGGGTTTTTTTCCCTGGAGTCTGCTTGTATTTCAAACCCACAGTTTTAAAGCACGAGCCTGCCCCTCCCCCACCTATTTCAAGCTCAGAGTTGTGTTTTTGTTTGGCCTCCCTCCACTGTATGTACCTTTTAGTTGTTCTTAAGTCAATGAAGCAAATCCACTTTAAAGAAACTGAACATGATTTTAACTCCTTGCAGATCTGAAGCCAGTCACATGAGGGTAATGTTTCTAATTATGGCGACGCAGCGAGCTTTGAAACCAACCCCCACGAAAAAGAAAGAAAGAAAGGTAGCCTAGTCTCCTGGAACTCTTCACTTTAATGATACAAACAACAGACATTCATGACCCCCTGCCTCCCCACCCAGGGATTAAGACAAGCAGTCATCCAGATTCTAAACTGCTGCTGAAGGATAGCCAATGCAATTTCCCCCTAAAGCTAGAGCAAAGCCAGCAGTTGGTCATTCAAATGCATCTGAAATCTAATACCGCCGTGTCCTCCAGTGGCCCCACCTTTCCTGACTCACCAGTGAACTACACTCCTCCACTTCACTTCCACCATCGTACACCTCGAGTTTCCTGCCTGTTCTGCTCCCCTCCCCCTCTTGCCTGGTGACCCGGCGAGCCCCATCAGGGTACCCCCTCTTCACTCCATACCGGGTCCCATTTGATCCTTTTTGTGGCTTCGGTAAATAATTAGCACACAGGATCCTCCGGGAGCCAAACAGGAAGCACGGCTTGCTTACTACTGCCTCAGACTGCAGTGATTGCTATCGCTGCCTCCTCTTTAGGACGGACTCAAACACTGACCTGCTGGAATTCACTTTCAGCCTCAATGAAGCTCAACTCTTGCTTTGTAATAAACATTTTAGAAAAATTAACACACCCTTGTCAAAATTCACATTTTCAACTGAAGAATCCAAAATATTAAAAATAGAAAAGCTGCTGATCATCATTCTGCTCTAAGAATCTACAGATTCTCACCATCTGTGATAATAACATTTTTCTAATATATATTTTTAAGATTTATGAAACAAGAAGGTAAAACAATGCATATGTCCTCTTGGAATGAAACTACAACTCTGATCTGCAGTTTCATTCTTACTAAACTCACCAGAGTTCAGAGTTTGGTCTTCCTAAATGTCAGGTCAAAGGTCAGTTTTCTCTCCGGTGCAGAGAAGCTAAACTTCAGAGTGACTTTTTGAACTCGGTTAAAGGCAAACCTTCTACCTGCAGAGGAGTTTAAATGTTATTTAAAACTTTATTTTTTTTATTGTTACAATTCTCCATCCATCTTCTGCCGCTTATCCGGAGTCGGGTCGCGGGGGTAGCAGCTTAAGAAGGGAGGCCCAGACTTCCCTCTCCCCAGCCACTTCCTCCAACTCCTCCGGGGGAATCCCGAGGCGTTCCCAAGCCAGCCGAGAGACGTAGTCCCTCCAGCGTGTCCTGGGTCTTCCCTCTCCCGGTGGGACGTGCCCGAAACACCTCACCAGGGAGGCGTCCAGGAGGCATCCTGACCAGATGCCCGAGCCACCTCAACTGGCTCCTCTCGATGTGGAGGAGCAGTGGCTCTACTCCGAGTCCCTCCCGGATGACCGAGCTTCTCACCCTATCTCTAAGGGAGAGCCCAGCCACCCTACGGAGAAAACTCATTTCGGCCGCTTGTATCCGCGATCTCGTTCTTTCGGTCATTACCCAAAGCTCATGACCATAGATGAGGGTAGGAACATAGATCGACCGGTAAATCGAGAGCTTCGCTTTTTGACTCAGCTCCCTCTTCACCACGACGGACCGGTACGGCGGACGCTGCACCAATCCGCCTGTCGATCTCACGCTCCCTTCTTCCCTCATTCGTGAAAAAGATCCCGAGATACTTGAACTCCTCCACTTGGGGCAGGACATCTCCCTCGACCCGGAGAAGGCACTCTACCCTTTTCCGACTCAAGACCATGGTCTCAGACTTGGAGGCACTGATCCTCATCCGGGCCGCTTCACACTCGGCTGCGAACCGCTCCAGTGAGAGCTGCAGATCACGTCCCGATGAAGCCAATAGGACCACATCGTCCACAAAAAGCAGAGATGCGATCCTAAGGCCACCAAAACGGATCCCCTCAACACCTTGGCTGCGCCTAGAAATTCTGTCCATAAAAGTAATGAACAGAATCGGTGACAGTCCAACCCTCACTGGGAAAGAGCCCGACTTATTGCCGGCAATGCGGACCAGACTCTGACACCGGTCATACAGGGACCTGACAGCCCGTATCAAAGGGCCCGGTACCCCATACTCCCGGAGAACCCCCCACAGGGCACCCCGAGGGACACGGTCGAACGCCTTCTCCAAGTCCACAAAACACATGTAGACCGGTTGGGCGAACTCCCATGCACCCTCCAGGACCCTGCTGAGGGTGTAGAGCTGGTCCAGTGTTCCACGACCAGGACGAAAACCACACTGCTCTTCCAAAATCCGAGGTTCGACTATCCGACGGACCCTCCTCTCCAGTACCCCGAATAGACCTTGCCAGGGGAGGCTTAAGAGTGTGATCCTCTATAGTTGGAGCACACTCTCCGATCCCCCCTTTTAAACAGGGGGACCACCACCCCAGTCTGCCAATCCAGGGAACTGCCCCCGATGTCCATGCGATACTGCAGAGTCGCGCTAACCAACACAACCCTACAACATCCAGAGCCTTGAGATACTCCGGGCGAATCTCATCCACCCCGGGGCCCGGCCACCGAGGAGCTTTTTAACTACCTCGGCGACCTCGTCCCCCAGAGATTGGAGAGCCCAACCCAAAGTCCTCAGGCTCAGCTTCCTCAATGGAAGGCATGTTGGTGGGATTGAGGAGGTCTTCGAGTACTCTGCCCACCGACCCACAACGCCCCGAAGTCGAGGTCAGCAGCACACCACCCCCCACTGTAAACAGTGTTGGTGCTACACTGCTTCCCCCTCCTGAGACGCCGGATGGTGGACCAGAATCGCCTCGAAGCCATACGGAAGTCTTTCTCCATGGTCTCTCCGAACTCCTCCCACGCCCGAGTTTTTGCCTCAGCAACCGCCAGAGCTGCAAGCCGCTTCGCCCGCCGGTACCCATCAGATGCTTCCGGAGTCCCACAGGCCAAAAAGGCCCGATAGGACTCCTTCTTCAGCCTGACAGCATCCCTCACCGAAGGTGTCCACCAACGGGTTCGAGGGTTGCCACCACGACAGGCACCGACAACCTTGCGACCACAGCTCCGATTAACCGCCTCGACAATGGAGGCACGGAACATGGTCCACTCAGACTCAATGTCCCCCGCCTCCCCCGGGACGTGTTTGAAGCTCTGCCGGAGATGGGAGTTAAAGCTCCGTCTCACAGGGGACTCCGCCAGACGTTCCCAGCAGACCCTCACAACACGTTTGGGCCTGCCAGGTCTGACCGGCATCCTCCCCCACCACCGGAGCCAACTCACCACCAGGTAGTGGTCAGTGGATAACTCCGCACCTCTCTTCACCCGAGTGTCCAAGACATACGGCCACAGATCCGACGAAACGATGACAAAATCGATCATCGAACTGCGGCCTAGGGTGTCCTGGTGCCAAGTGCACATATGGACACCCTTATGCCTGAACATGGTGTTCGTTATGGACAATCCGTGACGAGCACAGAAGTCCAGCAACAGAACACCACTCGAGTTCAGATCGGAGGGAGCATTCCTCCCAACCACGCCCCTCCAGGTCTCACTGTCATTGCACACGTGAGCGTTGAAGTCCCCCCAGCAAACGAGGGAGTCCCCAGGAGGGGCACTCTCCAGTACCCCCTCTAAGGGACTCCAAAAGGGTGGGTAAGCTGAACTGTCATTTGGCCCGTAAGCACAAACAACAGTCAGAACCCGTCACCCCCACCCGTAGGCGGAGGGAGGCTACCCTTCTCGTTCACCGGGGTGAACCCCAACGTACAGGCGCCAAGATGGGGAGCAACAAGTATGCCCACCCCTGCTCGACGCCTCTCACCGTGGGCAACTCCAGAGTGGAAGTACATCCAGCCCCTCTCAAGGAGACTGGTTCCAGAACCAGAGCCATGCGTTGAGGTGAGACCGACTATTTCTAGCCGGAACCTCTCAGCCTCACACACCAGCTCCGGCTCCTTCCCCACCAGAGAGGTGACATTCCACGTCCCAAGAGCCAGTTTCTGTAACCGAGGATCGGACCGCCAGGACCCCCTCCCTCGGCCACCACCCATCACACAATGCACCCGACCCCTATGGCCCTTCCTATAGGTGGTGAGTCCATTGGAAGAGGGTCCCATGTTTCTTCTTCGGGCTGAGCCCGGCCGGGCTCCATGGGTAAAAGCCCGGCCACCAGGCGCTTGCCAACGTGCCCCACCTCCAGGCCTGGCTCCAGAGTGGGGCCCCTGTGACCCAAGGTCCCGGGCGAGGGAACACTACGTCCAAAGTTTCTGTGCATCATAGGGGTCTTCGGGCTGCGCTTTGTCTGGTCCCTCCCCTAAGACCTGTCTGCCTTGGGTGACCCTACCAGGGGCATGAAGCCCCCGACAGCATAGCTCTTAGGATCAATGGGGCACTCAAACCCCTCCACCACATAAGGTGGCAGCCGAGGAGGAGTGTTACAATTCTATTAACATTTTATAGACATGTTTCTGTTTCACCCTGAAAGCGGATTTCATCCAGTCTTCAACGGCAGCCATTTTGAGGAGTGTCAGTATTTGCTGACTCAGCTCTTCCTGACAGATTTCTTCACCACAAGTTTTCTAGCAGATTATGCTTTTTATTATGGTTAGGCCACTTGGATAACAGGAAGAAGTCATTCTAATGTTGATTTTTACATTTAGCTGAACTGAAATTCCAAAAAGAAATGAAACCCGAAATGAACTGAAGAGTTTTTAGAGCCGTTCATGAAATAGATCAGTTCCAGAAAGGTAACCCGGGTTTCACTTATTGTCTTACTTATTCAAAGAGGCACAAGGATTTATTATTCGCTGTAACTGAGGTTCATATGTTGTAAATCATAATTACAACTTTCACAACCACCTGAATCCAAACTGTCTGCAGTGTTTAATGTGAAAACCTTCAGTCCAAACCATGATGGCATTTGGTAAAGTAATGCATATTTCTATGAAATGGGAACATCAAACATTTTTCAGTTGGAGGCTTAACCTCAGTGACTAGCAGACACTCAGACACATTAATGTTCTCCCAGGATTGTCTCTAAAACATGACAAGTCCTGCCAAAAAGCCCATTAACGTTTTTGCATGTAGGTTTGTTTTAGCGGCGCTGTCCAACCAGAGGAGCCGAAACAACTTTCAGTGTTACTGTCAGGATCTGAGAGGCCGGCGCTGCAGAACCTCAGCAAGCCCCGCCCACAACCACAAACCCTAATTATTTTCACTGATCTTGTTAGACACCAGGAAAGGCAAGTTGCTCAACAGCATTCATTAAAGCGCATAAACAGTTCATATCCAGAACAAATTTGCTGTATTTCCAAATAAGCTAATCATATTTAGAAATTTAGAGCTCTATGATGCTGGACGTTACAAAACAAGATACTAATGTCTTAACAGGGAACCTACTGTTTGTCTTTTTTTAATCAACTGCAAACTAAACTGAAGGTGCTGCTTTCACTTATGTATTTACATACTGTTAATCCATACATTCATAGATATGTTTCTTTAAGGACGCAGTGATTGAATGAGCGGGGCGGGGATGAGAGTGTGTCTGTGTGAAGTTGTGAACCAACTTGATGAGATGAAACAATCTCCATTTATTCATCTTTAATTTCCCTCTGAAGGACAATAAAGATATTTTTATGCAATATGTCTGAATGAAGCCATGCGAAGTGTCATGGTGGCTTAATACATGTCAGAACGATTCCACTTATACATTTTCTGCATGTGGACCCACATAAAACCTCTGACCTTGACTGCTGGATGACAGCATGTTGCTGCATGTTTACATGCAGATCCATGCATGGAAAGTAGCAGCAGCTGAGTTAGAGAGCATTCCCTGTTGTGATGCTGAGTTTGTGAAATCGCTTTGGCTTTGCAGCAGTACGGAGACGTCTGTGTATTTCTGACATCTGCCGGATGACAAAATGAATCAACATTCTCTGGTGATATGATTTACGAAGGGACATTAAGAAATATGTTGTGGGAGAGAAATGTAGGTCACCCAGGAAGCTGAGGCTCTGCAGCAGCAACGACGGGATGCAGACCCTGGTCTCTCTGGAAGAACCATCAGGAATAGCAGATCTCTGTCGGAGGCTGATGTGATCAACAAAATCAACATCTCCTCTGAGGAGAGGCTGCAGCTCAACGAGCACGAAGACTTTAAAGCAGATTTGAATTGTCCAGTCTTTCCACAGATTCTAAACTGGATTTGATTCTGGGCTTTGACTAGGCCCTTCCTTCACATACATTCTGCTTTGATACGACTGGTTTAGATTAAAACCTTTATAACAAGTATCACCAGATAAAATACTGAATATTCCTGCCATCACAACATTTGCAGGAATTCAAAAAAGTAGTAAAACAGGAACTGCAGTTTATCAGTTTCCTGTGACATAAAACTGAGAAATCAAAAGCAAAAGACTCAAAATGGTGTTTATCCTTTAGAACTGCATAACTAACTCAAGCCTGAACCTTTGTGTTTGCTTTACTCACTAGTGAAAATTGTCCTGTTGTAAGTTCAGATCTCTGCCTCAGACCGAGTGGAAAATTCATCATGGCTTCCCAGCATAAGCTCAGTGATAACCTGCCATTAAACCAGTTTATTAGCCGTCCTGATGGCTTGCATCTCATTAAATGTATCACAAACAGCAACATGTTGCAAAAGTGCTTGGAATCAGCTACTAACTAGCTTGTATGGCTAATAGTAGTTAGCATGGTGACTAAGCACAGTGTTTTATTTGAACTGGAAGTGGCGTCACACACAGTTTCAAGTTCTGAAAGCAGAAAAAAAGAGGAGGCAATGACAAAAGAAGGAGGGTTCAAAATATCTACTTTTCCTGACAAAAACACATTTAGGGGAAATGAAAAAGAAAATATATACATTTCTTGATGGAAACACGCATGTTAGGAGAAGGAAAAACTAAATATATATTTATGCTTTTCTTTCTTATTATGTCATGACAAGACTCATGTGGCTGTTTGCTTTATTTGGCATAAAAGCTGTTTTCAAAATGGTTGATTTCTTTTTAACAAATGTTTTCACCTAATATTCAAATATTAGAATCAGAAACAACTTTATGGGGCAAAATTAAGTGAAAAAAACAAGGAAGTTCACTCACATTGTACAGATGTCATGGATAAGTATGTAAAATATATAACTAATATTAGTTATATCAAATATTATTGACTTTTCTGCATCTATATTAAATCTCTCATGCTCTTAATATAACTTTGTGTGAATAAAAGTAATCACTGCATATTTTGCATCTATGAAACTCAAAGATTTAATGTCAGAGAAAAGTTGTGTATTAATACTTCATGCACTTCATATGTTAAAATGAAAATCAGTGTATGAGTAAACATTTGCTGCCAACTGCTGGCAAAAATAGATTTTTCAACACCAGAAGCATCAACAGAGACGGTCTGCTCAAACTCTGCAGCTAAGTGATGAGATCAAAAGATTTCTGCTCGTTTACTTTCAAACCACACATCATGCTGAAAACATCGTGAAAAAGCAGAGACTGCATTGACCCGACTGCTCAGCTGGACCTGAACATGCTAAACGCTGCTACAGCCTGAAGCTAACTTAGCTTTACTCTCCATGGCTGCAGAAAAATATCATAGTGGAAAAAAACCTGTTACTAAATGAATGTTTCAACTCCGTGTTACAGATTTGGTAATTCTAAAGTGTAATCCACTAATTAACCTGTGGATCAGTTGGCTGACACAGAAAAATGCAGTAATTCCTCTCCAAATATCAGAGTAAGATGGAAGTTGCCTTCACATAACGTCTCTAATAATCCTGTTACGACTTACTGTAGACGCATTCTGCTCAGCCTCAGCCGTGTAATTGCTGGACCTTTGAAGCAATTTGGTCAGTGGTGACAGAAACATGCTTACTGCTGGAAAGTTAATGACACTGAAAGCCAATACTACAGTCTGACCACTTAGCCCAACCATTTGACAGGATTTGTCATTGCACACTTCCTTTCTTAAAATCTGATGCCTTTGCATGTTTAACTCGGTAAAACAGCCCAGAGGCTGCAGAGAGAAGAACCGGCTTGTAACAACTGTTCATAATAGTTTTAAAGAGACGGTTAAATGTCACAGGAATAGATTTATTTGCTTCTTTGCTCTGCCAATCAGGGCAGCGGTTTGTTCCTGCCGTGACAGGGTTCCCTAGGACACTGAAATTGCGTGACTGATATACTGCGGATTTCTCACTTCAGTGAATCCCAGAATTCAGAAACACTCAGGCCCCGTTCCCTCCCCAGTTCCCTCTCCCTTCCCACCCAGCCCCCCACGTTCAAACCCGAACCACCTTCATGGCCGTATTTCTGCGAAGTGCCTTGATTTGCTTTGGCATTCCCGTCCTTATTCATCCGCCGGGGCTGTGAGCTGGAATAATTAGGAGAACGCCATCAGGCCCCTGCCTCCTGACAAGTGATCAACAAACAATGATTTATGAGGCCATCATGCATCAGGGGGATGACCATTGATTTAAACACACATAGAAAATGCAAACACGTATGCACCTACACAAACAAATTCTCACACAGATGACCACAGGCATAAATCAGAGTAAATGCTTCGACTAGTTCAGAATGTTCTGTTTTATGCTGACTTGTCTTATTTACCATTTATTCACTTTAATATACCTTGAGCCCCCCCACCCCACAGGTTGATATGAATCTGATGAGTAATAAGACTGGCGACGTTGTGCACAGTTTAAATCCCTTTGAATGCTTGAATGAACCTTCTGCAAATCAATTTTGAAGCCATTTTATTCCAAAGGTGCTGATTCCACATATTTTCCTGCTGTTGTTTTACGTATTGATTGTCACAAAGGCCTGGAAGACACACTGCATTGATGCAACGTCTGTATCCCACAGCTTGGAATTAGGCCACTTCATCATTTTGCCCATTCTGCTGCTTTGCCGCTCATGAAAGGTACCTTGACAGACAACATGTGCGAGGCATTTCATTACCCTGCCAGCTGTTGTCACATTAGACGTTGCTCCTCCTGTGAAATCATAGGATCATATTTCTGTGTGTACTGAAAAGCTTCAGATGCTGATTAATGAGTAATGAAATGGCTTTTAGTTATTACAGGATGAAAATATTAATATCGAAGATGCTGAGTGAGAAGATGTGCGCCTTCATTATGTCGCCATCCTCTCAGAGATCTTTCACAGCATCGCAGAGATTAAGCAGCAATATTAGTCATGAAATGTTAAGTGATGCTGGTGGAGTGGTTGCAGGACTTCATCATCATGTTAGCAGCTAAAGGACAGAAGCATAAAGGGATTTATATTCATGAGATAATTAGAAAATAGTTGGCAGCAGCAAGAAGGTCCTGGGTTTGAATCCTGTTACAGGACAAGCTGTGGATTTTATTTAGGGGTAACAAATTGAGGACAGCTGGATTATTATTAACAGCTCAGTATTTGTGGATTAAATTTTTGTGAAAAATTGGACCTTTTCTGTAATTTTTTTTCATAGAGCATATCTGAAATGTTCTGAAAAAAGGGCACTTTGTAGAGCTAAAGTCGTTAGCATAATGCTACTTGACAGGCATCCAATCCAGAAACTCCATTCAGATCTGTTGCTGCTGATTGGCTATCTTAAGGTAAATTTGGTGTTTGAACTTTTAAAATAGGAAGTTAGAAAAGCTTTTAGATCAATGTTATGCACTACTTTGTTTTGCTCTTTCACCTGAAAAAATACTCAAACATTGTGATACCAATCAGAGCTGAAAGCTTCAGCAGCTGCAGCTCGGTGGTAAACTCCATCCCAGCCGACGTAAACATTGTTTCCTCTCTCATGTACTTTAGAAACCAACTCTGCCCGACTGTATTTCCCAAACACAGATTGATCAGCTCTGCAGCGAGGTCAATACGTGTCTAAACATGACATTAATAAGGTGAGCGGACATCCTGCATGACGATGCAGGATGGAGTCCTTACTGTAACTGTTTGTGTTCACATGCAGACGAGCGTTTCAGGCAGCTGAGGCCCTCAGTGAAAGCCCTGCTCCTCTGATAAGAATGGGCTCCATTATGGTGGCTGCAATCATTCCATTGTTAGTTATTGTTGTTGCTCAGAGGCTGCAGATCAGAAGGAGTGGAGCAATATTGATTAACTGCCACTAAAAGGGAATGACCAAGCCGTGCTCTCACACCCTGTGTGTGTGTGTGTGTGTGTGTATACAGTGATTGACTCGTCTGATTTACCTCTCATTGTGGAGGTGGCATAACTGAGCATGCAGTAAGAATCCAGCGTCACCTCCGCGGCTCTCCTCTGTCCTCCAGCTGGCGGATGATTGAAAGGCCTCTGGTGTCTCCCTGCTCCACGTGGATAAGCAGTTGTCATAGGAAACATCAATACTTGAATGGATAGACAGTTTTATCCATTGATTAAACACTGAGTGAATGCACAAGTACTCACCCTTCCAGAGAGCGACAGGCCTGCCAATAACTAGCCGTTCTCCATTTTTGTGATTTAGGATGGATTTGTGCAGCGGTTCCTAAGTGCCGCACCTTACCTCACCATATTTGCAGGAGCATAATCGATAACTTCACTGCAGCTGCACTACATGTGGATGGAGAATTATGAGACTGGGGTGGAAGCAATGTTTTATATGGTTGCATAAGGTCAAGCTCATGCTTCTCACTCTGTGGAAGAAACAGGGTTGGAAAAAACCTCATCAACACCGATGAAGCAGCGACGGATGAAAACTGCCGCTTTAAAAAATGTTTTTCAATCACGACCTCCATCATTTTACAGCATAAAGTCAGCTGTTTTTTTTGCAGTTACTGCTTTACCTTTACTCTTGCATGAAATAGTAATGTTATCTAAATTTGCCTTTAAAATATTCAATAAACTTTGCTCCTGACAGACCCGTGCAGCAGTCGGTCAGGTATGGAGCTTTTTGCTCAATCAAATGAGAATAAACTACTAAAATCCAGTGGAAACAACAACCCAAAAGAACTCTCTCAGCACTTTACTCTTTTGCTGATTTTTTATTTTTGCCAATAAATTCTACTTTGTATAAAAGCCCAACATGACGGCAGCGCTGGCGGCATCAACAGGCTCAGTGACCTATTGAAGGGAAAGAGTATTTTTTGCACAATATCCTTCAAAAATAGAAATCCAACAGTGAGATTTTATTTAATGAGCTGTCAAAAAGTACAAAATTATGCCCCAATCTACAGAAATTCAAGAACAGATGTGAAACAAAAAACCCGAATCTCTGGAAAGGGTTACAAAGCCGTTGCCAAGGCGGTGGGAACCATTATCCATGGAACAGTGGTGAACAACTGCAGACGTGTTCTGCCTCTGCGAATTACTCCAACACCACATCAAAAACCATCCAGCTTAAATCTGACAGAGCAAACAGAAAAAGAGCATCACACCTACCGTCCAGCACGGCCTGGGCCGCCTGGCCGCTGCAGGACTCAGAGCGTTTACTGTCACTGATGAAACCATGAATTTGTGCTCTCATGCAGAAACTCCTGAAGAAGAATGTCAGGCCATCAATTTGTGACTCTAAACTAAACACATTTGGGTCATGAAGCAGAACAAAGATCCAAAGCAAGCAGCCAGTCCAGACCTGAATGGCTACAAAAGCAAAGGGAAGGTTTGGGATTGGTCTACTCAAAGTAAATACTGAAATCCAATTAAGGATGGGCTTGAAAACCTTGGGATGTGGCGAAAGTAGAATATGTTTCTGCTTTCAGTTGTTTATGTTTTTGAGGAACTCCACATCTCATCTTTGCTTTGTCATGATTTCATAATTACCAAATTACATCTGTAAAGTGGACCCAGTCATCCCAGTGAGACGAGAACCAGCATAGCAGATCAGCACTGGCTGTCTTTCTATTCATCATATAAATGTGCAAACTCAAATTACAAAAATAAATTTGCTTGAAAATAAAAACTTGTGATTTTTTTCTTAAAACGTTTTTGCAGAAGGTGATTTTTCAGCTGCATCAAAATTAATGTATTTTGCAAAACTGCAATGGAAACACAGGCATCGTGTGATCAGCAAACAGATGTTCCTGCTGGTGGAAAATGTGAAGAAGATGACGTTTTTTAGTGATTTTAATGGTTTTTCTTATTTAGTCGGAAAGGCAAATTTTTTTATGACAGGATATTAACGTTTTGTGCACATGACTAAAGGGATTCAGCTACTGAGATCCAGCAAAACAAAACAGGATCAGTGTGTCGGTTTGACCAAAAGCAGACTGGAAAGCATGAGAAGAATAGATTTATTAATTTCACATTCACAATGATTGTCTTTGTGGACAGACAGATCTTTTCATTCCTAAGCAGGGTCTTTCAGAGTGGAGTTTCATGCACTGGCTCTCTGTAGGATAATCAGGTGTAGGTGGACAGTCGCCTGTCCAGTGACTGACTGGCTGCCTGTCTGCTTTAAAGCTAACTCACCTTTCAGCCACTGGCTGCTGGAGGAAAGCAGCAGCCCCTCTGAGCAGACAGGGATTAAGCAGGTATGGAAGGTGGATGGAAGCCGACATTATTTGTTTGCCTTGGTTCTATTTTAAAGACTGAGACTGAGACTTAACCTAAGCCTGAAATGACTCAAAATTCAATGGGTGACCTTTAGAAATTTGAAGCATTTTGTTCTCCAGGGTGTTTTACAGACTGAGCCGCAGCAGCCACTGCTGTCAGCGTTAACCCCCACTGAGTCCTCCAGGTTAAAACTCCTCTCTTGATTTACAATAGTCAGTGGACACAGCGGCCATTAAAAAGATGTAAATTTGAGCTGTTTGTGGAGAGAGAGGTGTATAAACCGAGCAGCAGACCACCCACTCTCACCCGTTCTCTGAGGCTTTCATTTAGGGAAGGTCATCTCCTTCAGCCGACCTTTGGAGCCGTTTCTCATGTTGCAAAACGACGGAGCGAACCTCCATCTGGAGCAGGTCTGAACATTTCTGCTTGCTATTAAAAAAACAAAAGGAGAAACTGGACGTTGCTTTACAAATGTTCCCTCAACATCTGCATGTTATAGAATTTGATTCATGCCCGTTTGACAAGATGTTTACAGCACATGCAGCTCTCATGCACAGTGTGAGCGTTCTCGACACATATGACAGCAGGGTTAAATGTCACCTCTGCCCTCTGTGTTGCAGCCAGTTTGCCTAAGCACTCCGGTTGTTTGTTTCTGTGAGATGCTGCTGTTGTGTCTGTCGGTTTTGTTCGTGTGTCTGCCTCTCATGTCCTGACGTGCTCTGCTGCATCCCGCGGCAGCTGGCACACGCTCAACTCTCCTCCTTCTTGAGCGCACACAAACACAAGCACAATTAGCTGAGACAAGGAGGGACTCTGACTTCCTGCAGATTCTTCCTCAGATAAAGAGAAATCAGGTTTAAAGCCCCGAACAGACAGAGGCACGAGAATGAAAGAGCGTCTGCAGGAAGCTAAAAAAAGAAAAAGTGGCTGATCTGGGATGATTAGTCACAGGATCTTTGCTGTTATAACTATATTGGCATCTTTACTGAAACTAGTGGTGCTTGCAAAAGTATTCAGACCCTTGAATTTCTTTTATATATACTTTTACTGTACACAACAAACTTCAGTGTGTTTATGTGGATTTGATCAGATAAACTGAAACACAGTAGTCCCTAACTACTGCTTTAAATAATAAAAAAAAAGAATCTGAACAAAATCAGCCATTTTTTACTCTAACACACCTAAATAAACCAAGTGCAACCAGATGTTTAATTAAGAACCTTGGAGATATGAAAATGAAATATTTATTGCAGAAACACTCAGGAAGCAGAGAATATCAGACTATATTTGGTTTTTTAAAACAGTGGAAGATGTTTAATAGGATCAAATTTTAATTTTATGTATTTATTTTTATGCATTTGTTTATGGTTCAGTTGGTGGTGATGCTTACCTAATGTAGTGCTAACACTAAGGTGGTACACCAACAGAAGCTAATGCCAGAGGCTAACTTTAGCCGTGTTGATACTCACCATACAGCAATGACACAACCTGTGTTAAAACAAAGTGTAAAACAGTCAACAAGGTCAAATTTACGGTTTTCTCTTCAGGAAGTGATTCTTTGTGAAACTTTTCACTCATATTGTTGAGTTTTGCTAATTCTGCTGCTGGTTTTGTCATATTGTCAACAGAAAAGCTTTGGGCAGAAAACAGGGCATCAGTCGACGTTAAACTGTAAATGCATCACTGTAGCAACAAATTGGTAAATCACATCAACACTGAAGCTTGAGGTTTCACTTCAGTACTTCAGTAAGTACTTATTGAAGTACTGAATAGAAAAGGACAGATGGAAAAGTTTTTGTAAATTTACAGTTTGATTCTGTAAAAAGAAATAATCTGAAAATCGTCCGTGCACAAATGTTTGCCGGTTGCAGGAGGAAAATATCTATTTAGGATTTTTGAGCAGATT
Source organism: Poeciliopsis turneri (assembly GCA_922788865.1). NCBI lineage: Eukaryota > Metazoa > Chordata > Actinopteri > Cyprinodontiformes > Poeciliidae > Poeciliopsis > Poeciliopsis turneri. The sequence continues at coordinate 124,925 of CAKLNU010000052.1, forward strand.
TTCTGGACTTTCGTCCGTGTGGATTGAAAGTGAACGATCAACACACGAGAAAATAGCTTGATGAAAAAAAAAAAGCAATCAAGCCGTCTTTAAAAAAAGAGGAATTTAGTTAAGTACCCCTCTCTGAGCAGAAGTAGCTCTGATTCCAGTGAAGAGGAGTTTGTCCCTCCAGTGTGCATATTACTGCATATCATCTTGCTTATTGCTGCTTTGAGTGCTATGACAACAGAAGTGAGACTAGATTTAATCTCTCACGCCCTGCTAATAATACCATTCCACCGGCTGAGAGCTGAAACCTGCACAAAGGGCTAATTATCTTTAGCAGTAAGAATTTGCTTTTACATGTGCACATTCTCTGCACATTTCATGCAACTGTCATGTGTGAAGAGATTAGGAGGAGGAAAAATATGAGAAGGGAGGAATGGTGCCAACACTTTCTGCCACTGAGGCGCCATTAACACCAAGTGGTGCAGAGCAGAAATGGGGCCTCCAAGCACAAAGAGCCAAATTGCAAAACCCAAGGTTCCTGATACAACCTGTTATTATTTTTGACACAAGCCATTTACAATAGCTATGAAGGTGGCGATGGAAAATGTAATATTGATTGTATGCCCCCAAGGCTTCGCTCCCCTAACTTCTAACCGTCACACGTCTCACACATGTTTGATGTGATGATAGGTTTCTCCGTTTTTGAAATTTTTATTCTCTTCCACTCCCTCCGCTTCCACAAATCCCATTTTAGTTTTTTTTTTTCTTTTTTTTTATCCTTTATTTGATGAGGTAATTACAGACTGAGAGGGCAAGGTGACGTTTTGGGAGTTGACAAAATAATAGAAAGCCCCATAACTACAACAATGCAATGTGATATTGGCTTGATGTGACAGGTGTTAATATACCCAGTGGCAATCTGTATTTCATCTCTTTTTCATGAGGGGGCTTACTGAATTACCTCCAAATGACGTTTATGAAACATTAAGCAACTGCAGCTCCGTGGGGTGGCAGTGGCTCATTTCGGTTTTATTACGCGACACTTTGACATGCAGCACAACACCGGCATGCAGCGAGCAGAAGCCTCATGTCTTCAGATGTTTGTTCTGACATGTAAAATGCACACTGCCTCCTCCAAGCAGTCCCTCTTCTGCTTCTTTTTCACGTTACACCTGCAGATACACCTAAATAAAACCCCATGAAAAGCTTAAGTCATCCCGGCCCAGCTGGTTTTGGTCCAGCAGTTTGTTGGAGGACAATCAGCACCATGAAGACCAAGAAGAGAAATCTGTGGAGAATTTTAAAGCAGGGTTAGTTTCTAACACCACGTCCTAATCTTTGAGCTCGGCTCAGTCTATCATCTGAACATGAAGAGAAGACAGACCAACTGCAGACATGATCGTCCACCTGAACTGACAAGCTGGGCAAGGTGAGCATTAATCAGAGGAGCAGCCAAGTGTTCAGCTGTAACTCTGAAAGGAGCTGCAGAGATCTACAGCTCCGCTGTAAAACTCTGTGGAGAGGACACCTATTAGCTAGCACTGCGTAAATCTGCTCTTTATAGGAGAGGAACAAGAAAAAGCCGTTGCTGGAAGAAACCATAAGAAGTCCTGCCTGCAGTTTGACAGAAGCAAATATTAGAAGGTGATCTGCTCAGATTTGATTCAGGCTGCATCCAAAGTGATGGCCATGTTTTCATGCACATTTTGATATTTAGCATGAATGAAAGCCACACGCAGAAAGTAAATTCTTAAATTATTATTTTTTCACTTGAATTTTCCAACTTTTCTGGAAGAGAATTAATGAAGACAGATGAATAAGATTTGACTGAGCCTTACCAGAGGCATGAAACGTCCAGGTTTCCAGGTCTCTTCCAGTTTTTTGAGGTCGGTTCTAGTTTCATTCTCTACATCTTGTTTATCAGAGCCAAGCGTTGCATCAACATCTGATGAAATTATGATTTGATCTGATTGTTTTTCTCTAAACCTGTAGATGGAAACACGTCTAATTCATGTCTTCTCTGTTTCGTTTGTTGAAAATAGTGGAAAACTGACACTGCACTTTCCCCATCCCCACAGCGGTGGCAGCATCATGCTGTGGGGAAGCTGCTGTTTGTGTAGATTTCCAGTCTTCCAGATAACATGACATATTTCAGTAAAGCTGGACTTCTTCACTTGTTTCATCTCTTATTCAAACTCTTCTTCACTTCTGAGATCATTTGTTCTTTTATAATGAAACTTGTAATAATATGGACTTTTGTTCTTTTCTTTTTCTTCTTTCAGCACCCCTGGCCTAGTCAAAGTCTACACCTAAATCCAACTGAGAATCTGTCCCAAGACCTCAACAGTACTGACACAACTTCCTATCCCAAAACTATTGTAGCTGCAGGAAAATTTGACTCTACAAAATATTGACTCAAAGGTTAAATACAAATATAAAACACTGAACAAAGTGAATTTTGCAGGAAGCTGTTAATCTGCTTAAACACAGCAACAAACCAAACCCCGGAGTCTCCCAGCTATGTCTGTCTGTTTTTAACAGAAACTTGTCAAAACCTCCACAAACATGTTGAACAAGGCCCTGAAAAGACTGGAGACACTCCGGCAGGTCTGTGAGCGCTGAAGTCTCGCTATCTCTGCCGATAGCAGGTTATCTGTAATTACAGCAGCAGCTTCTCTCGCTGGTGCATGTGACAACTTTCCTCTCGTTCCTAAAATGAATGCATGACCCGACGGCACCCCTTCATGTCGCTAAGCGCTGATTGCTGCGCTAAAAGCTATCTTTGTGAAAGTGCTGTCCAAGAGCTCTTTTTCTGCACGTTGTGCTGGGATTTCATGATGATTTATTTGACCCCATTAAATTAGCCTACAAGAAAATCAAGCAAGGGTGAAACCTTAGTGTTGTCAAGCGTTCCTCCGTTGGCAGCTTTGCTCCTGACTCTTTAAAATTCAACTTTTGAAAGCATTAAACTTCTCAGCGGACATTCAGTGGCAGAACTCCTCTTCCTGTCTGAAGGCTAATCACTCTGCTGCTACCATGTTGTCATTCCAACATACCTTTATAAGTCGCGTCATGTCATTAGTCTGGGTAATGGCCTCTCTGTCTCCCAGTACAGTTAGACCAACATGGTTTTATCTCTGTCATCACATTAGGTTGAGTGGGGGAAAATCACTGCTAATGACACAGAGATTATTGGCATTGTGTTTTGGTTTACCAGTAAATGCTCGCCGTGCCAGTGGGATTTCCCCACATAAGCCGTCCCTATCAGTTTACAATAACTTGTGCATTCTGCTGTTATCCAGAAGGATATCGAAGCACAACACAGCAAGCAAGTGTTGTTTCATTCATTCACGATGTTAAACAGCAAATTAAGTAAAAAATCAGATTACATAGAGACTATCCATCCATCCATCCATCCATTTTCCATCACCCTTCTCCCTAACGGGGTCGGGAGTTGCTGGTGCCCATCTACATAGAGACTATCTTAAACAAATTGTTCATTGAATAAATTATTAAAGCCATGTTTATATGTAAGGTCATTCATAGAACTGGTAAAATTGGCAGATCGCATTAAAACACAAATGTAATTTAAGGACAGATCTAAACACAGTTTAACTTCTACATAGAAAAAACATCATGCACCAGTTTTTCCTGTCATGTTTTGACAGAAAACATTTTGTTCTTTTCACCATAATGTTAATAATGTTAACACCAGTTCAGGCTGGAGATTATTTATGCGTCATGTGACACAAACATAAAAGCTTCCACAGCTGAGGTTTGACTTGTTTTATCAATAATCTGAGTCAATGGGAGCATGCAGATGTAAAAAAAAAAAAAATGAAATTGGCTGGAGAATTGAGCCTTGAGGAACCCCACATGCGATCTTTATTTTCTTAATTTATTATTAAAAATTACATACAGTAATTTCATCTGGTGCTTCAGTAAGAAATGATTCATTACGACGTTCAGTGAAGTTAAAGGTGATTGGTTTAAATTGTTTGTGCTTGCAGATCAACCAATCAAATGTTAAACATTTTGCACATTTTGACTATGCTGACAACAAATTTATCATCTTATACTGAGAAAAAAAGCTTTTTAAAAAAGCTTGAGCATCGCATTAAGCTGACTCTGTTAAACTTTTATTTTAGACATGAACAGTATGTGATTTTATCTCAGATACTGTAAAGACTTTACTGACATTTTATTACTCTATGAATCGGTTTAATGGCTGCAGTGACATTTAGCATTTTAGTTCAGTAATAAACAAAAAGGGCAAGAAATTTCAGTTTTCAGGCATTCTGTTGGTCTAATTATGAAACAAATCTTCCCACTTCGGAGGAGACGTAGATAATAACAATGAAACGATCAGTCAGTGGCACAAAAAAGACTGCCTTCATAAAGTTCCAGCCGCCCACTACACATGGTCTTATAAACTCTGCTTTACATTAATATTTGATATAAAAATTTGACATTCTGAAGGAAGTTTCATATTATGCTGATTATTTCTGATAATAAAAAGCTTCTGTGAACAGAGATCAGTAGTTCTTTAGCTGCTAAATTAAATAAAATCAAACTTTAGATCATATAATTCTCCTTTAAAATGACTGACGCTCACCAAGGGCACATTTATGATTTATTCTGCTAACTGAAATAACTATAACCATAACAGCTGTGTGTTGGACAGGGACGGCTTTTAAATATTGGCTGAGCTGTTTGAAGTAAGAGTTGGTGGAGATTAAGGGTTCCTCTCCTTTCATGTAGTTGAGTTCACAAGACGCTCTCTCAACTATCCGCTTTCCAATCAGCGTCTCGGCCTTCACGTATGATGTCCGTTTCATGGTCACAGACTCACATTTCTGCCAGGGCTTCATGTGGCGAGGGGCAAAAAAAGTTTGATGAAAACCCGAGTGGGGCTATGAAAGAGAAGAAGATCAAATCATCAGCGATATCGGCCCCTCGTAAACGCTGATCCCCCTGGGAGAGCCTGTGAGATCACAATACTTCCCATGAAACAGCAAGAGATCCGCCCGACTTCTGAACACGACCCGCCGGAGTGAAGGAGCTCTCAGCCAGGGTTGCCAGGTTTGACTGACAGTTTCCAGCCCGAAAACAACATAAAACCCGTCCAGCTAACAAACCAGCCCACGACTCAACCTCTCAGGAAATTCATGTTGATAAAGTCAAACAGTTTGTCTCCCATTTTCATCAACTTCATTCAGACTTATGAGAATTAATAACGTTTTCAGTTGTCCTTTATTCTGACGAGAATGAACCCTAACCCCATACCCTAACCCTAACCTATACCCTAACCCTAACCCTAACCTATACCCTAACCCTAACCTATACCCTAACCCTAACCTATACCCTAACCCATGAACCAAAGTTACTATAGTTAAATAAAACTAAAGCAATAAAAACTGAAATTGAGAAACATTTTCGTTAACTGAAGTAAATAAATTCATTACCAGGGAAAAACTATATAGTGTTTATAAAACTAAAACATGTCAACCTATACATATAATATCCTTTGTTTTCATGTTTATAACTCTTAAGTTTTAGTCTGTCAAACTGATGTGAAACAGATTCATTTTTTCCCCAAACAATCTGTTTACTGTCAAAGAATGATGGCTCCAATTTCCTCCAGGCTGAGTTAAGTTTTCTAACAACGTGCTAGAAAACAGCAACCAGTTGGTCGTTCAACAATAACTGAATAAATCTTTTGAAAATTAAATATTCTTTAGGCTATTTATAACCCAATCGATGTAAACATGATCACAATACTTTGATGTTTTTGATTTCTGCACCCAAAAATTAACCAGAATATGAAAAGACTAAAACTATTACTATAACTAATAGTAACTATTACTAACCAATATTTAGCAAATAAAAAGTAGCAGTGCACTAAAAACTAATTAAAACTAACTGAATTAGACAAAGTCACAACAAAAGAAAACTAAATTATAAAGAAAAGCCCAAAACTGTTACAACCTGCTCTGAATACAATAGATTTGAGTTTTTTTAGGGTTTTGTGTTTTATAATATTAAATAACCAATGACTAAACATTGATGATGTCTGTACAACAGATTCTATAGCTGTCAAACTAAATTCACACGTAAGCATTTTGTTAAACGTTTTGTGCTTTTCTGAAGAATTTTTCTGAAAACTGTGAGAAGAAGCTCAAATTTTAAAGCCACACCCAACGCTGCCCCTCCCCCCCAAACGTGTTAAAAATTTGCACCGTTGGGTGGAAACTCCTCCAATCTGGCAACGCTGCACTCAACTGCAGAGCAGAAAGAAGTTTCTCATATACTGAACCTGAATGAGGGGGTTTTCGGGGTGCAGCCTGCAGAAGAGGAGCGGGAATGAAGGAGGTGGCATGTTGGGTCTGAAGACGAAGGGGGGCTGGGCTTGTTAGTCATTATATGAAGCCTAAAGTGGAACTCCAGGCACTCATTCTCCCACTCCTAAACGTACCCTGCTGTGTTTAACACAAGCCCCCTATAGATTCCATTAAGGCAGACAGGAATAAGAAGCAGAGCCGCGTACACCCCCTGACTCACGTATACCTGAAGCTTAACCTTTTGACCTCCACTCTGCATGCCTCCCAAAAGAACAAATTTTAAATCTGATCAAGTTTGAATGCCTCCGCATTAAAAGGTTGCAGCTTGTGAATAAAATAAAGTTGTTTATAAGTTCCTTCTTAAGTGAATTACAAGCTTTAGCAAATTGCCCCTTCAGAGGTGGGATATTTAGCCTGCTGTTTCATTGGCGGTTTACAGCCAGGCTTTACAGTGGTGTGTGTTTGTTTTGTGAGGAAGGGAGCCATGGGCAACAGGTAATTCTGAGTTCATTCCCCGCTGTGAGATAAAAACCATCAGGCTGACGCGATGCCAAACAATGCTGCGCTCTGGAACTTGCAGTAAAAGCCCAGAGCGAAGCAGGAAAGTGACCAAGCAAATGAATCATTTCAACATGTTTAGTCTTTACCATTTTGAAGGACATGCGGGTATTAATGCATGGAATAAATATGTCACCGCTTTATTAGGTGTTAAAATGGACCAATGCAAAGGCTTTTGTGTTTGCTGCTCTGTCGTTCATTGTGGAACATTTACAGCCGCAGTCAAAGTTTACAGTTTGATTTTTACTGCAAAAAGTATTCCTGCGATTGGTTCAGTCTGATGAATTTATATCAGGGTTGAAGCAGAACCAAAATGTTTTTGTATCCAGCTGATGGAACGGGAATCTAATGAAGACATTAGTGAAATGACTGGGTTATTTACAGGCCTTTGTGTCCAGAGGCTGTAATTAAATCGCTCTGCAGTCCACGTTCCATACCAAAAAATTGCTCATTATCTGTTTAGTTAGCTAGCTGCATTTGGCAACAGTGGAGAGTTGCCTTGTCTAGTGCCTGCTAGGAAAGAGCACAGGGAACGATTACTGGGAAAACCTAGAAAATGCTCCATTTTACATGCAGTAATTGTAATTATTAGGCTTTGGTGCTTGTGAATGTTTCTTATTTTTGCATGAATGTATCAGAGTTGTTCTAAATCTGCTCTTGTAATAAAGATAATAAACTTTTTTGTATTTATGTTACTTCATTGTTGTCTTGCTTCTATGTTTTAATTGATTTTGTATATATTTTATGTCTTCAATAGAAGAAATGTCTTCCTGTCTCGCCTCCTGCTCTTTTTGAAGCTTCAGCTTCAGGAAGTCTTCCCAACATGGCTCCTCTATCAAGCCTTTAACAACGTTTTTACCAGCGATGCTCTGAGAAGTAGATCATATAACGAACTTAGCAGCTGTGCAGTTCCACCAGGTGTTTGCTAATTGCTGTTGGCTAGTCTGAAGGAGCTGAGTGGAGGCGTCACATGTGAGGAGGAGAATGAACCGTCCAGAGACAGGGCTAGATCCATCCAGCTGTTTTGAGCAGCTGAATGGTTGCCATGGAGATTAAAGGATTTCTCAAACATGCATGAAAGAATCAAAGCAAAACTTCAGGTTTGTTTTTCAAAGGGAATAACATTATAACATGATCACATGATGCAAAACTCTGAAAAGTCTATTTTACATGATACTGCTCCTTTAAAGAAAATTAAAAGTTGAATTAATTATGTGGTTATTTCCTCTTTATTTGTTCTTTATTCACACATTCTTGCTTCGGTTCTGTAAAACACATTTTCTGTTCTCTCGTGGCTTCCTGTCTCTTGGAGGTTTTCGCTCCACCATGTTTTCCAGTCGCTCTGCTCCGTTTAGAGCAGACTCGCCAAAGGCTAGGCCCTGGTGTGTATTGATTGTGTGGGATCGAGTCACATCTTCGCTGACCTTTGATCCCACGGTCAGCACAGGCTCTTGGCCTCAGTTTGCAGCTGTGGTGAGAGTTGGCATTCCTTCCCCACAGGTCAGTGCACCATTTGTCTGCACTGTAAGGAATACAGCGCTGAACTACTGACTTCACCGGTTTGCCAAAGGTATGAGCAACAAATTACCTCTTCTTCTTCTTTTTTTTCTTTCTGTGTAAATGTGAGGTATCCGTGGTTTGTAGAAAGGTAATTCTCTTTATCCCTCCAAGTGAAGCATTTCGAAGTTAATGTCAAAAGTTCTGCACTTCACATTCAATAAAAACAGAGATTATGCATCTTTATACACATGTAAACGCATCTTCCACGGCAAATTTACATGATAAATAGTTCAAAGAATCTCTGAAAGACTTATGATCCCTGTTGTTGCGCTATGTAATGGGACTTTAATGGCTCTGATAGCCTAAACACATGTTGCAGCTTCGCAGCAGTGTGCTGCTGCAGGCTTGGTCAGCAGAACCGATGCACACATGTTATCCATCGTCTGTATTCAGAGTCAAAAACCTTCTTTCTTTCTCATCTTTTCTCCAATCACTGTCTCTCTCTGATGAAGTCCTGCATCACTCTGATTCCTTTAGTGTTTTTCTGATAGAAATAGACTGATGCGCTGTTTTTGTTGCTAGTTTTGATAGTAAAAAGACGAGACCATCCGAGCCTTTGGGGACTCCACAGCCAAAAGTGTCTGCAGGGCTGTCTGCGCTGAAGTCTGTTTTCTTAACGTCTGAGAGAGAGAAAGACCTCATGGTTTTTGGAATCCTTTGAAATGATGTTTTTCTGATCGATTCGCAGACCGATTCTGTAAACCCAGAGGAGCAAAGCCCGGCCCATATGCTCCAGGGAAGACCGGGGTTTTTGAAGCCGATGGTATTTGTGTTTTATGCAGGCAAACTGTGAAACAGTTTGATTTGTCCAGGGTATCAATCGCTCCACAGGCTTTGCGATGAAAATGTTTACCCACTGTGAACTACTTGCCAGCTTTTCCCACTGAGGAATAATCTTTTTTTTTCTTTAGTCTATCCTTTGCTCCTCCCATCTACTTTCCATTCTTTTCCCACTTTCTTCTCTCCAGCTCTTCATAGTTCTTGAACACAGCAAGAGAAGTGGATCTTACATATATATTCATCAGAGCTGACACTAAGAAGAAACTTCTTCCTTTCTCTGAATGCTTCATGCTTTTTGCTGCCTTATCAGTGCAGATGGCTATCAGATCCTGCAGTCCCCTCTCCAGTTTCAATGGGGCTGCATCTTTGAACTCTTTTGACATACAGTAATGGCTTGTTTTTGTCTGCAGAGATCTTGGTTAGCGATGTCAAACAGGGATTACTGAAGGGCAGGCCATGTGCCGTTTCTGCATAACTTTGAGTTTAAGTACTGAAGGGAAGAACAGAGAGCTGGTGTTGTCAAGCATTTGATGATTCAGATAGAAATAAGCTGCTTATTCACAACTGGGATTAAATCAGCCTGAGTCATGAAATCATAGTGAGCATTAAAATCAAAATTACATTTGATTTTCATTTAATTTAGTTTTCATTCATGTTTGGCACAGTTCCCTCTAATGCAACATGACAAAAAGTTTCACTCCTACTAGTAGATAACATCCATTGAAGTCATAAAACTGTGGCAAGATTAGCAAAGCATCCAGGAAGCAGCAACTGACAATGAGGAGCTTAATTACTGAGGCCGGCGAGGGAAACGGATAAACTACGGAACAGATGTGGTGCAGCTGCGGCAGAAAGAAAGCAGGGAAACCAAATAAAACACTGATTAACACAGAGGCAGGTGAATTAAAACTCAAAATGGAAAAAGACTAACACAGATAGAAAAAAATTAAATCGATCCAAATGTACAAAGAACTGAACACAAACTAAAATAAGAAATCAAGCATGAAGGAATGAACTAATGATGGGTTGATGAAGGACATAAAACAATAATGAACGCAGAAAACTTAACTGAATAAGTTTAGACGTATTAAATATCAGGAAGAAAATGATCAAAATATAAAAGAAAACCCAAACACCCAAACACAAAAATAGAAAAATAGAAAAATACAATCACAGTGGGACTGAAACTGTTCCACAGTGGGTTCAGTTTAACTCATGAATGATTGATGGCAAACAACCAGAACTACAAAAACTCAAATCAATGTTTCCCCACACCTTCATTATCCTGCTTATTGCTGCCTTGTGATTGGTCGTTTCCCATGAAGAGAGACTGTCTGTGATTTACATCAGGCACTGACCTGAGGACACGACCAGGTTCAAAACACATCAACATAAACAGAGAAAACTCACTCACACACTGGGCTCTGATATCTACTGATCCATCATCCCAACGTCAAACAAGGAGTTTATTTTTAACCTGGAGATGTGAAGGTAACTCTGCTGCGTGAGGGGAGCCAGGTCAGGTCAGTGGGTGGTCCTATCATGTACAGACCACCAAACTAAAGCAGAGGAACGTGTTTCAGACCACCTGCACACTGAACACACCTCTGACTGGAAACAATGGCCTGCTTGTATCGCTGAACCCTACTTCCATTATGAACCCATAAACAAACCGTTTCTTGACCATGTAAAAGAATTTACAAGAAAATTTAGAGATTGAGATTTAAAATTTAGTCAAGAAGTTTCCCATGAGAGCTTTGATGATTTATTGTCTTAAAGACTGGAAAGCCTTCTGGCCATCACCCTAATCTTTAACCACTTTAGTCTTAAACTATGGAAATGATAAAGAAATGTTGAAACTTCACTAGAGGTATAGTTTGTTTAGTTGTTTTTGTCGGTGAAGGTGACAAAAAACTTGACTCATCATCTTCAGTAAATACCCGCAGTATGTTCTTACAAAAAAAACAAAGTTTATATTTTCACAAAATATGCTATTTCAATATGTCAATGTCAAATACCCATGTAGATTTTTCAACAAGTGTTGTTTGTATTAATAATATCTTAGTCATATTGGAAATATATGACTAAGATATTAGTCATATTACTAATATGCCCTTTCACAAACACAAAATGAAAGGAAAATATAAACTGTAGAGGAAAAAAGTAGAGTTGCTTTGGCAGAAACAAACATTTTCTTCTGCACAATTAAATATAAGAGCTGAGGCAGCAACACAGAAACGGTAAACAACATTAAACCATAAACATAAACCTAAGAGCAACAACATGTAGGAATCAGGGAACGCATCGCGACGCGTGACGAAAACAAACGGTGAGCGATGAGACTGTGCTCAGACATTCAGCTCTGCTTTATTTATTCGCCAATTAAATAAATGTACTTTTTTAATTAAATGGAATAATAAGAGCTACTGCAGTGTGTGCAAAGCAGTGGCAGCAAGCAGAGTTGTAAAAAACAAAGAACGGCTCCGACTAACCAACTCCAGTTCCATCATACAGCGGACAGAGTCGTTCAAAAGAATCAAACTGTTATCAGATCAATACTATCAATATTGATACAGAGAAAGTCAAGGAAAGTGTGGCATTTTCTCCCTGACCTCCAATCATCATACCTCCTCCTTACAATCATCTCAGAGGAGGATTAGCTTGTAGGCCTTACAGGCTGAAAGAGGTCACAGAAGTCATCCTCTTGCCCCCCCCCCACCCCTCCCTCCTCAGGACCAATATGAGCTGATCCTTCTGGGTGTGGTGAAAATAACAAAATAACTCATGTTCAGTTATTTTTCCACGAAGGGAGCACAGAGACAGCTGACAGGGACATGTTTAGACAGTTGCACACAGGCAGGGCATTCCTCGCTCTCAAATAATGCACACACACACAAACACACACACACACACTCTTATCCAAGTGCTGTGCTTTGGATGCCATCACAAATGTAGGCAAATAAACATGCAGAAAACACTGGGCAGGGCTTTGACTCATCCCCAGCCTCTAGCAAACATGTGCACACACATACTGAGAAACATTCCACTTCCTCTGCCAACATGCCAAGGCTATCAGGCTCAGGCACATGTGCGTGTATTCTCCATCACGCTAAAAGTAACACGCAAACACATGCGAGCTTGATTAGAAAGCTGCGGCTGCTTGACAAATGGCATGGTGTTCATATTATGCCTGCGGTGTGGCAGCAGTAATGATCCCATAATTGTCCTGAGCGCTCAACACTCACTTCCAATCAGCATCCCAAACAGCGCTACAGCTGGCTACTCACGCCTCTGGAAGCCATGAAGGCTCCGTTCCTCTGCACTCGCCGGCCTCGGATGCAGAGATGCTGCTGCAGCGGCGATGAAGAGGAACCGTGAGGAGAAAGCAGCTGGGCTGGGTTTACGCCGGTCCCGTCCGGCCGGGGCATCTGCTGCGTCACACACAGAAAATCACTGCTTGAGCTTGTTGATCTCCATGAGATGCACTGAAAAAAATACAGAAAACAGCTGCGTCACATTTCAATCTGTTGACTTAAGAAAAAACAAGAAGATTTCCATCCATCTAATTGCAAACAAAGTCTTGGTTCCAAAACAGCAAAATTGTGAAAAGATGTTTAAATTTTCCACGACGCTGAAGCGTTACGACTGTTTTCCATTTGCACGTGTGCAAACATTGTATTCATTCCATTTTTTCTAGAAATTTGCTTTTAATGCATATTTTGTTCAGGACCATTTATCAAATTGGTCAAATGTTTACATAAAGTCAAAGACGCTTATGAAATTGTTGTTTTGCCTAAATAAGTAAAACCTCCTCTGAAAAAACTCTTGATTAAATGGAAACACATGACCCTGTAAAAATCTTTATAACCAATTAGCAGTAATTGGGTTCTCATTAGAGAAGTTTCTCCTTTGAACTAATCACACATAACCAGTCAGTCTTATTCTAACACAGATAGTAAAAATAAGATATTTTTAACAATCAGAGCTTTCGGCATTGTGATTTTTCCTTTCCAAACTCAATTTGGAGATTCAGATTTAAATATTTGTTTTTATTACATTGGATAACGTTTTAACCAACAAAATTATTGTTCTTCCTCTGGGCTCAGAGGTTTACATCTATAGACTTTGTGCACATCTTTATAAGTTAAGGATTCATGTATCAACCAATCAGAAGAGCCTAACGAAGCTGCAGCAGCTGCAGCACAGTGACGCCTGACGGCCCATTTATTCCCACTCTTTGGATATTTGAATAGAAAGATTTTCTGGGATCTTTTCTGATCATGAACTGGAGATAAAATGCATCTCTTCTTTTTTTTAAGTTGATAAGTTTGTTAAACTACTTGCATAAATGTTTACATCTTTAGCTCTAGTTTTTTAAGCCCTTTCATGATGATAACCTGTTGATAACTAACATATTAAATCAATAATAAAATAATTCACATTCACTTCCTAACACTTGCTGCTGGGATAAAATAAGCTAATTTAGAGATAAATGCATATAAATTCTGCTTGTTGTATCCATTTTTGCACAATTACAGCCATAACAGTCAAATTCCTGCCTCTGAGAACCAGAAGTATTACATTTTTTCATGTCTGCTGCTCATGTTCACCATTTATGACACATATAAATTCACATATCTGGGTCACAGCACGAGAACTTGTGCAGAATGGCTCCAATTTCTCTTCTACATCACTTAGAAGAAACAAAATATTCAACAAAGTTCTCCCCTTGCCTTCACATCACCCACTGCCTTACATGGAAAATATCTTGTCCAAATCAGAGGACTGTTAGTTAGGACACTTGAGTCTGAGACTCACTAAGAAAGATTTATCCTTATACCGCATGTAGACTTTAATTAGTGATGAATTAAGCCTCTGGTCTCAGCTTGCTAGAACACGGTAGCTCTTGAAGGTTAGCTCTGCTCGAATATTTTACCACTGACCTCTCAGAGAGGCTGCCAAGAATGTCAGATATCCAAGCTGCGTGGGAGTGTCTGTGTGAGCTCCTCCTGGGCCGGCTGGCTGCCGCCTTCGCTCTGCGTTTCATCTGTTCGCAGTGCCCTCTGCAGGACGCCGGGACAGCATGTGATGATGTAAGCACATTTCTCCTGTGCTGTGCAACTGCCTGTGGCTATGAAGCGATGCGGGGCAGACTCTCTCAGCTCCCTCTCTTCTTCTTCTTCTTCTTCTTCAGTTTGCTGCAAATTTCAGATTTTGCATTCCATCAAACTTCTTGAGAAATGTTTTGTTGTTCTCTATTGGATGCTGTGAAACATGCAGCATATGCTGTGGGGTAAACAATGTCACAGGGAGTAAATGCATCCACTGTCTTTGTGTGATTGTGAATGGAGCGATCCAAACCCCTGCAGCACTCTGAATTCATCCTAAATGAACAGATTTATGCTTGTGAGATCCATGAACACTGTGTGTCCCTCACACTAACAGAGACGGAGATGCTAAGCTAGTCTATTGGTTTGCTTGGGATAGCCTTCAAGGTCCACTTGTTCTGGAGAAGGTCTATATTAGACTTCAGTTGCAGGCCCTTAGGGCCCTTGTTGTTAATTAACTAATTACTTTGGTAATTTGACAGTTTGATGTGCCTCCCTGCCCTGCGGCTGCCTCCTCCTCATCTAATATAGAGCCTTAGCAGCCCGATATGGAACAAACGTAGACTCATTAGACTTCTTTTACACACTGGATACTTATCCTGTGCAATTATGTATGAGTTTTTTATTTTATAATTTCCAGCAAAAATTTTACCTACAAAAATTCATATTCAACACTTTTATTCGCCTGAAATAATTCACCAACAGATATGGTGACCTTGTAATGACTCAAGCAAAAGCAATCAGCTCTAGATCATGTTTAGTAGCTTTTAGCCAATCAAAATGGTTTCCTCTGATCACATGACACCATGTGTTGAGCCTCTTAAAGGGGAAGTACTACTGTATTTTGCAGGGACATGGTGTCATTATATATATTACAATCATATGTATGTCAAAAACAATCATCACAGCCATATCTGTGTCTTTGAATTAGGCGTCTGTCTCTTTAAGAACCTCCCTCTCCAACACGCTCCTGTTAACACGTCTTCATGCCAGTTTTTCTTCCTGGCGTCCATTGATGTCGTTTACAACCATTCTCATGAGCCTTGTGCTGAGAAGTAGTTTTGGCAGCAGGTGCAGTTCCACCAGGTGTTTGTCAGTTTCTCCTACACCCTAATAATCTACATTATTATGAGACAAAGGTCATTTTCAAGGCGTTAAATTGCAAGTTATTGCAAGTTATGTTTGATATATGCAGCATTTTAAAAGGTAGCATTGTTACTTGAATGCACTATAAGTTGATGGAGATGACTTACAGGGACACTTTTATGTCTCATTTTGTTGTTTTCATTTTGAGTTTTAAGGTTTCTGTTCCATATTTCAGGTTATTCCTGTGATGTTTCGTGTTTAGTTTTGTGCTGTTATTGTTTCCCTGTTTCTTGTTTCTCCTGTTTTGTTTATTCAGCTCTCCAGTTGTCTCTAGTTTCCTGCCTTGCAGTTGATTTCATTCTGTTAAACAGTCTGACCTGTAATCATCCTCCTTTCATCCATCATCAGATCCTCCAGCTAAACATTTCATTTCTTGCTGCCTTTTCCTTTCACACCATCTCCAGTTTGTAAGTTGATTCCCTTTTTTAATCTCTAAATATTTGTTCCCACTCATATAGTTATAGTCTTTAGTCGTGTTTATGTTTATCCATTTGTGACACTTTTATCCAAAGGGTAGGAGATGCTCTCCAGAGCTTCTTGAAGATTGACAGATATTCCTCTTCTAATATCAAATGGACAGAATTTGGATTTAAGGTTCTGTTAGTCGACAATCCTCTGAATCATGACATGAGCCTCTGTGAGTTGTTCATGAAGTTCTTTGTGGTTTTGTTTCTGCTGATGATGTCTTCATGCAGAACAGGTTGCTAAGATATCAGGCTAGCACTAGCATGTTTCCTCTCTGTTTTGATATGACCCGTTGATTTGGTAAATCTGGTAAATCATTAAAATAGTTAATCTCCTGCTTTAGAAATGTGACATTTACCACATATTTGATGTGTTTTTATGATTTTAACAAAATGCAATATCTGTTACTGGTTTTCACAACTGTTGACTGTATGACATGTTTAAGATGTTTTTATGTAAAGCACTTTGAACTTTATGAAATGTCTTATAGAAATAAACTTGATAGCTTCATTATAAACTCCGTAATTTGCTTTAACATTATAACATTTAATGACAGATGTTTCAGCTGCTTTCTATGCCTCGTTGTTCTACATGAGCAACAATCAGAGCAGGTCAGAGTAAAAGCCGCAGCAGCCAATGTCATTGTTTAATAAATGTATTTAGCATCAAAACTTCAGTTCAAACTATATCTACCTCTAATTTAAGAGTTTCTATTGGTAACAGGTGTAGATTGGAGTGGAAGCTGATTATCTGTGTGTGTACTGCTTTAAATTTTCCTCCACTTGAACCTCAATTTCTTTCCATTACCTTCTTCCCTTTTCCCTCCCCCTTTTTTTTTTTTCCCTTTTCCCCCACTTTTCCATCTCTCTCTCTTTCCCCTCCTTTTTATTTTCTGTTTTTTCTTCTCCTCCCACCGTCCTGTGGATCAGGGAGCTGCACGTTGGGTGACAGCAGCAGCTGCAGAAGGAGCAGCTGCTCTATGTGTGTTCCTGGATATGCACAGAGTGTATGTGTGCGTGCAGGCGTGTGTGTGTGTGTGTGTGTGTGTGTGTGTGTGTGTGTGTGTGTGTGTATACATGCCACAGCTTGTCCCCTCCACCAGGCTGCTTGGGCAGGGTTGGTCCCAGCAGGGTACCACAACCTTGCCAACAACTCGTCACCCAACCAGGGGCTTGTGTTGGGATACAGAAACACACACTTGCATAAACACTTCTCTTTGACTTAACAGCAACATGCAAAGCATAACTTAACACAAATCTTCCCGTTCAAATACACTGGTAGCACAGAGAAAGCCAGTGAATCATTCAGTTATGAGCGAAAATATATGGAAATAAACCCTCAGAACTTCCATGAGTCATCCATCTCCTTACGCAGTTTGCGACAGACAGAATGCAATTTTAAAATGTTGCGAGTACAATGTAAGGAGATGAAGAATGAGGCAGGTGTTTTACACGTCAAAAAGAGAGACGGAGAGAGAGCGGCACGCCTGATTATGAGCACACACTCTGAAGTCTTCACACAGCAGAATCCAAGGTTTAGTGCCCAGGGCAATGTTAAGCTGAACTCTCCTGGTGTCAGAGGGTGAAGCAGGATCATCACATTTCATAGTCAATGGATCGTCCTCGGAGGCTTTCATCCTGTGCAGAGGCAATTTCCATCCACTCTCCCTGCACGAGTGCACAAAGCCCCACCTCACACACACACACACACACACACACACACACACACACACACACACACGCACACACACACACACACCTCATCATCAAATTAGAAGCATTTTCGAACCATTCTCAAGTTGCCATTGTCCTTCTTTGGCTACTCTAATGAGAAAAAGGCCTGGAGCCGTGATTTATCACAGGTATACAAAACAAACCTTCAACTTCTATGCACCATAAATCTGGAATGAACTTCCAGAAAACTGCAAAGCTGCTGAAACACTGAGGTCCTTCAAATCAAGGCTAAAAGCTCCCTGTTTAGATCTGCCTCTATAGGACACTGATCGACATATATGATGGATTTGCATGATGATTTTGATGACATCTGACAAAATGTAATGTTTGATTAATGACTTTATGATGTTTTTATGAGGTGAAACACTTTGAACTGCCTTGTTGTTGAAATGTGAAACACAAGCTTCCCAGGATAATGTTGGTTCAGTTTCTAATGAAAATAATTCAGAACACTTGAAATGAGACAAAACTGACTTGCAAGGAACATCTCAACAAAATGTAGAAGTTTGTTTTGGTTAATAATTCCTGAATAAGTTTCAGTTCTACTGCAAATATTTGAAATAATCTGCCAGTGGAACTAGAACTTTTTATCAATATTAAGGAATTATTGGCCTAAGATAAACTCGTATATCTTACTAAAAAGTGACTTGGAAGGTCGTGCTGTCTTATTATTTTTGCTGCAGAAACTACATTTTGTGTTTTTAGAGTGAACGCTGTTGTCTCATGAAAGCACCAGAAAGAGAAAAACCAGGAAGAGAAGTGAGAAAATGAACGATGGCAGGACGGATTCAGGCTGGAGGAGCGACTGGAGCTATCATCCTGTCATCGACGGCAGCCATGCAGAAGCTCTTCTGTTCCACCTTCATGTCTGTCTGGTTCACCATCTTATCGCCGTGACAACGCTCTCATCTTCTGACTGTACACCTCTTCATTTCACCCTCATTTATCTCTCCTCACCCACACCTTATCTAAAGATGCACCAAGCCGATGTATTGATATCTGTATCGGTCCCAATATTGAAATATATTTTAGATTGGTTATTGGTGACGATGTGCCTGATCAATATGAGCAGATCTATTCAGTCTAATTCTGTGCTTGGTGCTGTGAACCATTTGAAAGAAGATTTGTTTTCATGTTTGACCAACGTTGTCAGCGTATTTCTGTGTTATTTATTTTAAGTTAAGTGTAGTTAAGTTAAGAATCAGAATTTGCTAAATCAATAAATGAACAAATCTTTGCGATTTCCCTTCTGCCCGTTTTTCATCAGTTTCTTTTCTGAAAAGGATAATAGAAATAATTACTAATAAAATCTCACTCCTTTTCCCTTTTAGCATTTTTCCTTTGCTTAAACAAAATGCCAGTTAAAACAACAACAATAGACAATCAATGAATCAAACGGCAAATTAAATAAGTGTACACAATATTTGTGTTTAATATTTAAATCTTGTCCTCATTCTTATGTTGATAAAAACCGTAACTTTGAGAATTACTTTAAACTGGTTTAATTCTGCACATTGGCTGTTCTACTCCTACTTGCACTGACTGAACATTTTAAAGTTGTTTTTTTATATATATTTGATCAATTTTGTGAAGTTATTTGTATATTAAAGTGTGCTGCATTCGTAATCCAGAACATTTGTGTTTGGGTTTCAAAGAAATAAAAATTTTCAGTCAGTTCAGCTGTTTTCCTGCATCGTATCGCTGTCAGCCGATACTAAACCTCAGATATCTGTATCGTATCGGAAGTGCAAACGTGAATCGGTGCATCTTTATCTTCATTTATATTTGCTTCTCCTCCTCTAACGCAGCTAGGCTTTAGTTCATCTGGCCGGCCCTTCTTCCTCCCTCCTTCTTGTCATGCTCCAGCGCTCATGTGGGAACTCCGGCTCTATGCCTGCCGCGTTGCAGCTTTGCCCCGCGGGGGTCAATTCTCCTGCCCAGAGGGGCGCTGCTCGCCCTGCCTCTGCAAACCAGAGGTTGTGGACAATGCTGCGGACTGGAAGGACGAACAGCTGGAGGGTTGGAGGCCACAGGGGCCACAGAGGTCACCGCTATTGAAAACCTTGGCTCCTGGCTGAAAGGTATCAGGGTGAAAGAGGATCATGCTTGTGGAGAAGAAAAGCAGCTCTTGTGTCTGTGTGGCGTACAAAGGAGCCAGCTATGCAGCGAGCCGAGCCGGCCAGCCCAGCAACACCCTGGTTGCTCTCTTGTCATGTGATTACGTTTCTCTATTTCTATTCACAGCAACAGGAATTATTACATTTGTGCTGCAGCACAGAGATAATATATGGTGTTTATTTTTAATAAACCAGCTGCGTCTTGTACGCATATCTGGAACTGTGCAAGTGATATATAATCCTTGGCTGTAGCGTGTTCATCTTTTACATTTATGATGCTCATATTGGAAGGGGAAAGAAGTCAATAACTTCAAGGCCCGACTGCAGAGCCACTAAGCCCTTCCCTCCTCTTATGGTATTGAAAAAGCAACTTTTTTTGATTAGCAAACAGCAAAGCATGCCCTTCAGGGGACTTCTCAGGACCAGCAGGAATCTAAAGGTTAATCTTCAGTTTATTGCCAGCAGCAGTCAGACAGATAGCATGTTTTAAAATTCCTTGTCAGGAGTCATTGATCCGCTGACGTCAGATGTCCCTGAACATGACATTTCTGTTTGCGATGGGAGAGCATCAAATTACTGGCCTTGATCAGCTTTGTTAAAGAAATCACGGTTTTTTCTTTTTCCTGTCCCAAATTCACAGAAACAATAAAAACACACAATGAATAACTGTTTCCCTCTGCAAGTTTTTAAAGATGCATCAACTCTGAAGAAACAAACAGCTGCTTCTGCTGTGAGTTCAGGTTGATGACATCACAAGAGGCACATGAACTTCTAGTCACAGTCTGAAGCTTTACTACTTTAGCTAAACTGAATGTCTCTATCAAGATGCAGAGTAACTGCATCGTGGTGGTGACTGAAGTGACGTTGCCACAGGCTGCACTGTTGCTCCATGCATGAGGGGCAGTGGAGCCTCCACTGGAAGCCAAAACATTGTTGGGATATTAAAGAAATCAAATAGTGAAATTATTGTCAAAGTTTTTTGAAATCCATAATTGGAAACAACAGAAAAAATACATCAACGTACTTAAAAGAAAACGATCTTCTACCTCATGTGACGTCAGAGAAGGAAAATGTTTCCTAAGAGAAAATTTTGCATTGATAAAGTACAGATTTGCAATAAAGTAACCAAATAAACCACGTTGTTTATTGGTTGCTTACTATATCTGAAATGGGTTTGATTGATTTTCCTGAAGCGGCTGCCTGGCAGCTTTAAATCTGCCTGGCCTCTAATCCACCCAGTTTGGGTTTTCAGCTCCAGCGACGTCGGCTTAATTTGTTGCTTTACAAATAATTTGACTTGGAATAATTCTCCCTGTTAGAAAGCAAGAGCTGGCAGCTGAGCGGCTGGAATGATGAGCTTCTCCTTCCCTCTCCACAATGAGCCATCGCCGTGCGTTATTGGGCCTATTAATCTGAGTATGTATTTTATTTGAGGAGGACAATGGGGTGAGCGATCCGGCCGGGAAAATGAGCCGCTGCTCCCCTCCCTCCTCTCCTCCCTGTGTCTTCTTTAGATGCTGGCCCGTGATGGGAAATCTATATGGTGTGAGAGGCCAATTTAAGTTGCTCCAACAGTGTGGGCTTGAAAAGCGAGCAGGCAGAGTAAACATAGTAAATAACGGCCGCACTCTAAATGAATTTCAACAGTAGGAGATGTGAGGGGATGGGGTTTTCCAGCCTGGCTGATGGAGAGAAGAGGACAGCTCTGGGCAGTTTTCCTCCGGTGCTTAGAGCTGCTTGTTTTCCTTAAGCTATTCAGCTAACCATGCACTCTCACCTGCATGTCAGAGAGTGTCAGCGGCTGAATGTGTATCCCAATCGTTGCTTCTCCAGAGTCTGTCTGGTGAACAAAAAGATTCTCAATGTGGTGGACAGCAGCATTTTGTGTTTGACCTTTTTATCCTGTTTTATTTGCAGTCGCAATAAATGTCTGCATCAGGTTTTACATTATCTTTGTCTTCTTGATTACAAGGTTTAACAGATTCCAGTTTTTTAAGAGTGTAATGATACTTTCAGAAAAAGCATATTTGATGTATTTTCTTCTGTTCGTGGTTTTTTTGTGATGCATTTGTTGCTGCTTCTTGGCCAGGATTCGCTTGAAAAATCCATTTTAATCATTTATTGGCATAAATGAATGTTTGGGAACCTTTTTTGTGTCTTAAAGGGAGGATCCACTCATAACCCAGTAACTGGACCAGAACTGGCAGCCATCTTGATTTTCATCGGCCAGTTTGTGTCAGTAGTTCCTCATCAGTTAATGTGAGAGGCAGAACGACACACCTGTACTGGGTCAGGTCCTCTCTCCTTCCTGCTGTGCAGCTTCTGCTGCTGAAAGATGATATTTTCTGGTGGTCCAGAGACTTTGAATGCCATTTATTTTCCTCTTTTGCATTGAAGTAAGTCAGAATTGGGTTATAAATCTAATTTCCTCAGACTTCTGGGCGCTAAAACCTCCTAAAATGATGATTTTAACTCAACTGAAAATGGCTTCACCAGTGTTTGTTTCATGATAGGATACTTTTTAAATACAACTTGTTTCAGATTTTCCTCCTGTCTGTCCTGAAACACGTCTGACCCAACACCTCACTGCTGTTAAGATATGGTGTGTCAGGCCGAGTGGGTTGCAATTAATTCGCTGCCTCCAGGGCCTCTCAGGCTTTGTATGTGGGGGTCAGACTGGGTCAGGCATGATTTTTCTCTAAGAGTAAGCAGCACAGGGTTTGTGTTGGATCAGATGAGACTTGGCTAATTCTCTCCAGCAGCTGGTCCTTTTCACTCGCTGTTTACCCTGTGATGCAAAATCTGCCGCTTTGCCCTGCCTGCCTATAAAGAAATCTCTTTACACTTCAACTGACCAAATTTAACAATCCTCTTAATTAAAAGCTGAGCCAAATCTGTCTTTTTTCAGGGTGTATTGATTTAGTCGGGGGCATTCAGTCTGCAGTAAGCAAAAGCTCCAGATTGGACTGTGCTGAATCTAAACTGAGCCATGTCATGTATTCTCAAGCCAACCACTTCTTTGGTTTCTAAGCCCCGTCATTATCTCTGGTGTCCCTTGTGTTGCCTCCCCTTTGCTGCCAGATTTAGCAGTAGCTGAGGAGCTTCTCTGGTTATTTGGTTACATGCTCAGTGGGTCACCCAGTTCCCTGTGGCCTCCACCTCTGCAATCGGGAGTTGTTTGCTGAATGCTGTGTCATCGGAGATTTGCTTTCTTGCCCCAAAGCAAGCTGAGTCTAAACACTGCACTTTGTGGCTGAAAGGCCATCTGTCACAGGAGGGAATCCGGCCTATCCTCCAAAAAGCATAAACAGGGGCGGGCTTAAAGCCGCGCCGCAGCTCTCTGTCATGGAAATGCTCCATCTGAGCAAAGCTAAGGCCCTAATCCCACACACTCCCACTGCTGCAGCTGCTTTTTAGGGCTCTGCGGCGGCCTGCGCTCTGAGAAACGGTCATCTCAGAGATACTCAATCAGAGATGAATGGGATGTCAGATTGATAGGTAGCTGGTTTTTACAGCATATTTAAGCCGTTTGCCTGTCACTCCACATGGCCTGAGATGACTTAATGGACGTATCCACAAAAAGATAGTAATGCATCTAAATGTATTTGGGGATTTATTCAGTCATATTCCCAGACAGTATTATTATTATTACTATTATTATTATTGTTTTTACACGTATGGCAGCCAGTGAGTCATTTCTCCCATTTAGCAACATATTCACAGGCATGATTGGCAGCGCTAAAACCGTATTCCTGGGGCTCTGATTTTGGTTGGGAGCAGAATGAGGTGGAGAAGCTCAATCTTTTCACAGATTATCTCTCTCATATTATATCGTGACAATATGGTGACAGTGTGAACAAATATGTAAAAAAACATAATGTTTTTAGAAAACTGCACATATTGAAGCCGTAGGGAAAAGTTTTACGGCTTCACGGCATCTTCAGCTTGTTACAGATATTTGACAAGCAACATGTTTATGCACACAAGCTGGGCAATCAGCCGCCAAAAAGGAGACATCTGTGAAAAACGAGCACAATCAGCGACAAACAAACAACATTAATACACAGCATTCTGGAAAATTTAAGCACATATGAATAGATAAAATTACAAAAATCAAACATAAGTGTTCAACAGCAATTCTTCATGAAGTCCTTCAGGGCTTACTGTTTTTAAAAGAATGGATGCAAAATGCTTCCCTGCATCAGGCGCAACAGAAATAAACTTTAAAAATGAAGCCTTGTGAATCCCCAGAAGCTGCAGATGAAGAGGCAGAAGATACACATATTTTATATGCGATTGCAAAGATTTACGTGAGGTAATTATCGGTGCTGCTCTCTGCCAACCCAGAGAGGATCAATTCTTCCAATCAATTCCACTTTTAAGAGGATATGCCGTCTTACCAGAGCCGAGGGCCGTGAAGGACCAGGGGCCCATAATGCTCTTAATAGGTCACTGAAATGTTCTAAAACCTCTGGTTGTGGCCAACGGTGGATTCCTCTGAGATCAGACATTTTGCCCTCCATTTCTAGCCTGCAGTGGTTTTGTCCTTCTTTTCTGCTTCTCCCACCAAAATGAATGATTTTCTGAAACTGTTTGGGAACTTCTAAGAGAAATATTTGTTTCCAGTCCATTTACCAGCACATTCTACACGTAGTTTATTTTGCTAACCCAGCCGGAGTTAAAACATGGACCGGCTTGAGCCTGGCGTGTTTTAACACAACAGAAATGAGATATTTACTGCAAAAAGTCATAACCTGGATGACAAAATAGAAAATATTTAGATTTAGTTCAATTTTGTACTAAAATGATCAGATGAAAATAAAACTTTCAACATTCAAACGCGATCCTGTGTGGCAGTTGATAAGCCATAAAACTTTACTCTAACATTGGCTGGGAGGTAAGTGTGCTAGTTTTATAATAAATAGCAGAAGTAGCTGAACACTGGCAAAAGGTCAACAACAGGGGGCAGCGTAGAGCAAACACAGGTCCAGATGTAAAGATGGCATCAGTATTGCTTCATTTAAAAGGCAGCATGAAAAAAACACATCAAAAACGGACACAGACTACTTATTGCCCTTAAATGTTTACTGGACAAAATTTGAAATGCCTTGCTGCTGAAACCTGATTGATTGATTAAACAAATTTACTGTATGGCAAATCCATTACTCACTTCATCACTTCCTACATAATTTTTAATTTTCACTTCAAAGAAATCAGCAAGTTTAATATCTGATAAATATTTTTCTCTGACTCTCCTCAAATTTCTCCTTGACACTGATTGGCTGTCAGGCCAAACGCAGCGTTAGAGTCAAAACGGTTTTCACTCTGCATGTCAGGATATATTCAAGTAAATTAATGCATATTTGGTGTTTGAACTATTAAAATAGGCAGTTCTGAGCTTTTTTCAGAGTTTCAAGTGTTCATGGACTTTAGCTGTTTGCAGGTAGCTGCGGTCGCTAACCAAATAAACGAGGTCACGACTTTGATCCAGAGTTCAGCTGAGATATCGAACAGACGTCCCAAAAGGTGAAACGCAGCAATAACTTTAAAGACATAATGAATCAGGTGTTTTTTTTTCTTTGAGCACGCACCTATCAAACACTCTATGAATCTTTTAAAGTTTATCTAAAATAATTCAAGCATAATAAATGAAAGCGAAAACGTCTCAGTTTCCGTACAGAAAGTTCGGTTCTATCAGTTAATAAAAATAACACCAGCTTTCCTCAGATGTGGTTTGCACCAAAAATGTTCCAAAACGATTTGAGGAAATGAACATTTCTGGGGTTTTGTGGAGCCACTTAACAAGAAGGAATGTGTGTAAATGGTGGGGATTCCTTGCACAGGCCAGCCTGTGTGGCTAGCATCAGATAAGCTTTGGAATCAGTGACAAGATAGATGAGAGACCCAACTTTAGCTTAGCCACTGTTTATTTAGACATAGCACAGGGCTGGAGAGTCAACAGTCTGAGGAACAACAAATGCACAGAAACCTGAGCTCCATAGTGGTGTCAGACGTCTCAGAGAAGCATTTCTGGCAAGACATTTGTTTTCCATGTCACTGGGCTGCAAGTTAAAGTGCAAGAAATCTATAAAACAACAGGCCAGTTTGAGATCCGCAGCTTTTCCTGCGCGCGCTGCAAGATGTGATAAACACAGACCCGGACTGAGGAAGCCTGCTTTGTGTTACTTGAATAGTTCTGTTGAGAGTGGAAACAATAATTCAACTCCAGTCCTGAAGAAGCCGGAGAATGAAAACAAAAACCCACAATTTAACAGATGAACACGATCTTCTACCATCAAGCAGATCTTAACATGTCTGTATTCATGCAGGCTTTTAACAGATGAGCCGCTGCCTTCAACAACGTCTACATCTCTATAATCATACAGGCTTTAGTGGCCTTGGGAATACGCTGTTAACCTCTTTAAGTGTGGAGCTCAGGCTAAACTGTATTTGTGCAGCTTTCTTTGATATTCAGGGTGTTGTAGGTATTTACTGTTAAAGTCACTATTAGGGTCTGAACTCATTAGTTCTCTGTGCTTTGGATGCACAAAACAAGGAACCATAATTATGTGAGGGAACTCTGTGTAAACACAAAACGAGCATTTCATTCATCTCACTGAAGCATTTAGTGCCTGTAGGCCTTTTCAGTTCCACCGTACAATTAACTGGTCCAGGATTTAGAGCCGGGCCGAGATGCTGGCCAGAGCACTTCCTTTAACACTGATTATACTGTCAGGCATGTTAATCACGGGTCCTGATGACTCTGCCATACATTTCTGAAGGGATTTCTGTCTGGATTTTGCATTGAATGTCCATAAATAACTTGTGATTTTTCTGGAAAGTTCCTGTGATGATGGAGGGTCTGACTGTCGCTTCCCCCACTCAGCAGGAAGCGCCCTAAAGTCGTGTGTATGTGTATTTCAGTATCTATAAAGTTGGCAGCACACAGTCTTCACTAAACAGGATTTTAAACTATATGATTGTAAGGAGTGTAAATAAAATATGCTTCCCAAACATTTTCAGATAAAATCTGTACTTAAGGCTGAAATTGTTGAAGTTTGACTTAAACGCAAGTAAAATGGCTGAAGTTTCATTTTAAGGTGATTAATAACAAAAAGTAACAAAACTCAGAGTGGACGTAACAACTGGCAGAGGGCAGATCAGGACAACCAGGGATCTGACAAAGAGTAACTAAAAAGTGGAAGATGCTACACAGGTGATTATTAAATTTATTTTTATGTTTTCTATTTAAAACATGAACAAAAGTCTCTTTGCACCAGATTATAAGCAAGTTTCCATCTGCAGCTCCTGAGCAGGCGAGTTAATAAAACTGTCAAATACTATAAAACATATGTTGAAAGTCTTCACACCCTATGTACAGCTAAAGTAAAGGTCATAAAATTACAATAACATAAATAGTACTAAATGCCAAACTTCTGCTAAGATTACAGTTATTACTGCCATAAGTCAAGTTAATTGGATACACAGGACAAACAATTAATAAGCACAGAATAAACACTGCAAGAAAAGAGAAAAGAAAAATAACTTTACAGGAAAATTTTGCACAAAAAACAACAGGTGATAAATTAGTTAAATATAGAAAACTAAAATGATTTTATTGTCTCAGGATGTAACCCTGCATAACTGGGTTCGTTGGTCCTCTAAGAAACTGAAAATAACTTTTCAAATTGTCATTTAGAAAACAAAACTGTGTTAGTTATGAACTAATTTGAGTTGATGTGTCCCATAAAATCCCAATAAAATACACGTTTTTTACACAAAATGTGAAATCTTCAAAGAGCCATGAACACTCTGTACTTGAGGAGGGATTTTTCCACAGTAATAGTTGAATATGAATGATGTTAGTCACCCATACATGAGCGTTTTATTCATCGCTCATTCCTTATTTTTAATTTTCACCTCTTCCCTGCTACTCTGCACTCTCTGGCACATACCTCTGAGACATCTGCAGAAAGGTTGGCATTAGCATGTGAAAGGGTTCATTCAGACAATGCTATGCATTATGTATTCCCTGCATTTGTATGAAATCAAGCTGCTGTCATTTTTTTGCCAGCCTGTAATCTTCTGGCAATATTTCAGACAAAGCAGGAAGAACAATCTGAGGAAGACGCACCGGCTACTCCTACGTCTGCTTTACCATATGATGCATACTTGAAAAACTCTCCATGTCCTCGAACCCGAGAAACATCAAATGCGAGGAAATGTCACATCTGTCAGGATTGGCTGAGTAACTGTCTGCCAGAGAGACGCTGTGTTAATAAGGAGGAGGTTGTTTTTCTTCTCACCCAGAGGCAACACAGGCAGCCAGTAAACACAGCATTTGATCCCAGAGACTTGTTGTGTAGTTGTCACTTTTTTAAATCAGCTCCTTTTCTTTCACCACCAGAGTGCATGAATCGTGGATTGTTGGGAAATGATCGTGACTGTGATGGTTTGAAAAAGTGATGGTGGAGAAACTGCCTCACTGGGGCAAACAGATGAACAGTTGAGCAGCTGGTTAGTGTTCAGATGTTACTCTGATCAAACACTTTATGAGTCTGCAGGAACAGGAACTTTTCCACACAGAGATCAATTAAAACCAGAGACTTGCAGTTGCAGCGCGAGTCTGTAAAAACCTTCTCACTTCCTCTGAGGGCTGAAGTTGCTTGTCCAGAAAGAAATGCACCGCTCCCGTCAAAAACAACCAATCAGTCTTAGCGCTGTCAATTATCCTTGTGTACGAGCTGCTAAATGTGCCAATAGTGGAGAAACAATTTACTATTCGTAATGCTAACAAAGAGCTGCAGAGAGGCAAACTTTTTGTCCTTACTGCTGATTCAATGCAGTGACTGCAGACAGACTTCAGCGGTGAAATCAGATTAAAAATGAAAATAAAGTCCATGCATCGCATCCCCAGCTGGAGCTGCAGTGTGTTTATAATCAGGCAGAAGCTCAGTGGGGTTCCGGGTTTCAGACGCGCTCTCAGTGAGAATAAATACAAATGACTGATGTTGAGTTTTTGGAGGTCGAATGTTCAGTTTCTCAGACTTTAAATCCTGAAGCCGAAGTTCCCAACAGAACTTTTCCTTTTTTAAAAACATCATCAATGCTCATCGCTTCAAACACGCCTGGCTTTCTGCCTCAGTTCCTGATTAAATCATTGATTAAAAAGCTTATTTAGCTCTTCCCTTGTGAGAATATTATGACATATCTCAGACACAAACTTAAGCAAATTCTATGCTATATAAACATTATACTAAGATATTCTTTTGCTTTTATATTGAAATCTAAAGGAACTTTTCATAAAGCACATCACTGAAGAGTCTCTTTAACTTGTAAAACATCCATTTCGCACTTCATCAACATAAAATATACTAATAAACAAAATAACTGCTAAAGAAGTTAAAAGTCACAGAGTGAACTGTGAGCTCAGTAAGCAATTTAGTGCTTTATTTTATTACTTATTTTCACTTAAAGTCATTTTTCATTAAAACTTTTGTGTTTCATCTGATTCGGTCCCGATTCGCTGAATTTGTCGTAGATTTAATACTCTGAGCTATTTCTGTGTTTTGACAAGGATTTTTGAAGTGTTTCGCAATCGTTTATTTGGAAAAAGAAAACTCAAAGAATGTAACATTTATTTTGATTTATCACTAATAAATAGGGATGCACAGATTTATTGGTGCAGATTTTCTTAATTTCACAATCGGCCGAAACTCGCATGCGTCTAAAATGAGCCTCTGTTTTCTTCCTCTCCAAGGTTTGACTGACAAAAAAGTCATATTGACTAAAATCTGAATCAGCAGGTCAGTAATCAGTAACTGGCTGAAAAGCTTCAATCGGTGCACCTACCACTACATGAGGCAGAGAAACAGCTGTAAGAGCACAGAAAACCATTCTGTGATATGAAGTACCAAAGTTTCATCTGATTGCAGTTTCATCTGATAAGTTCTTGATTTATTTGATGTATCTTTCAGGCGGAAATTACTTGTAAAACCCCTGAGGCTGAACAGGTTGACGTTCCTCCGCTGCCTGTCATCAGGCCGTCATGTCTCAGAGTAAACTCAGACCTCAGTGGCGGCGGCCATGAGGGCCACGGCGGCGGCGCTCCAGCCCAGCAGCAGCAGTGTTTACTCAGACGTTCAGTAATAAGGGGG
The DNA here is from genome assembly GCA_922788865.1 of Poeciliopsis turneri. Taxonomy (NCBI): domain Eukaryota; kingdom Metazoa; phylum Chordata; class Actinopteri; order Cyprinodontiformes; family Poeciliidae; genus Poeciliopsis; species Poeciliopsis turneri. The sequence goes on from CAKLNU010000052.1 coordinate 154,878, forward strand.
AGGGGCTTCTCCAAAGCCCAACCGCAGCTTCATTCCGCGCTTCATCCCGTTCTGCGACGCGCTCCCAATTTATCTGCTGCAGCCGCTCCAAATAGATCTGTCAGGCCTTTGAGCCGCTCCTTTCACTGCGTCCGCCTCATGGTGTCTTTTCAGCTGCAGCTTTCTGCTGCTGGTGCGCAGCAGCATGAAGCGTTTGCTTTTAGGATCCAGGGATGAACGTCTTCCTGCCCCTGGATTTTTGTGTCGCTGCTGAATGTGTGTTTGCATGGCTATTAGAGAGGCCCAGGGAGGGCAGAGCTGCAACCCCGCTGACCTCTGACCTGCAAAGACACTAAAACCTACCAAGTATTTTGGTCTGGCTTCTGGTGTATATATCTCACTATAAAACTAACCAACAAATAACTTTTTAGCATGTTTTAATATTGATTAGTTTTCATACTGATGCTTGTTACACTGGCAGATTATTTCAATTAAAACATTTGAAAAATCTATCAATGGAACTAAAATAATGAAGGAATATTGGTTTAAAATAAGTTCCTACATCTTACTGTAAAGTTACTTGTAAGTTAGTAAACATAAAATCTGCAGTAACATCTGGACCAGAGTCAGTGATGGTGTTTAAAACACACATCCTCATAATCTCTGTTGTTTTTGACAACTTTCCTTTCCTGTATTCAACTTACAGGAGACCAGAAAACTAAATGAGACGCATCATCAAGTCAAAGCTGTAACTAAACGCTTTGAGTTGATTTTACTGCGGCTCTGAGTGGAAGCAGGATGGAGGAACATGCAGGTTTTCACAGGTCCAGCGTCTCCCAGGACCTCTCCTCCCTCATCACAGCAGAGCTACTTAATGACAACGTCAATATTGATCACGGCTAAGTGAAGCTCTGGAGACGCTGTGGTTACTGGACCTAACACAGGGGAAGACATCCAATGATTTTCTTTTATTTAAACTTCCCCTGTGCATCCTGAGTGAAGCTGAGAGTCAGCATATTCTCCTCTTTATTTCCCTTTTCATTCCTCTCCAGTTGTTTTCCTTTCCTCTTTTCTTGCCATATTTACCAGCTGTCAAGCTTTAGTTTGATTTTTACTGGACTGGATGTGATTCATTGAGATCCATACAGGAAGCAGAGACGGAGGAAAAATGAGAATATGTCTGGAAAATGTTGAAAAATTACCTTACATGTAAGATTTTGGGAAAAATAAGGTGATTTTGTTGTTGTTTTTGCAGCATTATTAATGAACTCAATGATGTAATTCCACGGTAACTTTGACTAGGCCGTTGCAAAACGTAGTGTTTCCATGAATGTCTTGCTGCATAACTGAAGTACCATTGAACTAACTGTCATTTCCCCTAAAGAGAACAATTCTCCTGAAAAAGCCCAAAGCATCACACTTCCACCGCCGTGTTTGTTGCATCATGTTTGATTTATGAAGTGCTGTTAGTTTTGCATCAGATGAAACTAAACCCAAACCTTTAAAAAATTACACAGAATATTTTTTGTGTTCGTTGTTTTGCAGTTGGACGGTTGTAGGTTTAATTCTGGTTCCCTCCTGTCATGTGTCGTTGTGCCCTTGGGCAAGGCATTTAACCCCAATTTGTCTATCGATCTGCATAGTGATCCGAAAACGTGAGTGTGTTTGTGAGTGTGAATGGGTGAATGATGAATTTGAGGGAGGAGACATAATTTGTGCAAAGAAATGATTTTCTTTTAGGATAAATGAAGTCGACTTAAACCACAACTGAAGTGTTAAACTAAATTCTAGTTTTAAGCACAGTTCAGGAGATGATGATGCATTTGTTTTGGTTTCACAAGAAAAGAAAAGTATAGTTTTTAGTTCATAACAAATTGCACATAGAGGCAGAAAGTAAAGCTGAGTACATTAACTCCCGATTTGCTCTGCTGTTCGCAGGCCGTTATCTTCAGTCCACAAAAGTCCTCAAACATACTTCTCCTCACGCCGACGATGCTGCACCTGGGTGTTGAACAACAATTATTGATTATCTCGCTTCCTAATTGGGCCCAAGTTAATTACTAGCAATTAAAATCATGAATGATGCATTAGCGGGGACACAATACACACTGCAGAGCGGCATGCGCACACTCACATGTAAACATGCATACATTCCACCTCAGCTACACAGCTCATTAAAAACACACTCACACAGGCAGACATAATTAAATTTTAAGTCCCTGACATTGCAACGCTGAACAGTGTAAACTGCCACTGGCAGTCAGATCATTTGATTTATCGCTTTCAGAAAGAGCCGCTTCACTTGAGGTTAAGTAACAATGACAAAGAGATAAAAAGAAAAAGTTGACTTTACTTTCTTCTGTGGGAAAGCAGGTTTTACCTGGAGCTACAGGGTTCCTGGGATCTTCTCTTGCAAAGCCTCACATTTGGCCTGATAAGCTCCGCTGCGTCTCCAAACCTGGGTCGCATTCTTTTTGATCAGGCCTGAAGTTCAGCCGAGCGTGATTTTCACCTTTTAGCCCTTCTGCTCTTAAGCTGGTCTGTGGTGCCTCTTCTCCCAAATCGCAACAACAGAAGGAAATGAAGGAAGTTTTGTCGACTGGCATCTTATCTGGTCCGGGTCAGAGCAGTGATCCCTGCAAATTAGCCTCTGATCACACCCAGCGTGTGTGTGTGTGTGTGTGTGTCTGTGTCTGTTTCCTTTTTATCCTATACTGACATACAAACTAGGCTTTTTATTGATTAGATCCAATTTTGAATGGGAGGAAAACCAGAAACTATCAAAGTTAAAACATTGCATGAACAGACAAGAAACATGTAAAGTGGATTTTTAGAAAATTACATGTTTTATAACTCAAGATATTTCTGTTTCGCTGCATTTATGTGATCAGGGCTGCTGCAAAAAACAACAGAAAAGAATGATGACTTTAATCTTCGGAGAAAAAAAGTCAAAATTCTCAGAAAAACGCCAAACACTATTAATGGATTACATAAAATAAACATAACACTGTAATATTTCAGACCATTGTATCAGGCTGGACAATAAATCAATAACAGTTTTTATCACAACAGATACGTGATAAGCATCAATAGATAAAACGTCCATAATTCCACTGAACTCCAATTCAGAACCGCAATGCATTCTGGGGGATGTAGGCAGAGGAAAGGCTTTCAACCTCTCAGGACTAGCTAAGCTAGCTTGGTGGAATCAACTAACTCACTCACTCTGGTTACCTAGCAACAGCCTGTGAACTCACGCAGCAGCAGTTTCAGGTTTCACCGCTTTGCCTCATAACTGCTCATAAGGTGTGGATGAAACAGGGACGGTAATATTTCAGATATTTAATACAAAAAAATAATCAGTAATTATCGATATCGGCTGATATGAAACATTTGTAACAGTTTTTCAGCAAATACTTTTACTGAAGTGAAAATGTTAGTGTGGCACACTTGTCTGTTTATTTGTATTCTTGCTTATGTTCTGTGTTTGTGTACTTTCTCCACCTCTGGTAAGATGTGAGGACAGGTTGGGGGCAGGTTGGGGGCAGGTTGGGGGCAGGATGGGGGCAGGTTGGGGGCAGGATGGGGGCAGGTTGGGGGCAGGACGGGGGCAGGTAGTGTTGTCGAAGGGAAGGCACTGAATTACTCAAAGCTGTAACCCAGCATCTCCCCCCCAATAGCTTAATTATCATGTGCAGCCTAGTGGAGATGAAATAACGGAGACTCTCACACGAACACCCACACACCCACACAGGGAGGCTTAGTGGACTCCTCAAGCACACACACACACACACACACACACGCAAATGTACAAATTCGAGGAGAGAGACAACATGGTCTGCTTTTAATCTAAGCTAATCGGTTAGGAAAATAAACAAGCTGGCATGGCAGACATCTATCTCTGGCTGAGGCTGAAGCTGCTCGATAAGGAGAAACAGACCTCTCAAACATGTGTTCTTCTCCTTACAACACAGCCTGCTTCTTGTTGGCAGGCTTAGGCTGTAATATGGGCCCTTTGGAGGAAGCGTTTCCAAGGTGAAAAGGTGAAATTATGGGGTGGATTTCGTCAAGACGCATCAATCATTCTTAACTCAGATCTATTTGTCTGGGTTGGAGTTACCCATCTTAACGGCTGTTTGAAAATTCTCTAAGAGCTCAGAAAGACATTTGTCAGATTGTCTGAAACTGATCTGTGTAAGTTGCCACATCACTTTACATGAATCTTTAATTAAGATAGAAAAGCCTGGAGAAAAGCCGAATGTTAGGTTCTTTTCTAAGCTCTTGTTTTCCAGCGCAGACGCTGATCAAAATCATTCTGACTCTTTAAATAGCTCGAGTCTTTGGGGAGAGAAAACAGCCACAGCATCCATTCTGCATCAGTGGCAAATGGAAACACATGGGAGGGGCTCAGTGGTCAGCAGGAACAACCAAAGATGTGCAACAACAGTTTAATGAGGGTTTTTCTTAATGGAGTATCAGCACAGCGCCTGTGAGAAAATGGCTAATTAAGCCTGGATGTGTGAAAACTGTAAGGTAAAATTCAATTTAACACAAAACAGATCAGTAATTATCAGCAGAAGGATTTTGGTCCATATTCCACCTGAAACACCATCCTGACGGAGTTATGAATATAATAAATTAATAACTTCTTTGCTCATATTCAGAGGTGACCAGAGAAAAACTGCGATGATTGAATTTGCTGCTGAAAGTTTTCTAAAGCCACATCTTTACATGCTGAACTGGAGAAATCCACTTCCTGCCCTCCATCTGGATTTTGCTCCTCATCCGGGTCATTTCTCTGAAACCCGGCAATAGAGTCTAATTCTACACTCTGTCCTCTGAGCAATATCACGCTTTATTATTTATTTCACATTATGGAATTTTCTGAACCATTTGAAAGAAAGTTTATTAGTTTATTTGTACATGTTTGACTGAGGTAGTTTTTGTCAGTTTTTTCCTTCTGTGCTCCTAATTGCACTGAAAAAGAAATGAAAGTTTCTATTTCTATTGGGCTGTTTTTCATATTTGACCAAGACGGGAAATTATTAGTGTAGTTAATGTATCAGTATCGGTATCGGAAATGAAAAAGTACTCACAAAAAGATCTACTTAGCTAAAGTACAGAAACATTAAAACATTCTTATTTGTCCCAGCACTGCGTCTTGCCCTCCCTCCCTCCCACCCAGCCACCTCCCCCCTGCTCCGCTCCCTCCTCACCTCAGCGCCAATCCCACCTCAGGCTGTGGGAATTTTCTTTAGTCACACTTGGCTTGCCAGGTAAACAAGCCTGAATAGGGAGACGCGAGCAGAGTCCATGGGAGCAAATAAAACAGGGGAGGGTGTAAATGGATTTATCACCGAGCCGCCTCACCCGCCTGCTACACTGTCACCCCTCACATCCTCCACTCGCGCTCTTTCCTCCTGAGCGAGGTGCCACTACGCTAACTTGGCAGTCTCTTCGACAAACTCCAATCCAGAACTCTGGAACTTAAGTGCTTAGAGAGCTCAGAATCAGCGAAGTGGGGACTTTTTTTCCAGCACTTTTTCCTCACTTGTCCGCACAGGATTTTTCCCCCTCCCTCACTGCTCCTCTATGTCTGTTCCCATCCCTCTCTGCAGAAACTGAAGAGGTAATTCCAAGAGGCAGCTGTGTCAACTTTGTCTTCAGTTGGACTGTGAACGATAGCAGCGCACTACCTGTAAGCCCCTTAGCAGAAGCAGACGCACATTCCCCGTTCCTCTCCTCCCTAAACGATCTGCCGCTAATCCAGATCAGAAAGTTAAAAAGCAGGTCAAGCGTGAAAGCCTTATGCTGAGTAATGAGAGTGAGAGCCATGTTGGGACATCTATATTTGCACGTATGTGCATGTTTGAGTGAGAGAGAGAGAGGATTTGAGGACACACAGAACACTTGGAGGATAAAATCCCAAAAGCCATCTGAGGCCTCGTTTTCAAAGGAGTCCTTCAATCCGAGGCCGGAAGACTGGACTTAGAGCTGGAGCACCGTAAACAGAAGCAGAGATGTTATTTTAATAGGTTTCTCTGCCAAAAGCAGCTTCCAGGGTTTGCTAAGAGGAGGAAAGGCGGAAAAACACGGCGTAATGTTGGGGTGAACGAAGCGGCGCTCGCACACGGTGCTGAAACCTGCAGCTTGTTGGAACGTTCAGGGATCCAGCTTTGGCTTTTTTGTCATATTTGCATATTTCAGTTGCTCCGATTGCTGTCAGACCTGCAAAATCAAGAACATTGAAGGTATATTTGGTGCTGGACTATTGAAACAGAGAATAAGTGGTCAAGTACTGATGGTCTAACTTTGAGTCTCAAAGCCTTCTGCACAGCAATTCCCCCGATTCAATGTATTTGTCATTTCTTTACTATGAAATCAATTTGTCAATAGTTCAATACATAACAAATGACACAGTGGGTATTAATGACAACCTGGGATTAGGACGGATAATGCTGCTTCAAAGACGTATCGATCAGCAGTTCTTTGTTGCGACGCGTTGCGTTCACTGAACACTGAGTGTGCAGTGAACCACCTACCTCTGCACATCTAACCTCACCTCCTTCTAACAATTGAAACCATAAGAACCTTTCATCCTGCACCGCACCGTCTCTTTAGGAGCCTGGAAAAGATTTGCCCGAGTGCCAAGATGAGAGAGCGGGCTAATGCTGAAATGTCAGAGCATGTTAATTAACACAGGGAGCAATAACTGTGATCAAGGCTCCCTTGAGGAATGGAGGCAACGTGCAACCCAATCTTCCTAGGCTCTACCTCTCTGGATTGATTGGAAGAGATCCCCAGCTTTCAGATGCATGTGAACGGCGTCAGCACCAGGATATAAATTTGAGTTTATGTAGACCTTTCACACAGTCACTTCTAAGGTTGAACTGATCTGCCTTCGCTACACCTCAGTGTGTAAGTTTCAAGCCTCAGTGGAGGACAGAGTTTGATCAGCCAAACTGTGAGACAGAGGGTGAACCTAAGGTGAACAAGGAACCCGGCAGACAGGTCAGGATTAATCTGTGGAGAAGTTTAACACAAAGTTCAACAATACGGCACGTCGAGAAGAGCTGATTCACAGCTCAGGTGGAGGAAATAGTTACACTGAAATTCACATGTGCTTCAAGTGAATATTGTGACAGAAGTGCAACCTGTCCTCAGCTTTAATGCAGGGTTTCACACCCTGCGGTAAAAGGTTTGTGTATTTGATGTGTATCGCTGCGCTGACCCGTTCCTGAGCGGTTTGGTCTGGTTCTGATGGACCGCAGCCTCCGTCCACAGGGCGGAGCGGCTCACACGGTTTACATGCATGATAGGCAGGGTCAGCCACAACGTCTGTCTAATCCCACAAAGTGGCGAAAAAATGTTACTGAGATTATTTAGAAATAAGAATAAGAAACAAGAACTAGAATTATTTTTAATGCTACTTTTTTGGCTCATATAATTAGTAAATGTTTGTCCATTGGAGCAAACTTAAAGCATGTTAGATCCAAAAACATCCTAAGTTTTGAAAATATCACACCTTTTTATTCAATCCATCATATGAAGATGGAACCAAATGAAAACCCACCAAGACATGAACATCAAGCTGAACCAACGGCCAAGAAAGGAGACGATCGACCAGAGGAGCTGCAGAGACTCACAGCTCAGGTGCAAAATCTGCACTGATCATGTTTGCAGTTCTCCTCAGGCCCAGCAGGGGGCCACAGCAGAGGAAGGAGCTCTGCTCAGATGAGACCAAACTCTGACTGATTTATCTACTTTATACCCTTTATGCTTTGAGAGTTTGCTTTTCATATTTATATATGTTATATATTTATAACGACACACAAAAACAAAATCTTACCGAGTATTTTGGTCTATTTTATAGGGAATATCTTACTTCACGTGAAATAAGACAAAAGTGACAAGTAAGTTTTCAGTAAGATATAGGAGCTTGTTTTAATGAATTATTATTTACTATTTTGGTGAAAAGGTTCTAGTTTCAGTGGCAGATTATTTTATTTATGACATGGAAAAAATGCCTTGTTATAAGTGAAATAATCTGCCAGTAGAGGTTGAACTTTTTCATCAATATTGAAGAATTATTTACTTAAAATTAACACTTATCTTGACAAAAGATAAGTGTTCAAATAGTTTTGCATTATTTCAAGTACACTAAGGTATTTGGACTGGAAATTAGCCCAGAAATACTTTGTAATATTTTGTGTTTTTGCAGTTTTTGCACTGCAACAGTTTCCTTGACATTTTTTTTTTTTTTTTGTGAAATCTTTTGAAAGTCATGCATCCTTTCTTCCACTATTATAAAAACATTGCGTTGGTTTGTAAGATAATTTCTTCCTCTTTACAATCTCCAACATGTGCTGCCGCTAACATACTGACTGCTGATGAGCACTTTGCAAAATCCCACTTCAAACACTGAAAGGTTTCCTGTGAAGAAAGCAGAATGGAAATCAAAAGCTTTTAATGTTTGGAAAGAAAATCGGAACATGACTTCGATCAAGTAGAAATATTCACTCTTCACCGTTCATAATCAGGGAATAATTGTCACATTTGATGATATTGCTTCCTGACTCCTGCCTCCTCTGTAGGCATGACTCCATGATGACATTCCTTCGTGAAAATCCAACATTTGTTATGCTGAAGCTGCAGCAGCATGTCGGTCAGGGTGCCAAATGCATTAGGGCTCAGAACAGAATGAGTGGAAAACAGACACAGTTTCAGACTCTGCCAGGAGCTTCGGCGTTGCCAGCCATGCCTGTTTCCTGTCTCCTAACAGCCACTGACATGCCGGATGGCGGAAAGCACGCTTCCTTTTTCCAGAGGTGTGCTGGATTATGTACTAAATCTCAACTTCAATAAGATAACTCTACAGTGTTGCACACAGTGCATGTTTAGAGTAAACAGCTTGAACTGTCTGGACTTTGACTTTGTTGTTTTCTGTGTCTGCTGCGTAAGTCTGGAAAAATACAATTCAGGGCAAAAAAATGCAGAATTGCCTTATCGGTTAAAATCCTAAAATGTTTAGTAAATTAAGTTGGTTTTAAATTTAAATGCTCTATCTTGTTAAGGTTTTAATATTCCTAATTCAAAAAGCAAAATAAGACATTTTTTTCTGAATTTCCTTTGAACAGGCCGTTAGTAAACTGGTGAATTATCGCCATCTAGTGACTGGAGGATAAACTGCACCAAATGTTTGGGTTTTATTTATTAAAATGATAAGGTCAGTGCAAAAACCAGTAGAATCCTAAAGTTGTTAAGTTGTTCTGTTATCCTCGGTTTTATTAAAACGTTTTACTTATTTTCATCAGTGTTTTATGAAAATATAGTTTAATAAAAGTGCTGCTGGTGTTCTTATGGATCTGTAAATTCACTGCAACTTTATGAATCTGTTTTTTTTTTCTTTTTTTAAGTGGCCTCAATATTTTTGCAAGCATCATAAATCAGACGTTTGCTGTTAACAGATCACATTTCAGCCTGAAAACAGAGAAAAGTTGTGAATAATAGCAGCTTCAGTCTAAGTTTGTCCATTTTCATAAACTGAAGCAGAGACAACAGATCCAACAAACTGTATGATGACGTTTTATAACCAGTCCCCAACATTAAACAAGTTATTTTAGAAACTTTAACTGGAGAGCAGATGATGGCTGTTTTCTTCAGTGTAAACTCAGAGGCAGGATGAATTCACACAACTCTGAGGAAATGATCAGTAACACTTTGATGTTCAGGGAAAATCTGTAATTTAGAAGTAAATCTGTAACTCGCTCTTAAATTGTTTTTTATTTTCTTTTGCACATATAATAAAATCTCTCATATGACTTCATCTATTTCCCTAAGAAACCTCATAGTTTGAACTTCTAAGGCCACTTAGCCTTTGAGCTGCAGAAAAGACAGGAAAAAACAGTAAATCACTTCTTGGTGAAGTCAGTGGTGGGTGTAAAGCAGTGGGTCACAGTTTATGTGCAAACTGCACAGAGTGGTTAGTTGGTTCACTGAAGTTTCCTCTTCCTCTCCTGCCGACCTGTCCGCTGCCTCTCTCATCCCCAGATGAAGGTTTTTCAATCAGCTCCAACCGGCCCGCCTCAGACAAACCAAACATGGCCGTTCTGTTCATTATTATTCTCTTTGTTTGCTCCACATTAGAGGCCTGAATGTCCGCCGGTGTCCTCACATGCCCTGACATTCTCTCCTGACATCCAGCAGCAGAGGAAGAACAGAATCACTGCGGCTGCCCGGAGCCTTTAATGCAGGCTTTATGAGTTTACACAGGTGGAGGTCCTGGACTGCAGCTTTTCTGCTCAGTGTATGAAATATTTACAGCGGTTTGGACTTTCTTGTCTTGGAAAAATGTTGCTCACAAATATATTTAGTGAGGAAAGATTAACGTAGAAAACCACCATCAGTAAGCTATTCCATAAGCTGTTCTTTAGTAAAAAGTATAAATCTCAACTGTGGCTTTGCACAAAAAACTGAAAATATTCCAGTCTCCATTTTGGTTATGAAGCTTCTTTTCTTCTTGTTTCTGTCTTGTTTTTAAATTACTTTTAGAAACAATATTCAGGTTTTGTGATGCAAGCTGAGCCATGGTGTGTCTTCTTGAACCCTTCTCCTGACTGATACCTTTGGATAGTCGGATTCTTTTGTTCCTTTGTAGCTTCTCAACTAACGAGCTTTAGCTTTAGCTCTAGCTAAATACAGTAAATGTGAAAACAGGAACATCTTCCTAGCTAAATAAATCAGATTCTCTATAACTGATGTACCATAGAAAACTAAACCCTGAAATAAAATCAAAAGCAGCTTCAGCCAAGTTTTACTGTAAGGGTGTGCAAATGTATGCAACCAGGTTATTACAGATTTTCTGCAGTTGCAAATTATATGTGGAAATGTTTCATGTTTTCTGCTACAAAAACCTGGGATGTGTAGAGTCACAGTATACATCCTGGATTATAATAAATATCTGTTGCACAAAGTTATCAATTCACTTCTTAGTGAGGGTTTCTCTTTATGTTTCTCATAGACTGAGTGGGTGTTTTTCCATATTTCATCTTTATTCTGCTGTGTTTGTTGGGTTTTTTCTTCCATCTTCTCTCTGTCTCCATCATTCTGCTGTATGGATCCTCACACATTAGCATGTTCCCTTTGCATCCTCTTTTGATTGCTTTCCTCGGCTGCTTCTCTCCATTTCTTTTCCTCGCCACATATATTCCCTCTCACAAGCTTTTTATGTATATCTTCTGGGCTTGCCAGAGATGCAAATGACACAAGAAAGTGATAAAAGTTGCATGTTGGCACCAATATAATTAAATATTAAAGGCAGGTTTTTTTCCTCTCTCTTTCCTTGAGATGCCTGTGGATATTGCTTTCACATTTCAGAGAAAAGACAAAGAGAAATCTACGAGGGACTTCATTTGCTCCCAAAGTTTTTTTTACTGCATCACAAAGGATGACAAAAAAGCTGTTTATGGGAAAGCTTTGTTAATTGTAAGAAACTTGATGAAGTGCTCTGCCAGAGAGGGAACTCTCATTCTTCTGCAGAACGTCAAGCATCACAGCAGGAGGGAAATCATGGGAGAAGTTTCTCAGTGTTGCAGAACAAGTTCTTCAATATGTTTTTAAACTGACGTCAGTCTTTAAGTTTGATTCTTTTATTTCTGCAAACATTTTTTCAGTTACAGTTGTGCTGTTACATCATTGTTGCATTCATGATTGTAATGCAAAGTTTGACCCACTTTCTGTCTTTCTTTCCTGGCATTGTTCCTCAGCTCCGAGGTTCTCCTTCCCTCTCTGGCTCCTTTTCGCACACACGCCGTGTATTTACGCGTCAGTGTGTGTTTGCATCATCTGTCGGCTTGGTGTTGCTCTGCACCGTTCCAGTAAGGGTGTGTGTGTCATGGCTGCATCCCTGCATGGGGTGCCGGCCTTTCTGCTGTGCTCATCCAGGCACAGCTAAAAAAAGAGATGAGGAGGAGGAGCAGGAGGAGGAAGAAGAGTGGGCTTGTTGCTTTTAATTGAATTGTAAATGCAAGCGGAGGGGGAATGGGCCGCTCCTAGCTGGGACAGACAACAGATGGAAGGCAGGGCCTGGCCTTCAGGGTGAGAGGTGCCGACGGACAGACTGATGGACGGACGGGATGCAGAAAGGGAAAAACGACTGTGCAGCCTATGATTTCTTCGTTCTCTCTTCCATTTCCGCTCATTAGGAAAAAAAGAAGTCCTGCTTTCTAAATGGAGAAGCTAGTATCTTAGCGAATCGATGAGCTGAATCCATTGAGCTGCGATCAGCTCAGTTTGACAAACATATGGATTAAACTGATTCACACTGTAAAACCTGATCAGTTCTACTTACTTAAAAAATACATGTTCAAAATGTTTTCTTTTCATTAAATTAGCTGATTGAGTAATATTAACTTGAGCAATATTAGCTGAATAAATCTGAGTTTGTTGTAATTAATGAATTAAACCGTTTTCTAAAGACCCTTTTTAAACTTCAAACTGCTTTCATGCAAATATTTCTACTCAAATTAAACTTTCTGAAAATAATAATAGTTGTTCCGCTTCTTTTAATTTTATGCAATAAACATACAATTCACTCATGATTCAGTTTTATGTAAATAAATATAAATAAAATCTGCAGTACTTCTCTGAAAGCTGATTCATTCCTGGCTGCATCAAGAAGCTCCACCTTAATAATGTTAAACTCATTTCTGTGACTAATAAAAAAGTAGTTTAGTTAGTTGTTGTTGCTGCTGGCGGCACAATGCATTGTGGGAAAACTTGCTTGCGAATCCCCACTGTCACATATTGCTTCACATTCAAATTATGTTTAAAATTTTTAAATATTTTTACCTAAAAATGTCCTCAACTCATTCAAATCAAGTGCATAGTACACATAAAAATAAAAAAAGGCAGAGCCACTTGATTAAAGTCAAGATTGTAATTCACTATTAACCCTAATATTCACTGGTAAACCAAGTCAAGTAATATTCTTTTTCCAAAAACATCTATTATAGGAGGGCTGCACAGTGGCGCGGTGGGTAGCGCTGTTGCCTTGCAGCAAGAAGGTCCTGGGTTCGATTCCCGGCCCGGGGTCTTTCTGCACGGAGTTTGCATGTTCTCCCTGTGCATGGTGGGTTCTCTCCGGGTTCTCCGGCTTCCTCCCACAGTCCAAAAACATGACTGTCAGGTTAATTGGCCTTCCCAAATTCTCCATAGGTGTGTGTGTGTGTGGTTGTTTGTCCTGTTTGTCTCTGTGTTGCCCTGCGACAGACTGGCGACCTGTCCAGGGTGACCCCGCCTCTCGCCCGGAACGCAGCTGGAGAGGAACCAGCAACTCCCGACCCGTTAGGGAGAAGGGTGACGGAAAATGGATGGATGGATGGATCTATTATAGGAAGTTAAATATTATGAGGAAAATTACCCCAGTCTGCCCCCTTCAGGTGATCCTGACACTGCAGGTCAGAGACTCACACACACACACACACTCACACAAGCAGCCCCACTAGGTCAATACAGGCTTTACCCCCTGACTAGATTAAGGGTATTTAAGTTGTTTGTGCATTTGCTGTGATAATAACTCCACATGGGGTCCTTCTTCACTTTATTGAACTGATCAGCAAATCTGGGTTGATTTGTTCTCAACCAATTTAGAAATTCAGTAAAATGTTGAATATTTTTTGTTTGTGTAAAACCACTTTAAAGGTTTTCACATGGATGTCAGTGGCTGTGAATACTTTTATTTGGGTTCCTCTGCAGGTCAACACGAGGTCAACATGTGATGCTTGAAGTTGGCTCACGATGTGACAGTTTACTGATATGCGACAAGGTCAGAGCTGGGACCAGGCCAGATAACAACACACACGAAGCTGACTCACACTCTCACACACTCACACACTCACACTGAGGCTCAGACCGCAAGAAGACCAGACCAATGAGAACGATTGATTGATTCATTATCATATGTTAATAATCAGCTAACTGGGACAGGAACACGTGGTGTCATCACATGACCTAACGTTGGGATTTTGTTGACATGTCAAACATGTTTTCGTTGTGAAATAATTTGCTCTTTGCTGCTGAAGTGAGTCTGTGAGAGTCAGATCCCCAACGACAGAAAGACGAGTCTGGGATCCTCCTCAGCTAAACGAAACTGCAGAGACACGACAGAACATTAAAATCAGAAACAACGTTTTTGAACATTTACGCTTTCACACATGGCAGAATTTTCATGCTGATTTTCCCCTTCCACCAATCAGAAGGACGTCAGAATCGCTCCGATCTAAAATCAGGGACGTTCAACATGTTGGATCGTCTTGGCCTGAGTGCAGACGAGAACGCAGCCTGTTGAATGTGACGCGTAACCAATCAAAAAGAGAGTCTATGAAAACAATCTGAAATATAAAAGAAAAGGCTTTGAATCGCGTTTCGTCCGTTGCATCGTCCAGAAACTGTCTTTTGCTGCAGGTCTTTTGGGGAACGTCTACCAGCTTTCTACATCTGGAGAGCAAAACGTTTGACCATTTATAAAAACCTAAATGTCTCTAAACATCGACTTCAACTGCTCATTTTAGCATTTGATGCTAAATAACTTCAGAAAGTGCAGAAAGTGAGGAAGAAAAGCATCCCCACAGCATGACACTGCCACTTCTATACTTCATCTCTATACATATACATACAACATTTGCATTAAATTTCACATAAATCTTAGGCTTTCTCTTGTCTGCCACATAATTGCCTTTTTGTCTGCTGTGAGTGATCCTCCTTTCATCATGAGCCCACCAGGCTGCCGTAGTTCATATCTCTCCTCTCAGACAGCAAACTGTCAGCCTTGGGTCAGGCCTGCTCCTGCATCCATCTGAAACCAACAAGCCGCCCGTCATTCCTCACCGTCCTCCACTGGATTCACCTTCCCTCTCCACAGTTAAACCTCACGAACTCCAACTGCTGCATTTTTATTCCGTTATTAATCTGTAAATGCGTCTGCCAAATAATTAACCTGGCTGAGTTATTTATTCCCTGGATAATATTTTGCTGCGTTTAAGAGGCAGAAAGAGGAGGATGCCATTGAAACGTCCTCCTGCAGTTGAAGGAGAGTGAGGTCGGCTGTGCTGCATGTGAGAAACCAGAGTTTACACCTCAGCATGCAGGGTACAGATGATTCATGTGGGGGTATTTTAAATGCACCTGTAACCTTTTCAGCTAATGAAAGTGAGGATGTGGCAATAAAAAGGGAAAAAGCTGCGGATGACTCATGCACGGGTTTAGGTGTAATTCCCGGTGCAGTTCTACTGATAATCTCATAGGTGCAATTAGTTTTAACAGATATTCGGTTGCAAACAGTCCTTCTTATACAAACACAAGTTTTCGCCAGTGCACGTCTAATAATGCCCAAAGTGTAAATAGAAACAGACGCTCGCTCCTGGGTTTGTGTTGTGGTGAAGCCCATCCTGGTTGGCTGTGATTATTTCTAGGAGACGTAATGCGTTGTGCCTGAGGTGAGAGGCGGTAGATGGAGGAGACGTGAATGCTTTGGCCTTGAATTTCATCCAGCGCTGCCTCCCCATCTCCCAGCGCCCATTTCTCACTGCTGGAGAGTGTGCCACAGGCTGCAGGAGTGGAGGGGCCTGGCACAGCTGCTGGAGTGTTTCAGCTTCTCAACTTCTCACTGAAACAATCATTAAAAGTGCAGAGAGGCCAGAAGGAAGCATCACAGCCACAGCAGAGTTTTAGGAGCAAGGAGGCTGGCCTGATGATAAAGAAAAACATTTTTTAAATAAGTAGACGTGTTGGGTTCGCTTTTTTTTTTTATTGTATTTTTACTCAGGTACAATTAAAGTAATCCAAAGTAAACACAAAAATAAAATATTGTAATTTAGGGTGTTTTCCCATTTTAATGTCCGCTAGACTCAGTTTGATTTGGGACCAAAGTTGCAGCATTTGTTTCATTTCTAGTGGCTGTGGTTCGGTTCCCCTCCTCGCCTGTAGGGGTGCTGCAGCAAGAACCACCAAATAAACTGAACAAAGATCTCAGAAGACACTGAACCCAACCTCCTTTATCACAAAATGTAAACAAAATGGAGCGGTGTCAGATTTTAAGAGTTGGAGGATTTCTCTTTTATGTCTTGCAAAAAGCCATGAGTAATTTCTCCTGCTAATGCTAGGCTAACACATTTGTTTTGGTAGCATTTACCCACAATGCCCTGCGCCATAGTCAACTTTCTGCTTTTGTAGCGGTTTCTGGTTCACATAAGCATTTGAACTGCAAACCAAACCAAACGGACCTGGGAATGGAATAAAGTCTATTCTCACAAACCCTCTTTTTCAAAAAATAGACTTTCAAATACTTTTGTTAGTTTATAAATCCGAACCAAACATGGAGAAGCAGCAACCAGCTGCTAGTTCCTCTAATCTGGAACAAACTTCCAGAAAAACAGTTTTGACTGACACTGAGTTCTTCTAAAAGACTGAAAAGCCCATTTATTGAGAACTGCACTTAAGTTGCAGTAAGTGAAACAAAATGTAAAATGTTTATTTGCTGTTTCATAATTTTTCACTTTATATGTTTTCATGATGTAAAACACTTTGATCTGCCTTGTTGCTGAAATGAAAACTACAAACAAACTTGACTTGTGACAGAAAATTCAGGTAAAACACATAAAGCTTTGTGACGTCGTAAATACATATCAAAACTCTATGTTTTCACACATGTTCTCTCCCCTCATCGTATCCGTATCTACGGATGTGACCCTCCCTCTGAGGAGCGCGCCCCAGAGGTCAGTGCTGGTAGTGAAAGAGGCCTCCATGTGCGATCAAATGACAGCATGAGAGACGTTGTGTGTGATGTGTTTTTTACATGCAGCCAAGTCGAGACAGGAGAAGGAAACATAGCTGGTAACAACAGTGCAGCTGTTGAAGCCGTCGACCTTGGACGTCAGGCTAAGTGTAATTATTTTTCACGCATGTTGACCAGATATTCGCCGCTTGGGTTTTATTCATCAGGCTTCCTGTGTGGGACGTGGAGAGACGGCTCACATGTAACGTGGCACGTAGCAACTGTGGCTTTGATAACTGAAAATCATTTCTGATCCTCCCTTTATTTATGCATAAAGCACTTATTCTTCTATGCAAACATCCATTTTCTTACATTTGAAAACAGATTTTGACCATAAAGATGTTGATATTACCACTAAAACTAATCATTGTTAGCATCTGTTTTAGTTGAAGCACTTCCTCCCCGGTCTGCTCATCACAGATTCCTTGGCTCTGCTGTGGACAGATAAACGTTTGAGTGAGAATCACCGGAGTTTGGTTCAAATCTGATGTGGATAATTATTCTGATCTGAATAATTTCAATCTGAAGCAGAGGAAATGACTCCCCTCATTTTCCTTATCAGTCCGATCATGCCGACATGATCGTCTCCATCCTGCTTTCGTCGGCTGGTTTATGAGGTGACACAGTCAGTCTGTGTGCTTGTCATCTCCTACATCTGTCCGCCCGTCAACCCATGTGATACGGCAAGGTATCCCACCACACGTCCCTAAACGCCAGTCAAAGAGACAGCAGCCATATCGAAGAGAGTTCAATTAAAATGGAAAGAAGCGGGTCATGTTGGGTCAGACCTCAAGATGGAGGAGGTCTTTTATTCCTCTCCGTCTCTCCGCTCTCTCTGGCTCGGTCTCCTGTCACCCTGAACTCAGGCCTGACATTCAGCGGAGGACACCCCTGGCTGCCGGTCAAAAGAAGTGGAATTAATGCGCGAGCTGAAGCTGTGGGGCAGCGGTGGTGAATGACTGACACAGTTTTTGATGGAGAGCAGACATGGCTGACTCACCCTCCTCTTCGCTGTCTCTCCATCTCCATCTCCTGCGGTTCGCCAGGGCCGCCCCCCTCCCCACCTCGCCCATTCTCCCTGGCCTTATTGTTTTACATCTCTTCATTCAGGCTTTTATGGCTGCTTCGTCCTCGTGCAAACCCATCTCACCGCCGGATGATGGGTTCCTCCCCCAGTTATCGCGGCTATTTATTATCAGCGCCGATCCACATCACATTTCTCTGACTTTGGGAAGATGGTTTTCACATTGGGCCGCTTTACTGACTCGCCATATAACAAATCCATTGATGGGACGCACACAAACACACACAGACACACAGAGAGTGACACAGAGAGGAAACCTCACATCACTATATTACACTGCAGATTTACAAGGTGCTAAAATGCTACGTAGAGTTTTAATGCCTCGTAGTGGAATACTTTGACAGCTTTTCCAGATTCCTTTTAGTGGGAAAAAATGCTTAATGCTTTTTTTCTGCTGCTGTCTTTGATAGCTGTGTGACTGCTGGCTCAGCCATGATTTAATGTGACTGAAGCTCAGGCCTCTTGCACTTGCTGAGACACGATTTGTCTGTTTGGGCAAATCATATTTTGGAAGAAACGGCGTCAGTCCATGTTGATTACATCAGATGATTTCCAGGAGTAAAAGGGATTTTGAGGTGAACAGAATCTCTTCAGGTTCTGATCTCATTTTAGAGCCAAAAAACATCTTAAAGCATGTAAATAAATAATGTTTTCAAATGTTTTGAGATTTTTTTTTTAAAAAAAATCTTATGGAAAATGTTCAGTACAACAAACTATTTATTTTTTATCCTCCACATGTTTGTCTGCTAAATGCAAACACATCTCTTTAATGCATTTTATGTATTTTATTCTCTTCTTGTTCAGTAATTAAGATGTTTTTTCTGAACTAAGTGATGGAAAAAGTGCCTGATCAAAACTCCAGTTTGACTGCAGGTCAGAGTTTTTGCTTCCCATCTGCAGCTTTAGCTTGAAGGAACTTCATAAGGCCAAACAGATCAATGCTTTGAAAGATTAATTTCTGTAGTGTAGTCCAATCCTCACAATGAGACTTTTACAACCACTCACTTACCATTGATAATAATGGGACTGCTGGCAGACGTCACTGTGTATTAAAGTACCAGTGCCGGTCAGAACCGGAGCAGAAATCACAACTTTCATCTGAATTATTTACAAATGTTGATTCTTCGTTTTGGTAAATTGCAGGTAGATTTGACCCTGTACATTTTTTTCCTGCGTATTTGTCAATTTTAATCATAAAAATGAATATAATTCTAGTTCACGAGCAGCTTGAACACAGCTGAGAAGGAAAAGTCTGAATATTTTTCCAATAAGCACTTTGAAGTCTTCAGGGAGAAGAAGCCAAATTAGTTCAGGAATTATGTGAAAACAATTTTTGCTGCACTTGATAAAATGTTTCTGTCTTGTTTCGCAAAATGAAGATGTCCGAAAATCTTCCCTTTATTTACTTCTTCCTTCCTGCTGCAAACGACTGAGTCTCTTTCTGAAAGGTAACTAGAAATCTATTGGCACCAGAGTCATGTTTTAAAGGCGAACATGTTTTAGCACTTAACCTCCACAACGAAAGCAGCTGTGGGGCCCAGGGGGGATGTGTGTGTGTGTGTGTGTGTGTGTGTGTGTGTGTGCGTGTGTGCGTGTGTGTGTGTGTGTTTGCAGACTGGACTCCTAATTAACCAGACTAGCTTGATGACACAATAGCACCTTTTGAAATATCCAGTATGATCTCTTCTGCGATGAGGAAGATAAAAGGTCAGAAAGCAAATATTTACAGCCTACATTGACCCACAGAAGCAGATCAGCACATATACTAAACTCTGCTCAAGCCTCTGGAGCGAATCCACTCTAGAATTAAATTTCTTTGCAATTAGAGCTGCAGGTGTTTTAGGGTTTGACTACCAGCCTCAGACTGAAACATATTTCTAAGACTTTTTGGAAAATAGCTGCAGCTCAAATGGAAAGCATCTGTGAACATCAGATGTGAAGCTATGATCTGGACTTTGACTAGGCCAATCTAATACATGATTGATTTATTCATCTCCATCCATCTTCACATCAACTCTGACCAGCTTCTCTGTCTCTGCTGAAGAAAATAGTTCATTCCTGAATCAAGTCGTCATGGTGATGTGCAGCATGGTTTTTAACTAGCTTCCAATACGAATTTGTCATTCTACATATTCCAGAACATTAGGCTGAATCAGTAGTTTATTATCTCATCTATCCATTGTAATTGGTTCCACGTTTCAGCAGTTTAGGTGTCGATGCTCGCAGGGCCTCGTTGGACGTCCATGTTTTGTTTGGTCCATCTTCTCTCCATGTCCAGATGACTGATGGATCAGAGCTCTGGGAGAAGTTAGAAACTTAGGATGCTGTTTTAAAACATTGTTTTAAACCTCCACAGAGCTTCCTCCCTGACCTGACTGCTGAGTTCAACCAATCAATCAAGTTTATTTGTAAAGCACTTTTCAGCAACAAGGCTGTTCAAAGTGCTTTATCTCATAAAAACACAAAAATACTGAGTCATCAAAGCCAGTAAACATCACTTTCACACATCAATGTTGGTTGGTGTTTCTTTTATTTTGGTTCCACAGCAGGTTTTAGCCTTGATTTAAAGGGATTCAGCGTTTCAGCTGTTTTGCAGTTTTCTGGAAGTTTGTTCCAGACTTGTGGTGCATAGAAGCTGAATGCTGAATTCTTCAGGAAATTGTTTCTCCACTAATGCTGTCTGACAAACCTCTGAGGCCAGAAACAGAACAGCTGCATTTATTGGGACCTTAAATTATGTGCAGATGGATTTTTACAGATTCTGGACTTTATGAAGACAAATGGCTGCACAGCATCTTTTTTAAGAGTGAAGAGGGCTAAACATAGAAACAGGCCACACTTTTACAAGTGTGGCTTCTTCCATGTCAGTTAATAACAATGTTGGGTTGATCAATTGCAAAAGTTTGCATGGCAGTGTAGCTTTTGTTTTGTCTGGCTGGCAGATGTGAACATATGAGATAGATAATACAACCAGCCCCTGGTTGGGAGAGGATTCTTTGTTGTTTCCGTCAGTAGTAACATCCTGCTGATCATGTGACTCGTTTGATGCTACAAAATGTTTTTCCATTGCAGGTTTGCAACATACATCTATTCTGATGTTTCTAAAGAAATAAAACATCCTGGAGAAAAACTGGAAATCAGTTTTTTCAGAACTGACACATTTCCATTTAGCAAATGTATTGTTTTATTTCAATTTGCCTAATTCTCTGACAAATGGAAAGGCAGCTGGTGACAAAACATTTTTCTGCTCATTCCAAAAAGTATTGAGATAATTTCAGAAACTGCACAACATTTGCAGAAATGATGATGTGACTTTGGATTCTCATGGGTAAAACATCATTTTTTCACAAATCTTAGCTGGTTTACAGAAAAATGGAAACAGTTCAGTCTAAACTCCCACATTTCAATCAGTAAAAGGTGAACATTCAAAATAAATCTATACCACATTTCTAAAGGACAAAAAAACTCACTTAATGGTGAAATCAGCTGGAAAAACATGTTTCCAGGGATTTATTTATTTACCTCTAGATAAATATACTTTGGTGGGTCGATGTAACGTGGGAATGAAGTGCAGCTGGTGTATTTGCTGGATTTGAGGCTGCTGAGAACAGATACGGGTTGAGTGGAACCCCAGCTAGAGCTCCACTCATTACGCATCGATCCCTCCGTCTCCCGTGTCAAGTCCTCTGCAGGCCTGATTGAAGTGTTTTCACCCATCTTCACCAAACTGTACGAAAAGAAAACATTTCCCTGCCTCCTATTGATTTCAAAATGTCAAAACCTGAACCTTAAGAGGAGCGGAACATACTCCAAAAAGCTTCCAGACGGGCTTAATGGCTGCCAAATGAAAGCTGTTGGGAAAGTTTTCACCCACTTTATTCTGTGTGTAATAACGTGGCTTTGTCTCTCTCATCAGAATGGATTTTCTGAGGAGAAACGCCAGGTGAAGCGCATCACCCAGCCGTAACGAGGCACAAACTGTCAGCCGGGCTAACATCCCGGCTGCTTCCTGCAGGATTAGGCTGGTTGGGGAATGTTGCAAATTAATCCGGAGTGTAAGACCTCACGCTGCAGCCTCATGCTGGATTAGTATTAGCTTTTGTTTGATTCATTGTGAAATAAGCAACATAATCCACCTGGTGTCAGACACAATAAAAACACACCAACTGGCACAGAAACAGGATTAGGCTTAGAGAGGAACAGCCGGCCTGACTGCCATCAGTCAGGGGAAACAGCAAAGAGTCTTCATCCTATAGCAGTTCAAAAACATCACTAAAATGAAGTTTATGTATAATATTCTTTAACGTGATCATTAAAGGGTCAAAGTCTGATAACTAGATAAGGTCAAAGGCCATGAAAACTGCTGCTGAGCCAAACTGCTTTACAATTAAACATTAAAACAACCTCGTCTGTTTCTGTCCAAAGACAGAAAGAATTAGTAAATTAATTACAAAATTTGATCTTTAGCTGTAATTAAAAAACAAAGCACATTTCATATTAAACAAAAATATTTGATTTGTAAAATAAAACAATACTTTATTAGCGTTTTGTAAATTTGAATTTTACTCTGTTTTATTGCTGCGTATAAGAACTATGACTTATTTCTGAAGGACTTGCTCAGAAATACGACTCTGAAATTGCTTCAGTGTACTCCATCTCACTCTGCTGAGGATCTTTGCTGAGATGGCTAAAGAGATGCTAAGCTAACTTTAGCTTGATTCTGCTCTGTTTTGATATGACTTGTTGATGTTTGCCTCCATGATGAAGCATTGCAGCTTCATCATGACGTTTTTGTTATACTAGTTACTAATAACTTCTATCATTAACAGTAAATGTTTTACTGTTTTACTCTGAGTACTGATGCCAATAAAACCAATATCATTTTATGCTTCATGCTTTCACATTTCTGCAAATCCATCCATAAATCATAATCAAGATCCAGGATGGACTCCAAATTGTGAAAGGTCCTGCTGAATATAATTTTAAAAACAGGCAAATACTTGTTTTTAAAAAAAAACTGACTTTAGCAAACATCTTTGTTTTACTTTATTACTGTTTGGTAAATCTAGAGAGGCAGTGTTGAATATTGCTGCTTCCTGTTCCGCCGGCGGAAACAGATTGGCTGCTCTTGCGTAGCAGTAGCTGTGTCATCATTCCCCTGGCTGAGCATCAGATCCTGCAGTGGAGGAGCAGACCTGCTGGGATCACCTGCTGGGTTCCCTGCCTCTGCTTCTGTCTCCCCTCCCTCTGCCTCGTGCCTATCGGCTCAATCTGTCACTGCCGTTTCTTTCATCTGCATTAATGCCCTTTCTTTCCCTCCGTCTCTCCTCTCTGGCTGGCATCCCTCCATCGCTGCTTCCTTTCTCTCATTTCCAGCTCAGTCAATGTAAGAAGGGTGGAAGTCCACCTTCAGCACATTGTGGTAAAACAACACGACTTGTTCCCTGAAGGCTTGTTGTCATAACTACAGCTCACTGTAAAGTTTTTACTTTTAATCAGTGTATGCAATCAGAATTGTAACACACATTACATTGTTTCTTTTACATCAGAAAATCTGAATAGTGTGGTGTGCATCTATATTTAGTCGCCTGACTTTCCCTGAAGCTTTCACTGAATTATTTACCATCCTTATTGCAGAATCGCTCAAGTTCAGTCAAATATGATGGGAAGCATTAATGAGCATCACTTTTCAAGTCATAGATTGTCAACTGGAATGAGATCTGGACTTTAACTAGGCCGTTCTAACAATTGGATACTCTTATATGTAAACCATTTAATTGCAGCTCATTCAATAAAGCATTTTGCCTTTAATAAGGTTATATATGTCTGATGATCTAAAAAACAGACACTGAGAAAAGAGAACAGTTGATCCAACGTGAAAAAAATGTATTAATCACGTTAAGTTTATGTATGAAGTTTATTCAATTTTCAAGTTAAAGAAATGTAAATAAATTAAATTTATTGTAATTAACAAATTATTTAGTACATGGTCCAGTATATGTGAAAGGTTTTCACCCCATCGGATGTTTGAACCATTGCTTCCACAAATCAATCAATATCAACAAAATAAAAAATGATTTTAAAATTACTTAAAAAGCCCCAAAAAAATGAAAATTGAAAAAAACATGTAAGTGCATAAATATGCCCCTCCTTTAAATTGATTGACCTAATTTAATTGAGGTTCAACCAATCAGTGTTTGCAGTGAGTGGAGTCAGTGGGTCAAGTAGCAACTGTTGGAAACGATTGTTTTAGTAATCGAATAAGAAACTTGATTCAGTAAAATATTGGTAAGTGCTGCCAGTATTAATACTGGTTACCAACATCAACCCGATTTCTCATATTTGTGCGTCCCTAATAATTACATTTCTGTAATTTAGAAAATGTAACATCAGACCCCAAACACACCAACGTGTATGTGACAAAAAAACACAAAAAAGGGAAAAATCTGTGGATGCCAACGTCTTTTCACTGGAGCTGATTCATATAGCAAATAAAACAAATGTTAGGAACAGAAAGTCATGTTTGTTTTCTTAAAATATCCCAGCAGGCGTTGTGTTCTCCTCCGCGAGTCGCTGACTGAGGTGACTGATCTGCTGGGTCAGAGTCTGCAGCTCTCTGCGCTCAGGCTGAGGCCTCTCAAAGCCCAATCACTCAAGCTTGTAGTGTCAGCAGAATGACGGATACGTGGAGCAGAGCTGGTTCCACCATCATCATGTTTAGACAGCCACGATATGCTATGCACCATCTGATGCTGTGTGTGCGTGCAAAATGGTCGACAACAAGTATGTGTTGTAGACAGGAAGTAGATGCATCAGTCACAAAGGACGCATGAAGGATGACTGGCTGTCTGCTCGCATGTTCCAAAATGGAAAACTGTCAGATTTCCCAATTGATTGCACGTCCAAACATCCAGCCTGTGATCACACAGAGGTATGATCATTCAACCCAGTTCATGATCCATTTGTGCAAACTGAATATGGAAGAGAGGCTTTCTAAAATGTGGGAGATCACTTGAACCAGCAGCTGAAATCAGTAATAATTGATGAAGATAATGACACACACGGCTTGGCTTTGTTCCTCTGGAGCTCAGAGGAAGTGACGTCAGATCCAGGCTTCACACAGACTTCCTGATTCATTCTGTCAGGTAACAAGAGGAAAGTTTATTTCATAAAAAAAGATAAATCAGAATGAAGGTAAAGAACAAGAACAAAATATGTATTGAAAGTTTAGGTTCTTTTATCAAGTTAATTACAGGGTCTTTAATTTATTAATCACGTTTTAATTGAAAACTATATTTAAATATAAGCCATATTTTTAATTTAGAGACCTTTCATTTTGCTAAAATTATTGAATAAATAAATAAACAAATTTATTTTCTTATTTTGGTTTTCTAACTGTGATAGTGGTGCAAAGTTTAGCTTCGTGTTTCAGGAAGTCCTGATTATCCATGGAACTGCTTTAGAAAAGTAGATGCTAACATTAGCTTTAGCATTAGAGACACTGGTATTGCTGCTACATGTTTAGCATTGAGATGCTATTTAAGTTTGAATTGTTTCTCTAACAGGCTAGCTCCTGTTAGCATAGCATGAACACAACAATAGCATTTTACAATCAGATTGTTTTTGTTTTCTCTAAGTTTTTGAACTGTTTCTAAAAACAACAGAAACCAAAATGGAAGAACAAAAATCTGCAGAAAGGGAATTTTTCATAGCAGGTCATTTAAGGTTTGTATCCACAAAAGCTGTTCTTTCAGTGAATAACTTTATGGGGCTTTTAGGGCCTGATTGATATGCACAGTTTAGACTATGAGGGTTAGTGGCAACATTTCAGGTTATCAATATAAAACAGCTTTTTATTGATAACCTGTGGGCAGCGAGTCCAGGCTGCAGGTCATCAACACTGTGGACTGCTTGACGTCTCAGACTTTATCAGAGACGGAAAATGGAAGAAAGAGAATACTTGAATATATTTTGCATTTAGCTAAATAGTAAAAGTTCAATAGCAATGAAAAAAATAGATTTTTCCAAAGTGTGCTGATGTGTGACGAGGCGTAAACGTTAAAATTTCTCGCGGTCAGTCAGTCAGACTGTCAACATGTCCTCCCATCTCATAGTTTGCTCTCAGGACAGGATAACGTCAGGCACAGCATCCTTCTCTGACCCGTCCTGTATGTTCTTCACAAGCGGAGCGAGGCAGGTTGCCAGGAGCTTTCAGGGATGCAGGAATAAAACGTCTCGCCGGGTCTTGTTTTATTTCCCTCAAGTAGCATTCAACAGCCCCCATCACATTCGCTCAGACAGCCTCCCATTACCCTGCGATTCCAATCTAACATCTCCTTTCATTCACTGTAAAAGGGCATCCAGAAACAGGTAATTATTTTCCTGGCTCGCCTCTCAACTCGAAGCCCAAACAGGAGTGATTACAAAGAGTCAGATCGACTCTGAACATGTTCCTGTGCAAACAGCACAAAGATGCTGCAGCTCTGGATTCGCCTCAGCAGGAGGACGAGAGCAGCAGCCACTAAAGGTCCGACCAGAACTTCAGATCCAAAACTCAAGATTATTTCCAGATCCTCTCTTCTTTAAATTATGGATCCTGTTTGTAAAGTTACACAGTTAAAAACATCAACAGCAAGATTTTGGTCTATTGAGTCTGTAATAGATAAATAATAATAATGTGGATATTCATTTGTCAAAGTCAGAGTTTGATTATGTTGTTCGTAGTTAGAAACGAAATATTTAGTTCCAAGTTAAATATTTAATTTTCAAACAAAACATTTTATTAGCAAACCAAATATGTTGCTGTTTTTTTTTTTATTATTCTGTTGTATTAAATATTGTTCTTTCTCATTTGGTCTCCAAAAAATGTCAAATATAACCATAAACACCTTTGCTGTAGCTTCACCTGTTAAACTATTGCACTTTTGACAGAATGCTTCTTAATTCAAGTGAACTGAGATATTTGCACTAGAAATTAGACAAAAATACTTTGTGAGAATTTGTGTTTTTGCAGCATTGTGTGCTCGGCTCTTCAGGTTGCTGATTGATCATAAATCTCCAGAAACATTCCAAGCAGATCGTTGCATTTTCTGCTGAACCGGCTCCTCTCAGACAGCTTTACCTCAGCAGGAGAACCGGGTCACTCAGCCGAGCACAGGAAGGCCCCCGCTGAAGGAACAAGGTGCTAACCATTAGCGAATTTACGTCAGCCGGAGCTCAGAGGTCAGCGCGGTCAGGCAGACCACCCAGCAGCTGGTCATCAAGGACAGACAGCAGGGAGGAAAGGAGGCTGGCTTTAAGGCTCCTCATTTCAAATGTGAGTCTTTATCTGACCCTGTGAGGCTTCCATAGAAGCCCGACCACCTCAGGGAGACGCATTCTTGAAAAGCAGAGCCTGATTGTCGTCCTTGTGTTGCTGATGACAGCGACCCGTCAGAACCAGCAGGCGCACTTCCAGCTTCAGACTTTCAACAAGCGGCGCTGGCTTTATTTGGGTCATCGTGACATGATGGAGTAATTGGTTTGTGCAGATCACTCTGTGTATTCGACAAGCTGCCCCATTTACTGTCTGAGTGCTGCAGTCAAGATGCTTATAAATCTTTCACTGACTTGATTAATTGTCTCACAAGAGCTTCTTTAGCAGGTAAATAAATAATAAGAGAAGGGATGATTTCTGTTGTTTAGTCAGCGGGTTGACCTGCCAAGAGGTCAACAGCTAAAAATATACAAGCCGCTCTGCAGAGGAGACGATTTGCTGTGAACATCTGGTCACAGATATAGATGTATTTTATTAGAACTTTGTATGACTGAACAACACAAGACAGCAAAAAGGTTCAATGCTTTTTTATATGAAGTCAGCCCCTTTATTCTGATTCCCCTAAATAAGGGCAAGTGCAAATGGTTATCTTAATTAGTGAAACTCTAATCAGTTGACAGAACAACTAGCAGTAGAAAGAGACCAGAACTGCTTAAAGAAAACCATAAAACATGCAGAAATAAATAACAAGCACACACTGCCCCTTGGGGGAAGGATGGCCAGCAGGGGGCAGAGGTGTATGTTAGCGTGTCTTTTTTTGTTTTTTGTTTTTTGTGGTTTTATCGCTTCTCCAGTCCTCCCTTAATGACATCAGAGAAGAGACAGGCAGAGCATACCAAGCAGGAAGACTCTCCTCCCTCATACTGTGTCTCCTTGGGTAGAACAGCTCAATATTAGGTGTTCTGTTTGGCCTGGCTGGGTTTTAATAAAAGCTGACAAGGATTTATCACCTGTTCATGGCTCTGTGTGCTGCCACTTTGTGAGATGGAGGCTGCGCTGGCGGAGACGGGAGCCCTGGCATGCAGCAGTCATATTCACCTCATATTAATGTGTTTGCAGCCCAACTTGCCTAGAGGAAGAAGGCAACCAGGCCGGCTGATGAAATGAATACATTAAGGAGAAGGCCATCGCTTTCCTTCAGTCGTTTATGTGAGAACATCCTTCAGAAAGCCGCTGATTGAGATGCATTCGATTTCCATGCATATTGCTGCAGCTCATCATGTGCTGTAATGACAAGGATAAAAACTCAGCTTTAACTGCCATTAAAACCAGATATTCACACACACTGTACAAAACTGACCCTTTTTTCTTAAGTTTTGATTTAAAGGCAGCGTAAACTCTCTCCATCCCCCAAACCATCAAATTAAACTAAATGTCTGTTAAGTGTTTGTGCTGCTTTGTGCAACAAAATTTTCCTTTGTGCCGTTATCATTTTAAAGATATTACTAAATATTTCTGGAGGTCATCAAAGGTCAACCACAGGTAGATTAGCTACTGCTGCTATGAGCTAAGCTAACACAGCAGTGTTTGATTAGTTGATTTGAACGCCTGCTCTATTGATGATCTGTCAGAGTTTGTTTAAGACGCCTTTTTTTAAAAAACTGAACCGAAACACCGAATTCCACATCACATCTACATGTTACAGTTTTCAAAGTCAAGCTAGCATACGCTAGCATAAGCTAGCATAAGCTTCTTCCCTCCCCCTCGCTATTGTTTATTAAATTAAATATCTTCACTGACTTGAGGATTGTGATAAACTTGGACTTTGTTATCTAGTTGTTGACAATCAATATTAAAGCACAGAGTCATTTTTTCTTTTATATATTATTCATAGATTTAAGACTTAGCGCTTTATGTTGAAACCAAAGTGAGCGGCTGTTCAGACGATGCTAACCTGTTCTGGGAAGCATCTTTAAAATCATGCACATTTTCAGTAAAGATGGAATCATAAGCCCCTGTGGATATGTAGGACAGGTGTATAAATAAGGCTGGATCTGCCCTCTGAAAGTGTCTGTCTCACATGGAAACACCCTCTGGAGGGGTTTCATTATCCTCTTTCCATCCCCTCCACCTCCGCCTCCCTCCTATTTTTCATCATTCTCTCCCTCCTCCAGCTCCATCATACCTCTCTCCACTCCACTGCTGCTTCTCCTCTCCCAGCATCCCCATCGAGGACTTCCTCGGCACAGTTGCTAGGTGATGGGACCCTGATTAACGAAGGAGCAAGTGGGGAAGAAAAGCAGGGAGTCTACGTGTGTGCATGTGTGCGTGTGTGTGTGCGTGCGTGTGTGCGTGTGTGTGTGTGCGTGTGTGTGTGTGTGTGTGCGTGTGTGTGTGGTGTGTGTGTGCGTGTGTGTGCGTGTGTGTGTGTGTGTGTGTGTGTGCGTGTCTGTGTCTCGGCAGTTATCGCTAATTGACAGCTGCCGGCCCTCGGGGCTGTATTCTAACCCCGCGCCCCCTGTATAATCGGAGGGCAGGGCTCTGTCGCCTGCCTCCCCCCCAGGAGAGAGGGGCGGTTTGGGGAGAGGAGGGGGCCGCGCTCCGTTGGCTCCGGCCTCATGCGTTGGGCCAACATGCTGCAAGAGTTGTTTGGATAAGCAAAACGATGTGGCAGGGGAAGGAGGGGGGCGGAGGAGGTGAGAGGTTGGAAATGAGATGGTGAGTGAGAAATGGGGGAGGGGAGGTCAAAAAGGGCAACGCGGGGTGAGAATGGAGAGACTGAGGGAGGAGGAAGAGAATATGGCGGAGTGAGACAGAGGGAGAGGGCACGTCTGGGGGAAGCGGTCCCCGGCTTTCCCTCCATGCCAGCCGGCTCGCCGAACACCATCTGGAAGTATTCTCAACGTTGGCCAACCCGCCGCTCTCCAAGTAGGACAATGTGATTATTCATCCCCCTCCTCCTCCTTTTGCAATATAACTCAAATTAAAATGAGATTATTGTGATCAGATTTCAGGCTCTGAGGCTGATAATGAGTTAGGGGCACATGTGATTGTGGCTGTATATGAGGTCTGTGCTATACACACAGCAAATGTTTGCCAACTTTGGTTTGGAGCTTGCTTTAGTCTGGAAAGGCTTTTAAATATTTGCTCGGGGCGCTTTGAGTCAAAATATATATATATAAAAAAAAAACATGTCAAAGCCAGAAATGAAATCTTTCAAACTCCTCTAATAAGAAACCATCAGTGATGATTAAACAAAGTCTTTCATAAAATAAGTATTTAACATTTATTCAGTAACACTATAATTATTCTCTTATCACATTGTTGAAGGCTGACTGAAATAAGAAGCAGTTTTTTCATTATTCTGTGGTTATTTCAAAGAGGCAGCATAAATCAAACAGCACATGTCTTATGTGCAGAGCAAATTTTAAATGAGTTTCTTCCTCTTCAGAGGAAAGCAATTAAAGGGACTCTTGCTTTGTCAAATATTAACTGCACTTAAAATGTATAGTGTGATGCGGAGAGTGCAGTACATCCTCACATATCTGAAATAATTAGCACAAAGCTATTAATTCATGCATTCCAGGCTCATCATAACCTCTCCAGACAGCCGCAGCCTAATTGATACGCAAAGAAATTATTTATGCTGAAGCCTCAAACTCAGTTTAGGACTCTTATTTTTAATCCTCGTATTTCATACAGAAGAAGAATTACAATTAAAATGACTTATTATTTTTACAGGAAGCGTAACTGAGTTATTCTGCAGGGCGTGTTTGTCTGATCATCATCTAAATATGACTGTAATTATTTAAAAGAGAGGAAAAAGGATTATTGTGATGCAGCTGCAGCTGCAGCCCGGCTCGTCACATGCAGCCTGCCTCCACGTCTTCATGCAGGCTTGACATTGCCAAGCAATCAATAGATCTCCAGCACAGCAAATGCATCTCACCCTGATTATAATGAAGATAGCCGGTCATTTAAAATGCTAATGGAAAATTTCACCTAATAAGAGACATTCAGCCCGGCACTTCATTAAAATTTAGAGGTGGAAAAGTCTATTCCAATTAGGTTTCTGCCGCTTTCCTCCAGCGCCGAAGCCATTAGGATTTTTAAGAAATGTCAAAATGTCTCATCTTGCGATCTTAACGCTGCGTTCAGGTCCGACGCGTTGGGCTGAGAGTGTGGCGGGAACAAAAGCAGCATTCAGGAGCGCTAGCAGCATGTGACCTCATCCGCCATGTTCAGCCTCACACTCTCCCTCTGCTCTCCATTAGTTTGTTTATTCTTTAATTCTGTCCTTTAAAAAGCCATTCCAGATATTACGTCTCATTAATGCACCCAGTGTGCAGGTGGAGGCTGTTTGTTTAACTGCAAAGCCTCGAAGGTGGAAATGATGAAGCCCAATAAACATCTCCAGCATTCACAATATTTATATTAGGTGCATTCAGTTTTATACTCATGCAGTTGCTTCTTCAGTCACTTTTTAACAAGTGATGTATTGAAGTGAAGGTTTGATAGAAATGAAACTTTCAGTCATGCGTTCAGCTGCAGAGGGAGAAACTGCAGGTTCCTGAGTGTTGTTCAACTTCTGTTTGTTATTGTTTGTTCTACTTATGTTTCAGTTTATTTTATGGTTTCCATAGTTTGAGTGGTGAAGCATTTTCATGTCTTTCTGTAATGTTTGAAGCAGTTGATTTGAATTTTGTGTTTAATTTAATTTTGTTTGTGTCTTCAGGAAAACCTTTGAGTCTTTTCAGGAATGTTTGTAAAGGATCCCATGAAGAATATTCTCCACTACGGCAGAAACTTAAATAAACAAATAAACTTCTCCTTAAAGCTGCTTTTAAAAAGCATCAGATTATGAATCAGTTTTACTCAATTAGTGTTCGGGACAAGAAATCGTTATTATCACAAGGTCATCAACATACTGGCAAACTTAAGAATGTTTCAGTTTAGTTTAAATAAATGTGTGCATACATTTCACACTTTGAGTTTGACTGTAGAAAAAAAAGTAATTTCTGTTCAATGTGGATTAATAATACGGAGGGTTGACATGGAAACCAGGTGAGACAATCAGGACGGAGCTGAACAGCCGGAAGAGGGAATAAAACATGGCAGATGAACTTCAACTGAACTATAATGAAAAAAAATCAAAATAATGTGAAAGTTACTCAGAAGTTACTGAGTTTTTTATCTGACATGAGAAAAACATTTATTTTTAACCTTCCTATATTATAAAGTCTTATCACAGAAATCTTCGTAAAGGAGGTTTGATCATCTCCTATTTTATCCAAATGTGTCCCACAATGTTATTCTCTCAGTTTCATATATAGTTAATTTGCAAAATCTCCTGTAAATAAATAACTGTAACCAAATAACCTCCCAGCCAGAAGAAGAACACGATGAAGTGTTTCTGGACGGCAGCATGAAGACGCTCAGAGACACTCGGGAGACAAACGCAAAGCAATAAATTAAACAGAAAGAACCTTGAGTTGGATGTTTGTTTTTCCTGTAGTATTGATCCTGGTGCATTTAAAAGTACAAAGGAATGTTCTGTTAATGCTGTTTTCTTTTAATAAAGGTCAAGCTGCAGATGCAGCAGCCAGATCAGAGAGCAGCATGGAAGCAAAGCAGGGCAGATCTCAGGGAGTCGTGCTCACAATTGATTTGTATTGAGTGAAAAGTGTATGCATATGTTCTTCATTCCCTCTCTTTGGAAAAGATATTCATCTTGCATCTCCGTGGCGACCACGTTGGCGATGTTGAATTTATTTTGCCCGTCGCTCCGCTGCTCATTCATAGAGATGAATTCTTTCTGCAGACTAAAAATCATTTCTTACAGGTTGTTTTTCATGCATTTTTGTATTTATGTGACTTAAAAAAATGTTCTAGTTATGTTTGTATATATTGTTTGTGTATTTTAATCCCAGCACGCAGCGTTGAAGGTTGTATTTTATTTCTGTGGAAACAGTTTTTTATTTCTTCACTATATTTCTCCTTTGCTTAAGTACAGGGACAAAAGGAGATTTGTTTTTGTTTTATTGTAGACAAAACATTAGCAAAAGCAGGGAAAACACATAAGTTATGATAAGTTATAATTTCTGACTTCCAAGAAAATAAAATCAAAAACCTGCAGAAGTCAAATGTCTTGAAAATGGTTATGAAAATAGGAGGAATGCATATCTTCAGCTATTGTTACAGCAGTGACACAAACAGTCCCAAATATTCAACAGTGAGCTTCCCAAGTGGAAAGTGGAGCCAGCTGCATGTGCTTTTTATCTTTTAGCTCAACAGGAGCAACAAATAGGTGTAGATGTGCAGCAAGCAGCAACATTTCAAGCTGCAAAATAATGCAAACTCCAAAACACACAAACACAAAAACACTGAAAGATGCTCCACAAAAACAATGCTGCAATTACAGAAAACAAAATTAAATACAAAAGAAATCAAACAAGAAATGCTGCTGCCGTAGAAACAAAGAGTAAGGAGTGAAACGCTACAAACTCGCGCCACAAAATGGAAGTCCTCCAGGCCACCAGGGGGAGTCGACCAACAAATTTGATTTAATGGGATGCCCAGAAGAAAGTTGGAGGAACGTAGAAAAGGTTTGTTATCTTTAATCTTTTTCAAACCAGCCATCTTTTGTGATATTACTGACTCCAGACTCCCCCTAGTGGTCAGGAGGACACTTTCATGTGTAGAAAGTTTGCAGTGTTTCATACTTGAAGTTGTTTTTGCTTTTTGCAGAAACAAATAAAAACTGTAGGTTTTTGAAGATTGCATCATTGATGTGTTTGCAGAGCATTTTGTTGTTTCCTGCTTCCTCACAGACGTGGCTGAATACTCGCAGTAACTTATTTACACAATTTAGATGTGTTGATATGTCCCAGAAAGAAGCTGAAACTGTTCAAAAGGTATGAATATTTCTCCAGGGCTGCGTAGAACTGAACACGACCTGTTTGAATGAAAAGATTTTTGTTTTTTTAACCTCTAACTGGAGCTCTCCCAGCTCAGTTGGGCCATGATTCCCAGATCCCAGTTCTGACTTCTGACACAAATCAAACATTGCATTAGTTTTGGGCATCGAGAGCCGATTGTCATTATAAACCTGTTTCAGTCACTGAGATCTTCTTTCTGCAGTCCAGCAGCACCAACTGCCCCTCATGCAGCCAACAGTCATTCTCACCATGAAAATGAATCTGAATAATTAAATTACTCCTGGTTGAAAAGAAGGTTAAAATTCAACTATACAGAAAACTCAAACCTTTTCTGACAAAGCAGGCAGATATTGATCAGCCCAACCTGGACAAGCCTCCCTGATCTGCATTACAAACATGGAGGAGGTATTTATCTGAGCAGGAGACAAAACTGGGTCCCAAATCCTTAAACCCTGCAGAAAACACTTTTTTAAAACCAGTCAACTCTTTTCTATGTGGGATCTGCATAAAAATGCCATGAGAATTTATTCCTACATCTAATTATTTTCTCGTACATGAAGTGTGGAGTCGTGCCCTGAGGCAGGAACCGCTGGAGTTCTGTGGGAACAGGTGAGACACATCTAACGGAAAACCGTCTGTTTTTAGGATAAAACCGAATCAGGGAAGCAAAATATGTTCAAGAGAGTTCAAAGTGAAAAATAAATTAATGAAAGTGATGAGGCAAGGATTTGAAACTTTGACAGCATGACGTTCTGTGTGTGTTTCATGTCAGTTAAAACATTTTGAAAAGATCTTTTTCACAGCAGACTCCATGTACACAGTCGCACTGATAATCTAATATTTTCTGGTGACCCGCTCTGGGTTTGTTATCGTGCAGTTTGTGTGCAGAATGTCAATGATCTGACTGAAGTCTTTATTAGCACAGAGAATTAAACAAAACAAAAGCTCTGCCAGTGGAGTAAACACTGGGAATTAAACCTGCTGCAGTTCAGCGCCGGGTCAGATCCGGGCTCAGTAACAGCATCTGTTTCCTCCGTTATCATCTGCAGCTGAACACTTTCAGGACAAGTTCTCTAAACCAACAACAAGTAAAGTTGTGTCATGAAAACATTCTAATTCCTGCTAAAACAAAAAAAAAAAGAAAAAGAGAAAAGTCTACAAGTAGCAAATGTCTGGTGGGAATTAAAGATGCAAGATGTTTCTTCCTCCAAAAACTAATTTTTTTCTTTGTAGGAAAAGTTGTTTCTGACCTTTTGGGTCAAAACAAGATCTGCTCCATGCTCACACAGCCAGACAGCCACTGGCAGGCCTGTGGCTGGCAATTACGCCTCAAACCGTGCTCCTCTTTCTCTTCCCTCTCCAAGCTCACAGACATGCTGGGCATCCACCACCCACTGGACTCACTGAGAGCTTTCAAAGCCATCAGACCAAATAGAAAAAGAACATTTGCTGCATAGTTTGGCCATGGCTGCAGGAGATTCAGCAACTGTTTAAAGTGAGCAAGAGTTCCTGCAGTTTACTTCTGCTTAATAAAACTTCTGAGAATAAAAGCTTTGCTCTCCCGACGGTCAGAGTTTGCATCTCCGTGTCCCTGATTAAAACATCAAGTTTGGGATTTTAGAAATGAAACCCAAGGCCAAAAAGTTGCTTTGAATTCAGTTT
The DNA here is from genome assembly GCA_922788865.1 of Poeciliopsis turneri. NCBI lineage: Eukaryota > Metazoa > Chordata > Actinopteri > Cyprinodontiformes > Poeciliidae > Poeciliopsis > Poeciliopsis turneri. Next base: position 190,628 of record CAKLNU010000052.1, read on the forward strand.
CTAAAGATTTAACTATTTTTTTAACAGAATGATGAATTAATTGCTTTAGAGGGAAGCTGGGAAAATAGTTTCAAAGATTTCCAACATCATCACAAGCTCAGATTTGGCTGATCGAACTGTGAACTTCTTCTACACTCAGTTATGTTCGACCTTCCTTCCTTTAATCGGACCCGGATAATCACAACCTGACGACGGTCGTCTTACAGCGGAGCTGTAATGCAGGAAAAGTATCGCATTTATTTTTCCAGTATTTCATTTGAAAACTAATTATTTTCTTTCTTGAACAATGTTTCAGGATCAGTAAAATAAAGTTGGAATTATCCAATAACGTTTATCTTTGTGGTTCTGATCCTGGAAAGCAAAACGGCTTTGGGTGAAACCAGGAACGGGCCAGAAACTGATCCAGTTACCGAGCCAGTTAGTGACCTTTGACCTCATCACAGAAACACAGCAATGTGGGTTCATATCAACTGACTGAAGCTAATTCTTCACCAGTTTTTAGAAAGTGTTTGTTGATTTGATTTTAGCTATTCATGATCTGTAAACCCTGTGCATTGAGATCCGATGTATTTAAAAGTCTAATGTCCATTTGACTTGTAATTATGACAAAAATGCTCATAAATGATGATTTACCACAGAAAAAATGGCTGCAAACATTGTCTGGTCACTCGGTCAGAGTAAAAGGTTTGAGGCTTTATAGATATAAAACAGGTTCTTAACATGTTTTACATTTTATTTCAGTAATAAACTGTTAGTTGCATTTGGAAGATAATGTAAAAGAAATGCATCTTTAAGCTTTGCAGACTTGATGAACTGCAGATAAATCTGGTTTTGCTTGCTTTGGCCGTCATTTATAAAATGATTGTGGATCCAGCAGATGCTGTTTTGTTAGTATAATTGGAGCAGAGACAGCTCAATAACCCCAATCCAAACTTTCATTTGTTCCGGCGAACACCTGGCCCCACGCTCTCCATCTTCCTCTTATTGCAGGACATGGAGACGTCGTCTCGTCCATCAGGTCCGTGCCATTTCAAGGTAACCTTACAGGTCTGTCTCAGGCGGCGGGTTGCCGTGACAGCGCTGCTCTCTGAGCCATAACGCCGAGGTCAAAGGTGTAACAGGCGGTCCATCATCACCGGGACACAAACAAGGCTCCCTGACTGCTGAACCCGGCCCTGTTTAAACTCTTCTCATCGTTTTTGCTGCAATATTTTCCCAGAAAGTATAATTGTATCTGGTACTCAAATTCTAATAAGTCTGAAGATTGAACGTTGAGATTTATTGCTGTGCTCATATACATCAAACTTTCCGTTCAAAAAGGATGAGGAGGGACGCAGTTTAACTGAATCTAATGGAGAAAAATATTAACGGGGCTCTGAATGCAGATTATGCTGATTAAACATGAATATAAATAGAGGCAAATCAATCAGTCAGCTTCTGCTTTTCACTTCATTTGAGTCACTCTGGTTTCCCAGATGGGAAACTTGGCGTCAGAAAGTAACCTGATGTCACACAAATGCAACACGGTGGTGACATGAAATGATGCGGAGGGAGGAAACACCAAAACAGAAGAAATGAAACGAGATCCACGCTGCAGAAACACGACAAGGACCCAGGAATCTGCCTCAGACGGAGGGGAACAATCATCCAGGGAACCAGAAACTAAACAGTCTGGCAGGAAATTTTAAAGCATTTTTAGATGCTGCGTTGAATCTGTTATTTGCTTTTTCTGCACTGAAGACATGGAGACAGAAAACCGTTATGTCCAGCAGATGGGAGCCATTTGCACCAGTTTCTGGGTTTAATGTGGAATCAGTTTATCTGAACTTTAGTTTGAAGATAACAGGTGGTGAAGAGATCAAAGCGACAGAGAAAAATGTTTTACTTTGTGTTATTATTTTAACAGATATGTTAAAATAATCTGCGTTAAGAAAAAATGACTAAGAAACAATGAATCAAATTTTGCTTCAAATTTGTAAAGATTCCAAAATAAGAAACACTGATTATAGTTAAAATGCATTGCATTTAACTTTATTGGAATAAACACACAGCATGCTGTTAATCAATGAAAACTAACTCAGGCAGCATAAAGTCTCCTCTTCCTGTTCTGCTTCTTGTTCAACTTGATTTCTTCCTTTTTCTTGTAAGAAAATCACCGCCGGCTTTCAGCAGACGACATTTTCACTCAGAATGCACAAAAGCAAACACTCTGGTTGTTCAGACTTTTAAGATGTGTTTGGTGTGTTTACACACATTTAACACTTGATATATTTTTATGAATTTGCCCACAGCTGAACTTTACGGGGTGCCAAATGAAGAATGTGAATCCAAAATAAATGTTTCATATGTAGCTTACTTTACTTACATTTAATTCATTTTCATTACCACTTTTAAATGAGCTAAATATAAAAAACTTGTGTTTCTCATTCACATTTATTCATGGCACCCCAGAGAACAGAGAAGTAGCTCCAAAAAAGAACCGAAAAAATACAACTTTATTAAATCAGAAGCAAAACACAAAGTCAAGTTGTGCTGACAAATTTAAATTTTATAAAATATATTCCCATTTGTTCACCCTGGTTGTGATAAAAATGCCTTGCAAAGACTACATGATCACAGTGGAGACGGCATTACCTTTCTGTAATGCAATGCTTTTATTCTGATGGTGAGACAAGCTGTTGTAAATTAACATAACCTAATATTTTAATGGTCAATAAGTAAAGCAAATGAAGCTGAATTATGTCAGGAGTAAAACGTTTGTAGTTGCTGCAGAAGATGGAATCTAAGAAGTGCGATTGGTGAGAGGAAGCGGCTCTGATTCTGTTCAGTTTATGGTGAATAATTCTTCCTGCCTTCCCTCTGCAAGAACGCAGCCACCCAGCCTCCATCTTGAAGGCTCAATTCAACAAAATACTGTTTTCGCCGAAGGCATGTTTTGCAATTCGTTTATATATAATATAAATCACGTCACTTTTTTTAATGGAAAAGAAATAAAACATAAAATATAATGACACCAAAGCTGAAAGCTGTCAGCTATTTGCACATCAGCTGTACGGAGCCACAACCTGCACACTGCCTCACCTCGTTGAAAATGCATTAGTTATCCCTAAATTTCCATTTCAGGGCTCAGGTCTCTGCTATAATTCAGCTGAGTTTTGATCACATGAATAAAGAGTGTTGAACAAGCAATTTGATTTGCATACACACTTGTCTAAAGTTTGCATTTATGCCATACCTGTGCACCACAAACTAATGAGGCAATTATTTAGACAGCAGGGCTGAGAGTGTGCCGGGGAGGGAGGGGATCCCATAGAGGCGCCATTTGTGGGATTAACATGGTTAGCTGGACTTCAGAGGAGCAGAGGCAGGCAGAGAGGCGGATTTCACACCATCTAATGAAGAAGACTTTTCACATTTCATGGCAAATAATGAATTCCAAGTATAAAAAAATATTACGGTGAAAAGAGAATGTGCTTCGCAAGAGTCATGGAATGCATTTTAAACACAAACCTGTCAGGTTTAAGGCGAGCGATTGTCACTTCTGCTGCTATTTCAGAGGATTTTTACTGTCAAGACTGCAAACTTAGATGTGCTAAAATTATACCAAACTTCAAACTATTCAAATCAATGAGAAGCAAATATCTAATGAACACATTTTGCTTTGGCTCGCTGAAAATCTCTGATATTTAAATACCAGGTTTGAAAACTTAAAGGTTCAAACTCAAAACAAATGCAGAAGCAAACGTCTAATTAGCATGTTGATCAGTTTCTACTGCAAGATGATGCAAACATAAACAGCTTGAACATCAATCCATCCATTCATTCACTGTACAGGACGACAGGCAGGGCAGAGCCAGGCCAGGTCACACACACACACACACACACACACACACACACACACACACACACACACACACACACACGCACACACACACACACACACAGAGAGAGACAAACACACAGACACACATTCATAACTGTGGACAATCAGAGATTAACCCAACAGTCATGTGTTTTTGGACATTGTTGCTGCATGGCAACAGTTGCCGTGTTGCCATTGACATGTTTTATGCCATATTTGAAGTATTGCATTAGAAAGGTTTGAAGGAAACCGCAAAATTCATAATAATTTCCTTAGTTTCACAAAAACTGTTTTTACGCTCATTTCAGAGTGTCTGAAGGAAACGACACTGAGAGCAACTTCCTTCTTCACCGAATCCAAACAAGATGTAGCAGCAGCAGATTTGAACAGATGGAGGATTTCTCTTTTTCTCTGGCTGAAGGCCACCAGTCATTTCTCCCGCCTGCAATAAATTTGGTTGTATTTACCCAGAATGCCCTGCGCTGTAGTCCACTTCCTGCTTACTTTAACTGAACCTGAGGTTTGTAGGAGGAGCAGAATTAGCTTTTTCTGATTGATTACACATTCACACCTCCCAAAACGAAGCGGCCTTTCCAGACAAACGGACCGGTGTTGCTGGTTTCTCTCTGTGTTCATAAGTAACTGAACATGTGATCCTAACGCAGAGAGCTGTGACTTGTTGTGCATTAAATATCAACTCCTGCTTCCAGACCCCATCAGGGAGTCCAGCATGAGAGTCAATCTTCAGGAACTGACCACAACAAGAATGTCAGCTGCAGATTTTTTTTTTTCATCTACCTCCAGCAATTATATTCTTGACATCTTAGTTCATCTGCTTTCAACAAGTTTTAATCAATTCAGGGAGCTTTAGCGCCAGTTATCGTCAGGCAGCGGTTTGCAGGCTGCATGTTGGTGAATAATGAGCAACAGAGAAACATTTGGCTGAATCAATCAGCCAAAACAGATTTTTTTCTTCTCACAAGCCTGGATAATTATGCTCAGACTTTTCGATTACCGTCTGGGGTTTAAAAACTACAACAGAAATATCAATGAGTCGCTTCGCTCTTACTCTGCCTCATGAAGTTGTAGTTAGCAGAAAGTGCCCCACATACTTCAGCCATAACGAATATTTATCCCTTTCTGCAGGAAAGCATGTGGCTCCTGGTGCAGCTTCAGTTAAAGTTGCACATTAATATCCACAGATGACCTTTAGGATGAGCTGCAGCATTAGTCTTGTGCGTTCTAACCTGTCCGGCTGGGACGTAGAGTAATGTGCAGGCTGACCGCCAGGCTGACCCTCCAGGCATTAGAATGGAGACCACATGTTTGCACTTTGTGTTCCTCTTCTGGAACATGTGATAAAGTCGACAACAAATACAGAGGAAATGCATCCTATGAAGTCTTATCTGCACTCTGCATGTAGTTTATTTGGTTTGTTCGCCTTTGCTCAAGCTGCAGGTACAAACACACACACACACACACACACACACACACGCACACACACACACACACACACACGCATGTATACTAGTAAATAGTTTGCTGCTTGACAAGTATTTGCTCAGTTTGCTCTTTGGTCAAATCAAGTCAGATATGATCAGCATCAGTAAATAAATCAGTTTTTAAATGATTCTGTTTATTAGAGGAAAAGGAAACCAAACCAACCTGAGCCTATTTCAAAAAAATATTTTCTATACAACTAAATGACTCCTGTGGAAGAATTGTAGCTACTTCATGTTTTAAAATAGAGAATTTTCTGGTGACACTGCATCCAGACTTTGACTAGGCCTTCATTTTGTTTGTTGAGACAGTAAGAGATGATCTTTTTGAATGATTATTGTGCTCAAAGGCAGCTATCTGGGTTAAGCTCAGCTATCTGGATATTCTCCTGCAGGAGGTTTTAGGAAGAAACTGGAATTGATCATCCTGGTTCCTATGGAAACCATCGCATCACAACCAGCATGAAGTTCTGTTTTTGTTTTAAAAGTCAGATGAAAATCTTTCTAGCTCAGTTAGGTTCATAAATACAAAATACAGAAAAAGCATTGACAAATAATCAATCACAATGTTTCATAATTTCTCCAGAGATAAGCGCAAAAAAGCTCTCAAACTTTTTCCAGACTGATAAATTTAAACATGTTTGTCTGTTTTTGAGATCTTTATAACTTCTTATTGATAAACAGTGTCTTTGTATCGGTTGAGAAATTCAACTCTGCACAACAATAAATGTAGTTTATTGAAATCAGGACCTTTTCAGGTCGACCTCTTTCACCCAAAAGAAGAAATCTGGCTCCTTTCCCAACTCTGCATCCACACAGTGAAGCAGATAAATGAAATAAATGAGAAACCTGTGCAAGAACCAGAGCGACAAACGTAAAAACTCCTTTTATTTAGAAGATGAAGCGATGATTGACAATTTGGTTAGCATCCCATCTTCCAGGATGCATCTCATAACGGAAAGTGAACAAGCCGAAGCTTATAACCTTTTTGCTTTTGGTTCAATAGCTTAAAAAAGGCATTAATTACAGGGTCGGCGTGTGACGGAGGTGAAGGTGTTTTTTCACCCAGGTAATGAGACACAGCAGATTCTGATGCTATAATAGGAGAGGAGAATGCAATTTTTCCATCTCTGCTCACTGATGGCTGGCTGAGGGAAGAGATGGGCCTTTTCAGAATGCCTGAATAAAAATGGCACAAAAAAAAACTAAAAAGGAGACACATAATTGAATTCCAAACAGTGCTATTTGTATAGCTGGAAGCATATTGCATGTGAGGTGCAAATGGCCTTCGCTGACATCAAAATGATGTGTACAATGGTAGCCCTGTACAGCAATGCAATGTGTTTGTGTGTGCAAATGTGTTCATAGTGTTTTCATTAGCTTCTCCGCGGCGACGCTCGGATGGCTCTGTGTTTGTTTTCCTCTGGTCTTCTACTTCGCTTTTCAGCATTATGAGGCAAACGATTTACTCGCCTCTGCTTGTTGGGAGGGTATTGATTACTTACTGAGGATTTCAAAGACGACACTAGACATTCTCTAGATGTTTCTTTTGAGATGTTGATGGTCTGCAGGTTAAAACGGTGCAATTCCAGGAAGTCTGGAATTGCAGCATAGGAATACGTAGATGATGAATGTCTATTTTCAGCTGTTTTAGGACATCTTGTTATTTTAAAACCAAATAAGCTGCTGCAGGCCACGCCCCCCAGCTCAATGCTGACAGTCACATGGAAAATGGCTGCAAACAGATGCACAATTACACAACTGTACATCTCTGAAAAGCAGAAATGGAGCCTCCTGTATTACCAACAAGAATGCAGCAAGTGGTCTCTGGATAGTAAATCAACAACAAAACTCTTGTCTTTTCCAACAGTCATTGCACAGAGCTAAAACCAACTGACCAAAAAATGCTGGAGCTCAGCCTGGGCTGCTAGGTAACAGGCTAACCTTCGCTATGGCTGCTAGGTGAAGGTCAATGCCTGCTGATTTGTGACGCTACATTCAGATGGTTTTTGAAATGTCTCGTTTTCCAGACTCCAAAAACATCAATGTCTGGGTCTTTTCAGTCTGGGTGTGTTTCAGTGGAAACCCAAAGTAAAGTACAGAAACATTTTGCATAATATGTCCCCTTCATCCACACACATTAAAGCTGAGTGATTTGTTTGAATGTAAAGTGTTGAATGATCATCCATTGATCATAACCTTCAGCTTTTCTGTTCTCACTGCCACACTACACAGTAAACACAACATTTTTGTCCTGTGACCTCTAACCTTCTGGAGATCTGATGGCGTTTCATTGATGGGCTGAGAGGAGAGGAGAGAGACGGCGAGCAGGAAGGATGGAGCAAGGAGAAACAGAGGAGGGGGTAGCCGTGGTCGCTCTGTGACTTTGGAGGAGATTAGACGATTGAGTTCACCTTTAATGACGGTGGAGATAGTCTTTCAGCGGGGGAAATGCCAGAGCTCAGCAGTTTGTTTTGTGTAGCTTTAAGAGCTTCCTGTGTCAGGTTCAGGTTGCCCGTCTCGCTCCCCGGCAGCGGCCCATTGTCTCCAAGCCACAAAAGGCTGAACGCTGTTCGGCTCAGTCCAACAGAAACCCAGGGATTCTCCCACAAACCAAACTGTTGGAGTGAACCGGCGCTTTGGGGAATAACTGTTTTCACGCAGAAACATAAGGCTTTCAGGTTCCTGTTTAAAACTCCGGGGATGTTTTTAACCCTTTGGGAACCTGAACTTCGGCTAATAGAGGTTGTTACAAATCAAAACAAATCCACAGACAATGAAAAAATACTAAACATTTTAAGTTCTGATACAAATTTTGAATCTCAAAAATAGCAACAAAACTCTGACAACAAATTTTCTTCAAATTCATTTTCTTCAAATTTTATGTATAAATATCAGTTCATCTGCTGAGTATCTGCCTTGTTACAGAGAAACGCTGCTTTAAATACTCCACACATCTGTAGCCAAATTAAACCAAACTCCTAAAAACATTTTAAAAATCCGTGGCCTGAGAAACGACACGTAGAAACGACGCGCAGCACGTATGAACAGGTCCTGGAGCTTCCTCAGAATCACATTGTCCACAAAAATAAGGAAATTAACTTCAGTTCTACTTTAGTCTCAGTGGAAAATATTTCAAGCATAAATGTATGAAATACATGGAAAAAGAAATTAGTCTTTTAAAAATATGGGTTGGAAATATGTATGTAAAAAAGTTTTTACAAAAAGGAAAGACATTCTAAAAATGGCTAACAATATGCATGTTATTGATCTGGGACGAACAGGGTGTGTCCAGTATGTGTGGGGTCTGCAAAGATGTAACTGACTTTAATTTCTTTTACAGATCAAGCAACAAAATATTTGCATAAATTTTGCCTGTGCATTTGATCTTTGGTTTATTGAGTAAGGACTTTGTGAAGTGTCCTAAACAAAGCACAGAATTCTGTTGCCTCCATGGAAACCCAGCTGATGCAGATGTGAACCAAAAAAAAAAAAAACTGAAGGCGTTGTTGTTTGGCAGCCATATTAAACTTACAGAGCTGTGCTGTGAATGAAAGAATAGTGGATTTGTCTTGTACAGTTCATCCCAGCTGGGTTAAAATCCTGCTGCTGACCAGAAAGTGAGATCCATCAGCCTTTCTGTCGGAGCTCCGCTCTCTTAAACCGACATAAACCTCTCAGCTCTCCAGCTTTGCTCGCATTTCGTCGTCCTGCCGGCTCTGAACCTGACATTCCTGCTGGCCCCGGCTCTTTGATGTGGCTCGTTGCGGCGGGCTCCCATTACAGGGACCGGGGCCAACGAAAGCCGATCCGTCTGGCTGGGGGGACCGGCCCCCCGGGGTTAATCAGCAGACCCAGCACACTGCCCACTCTGTCCCGCCGCGCAGCTGGAGCAGCACCGGCCAGGGCAAGAGGGCAAGAGAGAGAGAGGGAGAGAGAGAGAGAGAGAGAGAGAGAGAGAGAGAGAGAGAGAGAGAGAGAGAGAGAGAGAGAGAGAGAGAGAGAGAGAGAGAGAGAGAGAGAGAGAGAGAGAGAGAGAGAGAGAGAGAGAGAGAGAGAGAGAGAGAGAGAGAGACAGACAGACAGACAGACAGCAGGTTGTCTGGGTTTTAACAGAAGAGTCTCCGGGTGCAGAAAGTGACTAATTTCCTGTTCAACGCTCGGCTACCTGTTAGCCTGGAGTTCCAGACCAAACTCAAGGTCCAGGGGCCAAATTTGGCCCGCCTCAGTTTTTTATTTGGCCGTCTAGACTTCAGAGAAATAAAACTGTCTGTGGTTAAATATTATTTTATCAATTAAATCAAAGCTGTTTTACTCTTTGCTGTCAAACTGCATCAGTCAGTCCCTCCAGTGTTTTGCAAATTCACCCATAATCAACACTTTTTCACATTAATGTATAGTCGTGAGTTTGTTGCCAATTTTCTGCACAGAATGGTGGAAAACATTGGGTTAACAGATGCTCACTCCCTCCTGCAGGTGGCAGTATGTCTTCCTTCTGCTCCACTGCAGGAGTAGAAGAAATGGAAAGATGTAACAAAAACAAAATCATATTTGTGAAAATATTACAAAATGTCTTACAGAAATTTTTAATTTATCTAAAGAAAGTCAGTGATTTTCATTGAAAAAGTAAATTGTAACAAATATATATATATTCTGGAGCAACGGATCAGTGTGAGAAGATATTTAAAGCAATAGTTAGTGAATGCAAACACAGGTATTTATCAGTATTAGATCAGTTTGTTAAAGGCTCTTATCAATACATTCTGGGACATTCATGATGTTTGTGGCCCAAAATGCTGATGAGTTCAGACAATACAGCTGCATTAGAAAGTCAGCGACATAAAGACACTAATAAACTACTTATTCTGTGTGACCTGACCGTCAATGCAGAGACAAAAGCTCATCAGACCAACAGAGATTCCTGCCTTCGTCGATCAACATCGTCCTCCTGCTGCAGCATCAAAGATCCTTCGCTCCGTCCGTCTCTCAAAGGTTCCCTTTCAGGCCAGATCATTGATTTTACTTATCTGATTATTTCTGCTGCTGAAACATGTGGATCATATCTCAATCTAATCTTTCCAGAACCAAAATCTTGTATTTTTTAAGTTTCTGGGATAAATATGTAAATGCACCAAAAGAAAGAGAAAACTAACTTTAAAAGAAACTTTTCACCAAGTTATACCATCTTGTTTTAAGTCAATAATTCCTCAATATTGAAATAATTTGTAATTCAGATCATCTGCCAGTTGAACTTGGACGTTTTCTTTGATATTAAGGGACAAACAAACTCCTGAGGTTTGTTTTATTCTGTGTGTACCAAATAGTTTCTATTTCCAGTAGAAACTAAACTAATAAGATTTTGAGTTTTTGCAGTGATGGACCAAATTGTTGTCATTTTACTGACATATCATTGTTTAAAACTAATTGTGAAAAGATGTTCAGCCTTTTATAAAATAAATGTGTTGAATGTTAGACATGCAGCTCAGGCTGCATTAGCTTCCATTTTTCTGCAGAATGAAGGACAGACTAAATGTGAATCATTTCGGTGATGATGAATGTTTTACACATGTTGGTGGTTTATTTGTCCAGCAGGTCATTTTGTCTCTAAGTGCTTCACCAAGCAGCATTAAATGACGCTGCCGTTCATGCAGTGTTCTCTGTCATGTCTGTCATGTCAAGCGTTAAGACAATCAGTCAGAACCGTCTCCATGTTTTTCCTTTTCATCAAAAACATTTTCCAGTAATAATACTTCCGTAAAAATATCTTCACATCTGCATTTTTCACACTGATTTAAAGTTTCGTCTGGATTTCTACGTCTGCTGCTGTTGAGCAGGTTTTCATTTACATATATCATTTACATAAGAAAGAGAAGAAGATGCTGATTCCTTGTTTTTCTTGGGTTTTGGCTGCAGTTCCTGCCAGAATCTTTACAGCCATGCTATTACACAGTGAGCCACTCGTCTGCTTCATCAGCTATCCACCAAAGTCCGGGCCAGGTGCCGGCGCTGTTGTGTTTATTCCCCGGATCCCTCCAGCACAAAACTTTAATATTCATGCTGGCCGATAAAGGGAATTACTTCTTGATTGCTTGGAGGAACACTGATACATCTGGGAGATAGAAAATGTCACCAGTTGGAGGATTCAGATCATGTTTTGAATTTATTTTTTTGGCTGGGCTGAACCTTCTCCAGGTCTATTAGCTGCAGCTCGGCCTTATCTGTCCCTGTGAAAGCTCAAATTTGTCATGCAGCATACATGCCAATAAAAACACGCTCATGTTTATTGAGGCGGAGGAATTTAGTAAGATTGGACTGATCAGTTCAACATAATTGTTACAGGACATCCGGAAAGCTTTCAGCTCTCCATGTTTATGATGTTCCAGCTTTAGTCCACTCTGTAATTAATCAATTCTTCACCTCAGAAATCTACACTCACTATGGCAATGTGGAAAAATCTTTTTAATGCAAATTCATTAAAACTAGAACATCAAGTATTTTTGTCTGGTTTAAAGTTTGTTGCTGTGTTTTGACTCTTACCTTTTGTCATTTTCCAAATGTATTAAAAATGCTCACTTAGCAGCTTCTTTTTTTTTTTTCATTCTAAAAGTGATGATTCATTTTGTTGGATTATCTGAAAATATAAATACATTTCTTTAAATTTTTATCTTTTATAGCAGCTGTGGTTTTTCTGTTAAAATGTTCCTGAAGCTCAAATGTCGACTCATGTGTCATGTTTCTGTTTGGCCAATAAGCAGCCAGAGATCCAGTCAATGCTTTATTGTTAGAAATTAATTTTTGGTCAAGAGAACGATCCGCTTTCTGATTGCAGCTCAGCAACACTAACAATTAAGCTTCATATATTCGTTCTTTTAGGATATTTGGCATTTAAAATTGCCTTCTCGCCTCAGCGCTGCCTCCTGTCTGCCTGTGGCCATGTTTGACCTGCACCTGTGAGGCCTTTTCCTGTGACACCAGCCTCTCTGGGTAAAGAATGACCTTCATTTCCGTAGACACGCCGCTGAGCCCGCTCCCCCGGATTGGGCGCCCATTCCATTTCATGGTGCATCACCCCCGCACGTGATTACGCCACACTTTCAGGGGCAAAGGAGGAGACCGTTTGTGAAACTGATGCTCCTGTCACCACAGTGGCGCTCCCTCCTTCTGCTCAGCACCATGCCGCCCCTACCGGACACTGGAGCCGCCCTGGACGCCACATCGCCGGTTCACCAAGGACCCAAAGCTGCTGCAGAGGGGCGGGGCTTAGGCTGCTTCATTTGCATCAACTGAATGGAAATGAGATCATTTTAATGCCAAATAAAGCAAATAACATCAACATATCCGTGTGAAAATACCTCACCGTGTGGATAAACATATTTATGTGCTAAAAAAGACAAAGATTCAGATTTTATTTCAGAATAAATTCTTCTTTCAAGTTAACAAGCGGAAGAGCAAAATGAAAACTAAAACAAACATGCGAGGGGAGGGAAACGGAGATCATTTGATTTGGATATGTGCGGTAATTAATGACTCATTAGTTGATGCTTTGAGCAGCTGAGACAACAAAATGAAAGCTTCCCAGCAGTTCAGCAAAATTAGCTCAAACTCTCAGTCAGCGACTCCCTCAGTTTTATTTATAAACCCGAATCCCACAAGAATCCCGAAAAGCAAAGTCGTTACTGAGCTTCTGTCTCTGGGAGCTTTGCTCAACACATACTGAGGCGTTTATGTAAGACGTCGATAAACATGTTTAAAGGAATTCGTTAGAGACATCAGGGAAACTTTACAAGGTTTCTACAGGTGACCAGATTCATTCACAAGTCTCTAATTATCTAATCATCAATTATTATATTGAATTTAAGTAGAAAAACATTCATTTGTGAATATTTCTCTTCACTGTCACATAGACAGACATCCACTCTGCGTTATGTGTTCACACAGTGCAGCTTATTTAGGTCATTTTCTCATTCATTCGTATTAATTCATTTTTTGCACACTGATGACCGTGCAGGCTGTTTTATGTGACTTGGCAGGACAGAGTTGAGTGCTGAGTTTCTCATTTGGGTCTGCGCGGGTTTATTCCAACCCAGAGACGCTGGCTCAGTAGACTGGAATCCTTCAGGGCACCAGGGACATCTGATTCCTAAGCACTGAACTAAATGCTCCTGCATTATTCATGTCTATATCACTTTATTGCTGTGCAAGGTTTTCACTCAAAGTTTCTGCCGCACCATTTGCTGTCGCTGCCCTGTAGATGTTAACTGGCAAATCTTCTCCTCACTGCTTTTCTCTCCGTTTCTTCCACTGGCGGCAGAGTACAGCGTTCAGTGAAAAACAGGTTCCCAAAGGCTTCACTTCATACATAAAGGGCACTTTATGTCTCAGTTGCTAAGTTACATATCAAAAGTTGGCATCTGTGCATAATATGCTAATTAAATGAAGAATATATAAATAATAAAACATATAAAGTGGCTTTTACATGAATCTTGATGATGAGCCTATATTTATTTCTTTTATTATTCTTTGTCTAGAATGTAAATAATGGAACGTTTTACCATGTCAAAAACAAAGATTTCATGTTTTTACATGGTTTTCCTAAAAAAAAATAAAAAATAAAAAAAATAATTAACGGGTTGAGTATTTTCATTCAGCCCAATTTTACTCAGATAACAAATTATTTCATTCATTTACAGATTCTGTTTTGCCTTTCAGCTCCAAATGGAACTTATTCATCCTGTTGACTTTTAGATCATTAAATGTAAAACAATCGGGGATTTAAATGACGTCAAAGTGTTTTTATTGGCTGCATTTAGCATTTAGCATTTAGCATGAGGGTTCATGACTGAGCTGCGTTTTGGAGTGAGCCTCAAGTGGCGACTCCAGGAACTGCAGCCTTTGCTGCTTGAGGTTATTTTGCCAGATGTTGCGAGTTTGATTCCATTTCTATAAATCTGTTTATGATAAGAACCTGAGAGTTTTCTGCTTGAATGATTGGAGCTCCTCTGTTATCCGGCTGAGGCTAACAGCTAGCATGGAGACGGCATGATACACACACACACACACACACACATACACACACACACTCAGTGATGCTGCATGTTTCCCTTCGTCTCTAAGATCATTTCATAGATCAGGAAATCAAGCTAATCTGCTTTCTGTGTCGACTTGGTGCAAAGCAATGAGTGTGGAGGTTTTCCAGCCCTGGCAACAGATAAACATCCTGGGAAGCAGCGGAGCAGCAAACTAATTCAATAGCGCGGCTGCTGACGCTAACATTGTATGACACGACATTTTGATCTGGACTGCTTTAACACAAAATGCTTTCTGCCGAACAAACGGAAACCGTGTCTGGGATAATTGTGCTGCGACATCACATTCAGGGCTGCTGCTTCTGGTTAATGGAGCTGCAGGGGTCACATCTTGACCCTTTGCCTTCATTTGTACCTGAGCAGGTAAAGAAAGAAGGGAAACCGCTCTGGGACTGACTCAGAACCTTATGAAGGATAGCTGAACATGTTTGGCAACCGAACTGCGACTCCAGATGACGTCACATTAAAGTTCATTTTTTGGTCTACATTTTGGGGGTTTTTTGCTATTAGGGGGGATTTTATCCATTTCTTTATTATTTTTAATTTGGAAAGAAAAACAGAAACAAATAAATCAAGTTGAAATATATATATTTTTTCTTTTGTTCTTTTTTTTTAACTTGCATATGGAAAAGTTAGAAATGAAATACATAAAAAACAGCTTCATAATCTGAAGGTTGGAATCTTGATTCTCACATCGAGTGACTTTTATCATGCATTTAAAGACGAATATGGACATTTTTGTATCTCGAGAATAGAAAATACTTAGCATTTATTTTGTAGAAACACTTAATTGAACACTTTGGTTAATGGTTTAAAAATCTATGGGAAACTAACAATATAATATAACCAAACACCAAATTTGATGTGAAACATGTTTGGATCTATTTCCTGAAATGTGTTTCATACGTATGAATGTGAGGAAAAGGAAGTGATTTTGTGGAACGTCATGTTGCGTCTTCAGCCGTGTTGCCTTTAAGGAGTTTCTGTTCTGTGCGTCTGTTTGGGGATCAGGATGTCGATTCAACCTGCTGCTGATGTGAAAGCAGCTGAGATTGGAAAAACCGTCCAGAGCTTGAAGAAAAACAAACTAAACTGCTGCAGTAACTTTAGGCAAAATTCTCCAAGGTACAAGTTACATTGCAAACAAACACATTTTCCTACTAAATCTGATTTAATTTCCCTTCTGTTCTAATTATTTCCCTTTGGCATCAATAAAGTGTTTTGTGTTGAATTAAACTGAATTATTCAGCTCTGATCCAACAAATTAAAACTTCATAATATATATATGTATTTTTTTTATTTCCTGAAAAGTGGCAAACCTTTCACATCCCAGCAGTTTGACCGTCTGTGGGAGGAGTCATCAGGAGGGGCTCTTTAACCAATCAGAGGAGGCCTTGGGGTGATTTCATCTGACAGCCAATGAAAAAATAACATTTTGACTTTTTTACTTCAATTTTTAAAAAAATAAAAACACTGCATAGAAATTAAGACAGACTCAAACTTAAGATTTCACACATTATTCAACATTTAAGATGATAATGAATGAAATAAAACGATAAACTTCCTGCTTTTCTAAATGAGCAACAGAAAATCTGTCAGATGAAAAAGACTCTGTGTCATGAAAACATTTAAAATCATGTGTGGAAGAAATGCTTACTTTGGCTCAACCTTAAAGTTAGTCAAACACATGCTTTAGTTAAGTGTAGGAAAAGAGATAAAATGGGTCAAAGGTCAAATCTGGTGTGTAACACTCCGGCGCGGTTCTGTCCGGTTTGTGCTGTTTTTGCAGGCTGACACATTCGGTGCCCGTTTGGCTTCCTGTGTGCAGCTGAAGCTCTTCAGCCATTTGCCTTCATTTGGATCTGAGCCTGGAAGGAAAAGAGGAGAGATCCCACTGGGAGAGTCTCGGAGTCTTGGAGTTGTGTAAGAAATGGCAGAACATGGCTGGCAACCTAATTGGACCCTTAGCAGAGCGCGGAGCCACTGTCCACGTTGTGCTTCAGATTAACCGCTGACACCGTGAGACAGCAGGGCCTTTAAAATGTCAAAGCAGAAAACCCACACAATGCTCGGGCCACCTTCTGAGAGGCCCAGCGTGCGCACTGTAAAAATTACCACAGATGAATTTAATGAACAGGACTGTCTGTTTTTACACAGCGCTGCACCAGAAGCCGCTCAGTGTCTCTGCTGGGTGTGAAGGCCACAGCTCACACAGCTGCGCCGGGGCTGCTGTGGTCTTTGTGTGCAACAATAGATGGTGAGAAAATAGAAAGGACAGCTTTTCTAAAATGTCAGCCGGTTGGGGTCCTGCAGAAATATCTGGCTGCTCCCTCTCTCTGTCTATCTTGATCGATAAAGCTACCTTTGACAATGCTCCATGTTGTCACCATGACATTTGGTCACCCTTCCTTTTCGCCTCACCTGCCTCACAGCTGAATAGGAATACAACAATGGGATTTAATACAGGATCAATAGGCGCACTTCAATGATATATTCACTGGAATAATGAATACTGATGGATGAAAACAAATAACTGCACGGGAATTTGTATTCCAGACGAGAGTGTGTGTAATAGTCATGCCCATGATGTTGCATTACGGCTTTTCCACTGTGTGTGTGCGTGTGTGTGTGTGTGTGTGTGTGTGTGTTTTCTCTGTGTTCATACAATCAAGAAGAGAATATGCTTATGATTTAATCAGGAATATGGCAGTAACAGCAGCCCTGCCTCTCAGGTATTTATGATCTCATGCCCATGAATACAACGTCGTTCTCTTCATTGCATTCAGATACTTTTAGTGTAATACTTACATATAATAAATACCAAAGCTGAATTGATCTTTCCCACATGTCTGTCTCTGGATATTGAGTTTCATTTTGCAGTCAGAAGTCCTGATGCTTACACAGCGTGCGTGGATTTGTGATGGGAATGTCCGTGTGTGTGTAATCTGTGTTTCTGTGCGCTCATGATTTGTTTACTGTGGACGTTGAGTGCAGAGCATCAGCATGTTTATACTGCGCAGCTACAAGCATGCCAGCATATACAGAGAAATGCACAAGTATTTACACTTTCTTTTCTTTTTTTTACAATTTGTCACATTACAATAACAAACGTTAATGTATTTAACTTAGTTTTTGTGCAGTGGAAAGAGAGCACAATCTTTTTACAAATATAAATCCTAACAATTCAACCCCATTTATTCAGATGCCCAATTATAAAATCTCATGCAACCAACTTCCTTCAGAAGTCACATCTGGGTTGAATTAAATCTCAGTATAAATGCAGCTTTCATCAACTCATCACAAAAAAACTGACATGCAGAAAGAGAAGTGAACAAGTGACTCTGGAGGAGCTGCAGAGCTCAACCTCTGGTGGGACGAGACAAATATTAAACCTGGGATTTTAAAAATCATGCAGGACTGGAAGATGCCACATTGTGCAAACTCAAACATTTCTTTAAATCTTGCACCTCGGAAAATATTTTTGTCTAGTTTCTAGTGCAAATATTATATTATTACTCTTAACTTACAAGTAACTTTTTAACAAGAAAATATTTTTTTTCCGTCAATTTCTTAATATTGGTAAATAGTTCTAGTTCCACTGATAGATTAGTTCATTTAATAGATGGAAAAAATGTTTTGCTGTAAGTAAAATAATTTTTCAGTGGAAACAAGAATATTTTCTAGCTCTGAAATGCTTCAGCCCTCTTCAGGAAAACACGATGACTGGTTGTCAGTTAACTGCTGGTAATGCTATTAAGTTTGGCAAAAGCGTCCTTGCATCATTTTCTCCAAAGTTTTTGACACTATTTGACATTTGAAAGTTGCCTTCTGTGGAGAAAGTGTTACTTTTCTGGATGTGATTTTACTTTTCTCCCTAAAACAGCTGATAACTGGGAAGTGCTGATCCAGGATAAGTTTACAGAAGAAGAAACTGTGATGTTGAAAGGAAGCTGCAGGAAAAATGTGGCAGCTAAAGTCTTCAGATGTTGGAGGAGGTTCACCTTCTTGCAGGAAAATGACCCTAAACATGGAGCCGGAGCTGAAATGGTTTGGATCAAAGCGACCTGACTGAGCCGGAGCTGTTTCAGAAAGAGAAATCAGCAAAACTTTTATCTCCAGATGTTCAAAGCTGGTAGAAATAGATCCCAAACAAAGTTGCAGCTGTGATTGCAGTGAAAGTTGGTTCTGCAAAAATATTGACTTTGGGGGATTTGATACTTATACACGGTGTGTTGAACCAAGGGAGCAAAGAAAACACGCAAGATGGCCTCCTCTGGTCTCTGTCCTCTCGCTCCCTGTCAGGGCGGGAGTGGGGGGTCCAGCATGATTGGGCCAGGAGCAGAGAAAACTCTGCACAGGTTTCACAACATGCAGTGTTGGTCGATTCAGAGGAAGGATTTGACCCAGAGAGAAGCAACCCAATGCTGGAGCAAGTCAGGATTCAGACTCATCGCTGCAAAAACACAAAATCTTAACTAGTATTTGTATCTGCTTTGATTTGGAGCGCAGAGTATTTGAACCCGGCGGTGTGCGTCTTCTGGGTCGCCTTCAGCGTCCGCTTGGCCTGCTGGCGCAGGTGATGCTCTGCTGCCAGGCCTCAGCTCTTTGTTTTTGCACCTCAGCACTTCCACATTCACTCATACGACACATCCAAGCATTTGCATTACGCCACTAATACTGACATCCAAAATCCATGGTTGTTTTTGTTAATATTCCTTTTCATGCACTTTAACTCCCGTTTTGTTATGACTGAGTCGTAATACTGATCAAAAGTATTTGCTTCACTCGCAAAGAGACATTTTTCCTACAAGTGAAATGATCTGCCAGTGAAACTGGGCCCTAAAGAAAATCATATTTCCTGCTGAAAAGTTACTTGTAAGTTTGTATTGTCTTATTTTGAGTATTTTAGTGTTGAGTTTTGTCTTAACACTATTTCTTCATTTTGTGAGTCCGTCTCTCTTCTGTCCTCCTCTGTCTGTGCAGCGTTTCCTGTGCTGAGCCCGGTTCTGCAGTCCGGTTCTGCAGCCCGGTTCTGCAGCAGGTCTCTGTTCTGGTTCTGCAGCAGGTCTCTGTTCTGGTTCTGCAGCCCGGTTCTGCAGCAGGTCTCTGTTCTGGTTCTCCTCCTCTCATTGTGACAGAGGTCAGCAGATCTCTGTGCCTGGCTGACGTCATGCAGCCCCACAAACACAGCGGCCTGCTGGGAGACGGGCGGCTCCACACAAACTAGCAGGCAGATATTTATAGCCTTCACATATGCTAACCTCACAGCTAGCCACATGGCGAGATCCTCCCAGAAGGCAAAGCCAACCTGGAAACGTTGTGTGGAATCCACAAGTCTGCCTAACACATGAACAAGTGTCTGAGATTCTTCTGTTCAGATAAATTACGTTCCCACAGTGAGGATGATTCACACGCATCCTGAACAGAACCCAGCAGAAACGTGCTGCATCTTTTCAGCTCTGATGGACCCTCAGAGGCTAACAGTGGCTGATCCCGACTCTAACGCAGGATGCTGCATGTAAATATGAATGTCAGGACAGATCCTGCTATTCTCCGGGTAGCTGGCCAGTCAGGCTGACTTTGAAATGGATCGTGGGTGATTAGCCGGGAATGCTGGGAGAGCACCGGGGTCTCGGCGGTGAACCCCCGCAGCTGCTGCCGGAGTCAGCAGAGCGACCATCCAGGTAATTAATTCTTTGACAAGCATCAGTGGTTTGGAAAATCAGTAAGAATGGCAGACTCTGATCAAAAGGGAAACACGTGGGGAGATGTTTAAACAGCGAGCTCTGAAGGCGTCCGTCACGCTACGACACCAAACCTGCAACCGCTGACGATCACAGGAAACCCAGGAAAACGCTGCGTGTTCACATTAACAGTCAAAAGGATGAAAATTCATGTCATAAAGGTTCATTCAACATGGACGGAAACAAAAGCCAACACACGTCAGAGCCTGGAAAATGTGTGTAAACCAGATTTTCTAATGTTTTTCTTTGGATTTGATGTGACGGGCGTGTTGCAGCTCTGCAAGACCCAAAATCTTTCCAAGTATTTTTGGTCTGGTTTCTACTGCAAATATCCTAATAAGACAAACTAGACCAAAAAAACATGCAGTTTTTTGCAGTGTCCACCTAAGATAAAATAAAAGAATAGCATGTAAAAGTGAAGTAAATTCTAGCAGGTGAACAAACATTCAGAAAGCAGCAACAGATTGACTTATGCAGGTCACTAATTTAGTTGCTTAATGCACATCATAATAGATTTGTATCTAATGTGTGATGTCTGTGCTGGATTGGCACATCGCTGGTTCAGCTGCAGCAGCAGTGAGCGCCAGGAAACGTGCCTCATGTAAAACCTCAAACAGGAATACAGATTTGGACAAGTTTAGATTGTGAAGACGAATCATCCTCATCGCTGTTGCTCTGCTGCAGCATCCGCGTTAGCACCCGCCAGGCTTATGCATCGTCACAGTCAAACATATAGGCTCAGCCGCTCACAGCCGGAAATTCCCCGTCTGATCCGCCCTGCATATTTACTAAAGCCAACAAATCATCCTGAAACTCAAATCTTTGTTTGAATCCTGCATGTTTACTGCCACTCTTTTCATCTAGTGTCAGTCCTCACAATTCATCACTTTTTTCCGCTTTGTTTCCATTACAACAGTGCAGTTGTTGAAAAGGAAACTTACCTCTGGCTATTTCCTTTGAACAAAGTTAGTTTAACTGTAACAGCGTGTGTGTGTATCCCTGCTTGTGTGTGAGCCTGTGTGTGATCAGCATCTTGTTTTTCTTTCTATTCCAAGCCTTGAGCAAAGTGAGAAATGACAATCGTCTGTTCTGACACGTTTTTATTCAGACAGCTCTGCTTTTTGTTTGTTTTAACCTTTTTTGAGCTTTATTAGTTTCTATATTTTTGCTATAATAATAGCTCAGCCGTTTCCAGGTTACAGAGAAATTTTAAATTTCTAATGTTCATTAGAAGCTGTCTAAGTTTCTAGTGCAAATATCTCTTCAGAAGGATATAGAAGTTTGTTTTAAGTAAATAATTATTTAATATTGGTGAAAAATATTACTTTCACTGACAGATTATGTCACTCATAACAAGAGAAAACTGTCTTATTATGAGTGACATAATCTGCATTTTCTTCCTCAATATTAAGGAATTATTCACTTTAGATAAATTCCTATATTTCCTGAAAGTCACTTGAAAGTAAGACTTTCTCATCTTTCGTGTCCTGAGATGTTTGCACTGAAAAGGTTGTGTGTTTTGCAGTGCATGCAGAGGAACATCAAAATCAAAGAATTATGGTTTTTATTCCGGTGCCTTCAATGTTAAACATTGCAGTCATTTTTTTCTGTAACTAAAGGCACTGTTTGACCTTAAAAGCAAACATTTTCTGTCAGGATTTCATCATATAACCTTTAGTGATCCCATCCTAATTCTGAATTCAACATCTCGTTTCATTCAAAACCAAACACGGATTTCAGCAGCAGGTCCTTTGGCTCGTTTTCTATTCATCCTGCTTTCATACAGAGATCATAAATAAAAAAATAAAAAACTGCATCATTTGGCTCATAAAAGTCCTCAGTTTGTTTACAGTATTCAACCTGAATAATTCATTTTGTTATATTTACCTTTGGTTGCCGTAGCAACCTGCATTAATTAGCTGTAAATTTGGGCAAAGATACTGTTTTCCACCACAGATTCACGGATCAGGGCTGATGGAGGACGAACGCCGAGCCTCGGGCCAAATCAGAGGTCCACAGCTAAATGTTTTATTTTGTTGTTTCATTAGTTCAACCTACATTCTGGATTCATTTGAACCTCTCAAATTTTACTGTTTAGGGCCTTTATATCAACTGAGATCATACATATTTTATTCTTGCAGTTCAAATATTTTGTCTTTGAATAGTTTTGGTTTGTTTAGCGAAACCAAATCCACCCGGCTTGGCTTTTCATCTGGAAGAACTTCTTTTCTCCGAGGTCCTGTCAAATGGTGGATTTTAAGATTTAGATCAAATAACTGCTCCACCATGTGAAATCTGGGAATTAAAAATATTTTAATATTTTTTGAGATCCCAGTGGTAACTATGAAAACCTTTTAATATCTCATAAGAATGAACCTCATATTCAGATTTAGAAACGTGAGTTAATGTGTTGGACCCTGAATGTGAACTTCACATGTCTAATCCAACTGCAGATCCAGTTTCAGCGAGTCCATTTAAAACACTTCACAGTGAAAATGTTCATCAGTGGGATGAAAGTTTCATTCCTGGACAATAAAATGTCACAATTTCATAAGTGATTGTTGTCATGTTTGGCATTTTTTCAGCTAAAGCCACCAAATTAGCTTCTGACAATTCATAACATCCATTTATTTAAATATGGAAAATCTGACAGTTTGACTAAAAATAAATATGATCTTTCTTTACATTTTTAACATTTTTCTCTCAAATGTTATGAGTTGTGTAATTAGTTAGAATCAAAATTTGAGACTCATACTAAATCCACTTGGTTCTTAAAGATTCTTCACACCTGATAGTGAATTTTGGACCAAAACTTTAACATCTGTTTCACTTCCAGTGGCTCTGGTTCTTTCTGCTCCGAGTCAAACCAGCCTGTTCCCCTCCTGGCCTGTGGGGGCGCTGCACCACGAACCACTGAAGAAAACAACTGAGCGCAACTTCCTCCTTCAAGACACGGAAACAAAAATGGAGTGGTGTCACATTTTATCAGTTGGAGGATTTCTCTGTTATGTTTGGTAAAAGAACACAAACCTTTTCACTCGCTAGCATTAGGCTAGCGGGTTTCTGTGGTCCACTTCCTGCCTTTGGGGCGGTCTCTGGTTCGCTTGGTATTCACATATATATTCAAACCACACCGGAGTTCACTTCAAGTGAACCGAGGTCTGCAGGGAGACCAGAGTTAGTTTTGTTGGTCGACTATGTATTCACACCTCCCCAACCGAACCGGACTAGAGTTGGATTAAAACAGATTAAACAGGACTGGTTGCAATGCTTCCTAAAAATGTAGTCAGAAATAAACATTTTCCTACAGATTATTCATAGATCATGAGATTGATTCATATTATTTCTCTACACTCATAACTGTTGGTGTTCCATTCATACATTTTTTGTTTAGTTTCATTCCCGGATGTTTGGGCTGGAATTCATTTTGCCAGCATCACTTTGTTCCATTATTTCAAAGCTCCACGGTTTGAAAGCAATCAGGAGGAAACAGTGCTTGAGCCCGGGGCGTTGCTGTTCACAGACCTCATCTCCACACACAGATACACCATTACACCTCCGGATTCATGGACAAGCTCCTCGCGCCGCTCTGAGAAATTGGCTATGAGTGATTATGCACAAACACCTAACGCCTGGGCATTTCCTGACAGTGCCAAACAATCTTCTTCTTCTTCTCTGTCTATTTGCAATTAATGATTGAATTTCAGCCACACAAAAAAAAATCTCATTTATGCTTTGTGAGCGTATCCCCAATACACACGGCAGCATGCACAGCAAAGCTTATCTCCAGCTTTTAGATTGGGGGGCCTATGGAAACAGTCTTGATTATTTCGCTCCTTCTCCAAAGCGTTGCTGTGTGCTTTGGGATTAGAGGCTTTCTGTGGCCGCTGCACTTGCACACTGACTGGCTGCAGGCGAAAGAGAGAAAGAGACTTCTTCTGCTCAATAAACCCCCCTAACCGTCCCCGTCCCTCCGCCTCCTCCAAACCGCCCTCCCCTTGTCAGACACACTAGCCAGTCCTGGGAGTATTACATCACCCTGATGTAATGTCCAACCAATCACAGCGCTGCGGCGTTAAAGCTTCCAGGATTATGGAAGTTAGTAGCTCAGACTGGGTAATGAGAGGGAGAGAGAAGGAGGCAGGGACACTACAAGCAACAATTTCAAATATTTTCACAAATAAACCCAGGATCAATTTTTCCACTGTGGCTGTTTATCCCTCAAACACAGAAATAGACCAACACCATGAAAACATGTTTTTGTAAATAGTGCTAAACATTAAAATGTAGGACCAACATCAACTATAATAATTAATTACGTAGATTTGCTTTTTACACTCAGAATTTCCAAGCTGGAATCTTTGTGTTGACGCGTTTCTGGTACAGCAGTAAATCTGACGCACAAGCTACATCCGCTAACAGCTGCTTCTCTAAATGTTGCTTCTAAATTGATCTGAAAAGACTATTGTTGTGTTCAAGTTGTGCTAACAGGAGTTAGCCTATCAGCGAAGCTATTCAAGCTAATGCTAACCATGAAGCAGGTAATGCTAATGGTAGCATCTACTGTTCACATTCGTAAAGAAGCTCCATTAATGGTCAGCACTTCCTGGAAACTTTGCTCCAATCTGATGGTTGAATAAAATGAATAACAAATTAAAAACAATAAAAAAAATGTTATTGTTGAGCTCAGATGTTTTTCTGTTTTATAGCTTAGTAGCAAAAAGGTTTTCTGAATTGAAAATGCAATTAATTAATGAACCACAGACTCTTCCATCCATTAACAGGATTGAACATTTTAATCCAGAATTTACTAACAGATTTAATCTGTTTCTTGTGTCAAAGGTTGCTTCATAGTAGGAGAAAGATAATCTGAGTAAATACAATATTTAATAAAAATAAACTGCCCTGAATACCCAGTGGATGCAGCAGCTCTACATCACAGTGGAGATTTTTGGTTTGATGAATGGTTTTCATTTGGACAGATGGGAAGGTTTTCAAGCATGAATGCTGTGAAATTTAATTCCAGATTTGGACTAGACCGCGCCAAAACCTTAACAATTACAATTAATCTACGATTTAAGAAGGGAAGCTTTTATTTTTCACATAAAACAGGGTTAGATCGTATCAAATTAAAATATGTTTGATGATCTGAAACATTTGCGAAATAAAAACCAGAGGAAATGTTTCCCGTTTTCAGCGCTCTGTCTCAAAAAGTTGAGTCAAGGTGCACTTGAACACCATTCCAGAGTTATTTTTATGTACCTGTCTCGATTTCAAAGGTTAAAGTCAGGAGAGGCAGCATGAGTCACTTCAGCAAATTCCCCACAACATTATATTTTCATCTGAAAGCTTCAAAGCCCCGGAGCTGCTTCAGCAAAGACGCTTCTTATCAGTCAGGGAGAAGCACAGAAATGTTATTTAGCCTGCTAGGCTGCAGAGAGGACATTCAGGTTGGAGGGGAAAAAACCTGAAATATCTGGCTCTGACAGGAAGCTGCTGCAAAAAATACTTCCAGTTTAACTGTACTTATATTCACCACAGTGACAGAGAAGCTTTTACTTCACTAAAGATGTCTTTAGGTAAACATGGACCTTCTGCAGCCTGAACCTGATCCACGTTTCAAACCCAGGAAAGGAATTACTGAACAAAAACATGTTTTATATTTTATATAATTCACTGTTTGTGTGGAAGTGTGGGGCAGTGTTTGCAAAACATACATAAATTAGATTTTTATTTTACAAAAGAGACGTGAGAGTCATAAATGGAGGCGGGTCTAGTTAAAGTAACGCTACTGCAACATATTGAAAGCAAAAAGTATCCGTCCAACAAATGACTCAAGTAAGAGTAAAAAGTATTTGGTAAAATCTCTACTGAATCAAACATGAATCATTTAATATTGAAAATTACATCATGAGACGAACAAAATATAAAGTTAAGTGGAAATGTTGGTATTTTAAGGACAAAATGACAAGAATTCATAAAAGTAACAACAAAATCAGGTGAATAAAAGGCAGATTTTATAAATTTATGCTTCTTTTAATTCAGGATTTATTTTAGTTGTTACATAAACTAGTGAAAGTTACTTTTGATTCACTGAAATAAAAAAATGAAATGAACCTGAACCTGTTTTATAATTATGACTCATTGAAAACGGATGTAAAGGTGTTTTTCTATGAGCTGCATCATCAGACATCGTCCGTCTGTCTGCCAGCGAGGGAGTTTCTATGAAGACAGATGAGTGATCTGAATGTTTTGTTACAATTTCCTTTATTTTCCTCACCGGCTCATAAAACTCTGGTCACTGCTTTTGGGATGTTTCATTTTGGTCAGATCATTTGATTACGACCACAGAACCGAAAAACTGAACAAAAACATTTCTGTTAAAAGGGCGACTCGATGCTGACTAACAGATCAAAACATCAACTGCTTAGTATTTAAAATTAGACGGACCAAAACATGAAGTTTTGTGGGAAATGTTGGTATTTTAGAGACCAAACTGACTACTTTTAGTATAAATAATATAATTACAAAAAATGAAAAAAATCAAGTTACTGCATAGTACAAATACTGCATAGTAAAAATACTACTGCAGTAACTTCCAAAAAGTTACTGCAGTAAATGTAACTAGTTTCTCCTGCCTCTCATAGAGGTTAATATTAAGTATATTTTTGATTAAGTTTAGTTTGCTATTCTGAATAATTACAAATTTGAGAGGATTTATTTAAGGATATTAGAGCAGAGGGGTTCAAGGAAAAGCACTCCACACTTTGCAGATTTTGTAATTCTTAACGATCATATATTAGTTTACACTCCTGCTCTACTTTTTGTGGACTTAAAATCCTTAAAAATAAACTAAAGTTTGTGGCGTCAACATGATGAAATATCTCCCCACAGTCACCTTGGAGGTCAGATAGTTTTCATGCCTCATGCTAACGGCTTCATTTTCATTTGGGTCATGGTTCGGCCGGGACCAGAGCCTCCCAGGTGGCCCGGTGTAAAGTGACCTCCTCCTCTTCATCCTGCTCCTCTTCCTCCTGCATCCCGAGTCGCGCCGCAGTCAGCTGGGAGGAACCGTCCCAGCAGGGAGTCCAGGCCGTCTGCACACTCAGCCATGTTTTCAAAGCGCTAAAGGTGAGGCGCCCAGGGAGCTCCAGTTATGTAAGCCACCTTTACTGAAAATTCATGACATGGCGGAGCAGCAGGTCTGCTGCCGCCCAGATTCCTGCACATTTCACTCAAACCGAGCTTTCACTCCGGCTTCGCTTTGCTCTTTTTTTACGCTCAGGAAATGCTGCAACGTGATCCGTGCTGCTGGTCATTAATGCACATTTTTATCTGAGACGGTTCTGGTTCCCCTGATGGATCCAGAGACTCATTTTTCCTTCTGACTGATTTTATGTTGGAAAACAAAACCAGTTTTACTTTTGATAAAAAGTTATTTTAATGAAACATGTCATTATAATTGATGTTGAGTTTGCTCTACTGAAGATTACCTTTGGGGTTCCTCAGAGTTCTGTGCCAGGTTCTAGACTCTTTACATTATGCATGAGTCATATTTAATGTATGAAATGATCTAAAATTTGAACAGATTATGTAACCGTTTGAAAGATAAATTTACACTGAAGCATGGTATAATCATTTTTAATATTCAGTAATTAGGTCAGTTTTAATGTTTCGTAAATAATTTGGAGTTACGTTCCACAGAAAACTGCAAATACTGAACAGTAGTTAGGTATAACTTTAAAAAATACACTAAAATCAGCTGTTTGTGGCAAAGCTAAATATCCAACTTTAAATTTAAATGTCCTGGAAAACATACTTTTATTTTACGTTGGTGTAACAAAAGCCAAATTCTGCAGCAAAATATACAATACATGTAACAAAAATACAAAAAACAGATTGGGAAAATGATCAGATGTAGACTGAAAGGCTGATGAGAATAAAACTTATACTTCTAGTAGGAGGAGAAAAAGTTCAACATATTTTTACTAAAGTAGAACTGAAACGAATCCATCCTAAAAATTACTAGAGTAAAACTGT
Organism: Poeciliopsis turneri; assembly: GCA_922788865.1. NCBI lineage: Eukaryota > Metazoa > Chordata > Actinopteri > Cyprinodontiformes > Poeciliidae > Poeciliopsis > Poeciliopsis turneri. Next base: position 218,859 of record CAKLNU010000052.1, read on the forward strand.
GTTTGGTAAACAGTTTACTCAAGTACTGAGTAACTGATCAACTTATCAATCATTTAATATTTAAATCTCACATCATCACACAGACTAAATATAAAATAACTGGAAGTTTTTGTAATTTAAGGACAAAAATGACAATAACTAACCTCAGGCAAAATAACACTTTTCTAAATTAGTCTCTTTTGATATAAAACTTATGAAACTTTATCCAAAACTGCAGACATACTTCATAATGAAGTTACTCAAGTGTAAGTAAAAAGTTCAGCGTAGTAAGAATACTTATAAAAGTGAATGTAACCCAACTCTAATAAAAGTTCATTAGCCTCAACCTGGAAATTCTGCAATTAACTAAGACCTAAAATTGAGATTATTAAATGTAAATGTGTTTAAGACTCTGCAGAATCTCTGGTCCATCACTGATTCACTTTACATGATACCTTTTCCACATCTTCTTCCCCCCAACCGCCTATTGTACCGCAGCACAAACACACGCACACACACACGCATGCCTACACACGCGCACACACGCCTACACACGCATACACACACACACGCACACACACGCCTCCTTCCACCCTGCAGGCACAGACAGCTTCAGACAGCAGAGCAGAACCAGCATCAGCAGTTTGCTTCGTGTATGACGACCACAGCAGCACATTGAGTTTGTCACCAGGAACGCTGGAGGGAAGACTCACACGTCATGAACCTGTTCGGACACACTGCAGGGAAATCAGAGCGCGGTGCGGCCGCATCACTCTGAGGATGATGAAACGCTGATGGGATGGCAGAAGGCAGCTCGCTGCAGAGAAAAGCTCACTTCCAGAATCAATGGTCCATATCATCCACGCTTATTTGCACTCGGGCCGTTTAATAAAACTGCAGCTTGGTCAGTGCTTTTGCTTTTTCTCATGGTGGGTGGGTGAGTGGAGGCTTCATGGCGAGTCGATAAGGTGCCTTACTGAACAGATCAGGATAAATCTATGCCCTTCACAACACGTTAATTACATTTTTTACCCAAAATCACTTAGATTGTGAGAATTTAATCTGCTCAGTTCTTTATATTTTCATCAGTTTTAGGGCGTCCTGTCACTTTAAATCCAAATAAGCTGCTGCTGGCCACACCCTCCAACTCAACACACAGCTATACAACTGTATATCTTTGAAAAGCATTAGGAGAGCCTCCTGCACAACCAGCAAGAACATGGCAAGCAAGTGGTTTCTGGATGGTAAGTCAACAACTAAACACTTGTCTTTTCCTGAAGCCATTGTACAGTGCACACAGTGCTCTATACAACCAGCTGACCCAAAGTGCTGGAGCTCTATTTTGGTTGCTAGGTAACAGACTGGGCTAACGGTGCAGCACCTGCTGATTTCTGACATTAATTTTATAAGCAGTTCACCAAAATACATCAACTTATTGCCAAAAACCAGTGGGATGTTTTCTTTGTTTATTTTTGTTTTAAAACGGGAAATGAAACTCAAATGGGAGAACAAAAAACTACAAAATATGAATTCTGCTTTAAGGTGGAAAAGTTTGGAGCGGTACTGAACTTATCAACTTAAAGTCAGAATTATTGAGCCATCGTAAATAACTGTTTAATCATCCAGTTTTCTCCTTCATGAAGAGTTTTTTGTGTGCAGTAATCTGATGCTGCTTTTTTCTTGTTATTATTAAACATTATATACATCAACCCGCCAATAGTAGCAATGGAAATTAGCCACACAGCTATAATACAATATGCAACGTCAAATTCGATCAAATAAACTTGAAGCACTCAACAAAATGATCTTAATGGTGGCTGTGAAACAACAGAGTGTTTCATGGTTTCATCAGTGGCTTCAGGTTTCTGTGGGGGCGGACGCTGAGGAAACTCTACCTGCTTCACCTGACACACTTCGTACCCGTCCTGCTGCCTGGAAGCGTCCACACATCAGCTTTTTTTTAATTTGCTTTCCCATTTGAAGCTCTGCCAAATGGGTCGAGGCCAGAGGAAACAGCCAGTCTTGGTTGAACGCCTGCTTCCTCTCATTCAGCTCCAGTCTCTCCTTCTCTCTCTCCGTCTCTTGTTCTCACTGTTTTCTCATCCTTTCTGGCTCTTCGCTGTCAGATCAAGCATCCGCCCGCTCCCTCTCCCTTGTCTCATTCCTCTCGATTCGGAGCACACAATCATATTTGCTGTGCAATATGTGCAACTTTGGATTGCAAAACAGGTAGAAAAATGAGACATCCAGCAGCCGGGCCGTCTCATTAGAAATATATATTCAAGTCATTCTAAGCACATCTTTCACATTTTACATGCAGGGAGAGAAGGAGGGAGGAAAGATTAATGTAAATCTCAAAATAAGGAAGACATTAATATTTCATTAGTGGCTCTTTTTTCTCTCTGAGTGACAGAGGAGAGGAGATAGTGACTGATTTAATGATTTTAGTCTGGTTTCTCGCTCTCCTCCTCTCTCGGAGTGTTGCTGCCTCCCCTGGTTCCTCACTCAGCAGATGGATTTAGGCTAGTTTTTTTTTTTTTTTTTTATGAAATCCTCACAGAAGCAGCTGCACATAATTACAGTCAATTCTTCCTTATCTCTCAAATTAAAAAGATTAGATTATTTGTGAAAGAAATGTATGCAGCTTCCCTCAGCTGATACATAGCTGGGAAATATGCATCATATCCAATCACAAACACCAGCAGGCACACATTTTAACCAGCACTGTGCAGATAGCAACTTATTTCATTTCAGGCCTTATACTATGTCAGACTACAACATTATCTTGATGGAAGTGTCTGTTCTGAAAGAGTATCTTGCCCGTGTTGCTACTTACTCAGAGTCCCACTCTGAGTGTGGATACGCTGAATAAAGTCTGAGCCATGAATCAGCAGCTGGAGCTTTGGATCTTTGTGTGACTTCCTCCGTATCGGTGTTTCAGATTGCCTCTTGCTTTGGCCCGATAAGGCCCGGCCAGGTAATCTGATACACTGCTCTGCTCTGCTGCTGCTGCTCCACAGATCTTTGAGCTGTTAACATTTCTGTGTTGTCTCCAATAATAAGAAAGCAAAACAATACCAGGACACTGAGCAAATGCAAAGTGGGTACAATAAGCTGCAGGTGCTTCCAAGTAAATGAGAATATAATTGAGAGGTTGATTTATTTATTTAAACATGAATAAAGGATGCTTTTCACCAGATTTAGCTTGAGCTAATTTTCATCTGGAGTCTCTGACCAGGACTGTTGGCATGAATTGAAATGTTGTCACTTCAGTTAATGCTAACACTAAAGTTATTGTTTAAGCTAGCACAGCTAGCCGACTACAGCCTGAGCAGTTAGTCCGACTAATTAGCCAGTTAATTAGTCGGACTAATTAACTGGCCCGGCCAGTTAATTAGTCCGACAATATTGAATATTGAATATTCAATATTCAATATTGAATATTGAATATTCAATATTCAATATTGAATATTGAATTAATAACCCATATCAGCTGGATGTGACAAAAAACAATAATATTCTGTCTAATAACCACAAGAAACGCCTGAATGAGATGCTGACGTCGCCTCTAATGGCTGAATTATGAATGTAAGTCATGTAACTGTTTGATTTTTAATAACTGGTTTTTGCAAACGTAAAACATTTTTTTTCAACATTAGCTGAATAAAGACAGATTTGCACACATTTGCAATGAAAACACAGCTTGAGATTATTTGAACATTGTAAGATTTTTTAAATCTGGTCAAATTTCCTAGAAAAAGAAAACACATTTTTCCCTCAGGTTTGTTGTTCTGTGAGCAAACATCTTTATATTTCCAGTTTCTTCAGGCGCTGATTCTGCCGTCCTATTGGATAAAAAGGAGCATAAATCCGTATTTAGTGGCTTTCATCGCCACTAGTCTGGGTTCACATGCACCAGTCTGCTGGGGCCGTTTTGCCCAAGGACTTTAGGCCTGTCAGGTTAATTAGTGACTGTAAATTAGCAGCAGGTGTTAATGTGTCTGAACCTGCTGTTGGACCAATGACCCGTCTGAGAGCCGGGATAAAAACGGTTAAACCATCACTGTGCATCAGTTGAACTAAAATCTGACTGTTTATGAAATATTTTACTGAACTGTTACACTTTTTTGTGTTCTTTCAATTTAAAGACTTTCTTTTAGTGACTTCCTGTTCTGTAAACTGATCATATGTCAGTTTGAAAAGCGGGAGCTCCATCAGTGGAGGCGACTTTAGCAGGAAAATGATCAGTGACAGAAGATAATGCAATAATCTGCTGTGATTGAACTACAGAGGAAACCCGCGTGTTTGGAGGCAGCCTGATCTCGCTTTCATATTTAATAATGACACCTCTCGCTTAATTCCCAGGGGTTTAATTTTAAAGCTATAATATGAGCTTGTTCCATAATTATGTGGCTGATATCCATGTAATTAAATTACGAATCCAGACAGAAACGGTGTAGTTTACATCGTGGAGCAGCTGTTTGTTTCGCGCCGCCTCACATGTGCAGAAACTTTCACGATTTGCAGTTTAATCTGAGCAGATATTCATTTAGAGGGAATCAGGCAGGAAAACTGAAAACGAGCAGCTGTGAGTTTATTGGATGTGTGTCAAACAGAAATCCTGATACATGCATGTTTTCTTTATTTTTTAGGATGTTTCTGTGATGCAGCAGGTCAGAGTTATAATCATCCTGCTGGAGCATTAAATGGGTAGAATGTACTGATCAGGCCTGAACCTTCACAGTCACATAAAGACAGTTGCAAAGTCAGCCTTCTATCACCTGAAGGACATTTTAAAGGCCTAATGCAGCAACAAGATCCATGAGTTTATCTTTAACTGATTACTGCAGAGAAAAACTGTTATAAATCACTGAACGGCTTAAAGATCAAAGATAAAAATATATTTGATTCGTATTTGCTTGATGATTTCACTAAATTGTGCTGTTTATTGCTTGTTTCGTTATTGTTTACTGGATGCACTTTGAACTGCCTGGTTCCTCAAACGTGATCTACAAATAAACTTGACTGATCAGTGAAACCAGCAGAGTTGAAACAAAAGAAAAACCCAGAAATACCAATTTATCATATCCAATCAGTTAATTAATCATCCATTCATCACCCAGGTAAAAATGGTGGCTCACTTTGCTCTCAGATCGCAGGTTTCTGTCGGCTCTGAGTTTCTCACAGTAAATTTGGAAGGATTCATTTATCAGAATCGTCTCCTCTGGATCCAGTTTGTTCTTCCTGAGGCTAACGCCGTGTCTGCTCTTAACACTCGGCTTGGTTTATTCGGAGAAAACTCAATAGCTGCTCTGCTGCTCGACAAATCACTTTACTCTCACTCTTCTTCATTGGTTTATGTCATAGAAAGTACACCTGACTCTGCACTTTGGCCTTTGTCCTTCCTCCAGTCTGTTGAGGCAGAGCTGCATATACTGAGGAGGCGTTTTCATAAAATATACATTCTGCAAAGATTAGATGATTTATTGTCATGACCAACATGCAGAACCCAGTGCAGGTTTTGGATACATGACGGTTTACACAAATGATTGCACATCATGTGATGTGGGAGGTAAAAATCCTGACTGTGACTGTTTGTGTTTCCAGTTTTTTCAAAATAGTTTTTGTCCCCTGGATATTTTGGTACCTGAATAAAGTTTGACCTCCAATAATCTAATGCAATGTAGTATTATCTAATATGTGAGTTATGGAATTAATTCATCAAGAAGAGACATAAACCTAAAGCCTGTGGTAAATACAAACAAAACGTTGAAAAGCATTGATGGGTGTTTTGCTGTTTTGAATTGAATTGAGATGAACTGAATCGATATGAGGGATAAATTTGTCATGTTCGTCTCAAAGTAACGACAAATTAAAGTGTTTTTACAGCGACGGGAATTCTTTAAAAAATAAATCAGTAAAAAGTATTTATCGCTTCTTTACAGTTGTTCTAAATCCATTAAAAGGTTTACACATTAAGATCACAAAAGCAGTTTTTCTTTTTCTGATTCCTGCTGCTGTTACATGAAATACCAAACAATCTTTGAAATACTTTCTTTCATGTTTGCTTTTCAGTTTCTCGTCACCTTCGCTGCTTTCTACAAAGGCCTGCTGGGATGTTTGGACTCATCGCTTCCCATGAATTATGAGAAGTGCAGCAAATAGAAAAGTCTGCTAATCAAATGTTTCTTTTCCGTTAATGAAATGTCTCTGCCCTTATCTGACTCCCTTATGATCCATACGGTAATGTCTATTACCGAATTTGCCCCTCTCCCTCTTTTGGCCCATCTTCCTTATCTAAAATTGTGTTGTGAATTTGGCACAGTGAATGATTATGCTTATCGACCTGCCCGAAGACTGCGTATTAAAATTTTGTGGCATGATTAGCCCATTTATCTATATAATTGGATTGGAGTTTGCGTATAACTGTGTGTGTGCGAAAGCTGCAGATTTAAAGGACAGTTAAATAAATATGAAGGAAGATGCCTAACAGAATTGTGTTTTAGATTAATGTCATTTGCATTTAATCAATAGTTCCACCCTTGATTTTTTTTTTTTAGTCCAATCAAGTTCTGGTAGCCGATGAGATTACTGGAAACAACCTTGGGCCTGGTGTAAAATGAGACAACGCAGAGTTTACCGTGCAGGGATTAGTGTCACGAGATGCAGGGATTTACCAGGCACAACGTGAAACTGCAACACAATGCACTACAACGTGATTCATGCAAACATCCCAGGGCTGTTCACCACTTCACTACAATCAAATTATGGACAATATATAATCCACAGTTAAACTATAGCTAATAAACTAATAGAAATAATAATACTGCAGTTGTTTAGCATACAGTTTAAACCAGTTATTTACACAAATAGCATAAAAGATCAGATTTTTTCTCTCAGGTTTGCCTGGTTTAACAATAAACTGCTCTAATGTTTGAATGTTTTCTTTTTTTATGTCGTTGATCCAGTTGAGATTTTTTTTTCTGAGCAATTACTTTTCTTTTTGTTGCTAAATAGGTTTGCAAGTGCATTGAAATGTTCCTAATAAAGAGGTTAGTTTTTTAATGCACAGCCGTTTTATAGATCATTTTTATGTTTATATTATGTTGTTTTCAACAGAAAAGCATGAGCAGGTTTTACTTTACGATGTTTAGAGATAATCTGACGTCTCCATTTTGTTTTAATCTGTCAATTTAAGAAGAATTATACGCATCAATATATTTGAAAGAACATTTTATCAGTAATTCATGACTTTGCTTACAGTACAGTAAACAATGGATTCTCAGAAAATTGTTTTCAAATGATGATTTCATTCATCAAGGCAACAATGCTGTCCATGTCAACCTTATTCTACACACAGTTATTTTTCCTGTCTGGCAGCATGAAGCAAACTTCACACATCTCAAAAAGCAACAAATCAGGTCATAAACTGAGAAAAATCAGGAACGGACAATAAAGTCCCTGATAATCTGATTGCAAAGTTATTTCTGCAGCTCTGGCTCTTCAAAAACCTTAAAGACAAACATGAGAATCGTTTTGGAAGGTTTCACCTGTATGATGTAAAAATACTACAAAATTATCAATATTTGTTTGAGTTTAAGTGCAACAGTAGAAACAAAGTTTAGGTTTCTGCTGTTTTTGCTACTTTGAGATGATAATCGTTTAAAGTTATCGGAACGGAAGAGAAGAAAGTGGATCGGTGCATTCCTGGTGTCTGGTAGGTAAAACATGAAGTTGGGCTTTTAATCTAAACACACCTTTATTTATGCTCACACACACACACACACGCACACACACACACGCACACACACACACACACACACACACACTCTCTCTCTCTCTCTCCAGACTAGCTTGAAACACAAAGTAAAGAAATTTCATTACTTCTCCAGAATTGATTGGCTAATGTTTTTTTTCTCAAATCAATAGCACCTCACAGTTCACTAATTGGATTACTTGTTTTTTCCTGGAGGATGCCCAAATACCAAGATAATAAGACTTGTTTATGAAATTGTTACCTTGAGAGAGGAAGAAGATGCCAGAATCTAATGAACCTGAATTTGTTTCTCTCTCAAAAACCTTCTGTAAAAAAATTTAAAAAACAAAAACATAGGATGAGCGTTGCTATGAATGCCAGCGTCTGGGATATGAATAGCCTGAAAACTAATCATTAATGAAGCCGTCCTTATTGAGGCTGCTATAAGGACAAGCCTGCCGAGTGTTTATTAATCAGGGAATAATAAGTAATCCGTGAACATTAATGGAAATGGATGAGACTAATGGATGACGCCTGCACTCTTCCCACACTTAAGCCTCAGACTTCATTACTGACGAGGAGATTAGTGGCGGCTCCACCTGCGAGCGCGCGCCCACGCCGACACCGCCGCTCTTCTCCTGTGACAACATGATGGAGCGCTGTCAAGCAGCAGCCTATGTGTAATTAACAGTATCCTCTCCGAGAGGCTGCTGAGAGCAAAATGAGCAGACATCAGATAAATCATCTGCTTTCTCCACTGCTTCCATCTTAATATGACATTTCTCTGCAGTGTCGTCAGCTCTGGTTGAATACTCGCTTCCTGTGCCCTTTCTCTGCTGATGCTGGATGGATTTTCATTTCATCCCTCAGTTCGCCAACCGTGGAGACCGCAGCCGGCCACGGCGTGTTAGGGCCGTGGAACAGGGAAAAACAGAGGAATTCCTGAAAAAAATCATAAAAATTTGTGGGAAAAACTCAAACATTTTGAGATTGATGTAAAATATTTTCTAGAAACAAATCTTGGACATTTCCAAGATTTTTTACTGAAATTGACTTCAAATTTTCTAAAATTTTTAAAGAAGATTTTTTACTTTTCAAACAGCAAAAGTTTTTTCTGTCAAGAAAATTTTCAAGATTTTTGGAGGAAATTTATTCTTTTTTTCTAGAAAAACTTGTAAAATTCAGAAAACTTCCAAAAGTTGAACATTTTCAACATTTGAAACTCAGAAATATCCAAAGAAATGTTTTGCATAAATTTCCAAACTTTTCTAAAGCAAATGTTTGAATTTCCAAACTCAGAAATTTCAATCTTTTTTACAGCAATTTTGAAAATAACAAAAACTCAATTTCTAAATTTCTGGTTTTTTTTTTACATTTTGATTTTTCAAACTCAGAAAATATTCTTTTTTTTTTTTCTATAGAAAATTTCTGAGATTAATCTCAAAATCTTTTGGTGGAAATTCACTCTTTATTTTTCCACAGTGGCATTTATATGGCATCGTACACTTCACTCAAGTGTTGCAGCATAAAGTTCATTTCCCCGAAACCCTGAAATGTCATTTAGCCACACTCCATGCGCACATTCCCCAGCCTCACCATACATCATCTGGATCTAATGTAGGCCAGGGAATTCAGGGATATTTTCTGAAATGCTCAGATTGCGTATCGTTATCACATCAAGCAAAGGCTGGAGCACTTAGAGGAGACATGACAATACAAAGTTCTCCCTCCTGCACTATAACATGCTCTGTGAAAGTGATAAGAGTGTCTGATCATGCATCCCAGCGTTTTATATCAGTCTCCCTATAATGGATCCCCCGATGACTCTTTGTGGCTGCATTATTTAGATGGAATAAAACGCCGGAAGGAAGTGTGGAAGGAAACTGGGATTCAATGTTTCATAAATGAGGCAGTGTGACTGTCTAAATGCTGACTGAAGCCTGCAACAATGTCAGCAGCAGCATTTTTACCCTACCTGGGGAGTTATTAGGTGGAGAGAGCTTCGGCTTATTTCGAGGCTGTCAGTGAAAGTGGTGAGAGTCTGAGCAAAAAGATTTGATCTGGAAATCCTTTATTTCTATTCAAGAGTCATTCTGATTAATCATCCAATAATAGCACTCAAGTACACTGCAAAAACTCAAAAAGTTGGATTTTTGTATACGTTCCAGTGCAAATAACTTGGTGTACTTGAAATAAAACCAAACAAACTCAAAAGTAACTTTTAGGATCTCATTTTAACTCAGAAGTTTTTTAATATTCATTTAAAAAATCACAAATTATTTCATTCATTCCAAGACATTTTTCCCATACTGTAAGTTTAAAAATGGAAATAGTCTAATTTTAACAATATTAAGAAATGAATGACTTGAATCAAACTCCTACATCTTTCTGACTTTGAAGTTGGTACATGTTCAATTAGACAAAACTCATTTTCACCAGAAACTAGATGGAAAATACTAGAGCAGCACAACTTCAACATATTTTTACTCAAGTAAAACAAAGAATCTATACAAGAAATCACCATGTTCTGATTCTGAAATGTGGTGTACAAGAAAAAAAAAAAAACTTTAAATCTGCAGAATATTTTCAGAAATGATTGTTACTCATTGATGATTTCCATCATCAGTGTTTGCTACTTTTTCTTACTATTATTAAAAATCATAAACATTAACTTAGCAAAGCTAGAGATGGAAATTAGCCATTAAAACGTGATGTCCCATTTATAAAAAGACTTGAAAATGACTAACGTGGTTCTCAAATAACAGAGTGTTTCTGTCTTTTACTGAAGTAAATACAGAAAATCTGGTGGGTGTGGCCAGATTTCTGTGGCCACTGATTCATGTCACTTCCACTTTATTGGAAAAGAAAGAAGATTTTGATTTTAGTCACTCCGTTGCTCTCAACTCATGACAAAGCTGTACAACAAATGCTATTGTTCTGAATCAAGCGCAATATTTGTTTAAGGTTCAAAGAGAGCAAAAGGAAACACTGAGAGCGTCTGACAGAGCGTCAGCAAGCTGATGTGCCCAGGCTGAGCCAAACTCAACTTTTCGGAGCCTTATTCTTCTGTGCGAGGCGCTGGCGTCAGGCCACAGACGGAGGGATCTCCAAAATGCCAGGGATCATCATGCTGAGCCATTTTTTCCGCCTTTCTTTCTGTCATGGCTGTCGCCAGCGAGCAAAGCAGACCCCAGAAGTTTCCATCATCAGCTCAGACCCCGGGGACAGAAGAAATCACATTATATCAGCTGTCACACAAACTCGCTGTCAAGGTGTGGTGGAGACAGTGCACATCAGCTCTGGTGTGATACCCGAGACCCAGAATACCTCAGACGCTTCTGCTCAGCCCCCGGCTAGAACCGAGCTGCGCTTCTAACAAGTGAGACACATTTCACAGCGATTTAAGGCAGAGAAACACCTCTCTCATCTCGTTTGTACCTACAAAGCCCCTGTGTCTTAAAAACCAGCGCGCGGAGATGGCAGTGGGTGTAGTGAGTTCAGCGGAAGGGATATGCAATTTAGTTAGCCTTGTGTGCACTTCAGGCACTTCATCACGATTTGATAAAGAGGGTTTCATTTCAGCAGCGACTTGCCCCTCTGCAGGTTAGCTATAAGAGGAGCTGCCTATCAAACCTGAGCGCTGGATGATGAAACCGCAGAGCAACACTGAATGAAGGAGAGCTTAGCTGTCATTGTGCTTGTTCAGCACACAAACACACACACACACACACACACACACACACACACACACACACACACACTGCTACTCTGTCCACTCTGTGTTGTTGGCCTTTACACTGCAGAAACACTAAATCTTACCAATATAGTGAAAATATACTTGAACAGTTAAATCAAGACAAAACCTTTCAGCAAGATATTGGCGCTTGTTTTAAGTCATTAATATTGATAAAAAAGTAAAAAGTAGTATTTCACTAATAACATGGTAAAAATATCTTAATATAAGTTAAATAATCTGCCATTGAAACTATAACTTTTTTATATATTGTGGAATTATTGGCTTAGAACAAGCTAATTTATCTTGCTGAAAAGTTACTTGTAGCTTATTTTTGTCTCATTTCAAGTGTACTATGTTATTTAAACTAGAAACCAGACTCAAAATACTTTGTAAGATTATCTGCACAATTATACAACCATACAACTTTGAAAAGCAGAAGAGGAGCCTCCTGCACAGTCAACAAGAATGCAACAAGTGGTTTTTGGATGGTAGGTCAACAACAAAATACTTGTCTTTTCCAGCAGCCATTGTACAGCGGTAAAACCAGCTGACCAAATGTGCTGGAGCTCAGCTTGGGTTGCTAGGTAACAGGATGGACTCACCTTTACCAGGGAATTTCTAGGTAGGTTTAACATTACATTGTTTTGTAAGTCCAAATATTCTGTTTAGGAGGCAAACAGATGAAAATATCAAATGAATTCCCAAAGCAAATGCATTTATTGTTCATTATCATAATTGTGTGTAGTTTATGTGTCCATGTTGTTTGTTGTTCAGCCTGTTCAGCAGGTTATAGCTGTTAATAACAGAGTGGTTTTCATTGTTATGCAGTGTGTTAGCAGAATAAGTTGAGTGGCGGCTCGACGTGCGTTGGACCTCTGGCTCCCGCGGCGCCACCGGCCCACCTCGCCCTCCTGAACAACCCGACAGGAATCGGCAAAAACAGACCCCCACTCTCCCAGTCCACGGAAAGAATCACAAATATGCTGAAAAAAGTTAGAGGTGAATCTTTCCTGAGCACTGAGTTTTAAAGTGTTGGTGACGAATAAAGCTGACAGATCCGAGAGCAAGAGCTGTTCAGCACATTATAAAGGATATATACTCATTAACAAGAAATATATTCTCATTAAAGAGGGAAAAACAATTTCTGCATTCACACATTTGTTCTGCTTCAGTTGCTGCAAACGCATTTTTATGCTGAAAATTATTCACACCAGTTTTTATATGCAGTAATTGTGAGGTGATAAATTATCACCCTGGAAACAGAAGATGCAGCTTGTTTCCTATGTATTCAAGTAAGGTTGTATTGTATTATTTATCCAAGTTAAGTCAGTTTTATCATAAGGCACAATGCTTTAATAAACTCTTTAGTCAAACAGAAACAGAGCTGGCTGGCGCGCAGCTGTGCTGAGGCTCCATCTGTAACATTAGGAAGTGAAATTTGCCGCGGATGATGTAGTGGATGGCTTCGTCGAGGTACTTGACTGTACATTAATGATGTTTTTTCTCATCCTAAAGGAAAGTGTAAGGTTGATTAGCGCCAGCTCATTATGAAGGGGATGGTGCAGCTCTGGCCTCGTTTTTCCTCCATGCTGCTGCAAATTAAATTGATCCCATGCAGCACTGAAAGCTCACATCTCGGCCTTGGTCTGCATCTGATGAAATGCTACGAATGTAATGGGAAATGTGTGGTCTGAACGCGCGTGTGTGTGTGTGTGTGTGTGTGTGGGGGGGGTACAGCAGGGGAAGAAGGATTTCAAAAGAAAGAGAAAGAGAGGAGTAAACAGTGAATGAATCAATACGTCCCACCTCACTCTGAGCTGTTAAGTGAAAGGGAGAGGAAAAGTGAAAAACGATCAAATCGCAGGACTGTAAATATTTTCCTTACAACTGGATGCTGCACAGCGTTTCTCTGTAGGCTGAGGAGAAAGAAAACATTTTTTTGTGTAGCAATCCTCTTCTGGTGACAAGTACATGTGAACATCAAGAAGTGAGAAGAAAGGAGGAAAAGGTTGAGCGCTCTGTCCTCTACTGGAGGAGATCAACTGTCTCAGACTTCATGAAGGTCTGATGGAGCAGAGATCAACTCCACTCTGAAGCTCCTCCTGTTTTCAGTCTGAAAGCAAAGTTCTCAGTCTGCACTGCAAAAACACAATATCACTACACCAAGTTCTGTTGGTGTAGTTTCTAGGATAAATATCTTAGTACATCTAAAGTAAGACAAAATTAACTTACAAAAATTTTTTAGCAAGATAAAGGAGTTTGATTTAAATCAATAATTCTTAAATATTGATAAAGAAACATAGTTTCACTTGGGGAGGAATGTTTTTTCTCAAGTGAAATTATCTGTCAGTAGAAATACTGCTCTTATCAACAGAAAGGAATTACAGACTTAAAACAAGCTCCTATACCTTGCTGAGAAGTTACCTGTAAATTAGTTTCGTCTTCAAGTGTACTAAGATTTTTTCACTAGAAACTATATAAAAATAAATAAATACTTAAGACGTTGTGTTTTTGCAGTGCACATGGCAGCTGCTCAGTGCAGTTAGTCATTTCTATTAGCTGCACTATCATCTCAAACCAGTCTGGCCATTCTCCTCTGACACCAAAAATGCCATTTCAGGTGTTTGCTAATTGCCGCTCGCTAGTCTGAAGGAGCTGAGATCAATGATGTCAAAGACATGCATCAAAGAACCAAAGCAACTCTCTGGATTCTGGTGAGCAAATGGCACAATAACATGATCAAAATAACACCGCCCGCATTTTATGTCAGATTTTATTGTAACAGGCAAATGATGGGATGTGCCTAATAAAACGGCCACAAAAGTAGAACTTTCATCAGACGGTGCAGCCGACTGTTGTTGCAGAAGAACTTTCTTTAGCATCTACAACTCTGAAGAAAACACAGTTGTAAAATATGAGTTAAAATTTCCTCTGGTATTAATAAAGTATTTTTTAATTGAATTAAACTGTAAATAACTCCTGAAATCTGCTCCTCCTCCATTCAGCCCCGGATGATGCACAACGGTTCTGTCATCCAGCCTGTGTTGGACAGTTGATGAGCAGCTGAGACAAAGAAAGAAAGAGGTGAAGTAGAAATACTGAAATAATAATTGAAGCAGGTGAAAAAGCGAAAGCGTTGCCGGCATGAACCAATGAGGTGTAGAGTTTCAGGAACTAGCGGCTACATTAGCCTCCAGGTGGAGAAATGACCCGGTGTTTCTGTACAGGTGAACTCATAGCAGACGCTCATGGAAATCCAGCGGCAGAATGTCAGGGATGGTGTTGAGTGTCGCTGTGGAAGAAGTGCAGCTTTGGGATTCCTGACCAAACCGTTTTTTATTTCCTCACTCATAATAAAGAAAGCGGCATTTCTCTACATCAGCGTTTTTCCTTTTCAACAAACTTAGATCTGTGGTATGAATTTGTTTTGACTTTTATTTACTTTGTCAGCAGAGCAGAAAACAATGAAATACAGGCAGAAATGCGTGGAAGGTGTCGGAGTTGGAGGAAGTGATGTCGCATTCTGTTTCCCAACCTGATTGATTGATTGGCCTCCATGTTTATACTCATAAACACCGACTGTCTATCAAAGCAGCTCAGAGAGACACATTCTGCTCAGAACCAAAATTAGCAAGTCCATAATGACCGGGAAGTGAAGCCTCTGAGGCAAGAAGAGATCAGATTGAACTCCATTACCAGTCGACCGAGAGAACGCCCAGCATGACTCACACCTGGCTGCTCCGAGAGCCCAAACCGGCCCAGACGGCCCCGACAAACACACACAGCCCGACCAGAACCTGCTCTCCATCACAATTACAGCAAACCCTGACTCTGGGTCTGTTCTGCATTCATAACTGGAAGCTTTATTCAGAGAGAACAAACAGAATCACACAAACATCGATGAAATATCGGCGCTGACTGGAGGGAAAAACTTAAACCCTTTAGACATGTTGCCTTTACTTCTGTCTTTTATTTGGATCTTCATTAGTTGCAGTTCCCTCCATCTGCTCTGGTCCGCACATAAACAACTAAAAATTCATAACAAATGTAGATGAGGTAGTATTTTTGCAAAGGATTATGAAAAGTCACATTTTGGTTAAAGGATCCAAACTGCGAGAGAAACAATCAGTGATGATTTAGTTTGAGACAAAACATTTTCCCATGTTATGAAACTCTGCCAGCAGCACTTTTATCAAAATTCAAGAATTATTGACTTGAAATGTTAAGTTTTTTATCTTGTAACTTTTATTTTGCTGAAAAGTTACAAGAAAGGCTAAACTAAACAAAATTACATTAGAAGATTTTGTGGTTTTTCAGAGCAAATCCCACAAAAACATCTTCCAGTTTCTGTAAACAATACAAAATGAATGTAGAAGTGATTGTCTTCATAATTACAGATTAAATGTTAAAAACAGTAACAAGTAATTAAATCCTTTATGGGTTCAGTGCAGTACTGGCAGAGTTAGACAGCATTTAATCATTCTGCACATGTGCAGCAACCATGAAAGTCTTATTTAGGGATGTTTTCACTCTGGAAACCTCAAAGTTATTATCACATTCATGCCTGAATGTCTCATCAGGATACAGCCCTTTATTCTCCACTTCATCAACTTCTAATGCTTCCTCTAATCCAAAGTCACCAGCAATGTAGGTCCGTTTTAGTTATTCAATTAACTAATGAAAAAAATGTCTTATTAACAGCTAATCAAGGATCATCATTAAGTGGGAATTTAACAGCAATGTTGCCCCCCTTCCCACCCTAAACTGATCATTAGACATCCACCGACTCAGTCGCTGCGGCTTGCAGAGCGTTTTATCAGGAAGTGTTGCTTGAAGCCAGATCGGATCAGAGAGCAGCCACCAGTACGACGGCGCAGAGCAATCAAGGATCTCAGAATCGTAACAGACCTTAACAATGCCATCCAAAAGTGTGCTTAATGATGTATGGCCCCTTTTGTTTCGCATATTTATTTGATATTCATGAAGTGTCCAAGCACACTTACTTGACATGCGTCTCAATAGAGATGAATTATTTAGAGGTCTTTTCAGTGATGCAGTTGAAAAGCAGCTTCGTTAATAATGAAGCAGTCTGTGTACTCTTATAATTGTGTTATTTTCCCTGGAAAGTTGTGTGCACCAGCGCTCATTCTGCCTTTTGTTGGGTGGCTCTATGATGGACGCTGGCCAGCAAAGCTTGTTCTTTAAATGGTGAAACTTTGCAACACGACGGGGATTTGTCAAGTTGCTTCACTACAAGCTGACACACAGTCAGCTCAAAGAGATTTGGTTTTGTTTGAACGAGCCGCGCTGTCCTGACGGGTTCATGATGTGGATAGAAATTTATTCATGTTCTGAACACTGCGAAAACACGTCTCATCAATTACGTCTGGCCTACTTTCTAGTGTCCATAATTAGTAGATCTGGAATAAAACAAAACTGACTTAAAAGTAACTTTTCAGAAAGATTGAGGATGAAAGTTACAAAAAAGCAAAATAAAACATGAAAGCAACAAAAGATGTGAGCATTGGTATGTTCATGCATGACTCTGGTTGCTCTTGAAGGAAAGTTAAAACTTCACTCCATGAAGTGCTTTAACTCACAAAACATTTCAAAATAAACCGTTCTTACTGGCATCATGATTTCAATCATTTTATGATTTTTCTGTTTGTCTCCTCAGTTGACACCACTATAAGGGTGAAACTTAAGGAATTTGTTTCTGAAATGGCGCCGCCATCTTTGTTTCTGTGTCCATCCATCCATCCATTTTCCGTCATCCTTCTCCCTAACGGGGTCGGGAGTTGCTGGTTCCTCTCCAGCTGCGTTCCGGGCGAGAGGCAGGGGTCACCCTGGACAGGTCGCCAGTCTGTCGCAGTGTTTCTGTGTCTACTGGCTCTAATTAAGAATGACCAGTGGCGCCGTCTGCTGCATGGTGGCCAAACTACAAGACTAAAAGAAACTTTCAGCAAAAGTTGTTGGTTAACAAGTTGGAACTAATTTAGGCAATGAATTATTTGCATCCCAATGCAAGATATGGAATCTTCTTTCAAGTAAAGAATTCCTTAAAGTTGATGAAAATGTACTTGTTTCACTTCAAGATGGGAAAATGGCTTGTTCTTTGTGAAATAATCTGCTGGTGGAACAAGTACATTTTTTTAATCAAGGAATAATTTACCTAAAACAAGCTCCTTTGTCCCTCTGAAAGGTTATTTGTGAGTTAGTTTTGTCTTATTCCAACTGTACTAAGACATTTGCAGTAGAAACTAGACAAAAAAATACTTGAGATTTTGCATTCTTGCAGTGAAATGCTGACCCCCCCGACTCGTGTGCCAACCCTTGGCCTATTGTGAGGATAAGTTCTGGTAGTAAACTGTCAGAATAATGCAGAGAATTTGGAGCAGGAAGCAGCAGAACCGTGAAGTAGGAGCTGGTTTCATCAGTGGGCCGGGTTTCAGTGGAACAGCTCTGCGGATGGTTCTGGGAGCGGAGATGTGTAATAGGTGTGAAAGGATGTCATGTTGAGTGAGAGCCAACTCCTTCCTGCTCCTTTCTCCTTCAGTTTTATTCCATCGTCTTATTTTTCCATCTCTGACACTGAAATATCATCAGTTACACACAGGAGAAGAAACAAAAATATACATTCTTTGCCCATTTTCTTATGTGTGAAGCACACCCACGCAATCTGTCTTTTTGAATGCTATTTTCCATTTTTTGCTCTCTGTTTCTCTCTTCAGTCAATTATACAGATGTCTAATGTTTTCTCCCTTCTGTATTGAGCGAGCGGAGCATCCATCATCCTCCAGGGGTTGGTGGTAATGGTGGGGGGTTTGTGAGCCCCATAACTTGCTCTGCAGCAGAGCACTCGTTCCTCTGGGCTGGAAGGACGCCAGTCGACTGGGGATCAAACTTTGGCCGTCGGCCCGGCAACGAGCTTCTGCAGATCTGGGCCACTTCCACGTGGGCCAACAGCAGCAGCAGCGCGCTTTTCTTCCCGTTTTTCTTTTACTGGGATCTAATCTGGTGTTTGTTCTTGTGAGTGTGCAGTAGATGAGCAGAGAAGGAAATAGAGGCTGGAAACATGCTGGTATCACAGAAAGCCCTAGAGGTGAAGTTTGCCAATCAGATTTCAGAACCGAATCGATACAATATGGCACTGAGGCAGCAAGGCAGAGTGCAGCTACAAATCCTCTGGAGAAGTCGCAGGATATGACATTTTAAAACACTTTGTTTTATCCTTAACAACAAAATATCACAGGCCAGACGGACAGCTGAAATTATCCTACTGTCTGTAGTTTGCAAAAGCACAAAATCTGTGTTTAATCTGGAAATTAAGGTTTATTTTTAGCCTGATGACAGTCGTTAGGAAACTGGATTGTTTCCAATATTTTCTTTGACATTTAGTTTGTTAATTATAATTTATATCAGGCGTTAGCATCTATTTCAGTGAGAGTCCACTCAACAAGTTGAACATCTTATTAGCATAATAATTAATTCCAAATGGTATTTTTAATATGGAAGCTGATATAAATGATATTTTAGTACAAAAAATACCTGAGATTTGGATCTTAATGAACAAAAATTGCTAGAATTGAAAAACTCAAGTCGTTACAGAGAAATATTGAATAAATTAAGATATTAGCTCCAATGAGGTTAATTTGTCTGATGTTTGAAAGTAAAACTTTTAAGCAGATATTAAACTTGCTTTTCATTAGGCTCACATTTCTGAATCAAAATAGTTTTTTATTGGTCTGATGTAAAATTCTAATTTTAAATGCCGTGGAGAAGAAAATCATCTCAACAGAAATAAAAGGTTTCAAAACATCAGTAGGTTTGTATTTAATCTATATAATGGACTGAAGTTGCAGTCAGTGCTTTACACTGAAATCACAGTGCCTTGCCCAAGAGCACATCAACAGGAGGAAGCACAAAGACAGCATCTGATTGTGTATGTAATGGCTTTTCCTGCAAACAGCAGCATACTTGCTGTACATCATGTGATTTTTATGCGGTCAAAATGAGAGAAACCAGTGTGTTTCTACAAAGATGCAGCTTTAGATGGGTGTCCCTCAGGGGACAATGTTCAGATCACTTCTTTTTACCACGTATATGATCATCTTGTCATGTCTCAACAATTCCAGTCTGTATTTAATGTTTTCTAAACTTTTTCATTCAAACTTAAACTGGTTCTTTATATGTACATTACAAAAACAAAAAGTCTTACCAATAACTTCTGGTCTAGTTTCTACAGCAAACATCTTAGTAGCCTTGAAATGAGAGTAAAATAACATACAAGTAACTTTTCAGCAAGAGAGTGGAGATCAAGCCAATAATTCCTTAATATTGGTGAAAATTTTCGATTTCACTACAACATAGGAAAAAAATTTTTAATCTTTCAAAGAAACTAGAACTTTTTCATCAATATTAAGGAATTATTGACTTTAAAAAGCTCCTACATCTTGAGGAAAGTTACTTGTAAGTCAGTTTGATCTCATTTCACTTCCTGGTATCGAAGTTTTAGCACTCTGGGTTCTATTTATTTAACATCACACCTGATCTAGACCAAAAATAATCAAAGATTTTGAGTTTTTGCAGTGTAAGTTTCAAGCATCTACATTAATCAACTTCTAACGTCGCAGATAATATATTGGATGGTAACACATGTTGACAGGGTTGTCTTTTATTAGTTGTTTGGTCTTTGGCTTGCTGTCAATTTATACTGCTGTTTCCAAGGATGAATTTGATTTAACTAGACCTGCACTACTGTCTTCAAGTACTCCCAACTGCATCGGAAGGCTAAATCTCACTCCAAGCTCAACTCAAAATGTTGGCAGTACTGGCTGAGATCGTTAAATCTGCACGGTTATGTAAAGCAAGTTAATAAAAGACCTGAAAGGTCCAAATTCTTTGCCAGAAATCCAGCAGACAAGCAAGATTCTCACTTCATCAATGAAGTCAGCCAATTCATATCAGGCATGAGAAGTTCATTATCAAAACAGACTCCATAATTTCATCCCTTCACAGATGCGTTTCTGCCCGGCTAGGTTTGCTGACAAGGAACTGTAAGGATAAAACTCAGAAGCAAAATTCTCTCAGTCAAAACACCGGGGGCCCTCTGGGGACCCGCCATGCTTTAAGGGTCTGTTTTCATGTTGCACAACCTGCATGGATGTTGATATGTCTGGAGTAAAAAAAAAACTCATTAAGAAATAAATAATGCATCATGAAAACTTTGTGGGACGCGTTGGCTGTCAAAACAAATTATGGTCACATTCAGCTGCACACTCACAAAACGTAATGTAAATGCATTAAGCAAGTTCAGCTTCAAGTTAGTAAGAAAAGCACATTAATGCTGTCTAAGTACAATACTGACTCAACAAGCAGTCAACAACCGAGAGGTCAGAGGTTAACAAGTGAAACTGGATGCAGAGCCTGCGTCTGTGTGGGTGAATATAGGAGTGTAATCAATAGACACAGACCGTTAGTGTGGCCTGTTGGAAGCAAAGCTACCTCAGGCTCAGCTACACAGTGGAAATGTATGAAGCAGTTCTGTGCTGGGTGGTGATATGTGATAGCAGAGGAGCTGAAACGAGAGGGGCCCGAGGTTTATTCAATGCTGCAATGAGAGTAAAATAATGATTCTGGCATCCCTGCAGATCAGGTACACCATAACCTCTGCCTACATGCACTCAGCCGGTGTTTGAGAGCTTGCAGGCGCTGCTTTGGCCCTGAGAGTGCAGAGGGGAAACAGCAATTCCCAGCTGTCAGCCTGACCTGCAGGTTAGCTGCTGTACTTCTGCCTGACCGGCTGGAAGAATTAGGAGCAAACAAGGTGCATTTTGAAAACAAGGGCTAGCATCCAAAGCGGTGTCTCTCTGGGGTGAATAATTCATATTAAAGGCATCACTGACAAAAAAAAAAGTACTAAAAATATGCCCGGGGCTCTGAAGACCCAATCAGGAGCCAGGATGGAAAAAATGAGATGCAGAAACAGAAACACTTAGATGCATGTGAGGGGATAAAAAATAAAAATTTAAAAAAAGCCCCATTTTGCAGAATAAGTGCACACAATAGCAGGTAAATTATCCAACTCTTAAGTTGCTGATTTGAATGCTTTGAGGTGGGAAATAATTGTGAAATCCACCCGACTAAAGCAGGTCACTGAGCATGGAGGGAGGATTACTGATTGGAAAACTGAAATCTGCTGCAGGATCTCTCATTTTAACAAACATCATGGATTTAACCCAAATGTTCAGAAAATCAGCCTGAAAACACTCAAAAAAAGTTTTTCAGTCAAAATACTGGCTACCAGGACCAGCATTAAGTAATGATTACTTTATACTTCATGTTTTAAAAGCATTATTTACAAATATAAAGATAAAATCAAAGACATAAATATTTATTCTGCTACTGAAATCAATGAGTGGCAAATCAGGTGAAACACGTTTGATGATGATTAGGCGGCGCAGCAGATGATTGACATGATGAGTGAAGATTATTGGTGAAGAGCATCAAATACCAACGTTAAAAAAACAAAACTAACAACAGGAAAGAAGCTAAAGAAGACAGCAATAAACCAAGAGAGGACAATACTCATCAGAGAAAAATAAATGGAAATGAATGAAGAACAAAATACAAGAATAAACTAAATTAAATACAGCGGAATAAACTTGTACGGCAAGATCTTTCAAGCAATAATTAATACACAGTAACAGACATTATTTTCAGAAAAAAGGTGAAATAACATTATTGAAATGCCATGGGTTTGTTGAGACCACATCTAATACTGAGAAGAAAGCCTACAATAGCCTACAATATTTTTGATGCGGGCGGCGAAGTACCTGGATGATGGATAGGGGGCGCTGGTCCAAAGAAGGTTGTGAAACACTGGCTTAAAGGAACTCAGTGTTTCGACATCTTTGCAGTTTAGTTGTAGGAAGTCGTTAACTGGTGCTGGAACCAGTGGGCTGGGGGAACTGGAGTACCCTAAAACCAGAAAACATGTTTCAGCCTTTTATTCTGCTTAGGGAAAATGAATTACTACTGCACTTTATAAATGATAGGGTATCAGTGCACCAGTAAAATAGGTCAATAGTGTGTGTGGGTGTGTGTGTGTGTGTGTGTGTGTCCAGCCCAGGCTCCGATGGTGTTCTCATCCAGGGCTATTAATGTGCTGATCCACTAATTGGGGGAGCTTGCTCTCTTAATGCAATGGCCTTCTGAATGTGTCCGTCCCAGTAATTTAATAATGGCCATTTCATGCTACTCTGACTTTTCAAACAGCTTGCTCCGAGCAGCCACAGGGACCTGTTATTGATTGAAACTCAGAGGCTGGCTGGGCTTGACTGCGGGTGAGAGAGACTGATCATCCTGCTTCCCAGAGTCCAGATGCAACAACAGCGCGCACACACACACACACACACACACACACACACTCCCTCACCCCCTCTACGGCCATAAACACACAAACATGCAGCACGGATTCACAAAAGGACAGATGCAAACTCACACAGATATTTGCAGATTCCACTGAGATACTCGATCAGTGGAGCGCAGATGGAGGCTTTAAACTGACAAAAAAAAGGAAGAAGAAGAAACGAGCAGGGAAAATGTCACAGAAGTCTGAAATGAAGATGTGGGACCTCTTCTGCTCTCTCATTCCCTGCACATACAAGTGTGGCTCCAACTAGAGTCACCAGAGCTTGATGCCTTTGTGTAAGGAGTAATGAGGAGGAGAGATAAGAGGAAGAGTGATGGGGGTCAGGCAGCAGCCCTCACACACCAACCTCTTCACCCTCACACACCATGACCACGACGCGGTTTGTTTGCACAAAATGATGAATAAGTTGCTCTGGGCTCATATCGATTAATGGGGCCCTTAAGCCCCATTTTCCTCCCTTTCCCTTCGGTCTCTGTAATGCTTCGTTCCTGGAAGCTGTTCAGAGTTTGAGAAAATATTAATTTACATTTTAAAATGAGTTTTATTAGTTTAGTTTTTTATATTATCCAAGATGCATTTAAGACAAAACGCAAATATTTTTGTGCAACTAGATTCCGCAATTATGCCAATTAGAAATGTGAATAATTCTCACTTAAACTTTACTTTTGTTTTTTTACTTTTACTTTTCATTTGTTTTGTTTCATCACAATCAAAAACTTTAATGTATTTTATTGGGATTTTATGTGAAAGACCAACATAAAGTGCAGCATGGCTGTGAAGTGGAAGGAGTACAAACAAATCTGAAAAGTGTGGCGTGCATTTGAAATTAAATCCTTCTAGTCCAGGGGTGTCAAACTCCAGTCCTTCAGGTGTGCTGCAGGTTTTAGATGTGCCACAGGTACAAAACACTGGAATGAAATGGATTCATTACCTCCTGCTGGTGTGGATCAGATCTCCAGAGCCTTAATGACCTAATTATTCGTTTCAGGAGATGCTGCAGAGGCTCATCTAAAGGTTGCAGGGCAGCGGGCCTCCAGGACTGGAGTTTGACACCTGTGTTCTAATCCAATGCCACACAATAAAATAAAAGCCAGTGGAAATAAATGTTTTTCCTCATTAGCAAAATCCAGTAGCTTGTTACTTTAGTTTAGGTCGATAAAAAGACATATATATATATATATATATTGTTTTAATTTCTTCTCTATATGTTCTCTATCTGCAGCTAGAGATGCTACCTGCAAATAGGTTAAGATCAAAGCGGATTCATATGTTGCCCTGGCCTAGTCAAAGTCGCGTCTAAATCTAAGTCTAACCTGGAATATGTTGCAAGACTTGAAATGTGAGGCTCACAGGTTTTCTCCATCAAATCAAGAAACAAAATGGACACAAACCAGAAGGACAACAATGCACTGCAAGAACCGTTAACCCAAAATATGTTCAAGGAATAAATGTAAACTCTGCCAAGGTGGATTCCAACAAAATCAAACTTAAAGCAGCAGTGATGACAAATTAACCTCCACATAGGTGATGCTTTTGGTGGCAATAAGGTTTTATCCCAGTGATTCCAGGAACCTGGTGATACTGGGGTAAAACTCATGTCGAGTTTGGGTTTTGGCTTGTTTGTTAGAGACAATTTTCTTCACGAGTCAAAACCAACTCGCACGTGTTTGGTAGTAAACTAGATTTTGCTAATCAGCAAATTAAAAGGTGTTTTCTTGTCCTCGTTTTCAGTTTTTCCTCTTTTTGTCTTTACATGTTGTTTCTTCTTCAACTACATTATCAGAAGCTCTTTAAAATATCTAAGATGTTTCTTGTTTCAATAATTAAACAGTGTACAGCTAAGGGCTCTCTTTATAACTCTTAATGTGCATGCCCTATGGCCTTTATCTTTGATCTTTCATGCTGCTCACTGCGCCTTTGCATAATTTTGGGCTGTAACGAGAAATACTTGCAGTGTTTTATCCTTCCTCCCGCGCTCTCCTGTTTCTTCCATGTTTTCACTCCTTCAGACACAAACACAAACATTTCAGTGTTTAGTCGTTGCAGATCTTACATCAGTCACATTATGCATGATAGACAAGAATAAACTGTAATTCCACATATGTGCATTGGGGTTTATATTTGCATAAATTGTTTAAATGCATTTTTTTTTAGCCAGCTTCAGAAAAAGTGCAAAAACTGCTACATTACTCTGATCTTCTAGATCACGATACGCATCTGTGAAAAACTGATATAAACAATTACAATAAGATGAAATATGTTGACTATTCTAGAGAGAAAAAAATGGGAATATCTTCACATTTATCCCCACTTAAAACAGATGAAACCACACAAGTGTTTCACATCAGACAGCCATGGTTTGAAAAATGTTACTCAGCATTTTCTAAGAGGTTTGGCCTTTTTGGTATGTTACTCACTGCTGAAATGAAATTGAACACCATGATGAGATCCAAAGAGCTGCCTGAGACCTTTAGGAACAAGATTAGAGCAGCTCAAGAGTCTGGCGAGGAATTTAAAAGATATCTCAACATCATCTGAAATCAGCAGAAAGAACAGTGAAAATTTTAATTTTTGTGTCATGGTCAGAGACGAATACCCAGCAAGCAATGTTAACCGAAATAACACATTTTTAGAAATGGAGTTGCAGAAAAAATATATTTAATAAAAAATATAATTCCTGGTCCTTGAAATTTTGTATCGATTCGAAATGCTCCAAAATTTGTGCACTCCTAGTTTAAACTGTCTTTTCCGCTTGTCAGTCACATAATTTAAACATTATCTCTAAACCTTTTGAATCAAAGAAATGGTTTCTGAATCCTGACATTTAAATATGGAATTGAAAAACACTGATCACATCTATTTATGACCATGTAATGCAGAATACAAACATTAAAGCAGCAGAAAACAATAAGCCGTTCAACTCCTATCAGAGGAGTTCAGAGGAGAAGTAGAGGAGGAGAATCACCTGAAAACCTTGAGAGCAAATGGAGGTCAGACTGAGGACTGGCATGTTGTACCTAATAAAGTGGCCCATGGGTGTTTGACACAATGAAATTATTCGCTTCCTTTCCCTGACACTCTTCAACCGGTCCCCTTCATTCAGACCTCTGTGTAATTAGTTTTTCACCATAGCAGCTCTAGTGCTGAATCGATGCTTGTACTTGTTTAACACCAGTAATTTCTGTGTTTACGGGGAAAACATCCATATTGGAACTGAATTTTTTTTGTTGCCACTAACTTCTCACTATCACAGCCTACAGAAAATGTCATCAGGGTTTCGGAGGAAAGCAGGTTTTAGATGCCCCGTCTGACCGGGTCGTCTGCAGGTGTGACCCGTGTTAAGGTAGAGCTTTGACAGTTTTATATATTTCAGCACAACACATCAAAACTCAGTTGTCACTGCATTGTCTGTATGAGCAATACCGCAGTCACAGAGGACTTCTTGGATGAAATATTTAGCAGACTGTTATATTTAAAGAACCATGTGTTACCTCTCTGCATGCAAATGATTTGTTTACCCAGTTGGCTGAACTTTCACTGCCCTCCATGACAAAAACCTGATATAGATTTTACTGACAGCAATGCTGAAGTTCAAAGCAGTGAGCTGATGTGAAATAAAGAGAAAAGTGATTTAATATTAACCAATATCATCTTTCAGTTCTTAATTTGCATGTTATTCTAATACTAAGTAGTGGATGAGACTGCATGCCGCTGTAAGCACTTTGTTAATTCTATGTTTCAATCCAATTGTTATGCAAATTTTGAGCAAAATTTTCAAATGACAGAAAATAGAAAAAAAGCGAATTAGTGCATTTTTATCTGCTGCTTTGGAGTGAATCAACCAGGCGTCTCAAAGCGAAATTTTGTCCGATGCTAACGCAGCATATAGCTGTAATAAACATGAAATAAAGGCTTAAAACTAGCAATGACTCAACATCTTTCACTCTGTTTTAGACAAGTCAAAAATTACCTCAGGCATATTAACTTTTTTGCAAAGTAGAAGAAGTTATTTCACATTTTGCCATTTCTATTAACCTTTTCTTAGGCGATACTTCAAAATATGCATGAAAAAACAGTTGTGGGAACACGGTCAAAAATTTTTCTCCACTAATAAGATTTTTTTGTTTCCATTACAACAAAATTATATGACTTAGTTTAATACAGCAAATCTATTCTAGTGTTCAGTGCTTTGAATCATATCTGAGACTAATATTTTTATTGATTTGTTACTATAAATGCACAACCACGAAGCTAAACGGTTTTAGATACACATTTAACCATGTGGAACTTTTCATGATGTCATTGTCAGCTTTTTGGGATTAGGCACACTGTAATTACCATTTTTCCTCAACTCTAACCTCAGTCCGTCTGTGTCTTTGCGACTTTCTTTCTCCATCTCTTTCAATCTCTGTTTATCGACTATGAACTGGCTGCAGCTCAGAACAGCAGGCCCACACAGACCAAAGCACCAGTGACAGTGGATTAGTCTATTGAATTATTCAGAACCAATTCCCCATTGAAATGTGTAAAAGGTCCCTCGCTGGGTTTAAAAACAGAGAGTGCAGTCGGAGCTGACAACAAAAGCTTTAGCTTCAAATAAAAACCTCCCATCACTTTACCTCATTTGCATTGCAAGTTATTCATTTTAACATCAGATTTTCCCCCTGAATGTGGAAAATTTTTTATCAAGAATAAAAAGAAGTGATTTTCTGAGGCTACTTTGTTGTTGATTGGTTTGATGTTAAAAGATGACGATGTTAAAAGCAAAACAATTATCACCATAAAGAGGGATAGAAAAATCTGTTGCTAAATGTTTTCCCATGTTTTAAAAAGTTGCTGATAACACAATCATGACTAAAAGTGCAACTCTTGTCATGTGTAATGGTATCATGCAACTCCCAGCTAATATTTGCATCCTCTTCTCTTTCTGTAGGAATCACACATGATCTTTTGTCAATGTAGTGGACCACAGCCATCCAAGACTAAGTCCATCTCCTCTTGAGACGGAGCTCCTTTATCCAACATGTCCCACTTGACTGAGGTCTTGGAGATTTAGGGTACATTCACACCTGTCCTGCTTTATCTAATTCCAGTCTGTTTGCCTATATGTCCGGTTTGCTTGGGGAAGTGGGAATGCATAACTGAACTCTGATGCAGACCAAAAAAAGAACTCTGGTCCGCCTACAAATCTCAGTCTTGATTCAATCGAAGTGAACTCTGGTGTGGTCAAATGTATTTGTGAACACGAAGCAGGACTGTTATATATACAACTATAACAAAGCACTAGCAGTGAGAAATTGCTTATGGTCTTTTGCTAAAGACAAAAGAGAAAATCCTACAACTGCTAAAATCCAACACTACTCCATTTTTGTTTACGTTTTGTCAAGAAGGAAGCTCTGCTCATGCTTTCTTCAGAGGTTTCTTCAGTAGTTCTCTCCCCACAGTCGAGGATGGGAGGACAAAAGGGTTTGATTTGTTTAATGTAGTGCAGTCTGAAAGAAAACCGCAGCAACTGAAAATAGAACAAATGTTGCCATTTTAGTCCCCGATCAATTGAACGGCGTCTACTGGACTATCAGGTGTGAAAACCTCTCAAATTCGATGGAAGCCATTTCTACTTTGAAGCAAGCAGAGTCATCCTGCTGAAGGAGACTTCAGCCATCAATGACTATCAATGTGATGCAACCAAACACCGTCCCCTCCCTCAGAAACAGGGAGCGCTTCACAACTCTACAGCTGATTGCATCCAGAAGACTAAGGTACCAACAAATCCTGTTGTCTGTCAATAGGTCAAAGTGCATTTTGTTGGACGTGTAGTTAAACTGAATAGAAGGGGCTTTGTGAAGTGTTTTCTGTCTCAACATCTCCATGGAAACAGGTATTTTTAAGAAGAAACAGATCCTTCTTTAAATAGTGGTACTCTAGAATAAATAGTTGGAATTGAACATTTTGTGTTGTAGTGACAGACACTGCAGGGGGCCTTAACCTCCATTATGAAGGGACAGAGCACAACCTGCTAATACAGAAAAAATAAATCCAGCACACCAACAGCATCCCACAATTACAGTGTGAAATCCTCAGAAAACAGAAAGAACTG
Source organism: Poeciliopsis turneri (assembly GCA_922788865.1). Lineage (NCBI taxonomy): Eukaryota > Metazoa > Chordata > Actinopteri > Cyprinodontiformes > Poeciliidae > Poeciliopsis > Poeciliopsis turneri. The sequence continues at coordinate 247,861 of CAKLNU010000052.1, forward strand.
TGTTTGTGTGCATAATGCAAAAGTGCAGGAGAGGTGATATATCCTGATGAGATGGATGATACAGCGATGGTATGTCATAGCAAACAGAAAGCAATGGGTTTTATTGCTGTCTGTATTTTCTAAATGTTTTCAGACATTTCTTTTCTCGACATAGAAAGGAAAGTTAAACTTCCAGGTGTCTCCTGGGTATCTAGGGGACCATATAGGGTCCCTCGAATGGATCTATGCTATACTCAGTCTGTAATCCCTATAATGCCCTAAGAACAGCAGACATAGCAAATCATTTGTTGGCAATGAAATATGTAAAAGGGGTAAATATGGATTCATGTCGAGGAGCGGCACCATCAAAGAATCCCTCCGATGCCAGTGGTGGAGTTGAGTAAGCTGGAGAGATGAAAGCTAATGAAAGGCAAACATGAGAATGGCGTTGGTGGGGAAGAGCAGAAGATACGGAGGGAGAAAGGGGGGCTTGGTGTGGGGGCAGTGAAGAGGGAAGGAACACCACCGATGGGAGATGATTGTCTGGTGTGGTCCAATCAAGCCACGGGATCCAACAGCAGTCAATAGGAAGAGATGAAAGGAACCTCAGTATGGAGGCTGTGTGGTCTTGTGGAGGCCCTTATGCATGTTTGAGCTGTTGTGTTTTTGTGAAACACTGCATGTGGAAACATCTATAGATAAGTGGTTGGTGGTGGCTGATGAATTCAGGCCAACCAACTCCTGCATCTTTGTGGTATGGCTCCAAATATGGAGCCAGGAACATGTGACTTCTATTCTTATTGTAACCTGATTGTTTAGAAAATCTGTAGTTTTTTTGTTTGTTTGTTTGTTTACAGGATGTTTCATTTTATTTATTCCAAATCGCAAAGGTAATAAAAGCATTGTTGTTTTTCCAAAACAGATAGGCCTGTTATGGTAACAAATTTTGCTGGATGATAAATGGTCCAATTTATTGTTGTGACACCATTTTCAAATAATATGATAATGGCATAATAATTACAGCATATATTCCCAAAGATCAATAAACTATCAATTCTAATGAACATTTAGCACTGGAACTTGAAGACATTTTAAATATCCAAAATAGATAAACAAAACAATAGAAACAAAAAAAAGTTGAAATTTGAAGTCTTTAATGAGCATTGTCCTTAAAAAATAGCTTGTTGCAAAGAAGCAGACTGAAGACTTTTGTCATCCAGTTTTTGGTAGAAAGAGAAACAGAAACTAGAAATACAATAGCTCATGCAACAGGAAATGATTGAGCTCATTTTAATTTATCATGGGATTAATTGATTTACTGCTTATTGTGACAGGCCTAGGGTGATGTTAGAATAAGTTTTATATGTTACAGCTAATAGTCCTGGTTTTACTGCCACCGGATGTGCTACCGGGAGACCGGAAGTGTAGAAGAATAGAGACTAAGCAAACGCCAGTCAGAGGGAACATTTTATGCCATTAAATGGTGAAAATCTGGGAAAGCAGATAAAGAGTTGACGGCTGGATAGCGGCTCCTTGTTTTGGGAACTAATGAGGAACTTAAAGCCGCATCGCATCACGAGGAACTCGGGAGCGAACTGATGTTTCCAGGCGCGAGCTGGATATGCTAAGCTAAGCTAGCACCGGAGCTAACGCTAGCATGTCTGAGCTGACTGTTATGCTAACAGCTGTGGTGAGGGAAGAGACTGTGGATCAGGACTCACCTGCCTTCAGGAGGGTGAGGAAGATGATGAGCTTCAGTCTGGTAAGAGTTGTTGCTCTTCTTCTTCGTTTTCCTTCTTCTTCTTGTGTTTATTGGCGGTGAGTAAGAAAAATGAGGGTGCAAATGGCGCCACCACTGAGGTTCATTAAATTCTGTCACTGGTAGAATTGCTGCTTTTCATTGTGTTTAAAGGGAATCTTGAGCTCCAACTATCCTAACTGCAAGCTTACGTGGAAAACTGAAGAGTGCACTAAATCTGAACTTTGATTTAATGGGGAAAAATATAACTTTATATTGGTAATGGAATTTTGTTTTACCTTGTCTTTTAATCATTTTAAAAAAGAAAAAAGTTCTTGAACATATATTGTAGTTAGTATTTCCTCATCAACCATGTGTCAAACTCAAGGTCTTTTTTGCTGTTTATGTGGGCCACATAAACAGAACTTAAAGATACCATTTGTGTGCTTAAATATATACTTTTTATCAATCAAATCAAAGTAGCTCTTGATGACTTATCGACAGATTAATTCACTTTTTCCTGGTAAACCTCTTAATATTAGCACAAGAGAGACATTCTTAACCCTACACTTGGTTTCCTTACATTGGAATGTCGTTTTTACCACAGTGTTTAATGAGGTGAAGGAAAAGTGAGGTGTCTATTGAGTAATCACTCCCTTACTGTATGGTGAAGGGATTCCATTATGGCTGCTTCTCGTTCAGTCCTTCGGGTACACGAGACATTCCTTCCAGACTCATATAAGTCATACCTGCAGTTTATACTGAGTACTAACTCCAGTAAATAGGCAAGAACAGTAAAGGAGAAAATTTTACTTTTTTTTTTTTTTTTACTTCCAGTAAGCAATTATGTATTAGTCTCGGTCCTGGCGACAATAACAAAGACCCACATCATTAATATGTATACATAAAATGCACTGAATACAAACAGTATCATTTTGAACCATTAAACTTCATTGACATTCTTTGGGCAAAGTCAATCCAGAAGCACATTTAATGAAAAACTTCTCCAGCATAAGGAGTAAATCTCCATACATCATCTCCACAACACCTACACTGCTGAAAACTGCTGATAGCGTGAAATGTGCTCTGAGCAGGAGAGACTGGGGTCAACAGCACCTGCAGAGAAAAGACTTTACTTTGTAAGAAAACTGATTTTTTTTTTTTTTAAAACTGTTGATTGCTGGACTTTTGTAATTCTCATCACCTAGTAAAAATGAACTGTCACTGTACTCCAGCTGTTTATTCTGCCAGGTTATGTGTAGATTTGGGTTAAAATAGATCTTAAGAAAAACAAAATAGCCCAAAAAAAGCGGCAAGCATTTAACTGCAGTGTTATTTTAACATGTGGAATAAATCAATTAAACGAAATTAAAAACCATATAAACCACTAAATATAGCATTTCACTAAAAATATTCACATCTTTTAAATTTTTTCACATTTGTCTTGTTACAAGCACATACTTCAGTGAGTTATGACTAAATTACACACAGCTTCTGTTTTCTTAATCAGGGAATGGTTAGGCAGTTTTCACAATTAAATAAAATGGTGAATGTTCTCCCTATGTACGTGTCTTTGGGTATTCCAGCACAGACAGTGGATTTATTGAATCATGCACACCTTTCCTTTAGGATTTCTGTGAAGAAATGTGAAAAGTTGGAGTGGGTGTGAATACTTTTGCTGCCAACCCCAAGCATATTGCAAATACATTAAACATGGAACCTTTTATGACTGAATACAGTTGAAAATTTCTTATTTTTTTCTGTTTATGGAAAAGATTTAAAACTAAATGGTACAGAAAATCAGAGATTCACCTGAGTCAGCTGGGTCAGTCGGAGGTAAATAATCAGTTACATTACTGTCTTCGTCTAATGAGGAAGATTAGATCATTTTCTTTATTAATCTCTAACTAATTACCTGACCAGAAGTATTACAGCTACAGGTCTGCAGGTAAACTCTGCTGTCAGGCCACACTCTCCACACAAGTCCCTCGCTCCACTCATTGCAGCTTTAATAAAATTATAGTTTCTTTTTTCCCTCTCAAGTTGATCTGGTCTGCCAGAGCACAACGCTGCTGTTTGCTTCTTCAACTTAACGTTTTAAGCTTTACCTGCAAAGGGTTAAAAATTAGAGGCACTTCATAGCATTAGAGGGTTTCAGTAATGAAAAAATAAGGACAATAAAAACAACAAGTATATTTAATGTAAAACTGGTGCTAGAGCTCTGATGGAAAGACTTTACAACATTTTAAAAGGTAGATCTCTGATAACACTTCAATTCTGAGACAACAGCGTAATTTACAGACAATGACAAGACTATGACATCATTTACACTGCAGTAACATTTATTAGACTAAATGTTCATGGCAACACAGATTGCCTATTAACAGAGGAATGGCGTGCTTTATTATTATGCGGCACCATGTGTGAGTATTTGTTAGTTTATTGGCTCCGGGCCAGGGAACCTGTTATTTGGGCTGCCTCTATTTTTCTACATATCTTTCTGTCTCCCCCACAGCCACAAGGCATTTGAGTGCTAGGGTGCTTTTCCACATAGTTAAATCCTGAACAGTCCAAAACTCAGCCGGCAGGCTTGCAGGCTCAACCCTGGATCGGGATAACAGGACTGCCATCTGCTGGCGACGCAGAGGTAAGCATGCTGTATGTACTGAAGATAGGGCGATATGTCTTGACAAAATTCAAAGTCATCATTGCTGACATCTGACGAGATTGGTGTCAGGGTCTGAAACCTTCCTGTCAATCAGGAGAGAGACTGTTTAGATCAGGCGGCACAATCATTTGAATAACACACAAGTACTCAGAATGTTAAGTAAGAAAATTAAAAATAACCCAAAGAAATCAGCTATATATGTGTTTTTTTTTCTGCTTAAAGTCTTTCTTCCTACTCTTTGTCTATCTTCAAATGCTGATGTGTTGAGGGTTGAGTTTGCCTTGGGTGAAAACCAAATACATCAGCCCCCGCCCTTTAAAAAAGAAAAAGTTTTGACACTATTTCAAAGAGAAGAAAGCTGAGCACCCAGAGGTACAAAAGCCCAAAGGCTGAGGATTGATGCTCTCCACAGCTGAATATGCAACACTTCTCAGGCATTGTTAAAAATCACCGGACCAGGAAAGAGTCTTTCCCCCCTTCACTACCAACAAACCTGGCATATTTGCCTCTTTGCTTTTCCCTGTTCCCTACTTCCTTTGGAAGAACCAAAGGAAGCATTTAGGAGAGAGAGAGCGGGGATGAGAGGAGGGGAGTGGGTGGAGAACAGTTTTTGGACCCTCATTTACCCTGTCAGGTCTTGCAGGGGATAGTGTTCAGGATCTATTGATCACAACTCAGTGGAGCAGTAATCCTGAAGACTTGATTGATTCCTACTGTTGCCCAGGCTTCACTGCACTGCCCAATCCTCCCTCTATGCTTTCTTTGCCTCAGCACCTCTCCTCCCAAAACCCTGTTCCCTCCCCTCCATCCCTCATAAAGCATTGATATGCATGACAGCCAAGGGGCCCCATGAAAGAGGGTGCGAGGGTGAGGGAAATGTGTGTACACTGCCACAGGAAAAGACTGGCAAAGAGAGGAGTCCCTTTGGGACCCTGAGTGTCTCTGAGCAGTGCAGCAGCTGATCTGCATTTTGCCACCTTAAAATGATGACTGAAAGCTTCAGACCTGAAACAATGTTTGAAAAGTTTTGCCTTGGAAAATGAAGATAATGAAAGGTTGTTTTGTAACTGGAGAGAAGCAGTTTTTCCTCTTTTTTTAGATTTGTTTACAAAGGGAATTGTGTAATGGCTTGATATGATGGCTTGATGACTGTAAAACTTACCACTAAATCACAAAGTGACATATATTTATAGATCTGATATCTTGGCCAGCGTATTTATGGAACCTTAAGGATATAACTTTGTGGACACATGCATGTGGACACTTTTCACTCTTTTTACCCACACAGTTAAGAAAGCCTTGCTCAAGAGAGTACAAGACGACTTAGAAGGGCATTACTCAGATGGCAGGGGTCCATTCTCGCTTGTGCCTTACCCTATTGGCGGTGACGTCATGGTGTGGGGGCATTTTATTTGGCACACTCTAGGTCACGTAGAGCCAGATGACCTGACAAACCCCACAGCCTATCTGATCATTGTTGCTGACCATCTCCATTCCTTTATAACCACAGTACAGTGGACCTCCGACTGGTTGCGGTCCAGTATTCAGGGATTCTCCTTTTTTTGTGGAATGTAACTCCAAATTATTCATGGAAAATCCAGCTATTCGCAAATTTTTTTGTAAAGCATATTTAAAATATTCCAAAGAAAATACATATTGTTGGAAGCTGAAATACCTAAATGCAATGCTATTTGGCACTCTACTGGCTGACGATTGTAAAGCAGTTAATCCAGGAATGCTAATCATTTTCCTTGGCACTTACTGGCTGTACTCCCAAGAGCAGGAAGGAATATTATAGATATTAGCTTTTATTCTAGTGCTAAGACAGTTTCCACTATGCATAGTAATAGATATTAAGATATAAGTGGGGTTTCAACTGATAAAACAAGTATTTCCAGATTCGTATCTGATCTTGTGGATCCATTCCAGTACTCCAAAGGTATATCTGCTGTACACAACCATTCAAATTCTTTTAAATCCCATTTCTGAGACTTGCTGGATTGTTCAGCAAGTAATATTCACCACATCGTTCTATTAAGCAGTTTAACAAAGGTACCTAACAAGATCATGATGAGTGTAAAAAAGTTTAAGCTTAAGCAACGCATGGAAACCCTAATACCCAGATATGAATTCTAAATTTAGAGTCTTGCCCCAAGACACTTGGCATATGATGGGAGGGCTGGGTGTGCACTGAAATTAAACTCGCAACCTTTTGATTGCAAGTGGACCGTGCCTCCCTTCAGAGTCACCGCCACCTCAAACTCTGTGGAGGTTTCTTTAGTTCTTGCCAATCTGTTTGCAGTAAAATGTTTGTATCCTGTTTCTGTGCCCTTGTTTGTCTGTGTTTCTGTGTCGGGGTGAGAGAATGAGTTCCCGTTGTCGATGGCCTCCCTGAAGTTTGCGGCATAGCTCAGCCAAGTTGGTCTGGATGCTGGCACGGGACGCTGGCAGGGCGAATAGCAGAATAGAGCCAGTTCCCTCTGCAGCTGTCAGCAACCTCAGAAAACAGACCCAGAGACCTTCATGACTGTTCACAAGCAGTCGTGGGTAGGATGACGGCAGTCATGAGGCCACTAACAGAGGGATGGAGATAGAATGACTTTTGAGGTGCAACCAGACCAAACATCCTTTGGCAGAATTATAGCAGAACGTTGCCTTGTAGAAAGAAAGTCCTGGGTTTAAATTTCCTCTTGGGGTCTGTCTGCATGGAATTTGCATATTCAACTCGTGCGTCTATGGGTTCTGTGTGGCCACCCTGGTTTCCTCTCACACTCCTAAACCATGACTAATTTCTCCAATGACACAAACCACTGGATCTATGCTTCAACCAAAGGTACAACTTTCAGCCTTTCGAACTTTCTTCTTGAGAGTTCTCCCCAAAACATATATTTACTCCATATTCAAACACTTTTCACAGTTTTAGAGCTCATATTTCTGAAATTCTGGTTCCAATCAGGATATTTGATAACTCTATACGTTCTGGAGAAGAATTACAACAAATCGTGCTACTTTCAGACTGTAACTGCAACAACTGAAAATGTCACAATATCATTCCAACAGAACAAAAGAGTGAATTTTTCTGCTCTCCACTTTAAAAGGCTGCAATGTATTTGATAAAAGATTAAATGTTAACTTTAAAAAGAGGAAAATCCCTTAAGCGTTGCTCCTTGTTGCCGCTTGAGAATTTCAGAATTCAAAAGGGAATTGCAGAATCTTCTTGTTGTTGCTCTTTTCTGTGGCTCTACAGCAGTTTATGTTGCTAGCACCGGGTATTGCTATAACAGATTTTTTTACTTTTGAGGTTGCAATATGCAGTATGCTGCTGACACAGAATATTCCTAACAATGTGTTTTACCAACTTTTTAAGATTTATATAGAGCCAACCTCTTCTTGCTCAGACATGACAATGTCATCCTCCAAAACCCAGGAAGACGTACCGCTGAAAACAGTCAGTGATTGGAGGAAATTTTTAAAGGGGCTTGATTGTTCCATAAAATTAGGCCTACGTTTTTTATGTAAATAATCATTGATGAATCTTGGAAGTCTTATTGACGTTAAAGTCTCCTTTTCCACATCATCTACTCACTGATGTGTTTTTTTTTATTCCAGCTTCATCAGTTGCTCTGGATGTTACAGATCTGAAATGTGTCATTTCCTAAGAATATCAAAGCCAATCTGTTTCTGTAAATGAAATATGTTATTGTCTTCAGCCCTTAATTCTCCAACTGACCATGAACTCATGCTCAGGATGAGTTTGAAACAAGATTTTACTGTGCCAAGTGCTTAAAATCTCTCTCAGTTTTAATTTTTACATCGTGTTTTGCTATCTTTATCCATTTCCTGTGTAGTTTCCTCTGGATAGCTTGTTTCTTCTAAATCCCGCTGCTCGATCTTCAGTCTTTCAGTTTTCCTCTCCCCCCTGGTTGGAGCCCTCTCAGAGGCTCTGGTATAAGGGGAATTCCTAAGGGGGATTTTCCCTGCTTTAGACTGTCAGTATGGCCCTTAAAACTGTCTACTACCATAGAAGATAGCAGAGGGTTAACAGACAAACCCAGCTTCTGCAGAATAAGAACCTTGTTGTATATACACCAGTTCAGTCATCCATGATACTCTGGAGCTGACTCCATTCTTTAGAAATGGTATGAAGCCTGCACTATTAGGTTTTCACCGTAAGTCTTTTGGCTTTCTCTCTGAGCAGGAGGCATCTGTTTATGTCTTTAGTCTTCCAGCAGCTAAAGTAGAAACAATCAAATTCACAACATCTGTCATACCCAGCAAAGATACGTCATGTTATGGCGTCTTATTTAGTGATGCATACATCATCCGAAGTGTGACGTCGGCTCTCACCAACATAGACAAAAATTGCGTTATTTCATTTGGGAGAGTCATCCACCTGCCAAATTATGCGCTAGGCCCGGGGTGAACTATTTTGACAGATCTATGTGCAAAATGTTGTCCGACTGGTTGAACGTTTGTTGCCATTTTTATGCAGAAATGGTCTCAGACAGCAATGTTGATAATTTGCTTGAACTAGTCCGCCTTCACTATCAGATATTTTTTCTATCTGCAGGAGACCTGAAGTTTTTGATGAATGTTTATTAGTGTGTTCTGGGAGAGGAGTCATCAAGAGGGACGTATCAGCCAATCAGAAGTAGACTAGGACTAAAATGAGTTACATGTCACATGAATATTAAACTGAATTCTAGTTTTGTTTTTGTTTTTTTTACCCGATTCACTTTAGAGAAAGACCAAACATAATAACAATGTCATTTTACCCTAGAGAAAATATTACCTAATGACCGTTTTAACATTACTGTTCTTATAACATTGGTTCAAATGCAAAATTCAACACGAGTCAATGCTGAAAGGTACAAGTGATTATGGATTATCTCAAAGTCTTCTGAAGATCTTCATTAACAAAAGTGATAATTCATTAGGAACTTTTGACATATATTTCACAAACACATAAAACACATTTCAACCCTAACAAGTGCTGAGAATATTTAAAAGTAATAATAATAATAATTTGCATGAAATAAGATGTTACCTTTCCTAAACTAAAGTCTCACAAGGAACCTCAAGGTGACCTGAGTAAAAGCAATAAAAGTAAGTCAACAGTCAAATCTGATTTGCTTGTAAAACCACAAATTGAAAACAAATGAATTGACATGTTTTCAAAAACTGAAGACAGAGCTATATCTAAACATATGACCCACTTTTTATTCTAGAAATGTGGAATTTATTTGCACACAAGAGATTTTGACTTTTCACACAAGGCTGTTATCTAAAAAACGAAGCTTTGTTAGTTCAATACTTTGGTGTTTGGAAATATATGAGAACTGAATGACAGGATGTATAATGACGGCCCTGGGCATTTCTTTTGGACTTGCAGCTAATGGTCACTCACCACTAAAACGTAAATGAGGCTGAAATTATTATTTCACACTTTCTGTTGCTCTAATATAATAGTTGATACCTATTTTTTTCCGCACAAATCACTCCACAGATGGACAGGCAACAGTGTTGCAATTACTGAGGACAAGATAGGAGAAGTGTGGAATGGCCTTCATAACAATGTCTTCCACAGATGCAGGCTCTGTTATGTGCTGATTTATTAGAGTTTGGCATCTGCTGCATTTGCATGGGGGTTAATCTCGTCTGGTTAAAGAAGAGAGTTTAACTCCCATGTGGTCCGAATAACACGGTTTGATATGCAAATGATTCCCATTCGCCCTCACAAATTCAAAATGCTTCTCCTCTTCAGTGAAGTTATTACTACCGTTGCTGAAGCATATAAAAATAAATTCCTATAAAAAACAAAATTAACCGATTGTGGGAAGAGCCTTGCTGGAGTAAGAATAAGAAAAAAAGTGGGGATTCCTCAGTTCAGTAGTCTCACTCTTTCTGAACAACAACCAGAGCTTTGTGCTTTTTTAATGCTGTCTCAGTGGACTTAACACTTGTTATTTTCTCCCTTTTCCTCCCTACCACCCCCCGCTTCCCTCCACTCTGCCTCCACCTCATATTCCCAGCGCGCCGTCTGTGCTCTTGCATCTGTAATCATAACGTTACCTCATTGTGGGCTGCCATTGTATCCTGTGTGCCGGTGCACCTACTGTGTGTGTGCTCATTTTGAGGTTCTGCTCGGGGCGGTGAGGGGGCTTAGCAGCACACTGGGTTTCGATGGGAGCCCACACCACCGCTCTGCCAGTTCTTATCTCCTCCCATGCAGGAGAGCCGTGGCATCAAGCCGGTGGCTTATTAGAGAAGCGGGAAGCATATTCCAAATACCCCACTGCCTCCTCTTCCTCCTGTTCCTCCTCCCCCTCCTCAGAAACACAGCCGTGTGTGGACTTACGTTTCTATCTGGGCCTGTGGCAGAACCCAGGAGAAGAAAGTGTTTCTAGGCACACTGTGAGAGTTTATTGCCTCTTCTTTTGTGTTGATGATGCAAAAATAAATTGCAATTTGGAGAAAGTGCTCTGCTTCAGGGCTGTACTTTAGTGATCAAAGATAGAGAAAGGGATTCAGCGTGCGAGGCAGAGTAATAAGAAATACATTGCTTTTATATTGTTTTTCTCTGACAGATGAGACAGCATTACTTTTGATTTTGTGGTTATTGCCGCTGCTGTGGGGTGAGGTGAAGGATTATTTGGGAGGTAAATGAGTGGAATCTGGACGTTGCAGTTGTTACTCTGCTCTGCTGTTGGTAATGCTTTCATTACGAAGCTGCACCTCGGCCATTATGCCTCAGCAAAAGGGACAGTAATCACAGACTGAAAGGCCAGCAGGTTCTTTCAAAAACAACATGAAAGGTGGCGAACGCCAACGTCTACAATTTACCTGCAATCAAATGCAATCTTTGTTCATCTGTTTCTGTTGTGCCCCTCACACTGGCTGAGGTAATTTCAGACACATCCACAACTGTACAGTCACTACAGGAAATTAGTTTCCTTTATTTCATCACTGGCATTGGGGCTGAAAGCACTTTGTTTGCAAGACTGTTTGTGTAAAGAAAATCAGTGCACATGTGTAAGGAGAGGGGCAATGAAGTACGGATTTATTTTGAAGTTTCACTTTATGTGTGTGCTCGTTTACCTATTCTAGTTAGGACCTTTTCTAGCATGTTTACCAACCTTCTGAAGACTGATTGGTCCGGTCTCAATGTAGTAGAACACCTTTTTAGGGTTGGGCATTAGGATTAGAGGCACTATAGCGTTGTTAATGTAACCCTAAAATAAATTAAGGGTTAGGAGTAGGACTATGTTGGAAATGCATTTACTAAGATGAATGGAAGTGAATACAAAGTCCTAATGTGGATAGAAATGTGGATTTGTGTGTGTGTGTGTGTGTGTGTGTGCGTGTGTGTGTGTGTGTGTGTGTGTGTGTGTGTGTGTGTTCATGAGCAAACAGGAAGATAATATTATGCATCTGCATGCAATGCTCCAGCATGGAGAATGTCATTGATTTATAACCATAATGAAAGGTCAGTTCACCTTATTAAACAACACATAGGTGAACTGCAGCAAGGTATTGGATAGCCATTAGAAGCCAATCTGTCCTTTCCCCACTGTGATTGGTGGAGGCATTAAGGTTTCCACATGAAAAAATTGCATATAAATCAGTTTTAAATGAGTTGATTTTCAACAACATGCACCCGCATCATCTTTTATATTGGCTGAAAATGATGGTTTATGAACAGTTTAGATATTTCTAGCATGCTATAGCAGAGGTCTGCCAGTGAGCTTTTTAAAAGATTGGTAGTGAACAGAGAAACTTTGACATGAAAGAAAAAGAGCTGAAAAATCGATCTATTTCTAACCTTTGTTCTCTATTCAATTTTTAAAAGGAGCATCCATCCATCTATTCTTTGATCCATTGATGTTTCCCTCCATCTATCGTTCTTTCATCCAATTCCTCTTTCAAACTTTGCTTCATTCAGTTCCTCCTTTCTTACTTCCTTCAGTCCTCCTTCCATCTGGGCGTTTGTCATACATACTGCATACAGCCCTGCAAACGCTTTTGCAGGTTTCAGAGTTAGACCTTAACTTCTGTAAAATGGCTGACATAAATTCATGGCAATTATTTGAGTTTGAGTTTATTTAATTTTGTGTGATAAATAAAATTATATAATTTGAAGAACAAACGTGAAGTATAAGAATATTTACATATTAAAATGAGGTTTTTATACTTTAAAATAAGCTAAGAAAGATATTAACTCTGGAAATTTAAATGGTACATTATGTACAATGGTCCTTTGCCTATTTGATGGTTCAGTATTTACATATTATTGCAGGCCACTTTTAAAATATTACATTTTTCCTGATAGGCTGCAGAAAAGGAAGACCAGATGTTAGCTTTAATGGAGTTCCACATCAATGCATATTAAGGTGTATTTGGTGTTTAAAGTATTAAAATAGGTGGTTATGAGCATTTTTAGAGGCGGTCAAAAGTATTTCCAGATTTTAGCTGGTCCCTAAGAAATCAACACATGAAAAATATTTTTTTAGCTGATTCTAGTGCATTTACAGAAATATTAATTTAATGTGCAGTGTCCCTCCCAAATAAATGAAAATGAAATTTCACATCCACTGTGATGTTGACGTCCAAAATGTGCAGGAACGTTGGTATTTTCTTCAGCTGTTATTCCATATATTGTGTATTGTATTTGACTTTCCTGCAGTAATTCATCTCCATCCACCAGACCATCCGTTTCTGTTGCTCAACACTTCCATCTGAAAACTGCTTGCACAGTCGCACTCCAAGCTAACACCCTCTCCTCGTCACTTATTCTTTTGCCGTTAGCATCTGTTTGGGACAATCTCAGGGTCCGCTTAATGTGACAGTTAAACAGTTATTTTGTTAGCTCTGTAAATTTGAGATGCAGTTATGGTGTAGAATGTCCAAGACGTGCGTGGGAGTGTTTCACTTTACACCAGCGCCAGGTGTTTATGCGGCTAGCCAGCACGTTAGAATTTCCATATGGGCGCGTATTACGGCGGTCATGGTGCGTTTGTGCAAATTGCTCTGGCATGCATGCACCTCTATTTTAGTATAGGTTAATTTTACGATTACATATGTTATTCCAACTGGTGCAAGCTACGATTCAAAGCAAAATACATTTGCAGTGAAACAAGATTTGTACCATGATGTTTAGAATAATGAGAAAGTAAAAATAGAAATCCTTATTTTCTTTTTTCTTAGCTTAGCTTCCTAATATGCCACTGAGAAAAGTCAGATCCTGGTGAAGTGATGGGGTTTCAGGCCACGGTCTGAAGCTGATCTGGAAGAGGAGTAGAAGAAACACCAGCAGGCATTGGAGGTGATCCAACCCAAACCAACACGCTCATCCTTTCAACTGCTGCAAAAGGATTGGTGGTAAATGGGATAATGCAGCAGCATGGAGGCTTCAGATAGCCTCCTGCAGAACCCAGTTAATACAATTACAGTTCTATGGAATCACAGTCGAGCTGCTACACTGAAAGGAAATCAGCTTTACTTCACCACAATATTGAAACAATTAAAACACAGGGACAGTATTTATTTCTTTATGCATGTAATGTTATATTTCACTCACTATCTCATGTCTGATCAGATGAAACTAAACACAGCAATGTATTATTGCAATATCAAAAAGATAAACAAACCTCTAGTCGTTCCTTGTTGTGCAGATAAGCTGCTATGAAATGCCATAAATCAAACGGCTTCTGCTGTTTGCTAATAATCTGCTATTAATCATAAAATTGTTTAAACTGTTGTTTGAAAATAATTTAAGCAAATTATTTTTAACAAGAATATGCCTTGTTTAGTACTGCTGAGAGGGTATGAGCAGTCAGTATCTAACAGATGGACAGATAATCATGATGGACAATGAAGAGTAATGAGGAAGCCGGAGTATAACCCAGACATGCACAAGGAAAACGTGGGAAAATCCTCACACCCTGGACCTTCTAGCTGAAGGGCGTCAGTGCAGCCAACAGCAGCAGTCTGCAGACCCAGCTGATTGCACTGAGGCACTAACGTTACATTTCCTTTTTTGAATCACTTAAAACATGTTTTATTATAGGAATTTACTACGTTACGCATATATCTCTGATCAAAAGCACACAAAGTGTAAGTCCATATGTAAAAATATTTACAAAGTGTGTCTGCAGGTCAAAACCATCCTGTGGTTCTGCTTCTTTGCTTAAAATTTGTGAATTTTCCCTGTTGCCCTTTCTCTCATAAATCTCTGCCAGAGCTCACATATTTTAATCACATCGTTGCCCACAGACACGGTTATGGTGATGTCGTTTCTGTTCAAGGACATCAGCAGATTATTCTCCGCATCCAGGATGCAGCAGATGGGAAAGATCCAGGGTGGCGGCGTTTCCGCAGGGTCATCCAGACCATTAGACCACCAACATCAGGTGACTGCTGGTGGGACGTTTCCAACAAGCATTCAAGGAATGCAGGGATGAGCCAAGCCACACGTCAGCGCACCAGAATACTGGCTGAAGAGCAAAGGTGTTAGCAGCTAACTTGGAGAGAGAGAGAAAGAAATTACATTATAATTATAATAAACTCCACTTGGAGTGACAGACCTTGCTCACAGAAGGCATTTATACATTTAGTGCAACCTTGGATGAAGTTTGAAAATGCAAAATTGCCTAATATTGCTACATTAACTCTGATTACTAATGAAAGTATGCAATATTTTTCCTCAAAATTACTATATAACTGACACTTAAAGCCAGTTTACTTCTATATAATTTCTATAGGGAAATTAAATGGAGGAAGTTTCTTCAATGAATAATTAAAGGGGATTTTTAGAAGTCTAATCTTTGTCTAAATGTTAAGTCGACTGTGGCAATAAATAAATCAATTAATCGCATGATAAGTTCAAATTAGCTCAACAATTTCTATTTTTTCTTTCTACCAAACCTGGATGACGAGAGTCTGCAGTCTGGTGGTTTGGTCTCTTTTTGAAGGACATTTTTGTTTTCAGAGACTTCAGAGATGTCATTTTATTTATAGTTCCTGTTTTGGTTGTTTATTCATTTTGAGTATTTAAAATGTCTTCCAGAGTCAAATGTTCATTAGAATTTAAAGTTTATTGATATTTGAGAATGTGTTCTTGTGCTATTATTATGCCATTATCATTATATTACTTGAAAATGGTCTCAAAACTACAATATTGAAGTTTATCACAATAACTCTATCATGGTGACACGCCTACCTGAACACACATCTTTTATGTTCTTCTGAAGCCAGCTCTCCGTCTTCCTCCTGTTCGTCTCCTTATTGTGTTTCTTCTTGACTTAAGTTGTTTTGTGCTCTGAATTTCTCCCTGAAGGCTCTTTTTCCTTCTGGTCTCTGGTGATCATGGGTTTGTTATTGGAGAAGCATGTCTCTGTTTTGGGGGGGAAGGTCCTTTAGACATTCAGTCACACACTCAGTCATAGCTTTGATGCCATATCCATGTGGCAGGGAGACTGCAACCTCAAAATAACCCCAAAGAGGTTCCTCTGCTCCCTCTGAGGATTTTTCATGCAGTTATTATTGTTGCAGTTTTCCTGTTTATGCAACAAGCAAGATTAAGAATAGGAATTTGATATGATTTGTCAAGTGGAGGTTGTGCAAAGGAGGTGTATGCATGTTTGACATAATCCAACATTTTCTCTGGGCGAGGAGAAGACAAACTGTTGAAACCTGGGAAGGGTAGAAGCGAGTAACACCAATTTTTTTAGCTCTAAACATAAAATAGAGCGCTTGAAGTTCATTATCTTTTCCAACAATTTTAAATTCCCCATTATGATCAATGGAAGAGTGAATTTTTTGTTTCTGCTTTGCATCTGGTATCTGGAGTCAAAGTTTAGGTGTTAATTGAGATGTTGATCAGCTGTTAAAAAACTTGTCTTGTTTCTATGGTTAATCTGCAAAAGAGATCCTTCCTGCACAGAATCCAGAACCAGAACAAAAAATCTTTAAACGTTTTACAAAGAATAAATAAGAAACTGGACAAGCTTTCTTCTCTTCTGAGGAAATGTATAAAAATTTCTGAACATAAAGAAATAAATTCTTGGAAAAAACAAACATCATTATCATTCAGGAAGTTAGCAAATAAAAATAGTTTTTACCAAAAACAATTTAAAAATTTTCCTACAGAGAGGAAAAATAATAATTTGTGCAAATTTGCTTTGATTCAAAGTCCAAACGTGTAATTCACCTTTTATTTCTTTCCACGCTGTGTAAAAAATATTCTTTGGTGTAAAAACATTTCAGAACCCAAACAAATTATAGAAAAACCCTGATCAGTAGCTAAAGTCTGCATAATTACTTGAAATAAAAAAGGCTTTTTCACTTTTTAGCTGATGGTTTTATACGTCATTTACAGCTCAGTTGCATGTGTTTCTACAAAATATGTATGTCCTAAATTGATATGGCAATTACTTTAATGGAAACCAGGAAGCGTGTCCGCTTCAATTAGCAGGGCCTGTTCCTGTTTCATTTTTTTCCAGAAACACCTCCAGTCTGGGATGAAGCGCGGCTCATTGTGGTGGCTGCACATTATGCTGCCTGCTCTGCAGCTGGAAATTGAATGTTGCTTTTGCCTCAAACAGATTTGACAGAACAGCAGGACGACGTTACCACAAACACACGAGCTCCAGAGGCATTGAATTATGTCTAAACACTGATTGTAAATGCATGGTTTTTCCATGTATCCCCAGCATGTTGGTGTGGGTCTGATTGGAATCAACAATGTGTAAATGACACACTGAATCCTCCGGGCTCTGCCTTATTGAGGCTGGTTACAGTCTGCTGGTTCTTCATACCATCCCAGATACGGTGTCAACTTCCAGTTTCAGCTGTGTGTGATTGGAAGATGCAGTGTGTTTTGACCAAACTACACACACACACACACACACACCAGAAAAGATGTATGTGGTTAATAATTATCAGTAAAAATGTCAAGACATAGCTCTAGAAAATTATGTTTATGTTTTTTTTTTATTGTGAGCACTCAGCATTTTTATATGATGTAGAATAATTGACTAAGCCTGGCCCGCTGAAAGCTGTTTTGCTCTATATTTGTCAAGAACTCTCTCTCTCCTACCAGGGCTGCAAAACTTCACAATAAAAGTCAAACTGACAACAGAAGTATCTGAATTATCATCAGGTCATATCAAAATGAAGCATAATCATGCAGAAATCAGTAAATTATTTATCTTTCATGACTTGGATCCAAATAGTTCTGATAATTTATAGTTATTTATAGTAGTGGTCTGTTTGCATATTGGGAACATACAATCATCTCAGAACTTTCATGGATCAGTGAAAAAACTAGATTTGTTGCTGTTTATTGCAAAAACGATTAATTGTGATTAATCGATTACTGAAATAATCGTTAACTGATTTAGTAATTGATTGTCAATTTGAGTCTAGAGACTCATAAAAAGGTAATTTGCTGAAAGAATAACATATTGATTAAGACGAAACTGCACAAAAAATGTATACATTTTGCGTTTACAATAATAAAAGCACCTTCTTGGTCTGTAAAAATGTTCTATCCAGAACTCCACAAGTAGTATAACTTCATCTTGTTCAAAAGTCTCCTTTTTAGCACATTTTACTGTCTGTTTATTCATCAATTAGTCTAAAAACATAAACAGATTACACTGTAAACCTTCACTTAAATTGATGTCAAGTCAATCAAAAAGGCCTGAACTTTTCACATGTGGATGTTAGAAGTATTTTTAGCTGCAGATGCATCCTGTGCTACAAATGATCAAGGAATTGCTGTTTAATTGTTTTAGGCAATAAAATCTTTATTTTCTCATTGAAAAAAGGAATTGAATTATTTGCTTATTTCTACTGTATAAAATGGTTAAATAAAAAATCTGCAGCCAGATTTTTAATTCATCTGATTAATTGACTGAGCGGATTATTGAAGAAATCATTAGTTGCCGACCTGTTTATAACAATTCAAGCTAAATCCTAACAAAGAAATATGCTTTACTTTCAGGAAAATTTTACTGATTAAGTTCCATTGCAGTTTTTTTTTTTTTTCCAATTCTCTTGCACAAAAAGAGGAACCAACAAAGTATTTCCTTCTCCTTGTATTTAGTTTATGGGTTTGTTACAGTTAAAACAGTTTTACTTTTGGAACCAAAGCATATTTATTGTGTTTTCTTCTCTGTGTCCACTGCCATAACGTACATAACGTAGAGAAAGAGCTTCTGTTGTGTCGGCGCTCTAAGCCGTGTTGAACTGAAATGTTCCAGTCTAACACTCTGCTTTATGTTGCTGGCTGTATTCTCAGGTTTGGCTCTCTGCCCGTTCCTCTTCTTCTCTGTCTGTGTGTAGACTGGCTATTATGACTGTCAGTCATTCTCAGACATAAAAGGCCCCATTTGAAAAGGCTCAATGCAAATTTCATATCTTACATGAAACAGTCTTGATGTATTTTGGCCAAGCTTTTCTTCCCATGTCTTCAAACAACATTCTGCTCAGTCTCCCGCCAGGGGGGATTCACGTCTTTTAGCATCCATGCTAAGGAATACGGGAGAATACGGGACAGAGGCTTTGACGACACCCTCTGTCCAACACACGCACACACGCACACACACACACACACACACACACACACACACACACACGTCTCACACCCAGCTGCTTTTCCTGTTCCTGCAGTCAATATCTCCCCACAGCAGGTGCTCAACCAAGCCCATATAACAGTGATCATGAAAAAGAAAAAGTGCGAGGATCTTCATTTCTTTCTGCTCACATCACTGTTTTTCTTCTTACTGTTGCAAAGCCAGGTGACACACCTTCCCATCAGCACTTGTTGTGTCCGTGTTTTTAGTCTCTGCGGCTCTTTGTGTTCCTGACACAACGGAAAAGATCTGAAGACGCCTTGTTGCTCCAGCGTCTGCTGCTCTTCAATCACTGACTGAATAAACAGATCTGATCTTTAAAGCTGCCGCTGCCACTCATGTAGGATGCATATTTATGTCGCAGGTTCACTTCTTCACCTTAGCTTGTAATCCTTTCCTCCCACTGGGACAGATTCCCACTCCCTCTCAGTGTCTTGTCTGTGTTGGGTTGATGACATGTGCAAACATGTTTCCTAAAAAAGCCATCAGAGATTGCTTTAAACCATGCAAGGTGGCAACAGAGGACACACACACACACACACACCGATGCCAGACGAGGCGGAGCGGGCCACCAAAGAGGCAGCTGTGACCTTGTAAACAGAAGCCCAAAGCCAGAGACAAAAACTTCATCCTCTTCCCTGCTGATGAGGTCCGGGTGCCAGCAGCGCCAGGTGCCTCTCCAGGAACCCAGATGAAGCCGTGGGCTGCCGTTCCTCTCTGCTTTTACACGTAACAGCAGACAACAGCTCGATGTTTTCTCTTCTTCAAAATTTACAAAATCAAAGGAGACTATCAAACCTTGTTTGTGTTTGAACCTTAACTGGGAATCTCTTCCACTTTTGCAGTTGTTTTCAAACCGTTATTCACTTTATTCCTGCTCTGGATTTACAAAGCAAATTGCAGTAAATGCATTCAGACACAAACAGCAAATCAAGCAGATGGGAACAAACTGCACATATTCTGGCATCAGGTCACAGTTCCTCAGACAGAATCACAACGCAGGATGTAATAAAAGATTAGGAGAGAAATAATTTAATTTGTTCTAGCTTTATATCATCTTATAATGTCATTTTATAATCCAAAACATTTTGGAGTGTTGCTTTGAATCCTTGAATCTCCCATGGCAGCCAAATCATACAATGCACACTCCCAGCTCCTTCTGACTAGTGGCAGCTGCTATTATCAAACATCATATGAACTATTTCTCACTCCAAAGGAACGATTGTAAATGGCATCATGGAGGATTATTGTTGTGATGACATGCAGAATGCTGGAGTGTCAAAGAGTAGGAGCTTCTTAAAGAGACACAGGTCCAATTTCCAATTAAATTGCAAAATCAATTTTCTTTTAGGTTATGTGTAGTTTTACCACAACGGCAGAACAAAACGTACAAATTTTCTAGTCCGTTGCATGTAGATTAAGACTTTTTATCTTTAAAAATTGCAAAATTATTACAAAGTAAAATATGGCAAAAGAAAATGTTGGCTGCACACAAAGTATTTAACAGCAAAGCTTTTGTTACTATGCAGCGTCTCTTACCAACAAAAACGGACTACTTTACTCATTTAACATATGGCAGTTTATTGTTGAGTAGATAAAAAAATGTGTATTTTGTTTCTATTTTTTCCCTTGTGTTTTTGGCACACAACTCTATTTGACTTGATGATTTTGGCCCTGGCGACAAAATGTTTGGACACCTCCGGTCTGAACGTCTCATATTTTGACTTTATCTGAATCCACTTGGGCATCGTCTCAAAGCGAGATGCATAGCGTTGTTTTAATTGGAGCTTATGGCCCACAGTGCATTCACATCTCCATAATCACCTCGCCTCCCACTGTGAAACAATTATCAAAGAATACATGTAAGAAGGCCTTGCTCATCACAATGTCCTCCAGGCTACAGAGGAAAACACGCATACATCAAGTAAAACATTCCTGAAAACAATTATCCCGCTGATCCCGCTGGTCACTGGAACCTTAAAATCAATAGCAACGTTAGTGGAACAACAAACAGCAGGTGCCATGCCTCAATGAGTGCTGATGGAAAAACTGGCCTTGAATGCAAAGCTTTGCAACACTTCATCTCATACGTCTGTCTGCTCTTTAATTAGAAAGCAACACAGAGCTGCTGGGAAATGTACTGATACTGTTGAATCTGAGGAGGTTTCATCCAGGCTCAGACCCAAAGCAGGAACTGTGATGTCACAGGTTGTAGTGAACTTAAGCTCAGTCAAATTCAGATGATCATGTTGAAAGTGTGGAGGTAATATAATAGCGTATCAGGGGCTCTAGATAGGGAGAAAAGGTGAAGAAATAACTCAGAAATGTTGAGATTAATCTCAGAAACCTTCTAGAAAAAAACTGGAAATGAGTTTTTAAAGTTGAAAATATGTTTGGGAGAAATCTTTGAAATTTTTACATAAACTTCAGAAATTTTCTAGAATTTTCCGAGTTTCAAATTCTGACATTAATCTCAATGTTTCTTAGGTGTTTTTTTAGAAATTTTTCAACTTTTGGAGCTCAGAACAATCATTTTCTTTTTAGAAAAGTTTTTCTTGCCAATTTTTAACTTTTTAAACTCAGAAATTTTTAAGTGTTTAAAATGTCTGAGATCAATCTGAACATTTTTCTAGAACATTTTTGACTTTTCAAACTCAAAAATTTCTTTGTTTTCTTGAAAATTTCTGAGATCTCAAAATTTGAGTATTTTTGCAGAAATTCACTTTTTATTTAATTTTTTTTTAATCTGTCCTATTTCTCTGTCATGAATTGATGCCACTCATAAACTGGGTCTAATCTGCGATTTCTGTTGGATGGAAGTCCTTTCTGGTGCAGAACGTTCTAACCTGTCAGCATTGCTTCATATTTCCATACTATCATAATTACCTGTGCTTAACTGCAGTGAGTAGGAGCGCGTAATCACGGAGACATGTACAGGTTGATAAATACTCTGTGATCTTGGGGGCTTTTGCTCTGTTTTCAATTTTCTTGCCCCCATTGTCACCCATGTAACGGAATAACCTTCACTGCTTATATAACCTTCTGCATTTGATTACCATATTAACGTCCTAAACAGCATGGGGCTAATTTGAGAGCTATGGATGTCTTTGGAGAAGGTCACAGTAATGAAGTGTACAACAGGAACATGATTTCTGCTTCATTTATTAAACATTTGCTAATTGTTTATTTTTGCGTGCTTAGAAACTTAAACTCATTCACTTGGATCATTATTAGTTTTTATCTAAATATTTCAGAAGATATTTTGTAATCTTGAGGAAATTAATGGCTCGTAGAATCAAGCTTTCCTGCATGTTTATCTCCTAATGTTATGATTTCTGCAGTAAATAATCTAGGAAGAGCAGAAATTGATTACTTTTCTAGATTAGTTTGTTCAAACAACCTTACAAAAATATTCTACATGTTGTTATGTAAAAAACCAGAAACATTGATTGATATAAAAGTTTTGCACTACTTTCTTCATAATTGAGAGGCAGAGAGGAAATTATGCATTATTTTCCTAATATTTACAAAAAAATCAGAAAAGTGTGGTGTGCATTTGTATTTATTTGAGTCTGTTTTTTTTCTGTAAAACCAGATTTTCTTTTCCTTTTTTCTTTTTTTTATCACCCATTTCTATTTGCAAAATATCTCAACATTTGAAGGTTCATGTCTCTGAACATGTATTTTAAAGTCTGGTCACAAATTCCCAACTGAATTAAGGTCTAGTCTTTCACTGGGCCATTGGAAAAACATGGATATAATTTATTCTAACCCACAGTTGAACGCACTGAGGTGCATATTTTTTCCTATTCAAAATGCTGAATAATTCTATTTTTGAATCTTAGGAAATTTTAAAATTTAATATTTTAATTTAAAAAGTTAAAAATTATTGTAGGTCCGGATAATGGTTTCAGAAAGTAGCTTTAATAACAGAATGGTTTACAGTTTCCTTAACGTTTGACTGAATGTTTTCCATTTTATTGATCTAGAAAATGTTTTTTAGTCTTAAGATGGAAGCAAAAATGAGAACTTTCTTCTAAATCTGCCGTTTGGTTCAGCACAAATTGAGTACAAACTGAGGACTGTGTTAGACTCTAATTACTGCCATAATAAATGGAAAGAAAAATACTTTTGGTTGTTTGCAACATTTCCATTCAGGAAGAAATAAATCTTCCAGTCAAAATTTGTGTTACACTTAAACTGCAGTCTGGGACAAAAACTTATTCCTAGGGCCTCAACTGGCCCCCGTGCCACATCTTGGAAACCACTAGTCCATTGTTGCCCCGGCTGCATGTTTACCATGTTAGTTTACTGGGTGATTTCCAGTTGTTTTGGGGATATCAGAGTACAGAGGGGTAACTGCAGATGTACATCAGTTTTTTAGATATTAAGTTTTTAAAGCAACGTGAAAAACATGAATTATTTTCCTTTGACTTCAGATATGGATTACTTTGTCACAATATCTTAAAGTAAGTTACAGTTTGTTGGTTTTAAAAAGAAAAACACTTTGCATTTTTTTAGATTTCAAGAAAAATATCCTTTATTTTTCTCTGTAACATGTTGAAATGAAACCAAGGAGTTAAAGTCTACAAATGGAAAGCAGAAAGGCAGCCATCTTTCTTTTTTTAATGTTTATTTTCCTTTAGA
This sequence comes from Poeciliopsis turneri, assembly GCA_922788865.1. Lineage (NCBI taxonomy): Eukaryota > Metazoa > Chordata > Actinopteri > Cyprinodontiformes > Poeciliidae > Poeciliopsis > Poeciliopsis turneri. The sequence continues at coordinate 271,529 of CAKLNU010000052.1, forward strand.
AATGAAAAAGAAAAGGCTGAAAGTCTTGCTGAAGCCACCTGCACACAGAGGGCAGACTGCCACTGTTTCAATGGGCGCTGCACGCTCACCCAGCGGGCTTCCAGATAGCAGCTAAAGAGCTTATTTCCCAAATCTCTTTATCCTTTCTAGAACTGTGAGACGTTGACAGAAAGTCAGTTAACTCTAGCCAGTGGCAGCTGCATGGGTTTTGCATAATTAATTATTTATACGGAGCCAGACATAGTAATTACCATCCAGATGAATATGATATTCTAATCAGGCAGGCTTTAATTTTAATTGCCCTCCAGCATCTAACTGTCAGTGCTGGCCTGGCTTGATAAAGTGGAGAGTCTCTAAACACCATTAGACATCTGCTCTGAGAGCGTTGCCTTCGCTACCCACCAGCCGCCGTAAAAATCAATACAGTGCTGCGCCGTGTGCGCGTGATTGTGCTCCTTTTTTACGCGGAAAGCCATTTTTCGTCAATGACAAAAGCGGAGCGGGACTTTAAGCCGCGGAGTTCCCCTCCCAGTGATTGATGAAGCCTCCAGGATTATGTGTCGCCTCATCTTTTTTGTCTCTGCTTTATCTTTTTAAGTTCTATCTCAATATTTTGCTTTCTCTGTTATAACTGTACTGTTTCCTCCCACCAATCCCTCACTAATGCGCATTTTGACTGGGATTTTGTCTCTCACGTGACGCCTGTCTTAAATGAGCAGTATTGTGTAAAATCACATTTTTTGAGCTTTATATCTTGTTATAGTGTTATCGTAACCAAACCTGGAGTGTTGCCTTGACTCTTTCACGCACCATTTAATCACCATGGCAACCATTCATCTGTGCAAAATGCCTGAGTGGATCTAGCCCCGCCTTCGAGGATTAAGCTCCACCTCGACTTTTTAAAATCTTATTTAAACTCTTTATTAAAACCTATTTTTTTAGCTTTACATCTTGTTATAATGTTGTTTATTCCTCCAGAGCAACAGAAACCAAAATTTTACGTCTGTTGTGATTTTTGTATTTGTGCCGGCACCAACCTAAATGTTTGCAGAAAAATATCGCCAAGCTTTCTGTTGGGGTTTCTCTGGGGAATCGGGTTGTTCCATTTGTTGATGCTGAAAGCAATGAAATATTAATTTAGCCTGATGTTCTGCAAACAGCAACTTTTTTGGGGAAGTCCATCAGTGATTAACAGCAGCCGACTCTTTCGCAAATAAATTTTCCGTGCTTAAAAATATCTGTACATAATTTCCTCCATTCAGGATGAAGAGCTTTCCTCAGGCAGGTAGCGTTTTATGCGGCTATAATCAGTTAGTGTAATGAGACCAGTGGCACATACAGGTCTACAGTGTCACTCCAGTTTGTTTGGATTATGGTTTTCTAATGATGGAGCTGCTCTGCTGCTTTCCACTCAGGTTCAGATGAATGTGGGCCTGCAGTTCAGCACAGAGGCTCCACTGTGTGCAAATGGAAACATTCAAACTCTGGAAACGTGAGGAGATCTTTACAGTCACAGTGCCTTACAAACTTTGCATTTACATGCAATGTTTACACATTTTATCATGTTTAAGTCATGGTGAAACGTAATTAAAATGTTTATTCAAGCTAATTGCAGGTTCTGAAATTAATCACAAAATCAGCCAAATTTTAAATTCTAAAATCCTTTTGTTGCTAAATTATTGAATAAATAGACATAAAAAGAAACATATTTAATACTTTTAATCTGTTATTTAGATTTTTCAACCATCAGATTGATGCAAAGTTCAGCTTTTGTCTTTAGAAATGTGGGCTGCAAACGCTGACATTAGCATTAGCAACATGTTTAGCATTGAGATGAATAGCTTCTCTGACAGGCTAACTCCTTTTAGCACAACTTGAACACAACAATAATCCTCTCCAGGGTCCAATCAGGTCAGAGTTGATGGGAAACTGGTTGGAGCAAAATTCACAAAAGTTCTGGAAGAAAACCTGTTAGAGGCTGCAGGAGACTGCAAGAAAATGGTTTAGATCAAAGCATATTCATGTGTTATTACGGCCCAGTCAAAGTCCAGACCTAAATTCAGAATCAGTGGCAAAAATTGAAGACCGATGTTAGTTAATCCTTTGCTTTGGATTCAGCTGTTTTGCAAAGAAAGTTGGGTGAAAGAGACTCCCAGACTTAATATCACAAAGAAACTTGATTCTACAAAACAAAACTCAGTGGACCAGATTCAAAATCCACACCGCACTTTTCAGATTTTTTATTCGTCTTCTTTTCTGACTCTTCAGAAAGTTGCACTACTTTGCAAAAGTGTTTCACATAAAATTTCAAAGTAATTTTTGTAGTTTTTGGCTGTAATGTGACAAAACGTGGAGAAGTTGGAGAGTAAAAGCCTTTGTAATGCTCCGTATAAAGGCTGATAACTTTAGCCAGTTTGGATCCTTTGCCAAAGAACAGAAAAAAGCGACAGATATCCAGTCATATCGATGGCCATGACACACTCTATCCCTTTGGATGTTACTTTGCTGAAACATTTTAGAGTAACTTTATGGCTTTTTAGCTGCCACATACAAAAGAGAGAGAAAAATAATTGACAGAAAATGTGAGTCCTTCTAAACTCCTTGGTTTCCATCTAAGCTCCTTATTCTTTCTTATCATCATTGTGAATTCACAGGCTGCACAGCAGTCCTCTGTGCTGCTTGGCTCAAGCTTTTTTTTTGATCTTCACACATGGAGACCGAGGTAAGGGGAAATCAGGTCCTCAGATGTCTACGGCTGCTCATACCTAAAGTTTGAATTTCACGAAAGACCATCTCTGCTTTCTCGGCTGCGGGGAATAAAGCGCGAGCAGGACTCAGTAGTAATCCTGCCTGCGAGGCGCAGGTGTCAAAGGTCGCTCATTGCCGGCAGATGAATCCTGTGGTCGGGGTGGCAGAGGCTATGATTGAGAGGTGCAGAAGACAGAGGCGCTCTTTTTCTCAGGTTACCCAGGCAGAATCTAATGAGGAGGATTGGAAGAGGCTGAAAACTTCTCTGCGGAAAGCAGCAGAGAGGAGGGAGAGCATAAAGAGGAATGGAGACATACGGCACAATCAGAAGTTGCTTTCTGTGGTGTTGTGTGAGAGCCACTTAGAGCCGGAGGACTCGCCCAAGGCTAATAAAGCTGAAAGTTGGTGGATGCTCTGACCTTGCTTTGGAAAGCAAAACCTTAATAAGGACACCGAGAGCTAAAGTGTTGCTGTTTCTCTCCAGAGCAAACTCTTCCACCCCGTTTCATGCTCTGGCTTTTCATCCAGTGAACAGAGGAAGAGAACCTATAGCCGGCCTAATGACTGGGCGCATTAAAAGAAGGATTAGACGCTGTCTGACATGGAAACCGGCTTTGAATATATTCGCAGTGCATGATTAGTAATGGGCTGTGAAATTTCTAACTCAATTATAAAAGTCTTTCATAGTAATAGGATTTCAGAATGTGAGAGCAGCAGTAATTTCGGTTTCATCTGTCGAACAGATTTAGAGCAAGTTGCTCCTACACTCCTCATTTCTGCTCCGAAGTTTAAACTCACACCTGCTTTTTAGCAACGAAGTGCCACTTTCCTCATGTGGTAAAGCTGCTGTTTGGCACATTTATGCCACACGGCTGCATTGGGTCCAATGAACAAGTTTTCCCACCATTTTCACTTGAAAAGACGAATCTCTTTCCTGATTTAGATCATAAGTGTCATGCAAAACCAAATGAGCAGACATTCTCTAATTAGGAAATCTCACCCCAAAGAGAAAACTCTCTTAATATAAAGTAAAACATTACTTACATCATATAAAGCTATAAATTAATTCATACTGGGGAAAGTTTTTACATGTATACTTGTTTCATTCAGGAAGCTTATCAGTGGTGCACTGCCTCCAATCTACATTTCCTGTTTGAATAATCATGACTTCCTGTGCAACAACCACTCCATTAAAAGTGTGGGGGTATTTTGATGCTTCATCTTTTGTTTTCCTCCATTGCTGCTCAAACTTAGCCAGGTTTAGTAAGAAGGAGTTTTTCTTTCCACAGTCGCCACGTGCGACTGTGGAAAGGAATGAATGAGGGATTGTTGCAACATTAACGATTTGATACAATCATCTGGATTGTATCATATTCAGATGATTGTATCTGTTACAAAGTTATTTTTGATAGTTTTGTAATATTTATTGTGAATTGGTGTGACAAAAATAAACTGAATTGATTACAAAAGTTTAATTAAAAACAAAAATTTCCTGTTAATTGCTGGGGTTTTTTGTTTTGTTTTGTTCAGATAGTCAGAGTTTGTTTTATCTTCAGTTCTAGCTAATCAGGATTTCTAGTGCAGGTAAGATATTGACTACTCAACAGAACACCCATTATAAAACCTTAACTGTCCCTGTAATCTGCTGTTTCTTTACTACTCCTCTGAATTATAATAAAATAGAGTTCGCCTCCCCAGCTCTCGTCACCCTTAGAAACTTTGTGAGTTCTCCCAGAGACTGTGAGGGTTTTGTCACTGTGGCTCAATGATTCACAGCCTTCTTCGTACCATGGGAGATTAAAAAAAAACTTCCTCCATGCCCCAACAATCGAGATAATTTGTGCTCTGATGTTTTTCTAACGAGGTGAGGGATTAGGGCTGAACTTTCTGAATTCAACACGAACAACATCCTCTGTCTTCCTGTCCAGTTTGAAGGAATTTAAGCATATGAGGACTGTGAGTTTTAGAGAAACTGCTGAAGAAAGTGGCCACTGTGCTGCTCATGTGGGTGAATCCAGTTGTGTAACCATTATTTGCACGTCGGAGTTTGTTTCCCGAAGATCTTTACCACAGCTGGCTGAGCAAATCCCTGCGACTCGTCGCGGCGTGCCAAGATTAATCTGGGCCGAAGTGACCATGCGCGGTCTAAATTGAGCCCAAAGAGACCGTTCACCCAGAGAGGAAGTGTTGTTAGTGAGCTGCAGAGAGCAGGACGCTCCGGTGTGCTCCCAGTCTAACCAGTCATGCTGCTGGAGATGAGATAAGGGCTATCAGCCGCTTGGCTCCGCCGAGAGGAGCTTCTGCAGCAGCAACCAGACCTAAATTTAAGCTTAGGAGAGGATCAGCAGCTGTTCTGGAGCCAACATAAGTAGAATGCCAATAGAGAAACGGCCCAAAGACGCATGGCACTGATGCAGCCGTCCATGCCAAAAAAAAAATCCCCATTGTCTCAACGCCTGTGGTAAAGATAATTTATTACTGTGTAGCTATTTGTGCTGAATTCACAGGAAGTGAAATGTGCTCAGAATTACTAAACTCTGCTTTGTTTTGTTCTTATTCCCTTTGTAGCCGAGGCACCGCCACAAACATTTGCTTTTGATTGACTTTTCCTCAAACAATTCTCTCCCGTTAACCACATTGTTTCAACCTCACCAAGTTTTTCTGCCGTTGCTTTCAGGGGAGCCAGTGATTGCTAATCATTCGCATTTGCATATGAAGATAAGTCTAATATGCTTGCTGGCTAATCCCCTCCCTCTAAGTACTGGATAACAGACCATTTTTAGCTTTTAATCCATTAATGAAATTTGTTTGCTCATTGACTTGAATCATCACCATAATTATAAGGACAAATTTATCATTTCAAGCCATTTGAAATAATGTGTTTTGTGTGCTGCATTTGCATATATGAATTAACGACAGTGATGTGTCATTAATTGATATGATTTCCAGAGTCATTACAGAATACATCACAGATTCATTGGTGCCTTAATGAGATCTGGAGAGTCGTGGTGACACTTTCCACTACAACAAACTTCCTGATGTTTGAACTCAACTTTTGGTAAATATTTCACTTTACAAACATTTTAAAGAATCCATAATCCTTGAATATTGATGAAAATGTACTTGGTCTATTAGTAGATTATTTTATTTACAACCATGGAGAAATGTTTTGTTATAAATGATCTGACAGTGGAACTCGTACTTTTCAAAATCAAAACAAGCTCCTATTTCTTTCTGCAGAAATGCAGTTAAATGCATTTCTTTTAGAATGCATTTAACTGCATTCTAAATGTAAGTTAAATGAATTAAATTACATTTAGAATGTAAGTTAATTCTGTCCTATTTCAAGTACACCAAGTTATTTGCATTAGAAACTAGACTAAAATACTTGGTAAGATTGTGTTTTTCCAGTGTTGTAGGCAAAGTTTTTTTACTTTGTTGCATCATATCATCTCCAGTCTATTTGAGTGGTCTAGTCAAAGTTCAGCTTCTATCAGATTTAGATACTGATATATGACACAAGCCTTTCAATGCTTGAATAGTGCTATTAAAGGCTCATTATTGCAAACACTTGATATCAGCCAACTAGTAATTTATATGGCGTCACATTCCTGCCAAAAATCTTGAGAGGGATATTCAGTAATTACAACAACCAGCAAGAGACTTGGCCTAATATCACAAGAAGAAGAAGAGAGGGAGGCATGAGATAGAAGAAAAGGAAGGGCTTTTGGCAGGAATGTGACGCCATAATTTTGGTGGTTTAATCGAGAATTACACTTTCTTGTTTGTTTCATGGAGTTCAAGAATTTAGATGAATAAAGTAAAAACATAAGGGGGCAAATACTTCTGTGTCGATAAAAATTTGGTGCAGGGTGTACTTATCCCAAACAGGAACGTAACAGAGGTGAGCACACATCTGCTAATAGCTCATTTTCTGTTTTGCGCGTTAGCATTTCTGCTAAATTTGAAAATGTTTAGCACACCTAGCTTTTGCTTCGCCCAAGTAAATATGTACTTACTTAACTTTTTGTAACCTTTAAGTTGGATAAATTTTGACATCTGTGTTTTGGTAAACAACGATTAAAACTTTTCAACAAATTATACATTTATATTTGTGCTCTTATTTTGAAGTGGATTTTTACGCAACAGTTCCATTTCCTTTTCTTTATTTTTTTTCAATAAACATCATTGAGTAAACAGCAAAAATGCAACAAATGAGGTTTACAGAGAACATAACACTTACATTATACATGTGTATTATGTAAATACATTGTACAAAATTAACATATGAATTATTTTGAAAGCTTCCCCATGTTCTATTGATGTACTTTAGCTTTTTAGCATTAGCTTTTGCTTTAGCATTAGCGTCTGCTTTAGCATAAGCTTCTGCCCTCATATTCCAGTTTGCAGTTTTTGGTGCCCACCACTCTATTTCAGTTTATTGTGCACATGTTTGGAGAAATATTGTTTTTGTGTTTGTAAGGTAAGTCCAACATTAAGTTCAGCAGTGCAGGATGTTTTTCTAAATCCTTTCTGCAGAAACAGCTGTTGTGATGTTTCCTTTTCTGTCAGCCAGCAGGAAGATAATTCCGCTGAATGATTAACATTTTGAGCTCCTCCAAACGAATGGAACAAGTTCAGAATCCTTGAACCTGAAATTCAAAGCCGTCAGGTGTTGCTAATGTGTTTCCAATTTCTTCCTGGAATCCTCCAAGTGTAACCTGCTGAAAAAGGGGCATCAATATTACAGCGGGCAGCGCTTTTCACCACAATCCTGCCCGTGAGCGTACGAGACAGCTTTCACATCTCATTATGACCCCCATATAAGCAGCAACTGATGCGTCTCTGCTGCTGCTGCCCCTAACCATCCCTTACGGCTACAAAGGCCTTCATATGGCCTCAATCTCTCCGTGTCAGAGTGGCAGGAGGATAATCAGAGGTGGCAGACATGTCTGTCTGTGTGGCTTTCCTTCTCTTTTCGGCCCACCAGCCACTACGGCAGATCTGGATATTTTTTCATGTTCACATCGAGCCTCGCATCGCCTCGTTCCTGACCCTTCCCTCTCGTCACTGGGCGACCTCTGACCTCCTGGACTGGGAGGACTCACTCTGAGCTTCTTGTCCCTCAGGGATCCTTCAGATGTCCCACCAACCCACCTGAGAAATAAGCCACTGAGATGAGGTCAGAGCCAGACGCTGGGCTGGAAGGTGTGTAAAAAAATAGAAATAAACACAATAATTTAGGTTCTTTAGCTATGAGACAAAAAATGTCTCATATTTTCACAATATTTTTCACACTTAATATGAAGTTAGTAAGTTAAATATTTAGCCAAACTAAAGAACTAAATATAGAAGTGTGTGTGTGTGTGTGTGTGCGTGCATCATGTGAAATATAATAGAAGCATGATGGAGGTGGCCAGTGTCACCAGGGAAGCCGCTCATTCTTCTGGCTTTGATTCGGCCCAGAAGCGCAGCTTCTCACTCCAACGTCCTGACATTTGTAAACGCGCTGCAGATAAGAGCGCTTATCCGACCCCCTCTACTCCGCTGCATCCAATCTTCCCGCTGCACATGCTCCTCAGGATTCGCTTTTATTTGGGACAAAATCTGTCTGTGTCACTCTGTCAAATCTCTTTTTTGGATCTGACAGTGGCATAAATGAACCCTGAACAAAGACTCTTTCTGGCTTTTGAAGGTTTTTTTTTTTACTCTCTTCATATCACACAACATGAATGGTGAATGGGAATATGGAAAATAACAGATGTGGGGCTGTTTTATCGGGTTGTTTTTGAGGAAATCAAAAAAGGAGAATAAAGATATTTCAGGGAAAACATGTATATTTAGTCGTTGTCTCTGTTGGCAGTGAAGTGGTGCTGGAGTCAGTTTATTTCTCTGCTTTCATCTCTGAAACTATCCGGAACATTCTTGGTAATGAAGGTAATATTGTTACTAAAAACATCAGATGATATAAAGAGAATATTTATAGCCACATCAACAACAAGGGAGAGAACAACCACATAGTGGTTTGTGTTTGCGTCATTTTATGCTCTCAAAATTCTAAAATGTTATCTAAAAGTTATTTCATTATAGCGATTTAATTTGAAAAGTCTAACTTGATTCATTTAATATATTTACTTTTTTTCAAATTTGATCAACCTGGCTTACAGATTAAACTTATAGCATAAGATGATACAATATCACATAAACTTTGATATGAAAAATAAAAATAAACCTCCAGAAAATGGTCGGAAAGATTGCTAACTTGACATTTGTTTAAAAAAAATAGCTACTGATACCTCCACAAGCAGTCATTGCTATTGAAATGTTGCTATTTTCTGTTCACAGAGCTCTATATCCAAATATATTAAAGTTAGGTGGAAGGAAAAAGTTTGGTACAGTAGAACCCCATTTATCACAGAGAGAATTTATTCTGCTCAGTTCTGTCTATTTAGGGCTTTTTGTCACTTTAAATCCAAATAATCTTCTGCTGGCCACTCAAACACAGACACGCAATTACAACCCCATACATCTTTGAAAAGAAGAAGTAGAGCCTCCTGCACAACTATAAAAAATGTAACAAATGGTTTCAGAATGGTAAGTCAATAACAAAACATTTTTCTTGTTCAGAAAAGTGCTTCTTGTTTTACAGCTGACCAAACTGCTGCAGATCTGCTTGGGTTGCTCGGTAACGGGCTGCACTTCCCTGGGGTTGCTAAGCAACGGGGCTGGGCTCGGCTGTATTTGCTACATTTTTGAAGCAGCTCATTTTCCAGACACCAAAAAACATTAACTTATTGACAAAAAAACGTTTTGTTTAAGCGCTTAAGTTGTTTTGAGAAGTAGAAACCCGAACGGAAGGACAACAAGCAAAGTGTTAGTTTTGGATAATAGTTCCTCTTTATCCACAGTGCCGATCCCGCAGCCTCGGGCCAAACGCGATGAAATCTCTTTCTCATGCTTCAAATCCATAAATAGTTAGCAGTTAAGACACGGAGACAAGCTTACAAACTCTCTTCCCATTTTGCTGTCAGGCTGTTGTCGGCCTCGTTAGGCAGATGAATGTAATATTAATCCTTTCATAGTTCCCTGCCTGGCTCCGCTCCAGCCGAGCTGTCAGACCGAGGCCCCATCCGGCTCCGTCCATTGACGTCAAGCTGGCGTGAAGCATTTGTGTGTGGCATCTGCCAAACAGTTATGGCCTGTCAGGCTCCTCTCCCTGTCTGCCGGTGAGTAATTGGCACGCAGACGGAACGGGCAGACACATCCGGGCAGATCGTCGTGGTACCTTTCCTTCCCACCTCAGGACCCCCAAGGGGCCCATTTAAGCGCCGATCCTTTGGGCGACAGCCCGCTTGTGTACATATTACAGGCAATATCGAGCACTCCTTCACAAACTTTAAGTGCTGGAATAAAACATAATAGGCAGTCTGGAGCTGGGGCGTAATGGCGCACATTCATTTTCGGGATTGAAAAGTTTTTCTCCTGCATGGAAAATGACGGAGTGGAATGTTTGGTGTTTGTTTATTTAACAGATGGCATTTGTTCAGTGCTCTTATTAACCCCGCGCCTCCTGCAGCATGCCAGACTTAAAATTCAGGAGCATATGTGGTGCAGCAGGGGTGTTAGTCACGCTGCAATAGCCAAATCCCGAACAGGTTGTAGATGCAGGTCTGCTGTTCTGGACTCTTTTCTACATCCCTGTTGCTCCGCCAAAGCCGGGATCCGCGTTGCCGAGGGAGATCCGCACGGCAACGGGAGTCGGAGTTACTCACTGTGACGGAGGAATGTTCACATAAAGTTTATTAAACTCCAGTTGGGTTAAGCGTCTGTGAAAAAGAATCAGACAGATTTCTTCTGTTTCTCCTTTTTTCCTTCACTTTAGATCATAAAACACTGTAAACACACAATCTTATTAAGTAAGATTGTCTAGCTCATAGTATTCTTGAAATAAGACAAAACTATCTTGAAAATAACTTTTTGGCAAGATAAAGAAGCTTTTTTAGTCGATAATTTCATAGTATTTATTAAAAAGTTCTACTTCCACTGGTTTTCACCTTTAACAAGATATTTTTCCCAGAAGGGAAATAATCTGCCAGTGCAACTAGTACTTTTTAAATCAGTATTAAGGAATTCTTGACTTAAAATAAGCTCCTGAAAAGATATTTTTGTGTTAGTTTTTGTCTTATTTCATGTGTATGAAGATATTGCAGTGAGAAGGAATGGTCATTTATATTATTAAAGTAAAACTTTATTCAAATCTGACTGAAAAATTAATCTGTTGTAACTCCAGAAATAAGTTGCAGCTACAGCTGCGTTTTATTACAATTGTTGATATTCCTGTCAGAAAAATCACAATTGCAGTATTTTCACTAAATAAGAAACGCAATTGAAATCACATGTGAATATGTTTGTTCACATGCGATAAGTCATTAAAAAAAACATGACTACTTCCGACTACTTTCTGTTTGTCTTCTTCAGCGTTTCTGCCAGTAGTAACATCAGTTTGTTGATCTTGTGACTCGTGATGCGATATTTCTATTGCAGTTTTGCAAATTACATCTACTTTGATACAACCTAAAAAGTGCCAAAACTTTTTATCAAAAAAACTTTTTTTTTTTCAAAAGTGCCATGTTTTCATTCAGCAAATTTATTTTCATAATTCCAGTTTGCACCTTTGTAAGGTCAGTGCAGACGCAGCTATTGACCAATAACTGGACGTTCAGACCGACTGCTGGTCAGCAGAAGCTTTCCAGTTCTCTGGCGGTGAAGTCTCTCATTAGTAATCAGAACCGGTTTGGGTCAGAGACCCGACGGGTTTCCGCTGGGACCGACATGTCCTCCAGTCAGCGGCGCTGAGAGGTCACCAAAAGGTCAACCAACAGTTATCAGCCGCCTCTCGGCTCTTAGCATCTCCTTAAAATAAATTGTGAGTGGAAGTCACAAAGTGTTCTTCCACCATGACACTTCAGTGACCCGAGAAGGCGTGTGTGTTCTCCTTCTCTTTTGCTCTGTCCTTCATCACATGTTGCTGCTGGTTTCATCATCATCACTTTTCAAGAACTTATAAAAAAAATCTGTCATGAATAATATAACAAAAGGGACTTTTGCTGTTTTGTTTTTACTCAGGCTATGCAGAATATGAATTATCTCCTCTTCATTACCCAATCAATGTCTAAATATTCATAACACTGTGATCTAACAAACAACCAAAGTATTAAGTATTACAATTACTAATAAAGCTAGGCTAAAACTAAGCAATGCTTAACAATTAAAAACACTCTAAAAACTAATTAAAACTAACTGAATTATACAAACAAAGTCACAACAAAATAAAACAAAACTGTCATGAAAACCCAAATCTATTATAACTCTGGCAGTAGAGAGGAGATTTACATCTTTACATCTCAAAACATGAGATGTTTTCAGCTTTATATTAAGGCATATTTTATAGAAATAACTTCAGTGACAGACTCCTGCTCATCCTGCATTGGAACAGTCTGATTCTGCGGACATGACTCAATGACTCACAGCAATGGCCGCCTGCAGCAGCGTCGCTAACGTAAGCGGCTAATAGGTGATGTTCAAGCCAGTGTTGTATATTAATGGAGAAAATCCTCCAACTGCTAAAATCTGATGCTACTCCATTTTGTTTACATTTTCTGAAGAAGGAAGTTGCAGTCAATGTCTTTTTCAGAGGTTTTTTTGTTGCTTCCTTCAGAGGTTCTTGGTGCAGCGCCCCCACTGGCGAGGAGAGGAACAGGTTTAGTTTGGTTCGTTTGACTCTGTGCCGTGTGAAAAGTGAACTGCATCAGCTGAAAATGTAACAAATGTTGAGATTTTGGTCGTCAAACAGACAACAAGATGTGAAAACAGAAATACATCGCAGTTTCTAATTATTGTGCAACAAAATCTGCAAAATATAAATGAGAATAAACATTTCTGCGTTTCCTGGTGTTTCCATCTGCTCCCTCCACATCACCTAAGTTATTTCCACCTTCTCCAACAAGAGACACAATTTTTTTAGGCTCTGCTTATTGGTACCATGCACTGCAGTGGAACTAAAGGACTGAATCAAGCGGCCTAATCCAAGTCTCCCCAGGGGTCCGGCAGTACTGAGACCACAGATTATAGGCACACAATCCCTATCCTTCACAGGCCTCCAGTGTGATCACAAACACATTCCCTCCATGTAAAACAGAACCAGCACCATGACAGTTTTCCCTCCATGGTGGGGAAAACATCCAGCAGGGTAAAAAGCATGCTGCCCTGAGATTACAGTGGGAAGGATGTGAGCATGAGGGGAATGGGAAAGCAGATCCTGTCATCCACAGGACTGATTTCCACCGACGAGCCTCCTAGCATTCAAAATTGATGCCAGTCTGTTTTTATTCAGCTTTTCTGCAGATCTGCAGGTGCTGTTGCCACGGCACCTTTAAATATTTTATGCCCCCCATGACTTTTACGCGCCAGAGAATGATTTCAAGATATCGATTCGGCTCACCAATCAGAAGTCTGTGCCGTTGCCCTCTCGTGTCGACGCCCGGCATTCTCCCCTCATTTTTCTGCCTGATTAATCAATAAATGCCCCTACAATTTTGCCCAATTAGTTTCACACTCTTCCCATCGATTAAGCAGGGAGGGAAAACATATTCCATTTTGATGCACATCAGAGGGAAGTCAGACACCTCATCAGGTGGTATTGATCACAGCCAGCCGCCCTCACTGAACCGAGCGCCGATGACCTCCATCATTAGGCCGCACAGCTGCCGGCGCACGCACTGCAGACAATCAGGGTTGCCAGATCTGACTGTTTCCAGCCCAAAAACAACGCAAAGCCTCTAATGAGCGTCATGTTGATAGCTCCAGATGCGATTAATCTGAAGATTTTAACGTGTTGATATTACGTAATGCGGATTAATCAGACAGACTTTCTCCTGCCTCGTTCACAGCAGAGCATAACGTTTCTGCAACAACTTTATGGGCACACGCTGATCCGTGTTTGTTCACAGAAATTTCACTCTAAATGATCATCTCAGCACCACAAAAACATTTACAATCTGCTGCTGACCACTCAGGTCTTCTGGTTCTGCTCTGCATTCAGAACCAGAACCAAACGGTGGAGAAGCAGATCAGAAAATCTGGAACAAACTTCCAACAAAATGTCATTGATGACGTCACATTCGACAGGGAGATTTCAAAATAAAATAACTACTAAGTGCAGTAAAATGGCGTTTTATCAAAAGTTGTGTGATTTTTATGAAGAATCTTCCTCCGAACTATTTCTAAAAACCCGACTAATGTGTTTAAAAGCAGCTCAATAAGGAGGAAACCCGCCCAATCTGGCAACGCTGGTCGCCGCCCCATCACCTGACCGCCTCCTCCATCTTCCTTCCAGCTCTCCTCCTCTCCTGTTTGGCTCCTCACTCGTTTTGTGCTGTAATCAGATCATGGCGCCCCCCTGCTGGTGTTAATGGAGGTGAGAATCGGCCCGGGGTGTCAGGAAGAATCTTACCTCTCAGGTGCTCGCCTGCCAGTAATGAGGACGGCACAGTCAAAGCCCGGCCTCCCGCTGTGGCAGACACAGATCAGGGCATAATGAGGAGCGTGTATAAATTAAAGAAAACCGAAAAACAGAAGAACGGTTAAACTCTCAGCTTGTTCCAGCAGCTGTTAAGGTTGGTATGAGGTGATTACAGCTGCAGGTCAAAGGTCATTCAGACTGGATGACACCAGAGATTTACAAACTCTGGATATATAACTTTTGTTTCCCCTCTAACTGCGTCTCCATTGACCATGAAATTGCACAATTTGACATTTTGAAAATAAATTTGCTTAATGGAAACAAGGCAACTTCGACAAAGCTCAAAGTTTTGGCCTCTAGGATGAGTTTCTTTTCTTTTTTTGCTGTGTCAAAACTGATTTATTTTACAAATAATTTAAATCATTTTTTTCTGCATCACACAAGCCAACAGAAGTTTCCATTGGCGTAAACCAGGAAAGAGGAAGACAAGAAGTAGCTGGAGGCTGATGCCGCAGCATGTTTTTGTGTGTAAACTTTTCCATTTTTGTGTTTTCAGCACTAAACTTGCATTATTTGTTAAACGGCAGAATAAAAACAGAATCTTTCCTACTTGTATGATTTGGGTGAAACAATAATTTGCTTCCAGACAGCCACAAACCTCTGGGTTCAGTTGTGTGAATGTACATTTGAACTCTAAACAGTCTATTCTGAAAGTAGGAAGTGAACTACAGAGCAGGGCATTCTGGGTAAATACAACAAAAACAAACGTGTTAGCCTAGCGCTAGCAGGAGAAATGACTTGTGATCGATAACCAAAGACAAAAGAGAAATCTGGCGCCACTCCATTTTGTTTCCATTTGGTGTAGTAGAAAGTTGCGCTCAGTGTCTTCAGAGGTTTTTGAGTTGTTTACGTCAGTGGTTCTTGGTGCAGCGCCCCCACAGGCCAGGATGGGAACAGGTTGCTCAAAGGTTTGTGAAAGACGTAACAAATGTTGCAGTTTTGGTCCCAAATCAAACCGAGTCTACCCGACTGTCAGGAAAACAAACTCAGACAGAAAACTTTTAAACCATTTTAAATGATATGATTGGATTGAATTTTCTTTTTTATTTGAAGTGCCTTGAATTGAAAGGATTTAAAATGAAATGGCTCTAAAACTGCAGAACCTCCCAGATGTTTACTGAAGTGCAGCTGACAGCGTTTTCATTTTACTCCTTTAATAAAAACATTCTTTTCCATATAGTCCATAATTACCAGTAAGAGCCGTTGTGTTTAAATGAATGGAGAGCCTCCTCTCCATACTGGAGAGGGCAGCGCTGGTCAATATGGACAGACAGATCAATATGTGAATGTTCCTGTTATTATTCAGGTAATGCATGTTTGTTTAACGCGCCTGCCTCAAAGCAAAGGAGGAAAACTATGTCCATTTCATTAGCTGTGGATGTTTTCTTATTTATTAGCACAGCTTTCATTATCCATGTGTTAAACATTAACCACAAACTCCAGACATCCAATAGGAAGAAGCTGCATGCGGTGCTGTTCCCCAATGTAGATCCTGTAATGATTTAAATCCTGCTTATGATTTTCCAGCTACATCAGAAAGCGTCAGCGCTCCCCTGCGCAGCTGGTGGAAAACGTGTTTACTTTCCCTGACCTTTCACAGTAAAACCGTACTGTGCTTTAAGCTTGTTGATGTGTGAAAACTTTCAACAAAAAGCTTCATGAGATCTCTTTAGTTTGCATCGCATCTACCTTTGATGGGAACTATATAAATTATGCATGGGCTGAGCATTAGGGCTGAATTTAAACCCCAGTGTTGCTCGCCAGCGCCTCCAGATATCTGAACACACAATCGATAATTCTCCATCAGGTTTCCGAGAGGCCCACACAGCCGTCTTTGAAGCTGCCTGACAAGCTAAAGCCGGCATAGTTTCTCCTCTGCTAATGGCCGGCCTCCTGGGACAATATGGCGGATATTCCTGTATGATTTAAGGAATTTTAAAGGATCAGTTTTAAACTTCGTTTTAGTGGCAGAAAGTAGCGGCCGGCGAAGCGAAGACGTGAAATCCATTTCGGTTCTGGGATTTAAACTGATTGCTGAAAGCGAAGGTAAAATTCACTTTAAATCCTTTAATGTTTCAATCATTTCTTCTTCTTTGCTGCGTTTCGCTGTTTCTCACTTGGAGCTGTGCCCTTCAGCGATGTTCTCACTGCAGCCAAAGTTGGGAGATTTAGACGACATGCTAATGAGGCAGGACTTCTGTTTTTAATTCCTACAACAAGCCATTGATCATCCTGCAACACGGCTGTGTTTGCATCCCTTTGTGTCTCATTTAGGCCTCAGTTTGATGGAAACACTGATTCTAACTCCAACAAAAGGCTCTTCCCACGAGAAGACGCTCCAACACTCGCATGAAAAGAACTTTGCTTTTTACAGCCTTTCTGTGTCAGGCTGTCTGTGTTTGTCTGATTTTCAGATGTAAAGTCGCCGTCACGTCTGCGGAGGGTTGCTGCAACTTGGAGGCAATCTACTGCAAAAAACGAAACATTTTACCAAGAAATTTCTGTCTGGTTTTGATTCAGAGATCTTTGTGCACTTAAAATAAGACAAAACTAACTGACGAGTAAATTTTCAGGAGGAAGTAGGAGCTTGTTCTACGTCAATAATTTGCTAATATTGATGAAAAAGTTCTAGTTCTGATGGCAGATTTATATCCATTTATAACAACATATTTTCCCATGTTAGTCAAATAATAAAGACAGTGGAACTAGAACTTGAGTATTAAGGAATTATTTACTGAAAACAAGCTCATATTTCCTGGTGAAAAGTTCATGTTAAAGATTTTAGGACTGATAAGATTAAAGTCACAACTTTCATGCAAAACAAAACAAATCAGTTTGCAGAAATTCAAAGAAAGAAAAATCTAAAAACTACTTTTGGTAAGTGTCAAGATAAACTATTTGTTTATCTTGTTTAAAGTCATAATTATCCAGTCTGTTTAATTTTTGATCTTGCTTCCAAATATTTTGCACCACTATAATTTCTCGACTTTCATTCATAAACGTCGTTTGGAAACAAAGTCATGCTAATCCCTCGTTTATGGGTTTATAGGCTGTTTATGTACTTACAACTGTAAATAATCCATCCTGTTATCCAGACACGAAACATTTTCAGGCAATTGAAGGGCTCAAGGCAGATTTACTGTATGCAGCTCCGACTCCGTCACTGGCCTTAAATGGAGCTTTGACAACCAATGTGACAACATAAAGTTGTCTTGGATTGAAAACCAAGTCCCTGATTTATTTCTCAACTAGAAAAGAAATTTCAAGATTAGACAGAGAAAGAATTTGATTTGGAATGTTTAGTTTCCTGATGTTAGACGCAGTTTAAACCAGATTAAAGTTAAAAATCTCACCTGACCTGGATAATAAAAACATTTTCTGGTTTATTTCGGTCTGAGATTTGTGAAACTGGATTTATGACTCATGCAAAGTGACATCAGCCTTTTGTTTTATGGCAGAATTAAACCCAAAGTCATGAGTTTACACAGCATTTACCTGCTTGCTTGTAAAATATGTTATTCTTCTACAGAAGGAAATAAATATCACCGAACTTCCAAGAATGAATCCAAAAATAAATCATTAGAAAAAAACTCAAGAAACCTTAAAAAATATTAAAAATGATTCCGTTCTAATTCTACTTAATTTTTTACATTACTTATCCAGCTGTGATTTAATCATGAGTTTAGTCCTTATTATCATCTTCTTAGCGCTGTCAATCACCCTCTTTGTGGTGCGACTCAATCCCACTTCCCTCCCCTCTTCCTCTCTTCTATCCTACAGTTTCTTCCTGATAGCATAGCCTGCTAACTAGTGTTAGCTATGAATGCTAACACTAGTTAGCATTGTCATCGATGATGGCAGGTCAACCATTTTCCTCTAACTGTAAACTAATGCTTCTCTGCTATTAGCAAATTGAGCAGCGTATACATGAGGTGATAGACGGCACTAAAGTCAAAGACATTTTCATTTTTAGCCAAATATAAGTTTTTGAATGTTCTCACAATGTACTAATAAAACTGTTTAAATATTAATAAATAGTTGTGTCTGCATCCCATAAGTAAATCTTAAAAATCTTTTCGAATCGCTCCGGGAATTTTGTAATGATTTAGACGCCACCTTTGGTTTTATTGGAAATGGACTTCCTCTTCCGTTTTCTGTTTCTCATATCACTGTAAGTTTGTTCAAAGTGCCTGGAATCTGTATTTGTTAAAACTGAAGACATGTTCATGTTTCTGCTGAGTTAATTTTTTGTTTGAATGAATGTCGGTCAATGTGATTTTTTTGTTATTTGCCTCATTGATCACAGACAGCAACCTGAATTCAAGAAAGGCTGAGGCAGAACTACATCACACTGCCACCTACAGGTGGGAGTTAGCATAACTTAAACCTGATGTTTTTGACATTTTTTGTTGAAAACTTGCAATAAACTCATGTCATTGATTTGATTTACACAATATTGTTTAAGCTCACACTTGTTATCTGGGAGATTTAATTTATGTGTCTGGAGGGCCACAATGCAAGCAGCGGCGGCCGGATTTGGCCCCTGGGCCTCAAGTTTGATGTTACTTGAGTTTGATTTGAAATCTCAGTGCAGTCTGTAAGTTTGAGCTGTCGACTCTTTCTCTGTTTGTTTGTTTGGTGGGAGTTTAGCTGAATTTCATGCTCTCTCCTCTGGATTCACATTTCATAGGAGAATCCCCCGCTGACAAACATTTACAACCAGTAGCGGTCAGAAGGGAAGAGCTTGCAGTCTAGGTTTCTTCCCTAACCAAACATGGCCGCGGTGAGCATGAAGTGAAACAGCGAAGCGACTGTCAGGCGAGACAGCGGAGCGAGAAGAGAGGCAGCAGGAGGAGAAAGCAGAGATATAAACAGACTCCCTGTAACAAGTTTGTTTTTTCAAGGTGTCAGCTTCCACGGCCAAGTTTACACTTATCTGTGAGGTCTATCCTGTTTGCTTTGGCGAGCGGCCGCGCTGCTGCAATAAATTTCACTGAATGCAATGAACCGTTAATTAGGCTGGCAAATGGAGCTTGTAATTTGGCAGCAGCGAAAGCCGCAACACTTTGAATTGCAGATAGAGGCGCTGAGAAACTCTGCAACTGCTTTGACGACAATCCTGCCTGAACTTTCTGAGCTAGAGGTTTTTCTTCTTTGTGAAGTCCAGAAATGTTGGAGTTTGTGCGTCAATCTGTAGAAATACCAAATGTCTGTAATGGAGGCGGCGTTCAGGCAGCTGTTTCTTTTTGCCCATTTCTCTTGGCAGCTGTTTCTTTTGGGTTTTTGTCTCAGACTGAATGAAACTTTTTCCAGTCGCTCAAATGGTAACAAAGTGAATCGAAGAAGAGCTGGCCGACCGTTCATTTCCAAAAAACCAGGAGCTGTGATCAGCAGGAGGCCGAAACAACAAGAGAGGATTTATTGGGATCTTAAATACTCTGTAAACAATCAAATCAATACAAGCAAGAGTTCAATAAACTGGAATGTTACTGGCAAGTCAAATAAATTTCAGTAATGCCATCACCAAGTCAAACACATTATATGGACGGATGTTTTAACGCACTTATTCCTCTTAGTTATGATGTTTTCTGCATTAAATTTAGAATATTACATTGAAATTCAGAAAATTAAAAAGAAAACAACAAACTTTTTGCCAAAAAACCAGGACATTTCTGATCTGCAAAAGACAAAAGATATTTTACAAACAAATTGCTGAAATTTTGATATTAATATTAGTATTAAAAATATTTTAATTGGTCTGATTTAACATACAAATGTTCAAAGAAACTGAATTTTAGACTTTAAATAAATATTTCTCTTTCTGTGCTGAATTACTGAACTTTTTAACACAGTTCCCATTTCTTGAGATGCACCTGGTAAGTAATCTTCTTCCCTGAGTGTAATGCGTATTCAAACTGCTATAGAAAGGGCAGTAAAATGAGGTCCTGCTGGCTGGATTCCAGTTAAAACCTATAGAAACCAGACACATGCAGAGACTCAGAGCCCTGGGAGTCCAGAGCAGTCCTGCAGGATCAATTACTGCTTTGGTTGCTGCAGGGGTCAACCTGCAGCAGGTGTCAGGGGAGGGAGGCAGATCAATGCAGACTGCAGAGGGTGCAGAGAACCACGCTGAGGCTGGACTGGGTGGGAGTTAAATACTCCACCACCCAGGGTTTCTGCAGAAGATCACAGTGGCTTCAGTCGGACTGTTCTGAACAGAACCAGGCTGCAAACCTCAACCATCAGTTCAGGAAACGTTGGTCCAAATCCGCCATCTTTGAAGCTACTGTCAAAATGTTCTGGTTCAAATCTGAGGTGCAAGTAAAACAAATTGATTTCAGATCATTAATGTTTTACAATGACAACAGTGACAATTCTGAAATGGCAAATAAGTTGCTTTTACATATGATATATGATCACATAATATGATGTTATCATATTATTCTCTAGTCATAAACAAACCGGGGTGTTGCTTTGATTCTTTCATGCTTGACTGAGAAGTCCTTCAATCTCCATGGCAACCATTGAGCTGTGAAAACAGCTGGTTGGATCTGGCTCTGCCTTTGACGCGCAGCTCCTCCTCTGAGCTGCAGTTTCCAGCTTCAGAGCTCCTTCAGACTAGCCAGCATCAATTAGCAACCACCTGGTGAAAGATCTGCTGAGCTCCTCAGAGGAGCTAATTGTCAATGCGAGCTTAATATTTAACATTCCTTGTATGTAATTTTCTATAAAAATCTACATTTAATCCCACAGTTGTTTCCACCCCTTCAAGATTTAGATAATCTTTTTATTTAATTTTAATCTTTTTGGTCAACATGTTCCATCTGGAGGCAGAATTAGCATCCAGCCATAGCTAAAGATCAGCATGACATTAAAGAGCTGCAGCTCATCACCAAACATGAATCATCAAGATGAAAAGAAACAAAAAATTCTCAACTATTATAAGGAGGAACCTCCAACTTATTTATTGCTGAACGTCTCATTTACTTGGCTCACACACTGAAGAAGAAAACCAGGTCACAAAAATGTTAAATTGCTTCAGTCAACACGTTGAGGAACTTTTTTAATTCCTCACATTTAGGCACAAAACAAAATTGCATTTGTGCAGAATAGCGGGAATAACACCGTGTAAGATCGAGCTATTGTGTACAAAACTGTGTGTGACGTCCGGAGATGGAGTCGATGCAACAGCAACCCAGAAAGTCATATTTCAAACTTGTAAATATTTTAAACATGAAGCCAAACCCCAACCTTAATCTTCTCCCAATCAACAACCCATGCAGTTCAAGTGAAAACACTTTGAGGCTCTTTTTGACAGTTCAGACTCTGTTGTTTCAGAAGCACTAATGATGTTCTTTACATTAAACGAACATCAAGAACCGGCAGCGGCGGCAGCGCGGCGGCGGCGGCAACGCGGCGCTCCTCCCTGCTGTGTCTTCACATCACAGGGCGAACGCTGCCTCCATAAGCCAGAACTTTACAAACCCAAACAGAATTAATTTATATATTATCAGTATGTTATTTATCACAACTTCTTTTTGACTTTAGTGTGTGAAACGACATCCAGCTGAATCCAGAGTGAAATAATTCTAATATTTGGAGGTAAAAATCAGGAGCGTTCTTCATATTTGCTGGAGCGTTGATTCCCAAACGGTTCAGCTTCAGTGAAACAAATCGACTAAAGTCCTCAAATACACTGCAAAAACTTCCCAAGGATTAGGTCTGGTTTCTAATTTAAATGTCTTCGTCCAGCTGAAATAAAACAAAACTAAGTTGCAAGTATCTTAATTAAGTCAATAATCTGCCAGTGGAACAAGAGACTGTTCCCATATTATAAATTAAACTTATTTTACTTAAAAACCAGCTTGAACTTTTTCATCAATATTAAGCAATTATTGACTTAAATTGAACTGAAAGGCTCCTTGTAAGTTGTAGTTTTATTTATCTGTTTGATGTTTTTTGTCTCTTCTGACACTGATAGCATAAATATGCTTTACAGTTTATTTTTACGCTCAATGAAGAATCATTTGGAAGTAAAAACATGGAAAAACTGCTTTCTAATACACTCACAAATATAAATCCTCCATTAAATTATTTTTACTGCAACTCTATCAAAACATTATAATTGAACTATTACGCTAAATGTTGTTATTTGTGCTATAATTCTTCAAAATAAATAATTTTCTTATTGCCATTATGTTTGACTTGATATAGGTAAATGTTCCTGGGTGTCTTTGCCACCTGTTCTCAACATTCATAGAATATAAATTCTTCATTAAAAACTTATTTTATTCTCAACAAAGACTCAAAAATGGCAGTAAATTTTATGTTAATGTATTTTAATGAGCTAAGTTTGGAAATATTGCAGTTTTCCCCATTAAAAACAACAGAAAGTACATTATATTGAGGCTTACACAATGTGTTTATTTACAGAACATCTGTGCAAAACGATCTGCGTCTTTAAATTACTTTAATTACCATAATCCATCAGTCAGTGCATTTATCTAAAATTCATCTGAAAGCTTCTGCTTCTCTACTAAGGTAACAATCACCTTAGTATTAGAAAAGTTCAGTATTTTCTCAGGATTTTTAAAGAGAATTAAAAGAGAAACAAATCAGAAGAAACTAAAAGCATCATTTAAAGGTTATATGGAAAAAAAACAGTTACTATAAATCAGTGATCAAAATCAAATCAGCTGACATCTTCTCCCCATTGATTAGCTAAGATTAGAGAAACAGAATATAAATACGGTTCAGACTATTTATCAACGCAAAGCTAATAAATCATTAAAATAACGCTCCAGCTGCAGTTATTAAAGCGGATTAAGTTTAAAAGTGTCAGAATCTGAAGACGTTTGGTTCTGAACTTTATAAGCTCAAAGAAAACTGAATTTCTTTAAACTCACTTGCTTCGAGCTGCTTTTGATTCATAATCACTGGAATATTAATAATATATTTGATGTATGTTCACTTGATGATTCTGGAAGTTTTACAAATTATGTTTATTTGTTTGATAATTGTTCATTGTGTTTTGTTTTTATGATCTAACAGGCTTTGGTTACCAAACTGCTTTTAAACTCAAAAACATCAGATTTAACTTCAGTTTTTCAAATGCCAGTTTAAAATGTGATTTTAACTGTGTTGTAACTAACAGTGATCGTCAATAACTAGTGGTGGGACTCGATTAAAAATCAATAATTAATCACATTTAATCAAATGTTAATGGACAAAAAACTATTTTTGCCGCTAAATTGTTGAATAAATAGACATATGAGCTCAGCAACAAAGATGTTGATTGTAAAATTATTTTTACAATTATGATTCACTTAAATTCTTAGAAAAGTCGCAAGAACTGTGACATTAGCGTTAGCTGCTACGTGTTTAGCATCGTAGCTCTGGATAGTTTCGTTGCTAAGCTAACTCCTTCTAGCACAACAGTAGTCCTGTCCAGGTTCACATGGGTTTTTGAAGCAGAAATGAGCCAAAGTGTCCATGAGAATTAACTTGGTCAGCATGTCATTTCGTTTGGACGAATCATTCCTGACCCGAATGATGCCAGATGTCAGGTGTGCGTCAGATTTACGACCGGACCAGAAACGTGCAAAGACAACGGTTCCAGTTTGGGACTTTTGTATGTTTAAAATGAAAAAGAAAGAAAAACAAGTGATTGTGCTAAAATCTTTAGAGTTAATCAAAATTAACCCTTTAAATATATCTGTCATATCTAGTAAAACTATTTCTGCATTACTGGCTCTGTAGCGTTTGAATTTCTAGATGGTGTTCAGTAATTTGTTACAAACTCTGCTGCTCCCTCCTTTTTACATTATTACCCAGCATCACCTTCTCTTCGGGATTTCCTTTTCATTTCTCATCCTTCCAACTCCCTGTTTTAAATGGCCTTTCTCCACTCAGTTTAATTGGAGAGTGTGAAGTTTGTCACCATCTCATTAATGTCTAAGTCTCTGCACACTCCGGCAGTTCTGCTCCAGTGGGCACATCTGCCCATGCTCATCCAAGCAGCCGCAGAGGTGTCAGACGCAGAAAGAGCCACACGCATTTGCCCATATGCACCAGCGAGGTATTGTCACTTGGGCTATTAAAAGTAAAGCTGGACCGATTATGATCCCATTCAGAGAGAGAATAGCTCTCCTGACGTGAATGATGGCACATCATATGGCGCCGGGTGGAGAGGGAGTTTCACTGGTGCTGGAGGGGAAAGAGAAATGACAAGAGAAGATGGAGGGAGATGTGCAGGTACAGAAAGTTGTGAATAGAAAAACTGAAAAGAGCGGGTAATGAATGACAATGGCACCTATATGGCTGGACACTTTAATCATGCACCTGGAAATTATGAAAAAATACTTGAAAGGCAATGAATGCATGCACAAAGTCACCATTAAAATGATAATTACAGAAGTAAAGTGAATGATTTAGGCGCCATCTTTCATGTGGTTTTATTGGAAATGGACTTCCTCTTTAGTTTTCTCTGTTCCTCGTCTCCAGTGTAAGTTTGTCCAAAGTGCCTGGAATCTGTATTTGTTAAAACTGAAGACATGTTCATGTTTCTGCTGAGTTCAGTTTTTATTTAGCTTTTAGCATTTTTGCTTTTTTAAAACGTTAAAGTGAAATTTTTTGGATAAATTCTAAAACACTAATTTATTTAGCATTTTCCCAGTTGATTAAGTTCAACATCTGTGTTGAAGTCATGATAATAAACTGTCAGCTAGTCAGCCGTTTATATTGATGCTCTTATTTTGAAGTCTGTTTATGCATCAGTTCCATTTCCTGTCCTCAGGTTTATTCTGTACCCAGAATGCATTGCTCTAGCTATAGGTAGGAAGGTGTCAAATAATAAATTTGAGCCTGTGTACTTTAGCGCTAGCTTTTGCTAAATACCACATTAGCATAGCGCCTTAGCATTAGCAGAACTAATGTTATGATGACCGTTTTAGGATTGAAGCTAACTTTTTAGCTAGCGGCGCTCACAGCTGCTTTTTGGTGTCCGCAGGTTGAATTAATTTAATCTAACACTGATCTTTAAATTTACCTTAAGAAACATTAATAAATGGTCAAATGAACATTGATTAAACTCAACATATAAAAAAAGTCTTGTGTGAAATGATGTCCAGTCATTTTGATTCCATCCAGTTTAGTAAACTAACAGAGTATTTCCCCCTCATGTCCGGCTGGAAACTTTTGTCTCTTGCTGTCTGGACCTTGTGCTCTCTACCAGCAGGGCAGATAAATGTCCAGCTCCTTATCTTTCTACTTTAAAGAGGGAGAGGGACGAGGCAACAGGTGCTTGCTCAACAAACTTGGTTGTCTGGAGGGACGAGTCGTTGGATCCCATCCAGGAACAAACAGAAGTACATAGCAGATAAAAGAAAGAGGCCGAGCTCCAGGGTTTATCTATGGGAGATTAAAGAGTGGGTGATAAGGGAACACAATCTCTGAGGAGACAATCCTGAGTCTTTTGTCAGAGTCGTTCTGTCAGCTGACAGAAGAGGAACCTGGTGTTGTCCTCTGTGTCTGTTCTTCCTCAGTCTGACGGCCATTTTAAACTTCAGGAAGTCGTCTTAATCATGTCTCATTAAGCTTCTACCCAATTACCTCTGAAAAGGCATCTGAACAGGAAGGATGTTTTCCCACCTGGCAGTTCAGTAGAGTCGGTTCGACTGGAGACTAAAGTTGCTTTCATTTTCAGCTGCAGGTCAAACCAACCAAACCCTTTGAGCAACTTGTTCCCCTCTTCAACCGAGACCCCCAGTATCTCACCACAACCACCCACCGATTGCTACAAGCCATGAATACTTAGTGGAAACACCAAATAAATCTCAATATGCATTAACACTCACAGTAAAATCCATCTCAGCATTAAGCTAAAACAAATGAGAACCACTGGTCAAAACAGTAAAACTCTAAACCAACATAAATTACACTTTAAGAAACAAACCATTTTCAAACTGAACCAAAAAACAGTGAAAATAGAGTAAAAATCATAAGGAAGTATGTATATTAGGTTGGGTGTGTATGGCGAGAGGCAGACTTTCACCAATAAACAAGAGCAAGAGAATCATTGTTTTATTGACACGCTCTGTTCTCCTCCATAACTGTGGAGCTAAAACTGTAAAATAAGCTTTCCTCGTCTCAGCAGCAGTTACTTACCCCACAGTAACGCCAACCTGTATTGACGACTCCACAACAAGTGGCCCAGTGAAATGCATTTGTGCTCATTAATGTCAACATATTTCACTGTGCCTCATACTTGTTTCACACTCTGCAGAGCAGAGGATTCACATATTAAAACCGCCCTTCAAGACTTTGGGACAGCTCGTGTAATAAAGGATTCAAATAAAGCATTCCTGGTGGAAATCACAAGCATACGGAGGAGGGCGGCCAGGATGTAGAAAGCCAGAGTAAAACTATGAATATGTCAGCTGTTTTATTTTTTTGTCCTCGGTGGAAAGGTTTATTTAAGTGCTTTATTGGGTTCCTGCGTCTTTGGGGTGGGAGGGGTGAGGGACGACGGAGAGGAGACAGAGGGCATTTATGAGATTAATACAAAGTAAACTTGTGGTCTAAATGGCCGCCCCTACAGAGGACCTGAGCCGTCAGCAAGACGCAGACAATGAGAGAAACAGGGTGGGGCGCTGGCTTCACAATCAGCTCAGCGATCAGATAGAAAAATGCTGTCAAGTAATCCAAGCAGGACGTATTAAGTGGTTTCAGGAAAAATGAGGAGCAGGAGCGAGAGAGGGACAGAAAGTCTCATGTCTCCATTATCTTAAGTGCAGAGCGACTCTGGAGGCCGAGCGCCTGACAGCGTCATGCGTGGAGTCACATGTATGACTCCACGCATGACGCCGCCGCTTGATAATTTACTTTATGGTACAAGCAGAAGGTCATGGTCTTTCAAGGGTAGATGTGAAACAAAGCTAAAGGCACTGAGCTCCTGATCAGCCAGTAGCTGCATTTCTGTTCCACAAAACTTTAATATTCTGCTGATGTAAAAACAAAAAAACCACAATTTTGCAATTGCTGTCTTTCCATTCAATAAGAAATGCAATTAAAATCACATGTGAATGAGATTGTTCACATCAAAAGTCATTAAAAAACATGACAAAAGATATGCAGTGCCGTGATCCTCCAACTACTTCCTGTCATCTTCTTCTTCGTGGTTTCCGCCAGTAGTAACTTCCAGTTGTTGACAAATCATTGTGTCACAAAAAATGTGTTTCCTTTGCAGTTTTGTGAAATAAACAACCTTATCCTAGAGGCAAAAACTTTTATCAAAAAGGGAGCCATTTTTGAAAACTTGCATTTTTACATTAAGCTAATTTATTTTCAAAATGTCAAAATGTGCAATTATGTGTCAGTGGAAATACAGCTACGGATCGTGTCTCGATTGGTTTGGTCTGAACAGATGTAAGGGAAGTGACAGAAGAGACCAAGCGGTGTTACTTCTGCCCATCTGTAATCTGTTAAACGCTCAGAGAAATGTTCCCGGAGGTAAAATCCTGCTCTCTGGATTGTTCTTGGGAGGCAGGAGAAGACTCTTTCTGGGAATCAAACATCCGACACGGTGATAAAGAATCAGGTGGGAAATGGCACTTCATCACTCAGAGGGAGGCAAACTTAATCTGCCACTTTAGATCAGGCGCTTTGTGAGAGAACGGCTGCAGGAAACCCAGAGGGAGAGTTTCAGCCTCTTCATGGTAGCCATGCATAGAAAGAGCTGGATATTAGGGTCCATTTTTCCAGAGACAAAGATTTATTCAGCTATGAAGGATCTACCTGATATGAAGTATAAGGCAACATGCTTTTCCACTGGGATTTACTGGGTATTCCTCAAGGTTTAACATTTTAAATATAGTTTTCTGTTGTAGTTATGAAAAATTCACTTTTTCAACATTTTTGAAATTCCATCAGCTGCGTCTAAAAACAGCTCTTAAATTCAGTCACATCATGCCGACAATAATTCTTTGAAGAATGTGAATTAATGCTGCAGCCTGAAGTGACACAATTAACCTTCTGTTTGTAATTTTTCTGTCCGCTCTGCTCTGATTGGTCGACTTCTTGACCCAGATCAGCCATTATGCAGATGTGAATTGTAATGATGTCATCAGCTGAGAGGAGAAAAGCCAGAACTGCTTCAGGCCGTCTCTGTTTTCTGGGAGGAAAGAGACAAATCATTTTGGATTCACTGAAGGTTACAGAAAAACAAGGAATGACTTCAATGTGAAAGAAGAGACGTTAACGTTTAGCTTAACTTCCATTCCTGCAGCGCCACCTATAGATAAAAACTGACTCAGACATGCAAACTGCTGACGTTTCACTCACAGCATTTCTAATCTGTTTTATCTCAGGTTCTGTCAATAGCAGCTCTAACTAATGAGACGATTATGGAGAGACGCATGGCTCTGCAGAGGACAGGCGAGAGGATTGGAATAGGCCCAATCTGGGCCGAACAGCAGGAAATGAGAATATCACCTCAGTTTCGTTGCTGTTTGTATATTAGCACCACTGGTTTAATTTTATGTTTTTTGTGAGTCAGCAGCTTTACTTTCAGGAGGTTTACGCACACAGGGGCATCCCATGCTAATTAAACACAAACCAATTACAAAAGCTAATCATCTAAATGATTTACAAAATGTCCCTTCTGATGTTCACCGGAGACCAAGAAGCAACAGGCAGGAAGGTGTGAAACGATTATCTGCTCAAAACGCTGCAGCTGGAGCTGCAGAGAAACAATCTGCAAAATCCTCCTGACAGGAGCTGAGGACCTTGATGTCCAGTTGATTGTATTTTCTGTTTTGCAATAGGAGGAAGAAAAGGAGATCTTTTTGTGTTAACTTTGGTTTTAAAAGTCGTAGCATTTATGCTGAAAGACGTCAACCCTGGTCAGTTTTATGCATCAGCAGGACAAAGTTTGTGGCTTGTGGTTTGTGCAGCAGCAGCTGTGAACAGTGAGTCGCCATCAGTGACAGCTCAGTGTGCTTTACTGCAGTCGAAGTCAGTGACCTTTAAAAAGCCATGCTAGCTGTGCTAGCCGTGCTAAGCCACCATGGATGTCACTCCGTCTCGTTTGAAGCTGTTCCTCCAGGAAGCTGTTTGATATTTTCATGCAGCAAGACAATGACCCCAAGCGCACCTATAGGCTGAAACCTGCAGAAAGTGAAGACGGAGAGAGAAATGTGACACAGCGTTGCCATGGCAATCAGTCATCTGATGATGCATCATATTTTATGAGGGTACTCTACGTTTTTATAAAATAAAAATCTTGTTATGGTGAGAAATTTCCAAATTTGTCTTCAACAAAATAAATGTCTAAACGTGACATCACACACTTTGCTTTCCAGTTGCTCCATACAGGAACCAATCAGCTGAACTGGGTCAGCAGAACCTAAATACACTCAAGGAGTTAATGGAGCAATGATTCTATCCACAAGACACATTTCAGCATTTATTTCCAGTTTGCAGACCAACCTCTTTTCTCAGTCATGATTACTCTGAAATTAACAATATTTGGAATTTTTGTTTTAATTTCTGCATATTTCACCCTAATATGGAATGAAAACGTCTTTCTTTTAGTAATATTTGTCACTGTGTGATTCTGATTGGGTGTTTTAACCAACACAGAACAAAAAGAACTGACTGGAAACAAAGCACTAAAAATACCCAACATAATTTATAGGCACCATAGGAGGAAAATCAGGCCAAACGTATCAATTTTACAAGGTTTCATTGTGAAACTAATAGGTTTTGCAGCATTTCTGCATTTTGATGTGCGGCTGAGTTGCACTTGGCAGTTTGGTGTGGTTGCTGTGAAAAATATCTTGATTATTTTTCCAGATGACTTGTAATAGCTGCGCCACATTCATTTCAAGCCACTTAAACATTAAAGGCTGTAAAAAGCCGCACACATTTGGAACATCAATTGAAGAATTTGGAGCAGCAGAGAATTTAGTAATTGGCAAGATTAATAATATTTACAGCAGCGAGATGCAAATCTGCCTTCGCTGAGGCTCCATGAATAATTGAGTGCGAACAATCATTTTTAATTATTCATCCCTAAATATTCTTCAGTGTGTTTTTTATGACCGCAGGGCAAACGGAGTTTTGTGACAGCAGCAACGCGCGGCGGCAGCAGTAATTACACCGGCCCTTCTTAATTGCGTAAAAAAAAAAGTTCCTTTGTGCCAGCGGTCTTTTTCAAAAACACGATAAGACGGAGACGGAGAGTAAACAATGCTCCTCTCACTCTTCCCACTCATATTCCCATCGCTGAGACTTCCTGTACCGTTTCTTCCCGCCCGTGTTCGCCACTCACGACTAGAATATTGATGCTAATGGCATTAATTACTTATACTGTTTTCATTTTCTTTCACTATGTGCCTCCTAACGGCGCGGTCTGCAGGGGGAAGAGGGCAAACCAAGCAGACTTTGACTGAGGTGGGAAATTAAAAAAAGGGAGCGATAAGTTGATGTGTGCAGCGAGGCCTTCAGACCTCCAGGACCTACGAGGAAAACGGCGCTCCTGATTAAAATCACAGCTATCATTAAAGCAGCGCCCGACTTGCTGCTTTTAATTGAGGGGTTTTAAACAGACGCTGTGACTCGACTGCAAAACACAGAGCAAAGAACTGAAGGCGCTGAAGGCTCTTTCTCTGAGCCTCTTCCAGCACAGGCCACTGCTGCTAATGATGGACCTTCCTGCTGCTACAGATAACCCAATTATTTCGTCCACAAGGAAATGCATCACAATTAGAAAACAAGAAAAAAGGACGAGCAAATTTCTGCCAAGAAACTCAGAAGTTTTTAGATTCGTTTCTAGAAAAAAACCTGGAAATTTCTGAGTTTGAAAAGTTGAAAATTTGCTATAAAAAATGCAACATTTTTAGATTAAGCTCAGAAATTTTATTTGGAAAAAGAATTAAATTTTTAAAAGTCAGGAATTTGCTCAAAAGAATTCAGAATTTTTGAGATTCATTTTTTTTTTCAAATCTCAAAAGAATGTTGAGTTTTCTGAGTTTGAAAATTGCTAGAAATACCTAAAAAAAAAATTGTTTCTTGATTAACTAAAAAATTTGCTTGAAAAATATAAGAAATTTAGAGATAAATCTCAGAAAATTTCAAGAAAAAGGAACATGAAAACCTCTTCTTCAGTGGTACTCATGTGGTTTTCTTTAGAGGTTTCTGCTGCAGCGCCCCCGCAGGCGAGGAGGCGAACAGGCTTTGTAAAGGGTTAGTTAGTTTGACTCAGAGCAGAGAGAAAGAAGCACAGCAGCTGGAAATGTAGCAACATTGATCCCCAACTGACCCAAGTCTACCGGAGCTTTTCCTTTTTCTTATTTATTGTTTTGATTGTTTTATTGGTCTTGAACTGAATCAAATTGTCAAAACCGAAGAAAAGAAAGTACTTAATAAAAAGTTGTTGCTCCTCAGTAAAAGACATGCACCTGTTCTGGATCTGATCGTAAATCAGACGTCCAGCTTCTTCATTTGTCTCTTGAGGCAGAAAATCCTGAAGTCCAAACTGTGAGATAATAACGCCACAAAAGATTTTGCAGTACTGGCACGATTCAGGTCTGTTTCCTCCATCGTCTCTTGTTAATTACATTCACCAGCAGCACATGAAGCTGTCCCAGCCTCTCTCATCTTTCTTCTCCTTTAAACGCCTCCTCCTCACTTCTGCAGAGTAACCAGAAACTGAACCGGAGGCCTTTGCTGCCCGCTATCGATCTGGGTGTCGTAATGACGCTTGAGAGATTGCCTGCACCGGGAGTGATCTGGGAGCAGGAGCAGGATTAAGGAAGCCATGGATTCTCATCGATTTCTATCTGATACAATCATTTCATTTGGGCTCTGCGATCTTTAAGACTTAATGCTACAGCACGCCGCCGCGCTAACAGGCTTAACACCTCCTGTTGTTCTCGAAATTCCTACAAAACTTATTAATTGAGGGCAAACCAACAACTGAGGAGCCGAGCGATCAGAAATAGATTGAGGTTTCAGCGAGGATAGCAGAGAGGTCTGAGGCCATTTATTTTGATACATTTATTAATATTCTTAATTTCTCCCTTTAACCTGCATCCACTGACTTTAATTTCTAAACTAAAACCAAAACAATTTTCTATTTGACTTGTATTTTCAAGTTGGCAGGTGAAACTTATTTTTGAGACAATTTAAGCCTTCAAGGGAGATATGGACAAATTTGTGTGTTAAAATGGCCTAGTTAAAGTCACAGACACTTTACATTCAAACTGAATGAGCTTGAGATTTTTTCTTGAAAAGAAAACTAAACTAAAATTTTCATCTTTAGATGAGCAGAAAACACTCTTTTGATTTCTCTCACATAAAATCTCATTACATTTTGAGGATTGTTTCACTGTCAGTAAATTTCAGCTGTCAGGGATTCGTTCACACCTTGAAAATAAAATATGATCCCATATTAAATGATCTAACATGTTTCTGATGCCTGATTTAATGTGGGCGAGTTTCTGAGGCGATGAATTTAGCGTTTGAGCAGCGCGCCGCCGCAGACCTGCTTGTTTCCTGGCCTGCTCTTCAATTAGTACAATTTATGTAGCAAGGCCTGGCTTCACCTTCAGCGCAGCCCAGCAAGCATTGATCCGCTCCTGCTTTTCCTCTCCTACATTAAATCTCCGTTTGCGATGCGGGCCAGGAGGACAAGAGAAACCGACGCTGCCTGTCATTTTTCTGGTGTGAGGAGAAATCAGCCGCTGGAGCTGAAACAGGGAAACAAACATGGAGAAGCCTCTCACTTCGTCACGTTTTCCCCTATTTTCAGCTTCAGGAAGAGATTTGTTCCCTAAAGAAAATCCCACTGACATAAAGACAGCGGTCACGGGGTTCAAAGCCACTAGATTACATTGTCCTAATCAAAGTATTTGACCCCTCAGATTGATTTGCTCCAGAGGAGGCCTGTGCTGTGGGGAAAGGCACCTTGGGACGGGGCAGATAATCAGGAGACTCAATCAATCTGTGTCAAACTCGGGGTCCGAGGGCCAAATCCGGCCCGTCCTACAGACCTCCGCTATCAGGAAAAAATCAAGCTCCTCTGCCTTCTCCCAGTGTTCCCAGTCCTTCCTGGAAACAACCAATCAGAGCCAGGAGGCGGGTCTTAGTGCTGTCAGTCACCCTCTGTGTGGCGTTGTGAATGCTAAGGCTAATTAGCATTGCCATAGATTACTGTGGATAAACAGTTTTTCGATAACAGTAAGTTGTTTCTCCACCATTAGTACATGTAGCAGCGCATTCACAAGGCTGATTGACGGCACTAAAATCCATCTCTTGGCTCTGAGTGGTTGAGCGTCGAATTTCTTCAGAATGTTTTCTGTCAAAAACATATTTCTTTTATGAAAGGTAAATAAATATTATTTTTCAGTCAGATTAAATCAGTTTTTTGTGTATTAATCTGAAAAGACGTTAAATATTTAATATTAAGAAGTAAAAATCGAAAGCAAAGAAAGTTTGGGAGACAGGTCGCTATGTTCTGTCGCTAATTAGCTTTATGAGAAGACTAACTGTAGAAACACTTCCTGTTTCTAAACGTCTGCAGAACGAGCAGCTTGGAAAACCTCGGATTATTTTGTGTTTTATTAGAGAAACCTTTAGTGAAACCTCGTCTGAAAAAACCTCCCCTTTCTCCCTGCTTCTCACGTTCTGCAGGCATGAGCGCTCCGCTAGCTCTGTGTCAGGCTGTGTGGGGTGAGGTGGTGATAAAAAGGAGCTCAGCTCATAAAGCTGCATCTGCCTACACACCGAGTGTGTGACGGCCTCCAGGAAGAAAACACACTCCTCCACCGAAACGCCCCGGCAGCTTCTCCGGTAACTTACAGAAACCCTAAATGCTCGACTCAAACCTTCACTCGTTTGATGCTCCACTGATTGTTCTGAATTAAAACAGTTTGAACTTTGAACTTTGGGTTTTGTCTGACAGAACAACACAAAGTGGTGCCTGATTGTGAGGCGAAAGGAAAGAAAAAATATAAAAAATATATCAATACTTCTCCTTATTTATGTTTGTCTCGTCCACTGTAATCCAACTCCAGTCCGTTTTCCCAGACAGTCCAGTTCAGGTGGGGAGGTGAGAACGCTAACTGAACTCTGGTCCACCTACAAACCTCTCTGGTTTGGTTTGATTGCATGTGGAGACCGCTCCAAAACCAGGAAGCAGTCCACAGTACAGGGAATTCTGGGTAAATTAGACCCAAACAAACACGTTAGCCTAGCGCTAACAGGAGCCAAAGACAGAACCGCTACAATCTGACACCACCTCATTTCTGTTTCCATCTGGTGAAGAAGAAGTTTCTCTCAGTGTCTCCAGAGGTTTTTGTTTTGTTCTTGGCGCAGCGCCCCCACAGGCCAGGAGGGGAACGGGTTGCTCTCAGGGTTTGGTTGGTTTGTGAAAAAGAACTGCAGCAGCTGGAAATATAACAAATATTGTAACTTTGGTGCTAATCTTATCATGTTTATTCACTATTTAGTAATTATTGCATTCATTCAGAATACATTCTGCCTCATTTCCTCCTGATTAGTCGGCCAGTTTTTTCTGAATTGTTGCTTCTGTCTTTTTCTTGCCAGAAACTTTTCCGCAAAGTAGCAAAAAACATTTCAATAAGTTATTTTATAGGTTATATTTTTTCTAATAATGTTTAAAAACAGATTAGATTTGAAATCTTAAAAGATGTAAGGATTTTATTTGGGTATCAGAAAAAATCTGACCAAATATTCCTGTCTAGTTTTTGATGCAAATATTTTAATACATCTGAAATATGACAAAACTTTCTCACGAGTAACTTTACAATAAGATATAGGAGCCAATATTTAATTTAAGAAAAACTGTTTATACTGGCAGATTATTTAACTTAAAACATAGGAAAAAGTTACTAATACTTTTTCATCAATAATAAGAAATTAATTACTTAAAACAAACTCTTATTGGGCTGAAAAGTTACTCCAGAGTTAGTTTTGTCTAATTTCATATGATAGTCTCTGTAGCACTTTGAGATTTCTTTGAAATATAAGGTGCGTTACAAATAAAATTTATTATTATTATTATTATTATTATAAGATTTTGTGTTTTTGCAGTGATTGAGACATTCTTCAGAATATTTTCCATCATTTTAAAATCTATTAATTCTTTTATTCTATTCTACAACACCTCTTTAAATCCCTTGGAGTTTGTGCACAGTGCATGTTACATCTGCGCTTTCTCTGTTTTATCGAAGTCAAACAAAACTTTGCTGCACAGATTCAGCCGTCGACTCGGTGAAGTTCATCTCCCCTGTGGAAGAGTTCAGTTCTTCTCTAAAGAGCAAAGCGGCCGGTCCGACTGGCATATGGGCGCATGAGACGACGTGTCACTGCGAACATAAAGGGGCCAGGTTATGGAGCCGGAGCAGATGCAGTCCTCCAGGGGAGTAGCTGGCACCAGGCTGCTTTCCTTGGCCCTTGTCCATGTTCTCCAACTACGGCAGGACTATAGGAGATGCCTTTAATATGGCTTTAAGTCCCAGCGAACAGCAGGGAACCCAGGGATCCAATTTAATTCCAGCCAGCTGCCCAACTCGCCTGCTTGCAGTCTGCCATATGTAGTTCTTACTGTGAGCGAGCGAGTGGCGCGGCGGTGAGTTTCCATGTATTAATGATGCTTGCATGAGCAAAGAGCACAGCGGCTAGAATGTCTTTTCTGTTAGCTGAAGCTCGAAACGAAGCAGAACCTGAAGCACGGCTGGGCTGCGTGAAACTCTATCATGACATTTTATCTTACTATTGTGATAAAAACGATGATAAACTAGTTAACAAACACAAATATTGTTCTTAAAATTGGTTTCT
The DNA here is from genome assembly GCA_922788865.1 of Poeciliopsis turneri. Classification (NCBI taxonomy): domain Eukaryota; kingdom Metazoa; phylum Chordata; class Actinopteri; order Cyprinodontiformes; family Poeciliidae; genus Poeciliopsis; species Poeciliopsis turneri. The sequence continues at coordinate 307,719 of CAKLNU010000052.1, forward strand.
TCGGGATGACAGTTTCTTAAAGGGCCAGTGTCTTTTCACGTCATCAAAACAAACATGTAGTATTACCTCGATTCTTTCATGCATGCTGGAGAAACCCTTCAGTCTCCATGGAAACCATTCAGCTACAAAATGCCTGGTTGGACCTAGCTCCGCCTTCAAGACGGAGCTCCTCCCACACTCAGCTCCTTCAGACTAGCCTGCAGAAATTAGCAAATACCTGGCGGAACTGCACATTATATGAGATACGTTTCAGTGTATCGCTGCTGAAGGACTGTATAAATTTAAATAATTCCTAAATATTGATGAATTTACTTATTGGAAAAATGTCTTTCTATAAGTGAAATCAGTTTAATTACCATTTTTAATTTAATTATTTCAACTGCTTTAAGATATTTGCAGTAGAACTAGACTGAAATACTTGGTAATATTTTGTGTTTTTTAGAGTAAATGGCTTTTCATCGTGTTTCACTCGCTACCATCAATTTTATTCTGAGTTGGCAGTTAGAAATAGTTTGGTTAGTCCGTATTTTTCATTAAACTTTTCTTTTTCCTTTTATTTCCAAACACTACTATTCAAAATATTGACAACTGAATTAATCTTATGATAGTTTTCTACTCATATTGTCCACTGAGGCACTTTGGGCTGCAGGACGAACATTTAGAAAGATGTAGACACTGAGAAGAGACACTTTGCCCAAACTTGGGCTGATTTTCTCCTGTGGTGGGTTAAAAACGTGGCATTAAAAGCGGAACAGCCTCCACTGTCCTCTCACCTCTCCGGGAAGCCAAACTTCCTCTCCAGCAGGCTGAGGTTTGATACGGGGCCCCTGGGGAGCCACCTGACCTCAGCACTGACCCCCAAACCGCCGCAGGCCTCCTGAGGCCGACCTGAGCCAGAACAACTGGACGACCTTTACTGAGCACAGGAGCTCACGGCTCCGTCCGCGCTCTCAGAAGCTCTAAATGTGTGCAGACGAGGGTGAGAGTCTGAGCTGGTTTTAAACCAAACCAAACTGGCCCTGGAAAGTCAAAGTACGGTTACAAATAATTACCGTTAATTAATGGTTTATTAGGTTAAAATTAGTTCCAATCAGGCTTAGCCCTTCTTTTCTGTTGTAGTTTGGCCTCCATCCAGCAGAGGGCGCCACTGGACATCCTTAAACTGAGCCAGTTGTTACAGAAACAAAGATGGCCGCCATATACCAGAACAGGAAAGAGAAATGGTCCAAACAGAACTTTACTGTTTAGAAATATAAACAGTTTCACCTTAAAACCGGCGTCAAATTCTCATTCAGAAATGACCAAATCGCTACGAAAGTGAAGATGTGATGATGACCGAGAGGCAGATGGGATGATTCAGAAAAACTGAAGCATGATGGGAGAAAAACATGATGCCATGAAAGAAGGTCTGTTTAATAATGTGAGAAAAACTCAATTTCTTGCTTAATTTCTTAAAAATATCGGAGATGATGAAACATTTAACACTGGAACTCGAAAACAAATATCAAAAATAAATTAAACAACAAATAAAATTAATTATGAAGTCTTTCTAATTAAATTATCATCCAGTTTTTGGTAGAAAGAGAAAAAAATAATTTATTCAAATGGACATTATTGAGTTTGTTTTAATTTAACAAGCGATTAATTGATTAATTGATTTATTGGTTATTGCGACAGACCCGCTAACACCCTGTAAACATAAATGGAATGCGGCCAACATGCATGTGGCTCTCAGAGCCCATTAACTCTTCAGACTGGGCCAAGAGTCGCCGTATCAGGTGTCATAATGGTTTCACTCCAGTGTCATAATGGTTTCACTCCAGTGTCATAATGGTTTCACTCCAGTGTGTCTGTGGATGCATGTCTGCAGAGGATCAGTGAGGAAACAGTTTTTCTGTCTAATCCTCCTGTTAGTGGAAAATTCTCCTGAAAGAAGATTTTAGAATAAAAACTTACTTATTTTATTGAGTTGGTGCATGAAGCTTGCAAATATTGCAGCAAATATTGGTGATGCTGCGACTCAGGGCTGTTGCTGAATTAGTAATAAGGGGCGTGAGTGTGTGTGAGTGTGTGTGTGTGTGCGTGTGTGTGTGTGTGGTGTGTGTGTGTGCGTGTGTGTGTGTGGTGTGTGTGTGTGTGTGTGTGTGTGTGTGTGTGTGTGTGCCGTTGCCAACAGGCATTTCCTAATTTACTGCCTGGCAGTCTCCTCCACAGAAGAAGCGCTCCATCCAGGGATGCATAAATCTCTGCAGCATACAGGTTATTGCTGTTTTTATGCTGAAATTCTGCTTGCCTTTCAATGTTACAAACAATGTTTCCTTTAACAGCACAAGCTGTTGTACACAACTGCTGCTTGTTTTATGGACTATATGCATTGCAGGGCTGCACTCAACAGTGACAACCACAGAGAGAGCTGGGCGTAATGAACGATTTCCCCTCTGCAATCATCTAAAAACATCATATTAAAGAGGAGAAATGTGAATTATGAACAATGTGAGGCGGTGTTTCATGTCCTGCTGCTAAATCACAGGAAAGAATCGTTACGCTTTCTTCAACATGTCGTCATTTCAACATCTGTGTTCCCGCAGAGCCTTGCAGAAGTGGTGAAAAATCGTAAAGTTTCCAAAGTTTAAAAGACTTTGCAAAAGAAAAATCTGAAAAGTGTGGCTTGCATTTCCATTTTACTAACATAAAATTCTAAAGTAAAACCCAGTGGAAGGTAAATGGCACATGTCTGATATTTGTTTTTGTTGTCTGGTGAATAAAAATCTGAAAAGTGTGGCATACAACATATTGAGCACACCTTATTAGATACTCTATAAAACTGCAGCTTATCTGAAAAAATAAAAGTTGATTAGGGGTTTATTTCCTCGTTGAGCTTTTGGTGTATGATTCAAGACAAAAAAGTGAAAAAGAGAAGAAATCCAGAAGCAGCTGATGTGTTTTAAAGCAACTTAGCCAAAAATTCAGTGTAAATAGTAATTTTGGTCAGTTTGGTTCATTGCAAAGGTACAGTTTGTTCACATGTGTTGAAGTGAACCTCTGGATGCCTGTGTGTGTGTTTGGGTTGTAAAGCAGCAGAACAGGAGGATGAGGGGCTTTAAGGACAGAGGAAGGAGGGAGAGGTGGCGGCCGGTAATGGGGTCAGCCTCAAAGGCGAGGACTATAATCCATCAGCAACCTTTCCTCCCCGCCTGCCGCCGTGGGGGGGTCCGCCGCCGCACCGAGGGGCTCGCCTCGCCCATCCAGCCAAACGTCTGCTGTCTGATGAAAGCCAGATCGCACAAATCCCCCTTTAACTTTCCAACAACTTTAGCATTACAGGCCGATCTGTGTCTGTGTTGACAATATTTAATGCTTCGGGATTATCCGACAAAGATTTCAGACGGCCGCTGTCTCGCTGCGGGTTTGCACAAGCTTTTGATGGATATCCCTGATTCTGTGAAGCAGCTGTGTGCTGTAGGTGCAGCTCGACCCTTTGCGGCGCTGAATTTCTTTATTGCACCGTAGTTTCATGTTAATTGTGGAGTCCGACTCGGTGCCAGCTGGAAAACAGAGGAATATCCCAAGCTGTCATCAGCAGCTTGTGCCCAAGCCACAAAAACCCCGAGTTTTCTCAGTCATCTGGCCTTTTTCTGCAAAGCTGAACATGATCAACTGTTTGCTGCTCTTTAAATTGGGGCTGCATCTAATTATCTCAGTAATAGATTATTATGTTGAGTATTTTGACGAGCCATCGCATCACTGTCACAGATTTTTTATTTCACTACTGGAGCCTTTTTTACATAACATTTGAAATGAATGTAGAAATAAGCAAATAATTAACTTTTTTTAATCAGAAAACAAAAACTATTGTCTAACATGCAGTAATATAATTCTCAAGCAGCGTATCAGGGACATTATAGACAGAAAAAAATGAGTAAATTTCAGCCAAAATATTTTCAGATTAATTCAATGCAATGCAAAAAAAATTTAACTTTTGAAACTCTGAAATTTCAGCATTTTTTTCTTGAATATTTCTGAGATTAACCCCAGAAATTACAGATTACTTTTGTCACAAAATGTAAATTTCTGAAGCTTATGAAATGTATATACGTATATAGTTTTGGCTTCATTTCTGCTCGGTGTTGTTTCAGCAAAAGCTCATTTTTAGTTGTCTATTGCTTCAATAATTGATTTATCTCAATTAATTTGATTAATCTCAATTAATCTGATTAATTGTTGCAGCTGAAATGATCAGCAGCTACTGAGGAAAACCACAAACTCAGTTCAAGTTAATTTTTTAGCGCAGAAGCTGAGCCGATCCGTTTTCCTTTTAGCTGCGTATTAAGGGGATTGCAGCATGATGTTGGAATAATTCATCTTTTTTGTGTTTGCCACATTGCTTAAAGGGTGTACAGGCATTGAAAACTTGGCTGGCCTAACAAGTGAGAGGAATGAGAGCTTTAAACCTCCGGCCAGGTTTTTCTTGGAACAAGGCAATCTCCTTCGCTCACAGAGCCTGCATTTTTAATGAGAACATCTGCTCCGGTGGCCCTCTGGTGGAACCCAGGCTTGCTTAATCACACAGTCGAGCCCCCATCTCCCTCACAGTGGGATCTGCTCAGTCCAATGATCAGACAGGGCTCGCCACTTTGCACTGAACCAAAGTACTAGCTGCTAGAGAGAGCAGGGAGCAGAGAGCTCAGAGGAGATGGAAACTTTCCCGCATCGAGGAGAACTCACTGTAAATGAGGTTCAAAACTCAGGATCTGAGTTAATGTTGCTGCCAGGCTTCACTTTTAAACACACTTTATCTCTTTTGTCTCTTTATGATGCTTTTTACTTTGGATCTGGCTTTGAAAATAGTTCCTAAAATGCATTTTTAAGAGTTTGTTGATTCAAAAACCTCCAAATGTTGCACTGGACTGAAAACCCGAGTTTTTTTCCATAAAATAACATAAAAATAAAATCTATAACTGGACATTTTATGGCAAATTTGACTGTTTGGACATTTTTATACTTTCGTTTGTCTCTCTGCTGTTTCTAAAAGAGCCTGAGCACTTAAAAAAAAAAACACCATGTTTTTTGGTGTCTGGAAAACGAGTCGTTAGGAAAACCTCCAGAGTGTTGAGTCACAGTCCATGGGGCACAGTGCCGTTACCTAGCAACTCCAGCCACAAATATTTATCCAACAACTATTACTGTGAGGACCGACTGCTCCTTATGAGGCCCAAATGTTGGAAGAAGTGGCGCATCAGGGCCGTTTCACGCAGCGAAAAAGGAAACCATTTGCAAGGAGAAAACTCAGAAATCCTGAGATTTCTGAACTCAAAAAGTTGGAAAATTGCAAGGAAGAAAAAATCTGAAAAACATTAAACGTTTCCAAGAAAAAATAAGGTAATTCTCTGAGCAGAAAGTCAAAAAAAGTTTTAAATTGGCATCAATTTCCAAGCTCAAAAAGTTGTGAATTTGTGAAAAAAATATTTTGATTAATTTGAGACTAATTTCACACATTATTTTCCAGAAAGAACTTGAAAATTTTCAAAAATCAAAAATTTCCATCCTTTCAAGCTCAAAAGATTTCCAAGTTTTTTCTTTCAAACATGTCAAATTAACCTAAGAATGTAAATTTTTTTCTATATTTTGTCGACTTTTTGAGTTGATGGCTCTGATTAAACAGCTCTTCTGATCAGATCTGCAGATCCACAAAATTTATCTATTCCTTAACGCAAATTTACAACTTTAGCAACTCAGAATTTCCTTATTTTCTTTAATTTAATCTTAGAATTTCCTTATTTTCTTTAAATTAATCTCAGGATTTCTGAGATTTTTGATGAAAATTTACTCTTTTCTTCTTTTCTACAATGACCCTGATGGTGTGGGATCACCATCACAGGGTGTGAATGATTGATTATAAATGTATTTGTGTGTGTGTGTGTGTGTGTGTGTGTGTGTGTGTGCGTGTGTGTGTGTGTGTGTGTGTGGCCTCTTCATCATGCTGAATGCAGTGAAACAAGAGCATCTGGGACGCAGAGTCTCCCATCCTAAGGTTGAACCTCCTCCAAGTCCCGCCTCCTCATCCTCCTCCTCCTCCAATGAGGAGCAGCCGTAACGAACCTGAACGCTCGGTGAACATCCTCCCTTCCTGCGACGGCTCTGTGTTTTGAGCGTGTGGGAGTGAGCGTGTGATGAGGCGAGGCTCGGAGTGATGGATCCTCCCTGGATCCTTGGCGTTGTAGTTATTGCTCCTTCTTTCTGTCTCACTGCCTCTTTCTCTGCTGACTACATTATCTTATCTGATTACTCTCTCGGCCCGGATGCGCAGACATGCTGGAGACTGCAGTGTAATATAACATGCCTGTGTATGACTTGTGGTTGCTACATGAGATCTGGCAGCGCCCGGAGCGTCAGAGCCGTCTGCCTGGCTCTCAGGCCGGACGGCTTCATCGTTACAAACCAAAACAGAAGAGCAGCATATCAATGCTGCAGCAAGTCTCTGTAATTACACCAGAAACCAAAGCAATTTCCAGACAATCTGCGTGAAAACCAAAGGTTTTCTTGCTGCATAACCTGAAATATTTAGTAGATCTTTGTACACAATGGATGAACCAACACAAATTATCTCATGATTATGATTTGGAAAAGGAGTATAATTTTTGAGTTTCAGTTTGGGTCAAGACTGTTTATGCAGCAGTTGGGCTTCATTTCCTCTTTATTTAACAAAATAAAGTATAGAACAAACAAATGCATGAGGCTAATTGAACATGGATGAATTTAGCAGTTTAGCTCTAACTTGTGCTAAATACAATGTTTGTATAGCGCCTAACCCTAACTATCAAGGCTTTAGCATTAGCTTTGGCTACCTATCATGTTGTTGTAGGGCTTTAGCATTAGCTTTGGCTAACTATCATGTTGTTGTAGGGCTCTAGCATTAGCTTTGGCTAACTATCATGTTGTTGTAGGGCTTTAGCATTAGCTTTGGCTAACTATCATGTTGTTGTAGGACTTTAGCATTAGCTTTGGCTAACTATCATGTTGTTGTAGGGCTTTAGCATTAGCTTTGGCTAACTATCATGTTGTTGTAGGGCTTTAGCATTGCTTTGGCTAACTATCATGTTGTTGTAGGGCTTTAGCATTAGCTTTGGCTAACTATCATGTTGTTGTAGGGCTTAGCATTAGCTTTGGCTAACTATCATGTTGTTGTAGGGCTTTAGCATTAGCTTTGGCTAACTATCATGTTGTTGTAGGGCTTTAGCATTAGCTTTGGCTAAATGTCATGTTGGTGTAGTTAATGTTTTAGTTAGCGGTGCCCAACATTGCGTTGTTCCTTTATTTTCTTGATTCTAGATATTTTCTAAAGCTCTCAAACCTTCCAGGTTTCCCCAGTGGAGTCTCAATACTAATAACGGGACTATTACTAGTTGGATTATGATTTATTTGGAGAATAATTTAGCTAAGACTTTCCACATTTTCCTCCTGAAAAACATTAGAAACCATAACTTTCCATCGGTTTGTAACATAAAACCACAGCTTTCTGTAAGAGCAGGAGCCATTCTCTCGTATTTTCTGGATTTCTTCAGATGTAAGAAAACTTTGACAGCTTTAAACCGTAAAGTGGTAGTGAAACTGTATCCTGCCACTTCTATACAGCCCTGTGAAACATCACCTTTATGATGTGGCTTTAAAGGGGGACTGGTATAAACACTGAAACCAGAATAAACCCTCCAGTTACCGTGACAACAGGTGTGACCACTGCCAGTCTGCGTTTCAACAACAAAACCGACAACAAGCTTTAAAAAAGGCTGCAGCAACACGTTGCTCCTCTCTGCAGCCTGTGGCTGCGAACATCAAGGCGAAGCATTTCATTGCGTCAGGCGCAGCGTAAAGTGGAGGAGTTAACTTTAAATGGGCCATCGTGTTTCACCGATCCATCACTCTGAGAGCAGCCTGACGCGCTTGAGGTCGGAGGAAAGAGAAGATCAGGCGCTTAGGAGGCAGAAAATTGAGGTCAGAGAGAGAGAGAGGATTGACAGGAGTAAAAGTGACACAGAGTCTGAATCCGACACGTTTTTCAAGAAATATGTGAAACTCTGAACCCAAAGTGTTTAAAGAGGATCCGACTGTTTCCTGTCGATAACACCAGATGTATGCAGCTCAGCGAAATCTAAACAAAAACACTCAGACATCCTGCTGAAGAGAAAAATGTTCGACTCTTTACTGCAATCAAAACTAAATCAATCAGTTGATGATCAATATGAACTTCACCTCAATGCAACTCATTTTTAATGTGAAGTCAGATCACAACACAGACAGAAGTCGCTCCAATTCACATCCAGTTTCAGACTCTATGAATGCAATAAAACTATTTTATATATATCTTTATGGGGACATTTATCTGATGCAAAACTAACTTATAAGAAACTCTTCAGCAGCATATAAACTCTCGTTCTAAGTGAATAATTCTTTAATATTGATTTTAAAATATTCCTTCCTGTTTTCTCTCGACCAATCGGCTGCTGGTGTGGGAGTCCTGATTTAAAAATGGGCGGGGCTTATTTCTGCGCCTGCCTTTAACTCGTTTCCCTCCTCAGGTTAAAGTTCACGCACGCCGCCTCCCTGCTTGTCAATGGACGGCCATGTTGGTTTTGGACGCACCGCACCACTAGTTACTACGCTGCTCTGCCCAGATAAACCAGTTCCTAACTTGTTTCCAGTCAGCAGGATGAATCATCTCCATGTTGGATCGGCAGTGAGCTGCTGCATCTCGGCCCGGAGGAGACATCAGGCGCGCTCTCCACGGCCCGCCTGCCTCCTGTTTCCCCCCGGAGAGACGGAGGCTGGCCTCCGGTAGTGCAGCTCTCTGCTGACTCCATATTGACTGCAGCCGCCGGTGGCGGCGAGCCGACAGCTGGCAGCGCCGCCTCAGATGGAGAACTGTTCCCGCTCCAGCCAGACGCATCATCACCTGGCTGAGTGAGCGGCGCGAAGACGCTGCTTTTATTAGCATCAGGCAGAGCTGGGTCATCACTGGTACATTTTACTGCAGTAACATTTATTATGAAGTTCTGCTGCTTTTGGAAAAGTTCTGGATTCTCACTGAATGAATTTCTAGAGCAAATAACTTAGGACATTAGAAATAAGACAAAACCAAGTTATAAGCAACTTTTCAGCTTGTTTTAAGTTTTAAAAAATCCTTAATATTGATGGAAACATGCAAACTTCAGCCAGATTATTTCACTTATAACATGAGCAAAGTGTCAAGTTTTAAGTAAAATAATCTGAAAGTGAAACTAAAACTTGTTTTCATTTAATTTTAAGGATTTTTGATGCAACAACAGCAGCAGATCTTTGAGCCGATCAGTGATTTATGAACCACCAGCAGTAGATTAAAGTCTGTAGAGCTGGCTGGTGTAGAACCGGCTGGTGTAGAACCGGCTGATGTAGAACCGGCTGATGTAGAACCGGCTGATGTAGAACCGGCTGATGTAGAACCGGCTGATGTAGAACCGGCTGATGTAGAACCGGCTGGTGTAGAACCGACTCTCCTCTGACTCCTTTCCCCACGTCTCCTCTGCAGGTCCGCTAAGTACATATAGCGGGTTGATTATGGAGATAAACAGCTAAAAACTTGGTATTTTCCAAGGTGCAGTGAGAAGCGGGCGAACCCTCAGAGAGGCGCGGTGAACAAACTACAGGCTGCAGGGGATCAGAGAGCTTAGTGTGGATGAGGCTCCAGCTTCTGCTGGGATCTTCTCCTGATTTCTGTCTCTGCTTCCTTTTGCTCTTCTCTTTCTAGACTCGCAGCTTCGTTTACTATCCTTTACGTGAACCGTTCGGTTTGTGCAGACAGACAGACAGAAAATGTTCCTCAGCTGATAAAAGACCGACTTTGTAACCGTCTTTATATGTCTTGGAAGGTTCAGGTCAGAGGTCACCCTGCTCTCTAGTTTTCAGCTGTAAAATCTGAAGCTGCGTGTTGACTATAGACGTACAACTCTAGATCTACAACTCTAGATCTATAACTGATAGATCTATAACTCTAGATCTATAACTCCTTTAGATCTAAAGATAATAACTTCAGTTTGTTTCTGTTCAGTTGGAAAGTATTGGCACCCCTATGCATTGATTTGTTCATCGAGGGGTTCAAAGGTCACCTGCTGACATCATAATGTAGCTCTGTGTGTCATCTACTAAACGTATTTCTAGTCTTTTAGATGTGAAACAGAAGGAGTCCCAGGACGGAGCCTTGTGGTTCTCCACAGACTCTAATTGGTTGGATTTGGACCAGAGGTGAGCAGAGTAACAACTTCTGAGTCACTTATTGATCGTTTAATAGAAGGGTGTCCAAACTGAGGCCCGGGGGCCATTTCTGGCCCTTCACATAATTTTGATTGGCCCCACGACCAAAAGTCAAAAACAGTCAAAATTTGACCAACATTAGAAAATAACTGATGACCCCAAAATGTTTTTCTTATGTTTTGGATTTTTAAGGATTTATAGACTTTATAAAACGGTTATTTTGAAGCAGGTGAATATAAAATCTAAAAAATTACAATGAACTCAATTTTACTTTAATTTTGTGAATTTTGGGCCAAGTATTTTTTCTAGTTTTGGACACCAATGATTTAATATTTAAAAATCACAACATCAGATGAACCAAAATATAAAGTTAAGTGGAAATTTTGGTATTTTAAGGACAGAAATGAAACAAAAAAGAGCAATAACATTTTTCCAAATCAGCAAAAAAACATCAGAAACTTTAACAAAAACAACGTTTCTCTGTTTCTGGTGAACTTCTGGTTGAAACATGTTTTTCATTCAATGGGTAGAAAATCCAGAAATTAGTAGAAACACTTCATAATAAATTTACACAATTTTCAGTGTAGTAAAAATACTCCTAAAAGTGAATTTTTTCAGTAAAGTTACTGGAGTAAACATAGCCGTTTCCTGGTTTGGGCCTGCCGTTGCTTCAGGAGCCGACCTCCGGGTCCCTGAGGAGTCGGAACCAGAGACCTGAGACGGAAGAAGAGTCGGTCGGTTTCGGTATTTTCAGAGTCACTCATCCACTTAGCTGCCAGCCACGCAGCCTCTCAACTGTCTGCTGATGCCTGATGAAGTGCGAGACATGCCTGAGCATTAATGGAAGTGAAACCAAAATAAACCGTTTTCAAGTTTAGACAGAAAGCGACGCTCGCTATGCGGGGCTGCTTGTGTTGCCTTTGATTTATTCCTCTGGGGGGAGAAGGACCACATTTGTGCATCTTGAAGAGGGAGGAGAGAAAAACAACAAAAACAGAAGGAAGATTCCAAGTTTGCCACCGGAAATCAATTTGTTAGAGAGGGCAGCCAGCCTAAAAATAGGGAAGCCCCGACAACAGCGCAGGAATTAATTGTTGTGAATCGGAGACTCCAGAGATCCAAAGTTTCCTCTGTTGTCTTGTTTTCGTGGAGGAGATGCGGCAGCATTAGTCTGGTCTAGCTGTCAGCCTCTTTTGTTTTTGCTATACTTCTGCTTGTCTGCTGCTGTCAAACAGAACTGAATCTCAATCATACGTCAGCATCACCGCCAGCTGTCTCCTCTGACACTATATGGTGATTTATCACCACTTCTGCTCAGTAAATACACAATAAATGTTTTGTCACACTCCACTAAGTTATTTCTGGGGTTTTTTGGGTTCCTGTTTTTAATGAGATCTCTCAGCAGTGTTTAAATATTTAACCGTTCTCGGTGAAGCCTCCCTAACAGCCGCCAGGCAAACCCGGTGAGGTTTCAACGCAATCATGGCAGACAATACAGGATCCAACCCCTGAAAACATTGGAAAAAACGCCAAACCTGAATGCATAATGGCGCCGCGAACACACAGCCTGCTGAGCGTAATTCTTTCACCTATCAACAGGAATCCTGCCTCTGCAGCCCGACACCGTGACAAAGGCTGAGCAGGAAGTTTAAAAAGCTCCTGAATTATACATCTGTGTTTTAATGGGATATTTTCTAAACTTTTCTCTCCCCCCGTCGTTGCATTTCTTCTGCTTTTTCTTCCTCATTTTGAGCTTTTGCTGTTCACTTTTGAGCAGCGTTTCACCAACGATCTGTTCGACTCCTGCAGCCTTCATGTTTTTCCATCCAACCACCCATCATTCACAGAGAGCGGAGCCGGGGTGTCTGCCACCACCTGCTGTGTTCACAGGGATGCTGCTGTGAGTGTGTGTGTGTGTGTGTGTGTGTGTGTGTGTGTGTGTGTGTGTGTGTGTGTGTGTGTGTGTGTGTGTGTGTGTGTGTGTGTGTGCTGCTTTTATGTGCTGAAGAGTGAAGCAAGTCGAGAGCCCTTCCCTCTGCTCTCTCCTCTTCATGCACTGACTGCATGGACAACCTGTGATGTGTAATTTTAGCCTCAGAGATTCGCTATGCTCAGTTTTTACACATTGATTTTAAGCAAAAAACGGATAAACGATAAACAGAAGCCACTTTATTAGAAAGAAAAAACACGTCCCTGAGTTACGGTGATTTCTGTAGAAATTTTTATTTGCCAAGAAACGTCAACCTTTCACCAGGAAGAAGCAAAGATTCGACCATTTTATTGGGTTATTGTTGAAAACATTAGTGATAAACATTTTTCAAAACCTTTCCAATGAGCACTGTTGACATCGTAACTCAAAAGTATGAAAAAAATAATTTCATGACTTTGTAGATTTCTGACAGAAGAGAAACTGTTTTTCAGTTGAAACAATAACTTAAAGGAGAACTGAAATTTGTTTTTAAGTTAAGATCAGATGAAAGAAAATCATATTGGAATGTTTTTCATTAAAAGATATTTATGAAATATAATATTTGTTATTTTTGACATTTGCTGCACAAGACTCCACTGGTGAAGAAAGAAAACTTTGCAGCGTATTCAAAATCGGACAAACCACTGAAGTACTGGGAGAATGCATTTCATTTGAATGTGATTACACTTACAATGCAAGGACCCGACTGGCCTCCAGAACTATGGAAACAAAGTGTTTAGTGCTTTTATGTGGTGCTGGACTGAAAACAGAAAAAACCTTTTGAGGAAGAAAATGAAGAGTAGGTTGAAACAAAGTTCCACATCACGTCTACATGTTACAATGTCATAGTCCATCCATCCATCCATCCATCCATCCATCCATCCATCCATCCATCCATCCATCCATCCATCCATCCATCCATCCATCCATCCATCCATTTTCCGTCACCCTTCTCCCTAACGGGGTCGGGAGTTGCTAGTTCATCTCCAGCTGCGTTCCGGGCGAGAGGCGGGGTCACCCTGGACAGGTCGCCAGTCTGTCGCAGCTATGTCATAGTCAAGCTAGCATAACTGCACTACTTCCCTCTCCCTCACTATTGTTTTTCTTAATTTAACCTTTTTCATGACCTTGTTTCCTAGTTATTATAGTATCTGCATTAAGCACTGCTTCCCTTTTCTATACGTCTATATTTCTATGAGGTGTACAGTTGAGATTTAGCCAGCTAAACCAATGCTAGTCATCGTCAGCTAGCAGCTTTTTGCCCTCCAGCAGCGAACTGGGGGCGTGTCCAATCATAATTTACCATCAAAAACTGCTTTTTTATGAAAATCTGGTTGAATCTCAGTAGAAGCTGTTTATTCTGTTACACCTACTTTATAATGTGGCTTATTTGTGTTGCTTTCTTTGTGTGAAACTTGGGTTGTTTCAGACATCTGGTGTGAATTTCTTGTCAGGAACCCAGTTAGAAACATATTTACAGAAGAAAGAAAGCATTGATGGGTCCAATGCATATTTCCCCAGCTGTGCTTTTAATCCGGTTTTATTTCTAACCTTCCATTTCTGCGGCTGATATTTGTGAGCGAGAACAGACCAACGTGACGGCGGATACAGGAGGCGGCAGATGGAGGACAGTCTGAGGAAACCTGACAGCCAGAGGAATCTAGAGGGACCCGGGTTTCCAGATGACAACATTTCTACACTTTACCGTCCCCCACTCTGCCTCCCACTCTGCCTCCCACTCTGCCTCCCACTCCGTCCCCCACTCTCCTCCCACTCCGTCCCCCACTCTGCCTCCCAGTCCGTCCCCCACTCTGCCTCCCAGTCCGTCCCCCACTCTGCCCCCCCTCCTCCCCTCGTCCCCCACTCTGCCCGTCCTCCGGTCCTCGTTCATTAGCTCGTCTCTGGCTCTCCAAAGCCAGCTCTGATTGAAGGCGTCTTTATTAGCCCCTGCTAACCTGCCCTGTCACCGTTTATTTGACGAGGGTTGTATACAGACGTAGCTGAAGGGTTTCAGACTCTCTGTGCCAAATCATATGCATGACTCCTCTCCGCTCCATGTGGCAGCCAAGTGAGGCTTTTACCAAGGGAATTGGACTACAATACGAACCCCCACCATTAAAAAGACTGCGTTCTTCCAAACCTGAACCCGTCCACTGCGCTCCCGCCCCCCACGCCTTGAGTCTCCGTACCACAGTCATTATTAATGATCTGAGGGACAGCTTTCATTTGATCTATTAGTTAGGATGGGACAGCGGCTGCATCCCCGCTGGATCTTTAATTATTTCATGGAGGGCTTTCCTCCTCACCGGGCTCCGTCTCTGTTGTGCAGATGAAATATTGAAGTAGAGGAGTGTAGTGCAAAGTGGCGTCATGCAGGGCGAGATTTCTTTCACCTGATTTGCTACTGGATGCTGGATTTACTGCCCATGCAGGAGCAACCAGGATGTATTCCTGTTGTTACCATTACACTAAATGTATTTTCTTTTGGTTCTTTGGCTTGTTCCTTATCTGACTGCAGCACCTTTGAAAACTCCAGCATGTGACTTTAATGCTCCTCCTCTTTATTTCTTCTTCTGTGGTATTGTTGCTAAGTTGTTAGACCTAACCTTGGTGTCATTATTTTTTTGAAATCTAAATACATCCAGTTTATTTCCAGATATTTTAATCTATTTCATAACTTTTGCTATGTTTTTGTTTTGCTCTGGTCAGAATAAATGGAGAAACCATCATTTCAGAGACGAATCGAGTCACAAACTAATTATTTACTAAATTTACTAGTCAGAACCTCGGCTTTCTAAATGCTGATCAAATGTAAAGATACCGTAGGTTTTGATAACTTTTGGACGGTTGCGGTTGAGTACCAAATCAAGTTGCTGAAATTAAATCTAAAGTAACTTTTGTTAGTTTTTAAACAGCAGATTAGTTTGTTTTTCTGTTGAATTATGAACTACAAATATTGGTCAGTTCAGAATCACAGACTGGAAACAGGTTAGCAAGTTAGTGACCTTTTCCCTTCAGTCACATTAAAACAGGGATGTCAAGCTCAAATACACAGTGGGCCAAAATGTAAAACTTGAACAAAGTCGCGGGACAGCATTGAACAAATGAACCTTTTAATATCAGAATATCTGTTTACATCTGTGTCTTTTACATATGTAAACAGATATTCTGTCTCCCACCTGTCCAGAAAGCTCCTGTTGTCTGCCTTTCTTTTCGGTTCTACAGTGACAGTTGTAGCTTGAGATCGCTATAACTACTGTCACAGAGGAGAGGGCGTTTCTGGGACCCGTCCTGATTGACGCGCCAAAACAACAGCAAGGCATTATGGGATTTGTAGTATTAGCGATGATTGAATGCGCTGTTTCATACCTGTGGGCCAGCTTGGATAGTCATTTGGTAGTATAGCATCACGGGCCAAATATAATTACACTGCGGGCCAAATTTGGCCCGCGGGCCAGAGTTTGACACCTCTGTGTTTATGTTGACCTGAAAGACTACTAATAAACAAAACGCTTATGGGAAATGTAAATAATTGTTTATGTGTGATTATGGGCCATCAGAGCTACATTCCTTGTTTTGATGCGCTCTCACCACTCGCTGTTGCCAAGAAAATCAGCGTGAAACTCGCAAAGCAAACACAAGTTTGCGGTGATGTCTGATCTCTGGCTCGCGGCCTGGTGGCTTCGCTCGCGCTTTGTGTTCGTGACGCAGCTGCTGAGTCACCAGGCGGCTGAAGCATTATGAATACAGTAAATTGTAAATAGAGCGATCCTTATGAACTTACTTAATGTGGTGGTTCGGTGTACGAGAAGCCGCGCTCATGTGCGGACCGTAGCAGTGACAGTGATGTACAGCGCTCCATTAATTGCCATATGAATGGGGTCTGCATTTGTTGGCGCGGCGCTGATGCATCACAGTAAAAGAGATGGGTCACTCTGTCTTCTGCAGCCCACAGCTTTGCCAAGCTCATAATTACTAAAACCCCCAATTAATCTTCCCATCACAAAGGCCAAATATACGTTTCCTGCTCGTAGAAATGACTTACAGCGTAGACTCTTAGCAAATACACGTAGTAGTGCCTGCATTTAGTGCCTCTGTTCATGAAGACATCAAGTATGAACGGCATGAATTATCCTGTACTATTTCCACAGATCAGGGATCAGCTGGTGATCGGGTTGCCGTTAGCGGCTCTCAGGGAAAGAAATTAAAGGTTAAACTAAACTGATGTTGGAAATGTTTCACCTCCGAAGTCAAAATGTAAGTTTGGATAATACAGTAAAACCAATGAAACCGTTAGCATATTCCAGAAAACCACTGGGATATGCTAACAAGCTAAGCTACTTGCAAGAAGTTCTACTAGCTGCTATTCTTTCTGAAAGTTTCTATTCATTTCCTTCCATCCTGGTCCCAGTGGGGTCAGGAGGTCGCCTCCAGCGAACGGTTCGAGTGACAGGCGCCAGGGTCACCTGGACATGATGGGTTATTTGAAAAACAAGAATAAAGTCATAAAATTACAAAAATGAAGTAATAAAATTACAAGAATAAAGACTTATATTTCAAGAACAAAGTCAAAATATTACGAGAAGTCAAACAATATATCAACTTTTTTTCTCGTAATATGATGTTATTCTCATATTCGTTCTTTCTTTATACTGCAACTTTATTCTCAGACGACTCTATTCTTGTAATATTATTAATTTACTTGCATAATTTTTTGTCTTACTATTAAGCTATTTCATTATACTATTATGCTACAATATATGCACATATGAAACATGTAAAGATTTAATGAGAAAGGTGCAGTTTTGGCTAAAGGTAGCTATTCCTACCTTTAAAACATGTGGCAGCCATTTTGATGTGGCAGCCATATTGAATTTTGAGTTTAGGATTAGTGAAAAATCTAATTTTTATATTTAAAGTTCTGGATATGTACAGATATGTTTGACCTGTTAAACTTTAATCCACTTTATTTAAAATTCCTTGAACAAAATGAAATAATAATCTTTCTAAATACATGTTATTTCTCCATTGCAGCTCAGACCCTTTAGTTCCTTTAAAAACAAATTACATTTTAACTTTATATATTTCACTGCACATTTACAATATGCAAAATCATTTTATTTACACTTGTTGCATATTTCAATTCACAGCAGAGCTCTGCTTTAAATAAAGTTATTTTAGGTGAAACCTGGCCAAAGTTAGCAACATAAACTGTGAGTAGTTTTTACTTTAATAAGATGTGTTCAAATTTAGAGTTTCTCTTTGAAAAATTAAGACAATTTAACCTAATAAGCTCGATAGCTGCATGCATCATTTACAGCTAGGTGTGATTCTCATCGCTGCACAACAACTTGTTAGAATTGAAACCCTTTTTTTGTTTGAGTCGATCCTCCGGTGAGAGAATGTTTGTGTTCTCCATTAATATGTATTTTTTCTGCAGCATGCCGTTCTGGCTCCTGGCCACTCAACCTTTACTCATTGTGAGCAGAATCTCTTTTCCTCTCTCCAATCTGGCCACCTGCCCTCCCGCCGCCTCATTGGCGACACCTTACTGCCACCCAGTGGCGGCGGCCGGTACTGCAGCCGCCAGCTGCAGGGGGAGGCAGGGAGAACTGTTTACAAGTGGCATTTGGCCCTAATTAAAAGCAGCGCTTGTTGGAGCACCAGGTCTGCAGAGGGGCTCGCATCCAGGGCGATGCAGGCTGGGCCGACGATCCGCCGATAAGCTTCCTCTACTCTGCAGCAAAACACAAACACATCGACCAACAAGTGAAAGTGTGAGGATATAAACAGGATGGTTTTGATGCTTTTTATTTCATGGAAAAGAAACAACCCAGATGGCTGAGAGTGCAGCTTTTCTCTTCAGTCCAATAAAAAGCGTCTTCCTAACTCCGTCTGTTTTGTAATTCTGCTGGCCCAACATCTGGCTGTCCCATGTGGACAGGCCATTACGTCAGCGCAGAAGATGAATGAAAGCAGCTATCGACCTGTCTGAGCAGCGACTAACTGGGCCGGCAGCGGCTGCGAGTTTGGACCGGCTTAATGGAGCACAGCAGCTCGGCAACTAATCACCTGCTTTTTCTCATCAGCCGCTTCCCCGCGGGACGGTAATTGATTGTTAAGTGTTTGATGGATAAGACGAAGACTGAGGTGGCCTGACTGGGAAAGAGATGCGCAGTTTGCAGCCATCTGTGACTTCAAACACAGACATCTACCTAAAATATAACATGTTTGTTCACATGTGACAATCTGGCATCAAAAACTATTCATGGATTTAATAACACTGCAAAAACACAAAATTGTACCAAGTATGTTTTTTCCTCTATTCTCTTACTACATTGAAAATAAGATAAAACTAACTGAAAAGTAACTTTTTACGAAAATAATGAGCTTCTTTTAAATCGATAAATCTTTAATAATAATTTTAAAAAGTACTAGTCCCACTGGCAGATTGTTTCATTAATATCATGAGCAAAATGTCTTTCAATAAGTGAAATAATCTGCTACTAAGAACTAATTCAGAATGTGTGAGGCAGCATTTATGCTAAACAAATCTAAAATTATTGAATAGTGAATAAAAGTTCAAATAAAATCATCTAAGAGTATTTTCACATCTGACAGTCAGGTTGACCATCAGTTGCATCATCTGCTCCACCTGCAGCTGCTGTGGTTCTGACCCAAACCAGCCTGTTCCCCTCCTGGCCTGTGGGGGCGCTGCACCAAGAACCACTGAAGGAAACAACACTAGATCCTCTGAAGATGCTGGACTTTCTAGGTAAACGAAGTGGAGTTGGACCTTTGATCCGATTCTCAAACATTTCTGTATCAAACATTCTTGTCTAACCTGATTCTGAACAGTTTGTTGTGATCCAGCTCCTCCTCTTCGTCGGTCTTCATCAGACCTCTGCTCCTCAGCCTCCTCTTCCTCTCCTCCGGGTCCAGGGTGAGTACGATCACCAGGCTGGGCTGCAGGAGGTCACTGGGCCAACGGTACACCTCGGCGCCCTCGTGTGGAAGGTTACTCACTGGGCCGGTCACTGCGGTGGCGATGGCGTACGCCGCTGTGCTGTGCCAGAACCTGGGGACGGATCAAACATGGCCGACTGAAGGTGAGCGAAGAACCTCTGCACCATCTGACAATAAGACTGAAATATTAAAGGTGCTTCCTTGAACAGCTTAAGGTTTATCTGTGGCCTGTACAAAACATGTTCATTAAATATTTTGCACACAATCATTCTTAGATAAGTCTTTTTATTTTCAGCTGTTTTAGGGCGTCTTGTCACTTGTCCCCTGGGGTTGCTAGGTAACGGGCAGAGTTCCCCTGGGGTTGCTAGGTAACGAGCACAAATCAGTGCCTGCTGATTTGTGATGTTACATTCAGTTTGTTTTTGAATCAGACACCAAAAATCATGAACTTATAGCCAATAAACACCTGGGTGTTTTTTAAAAGTGTTTTTAGAAGCAGCAGAATTAAAAACATGCAGAATTTGGTGAGTTGGTTTCAGAGTTCATCGCTGTCTAACATGACGGTCCAACATCTTGCCTGTCGACGATAACAGGAGACTTGCTGGCCTCTCGGTTTATCTGCTCAGCAGTGATGTAGTTGCCCGCTGCGTAGAAAGCCCTCCGGATGATGGGCGGTTCTCGATCAAAGCACCCTCTAGAGGCGGACAAGCACTGGGGAGGCGACCGCAGGAGCGCCGCCCCCAGAGAGTCCCGCAGAGACTCTGTCAGCGTCGTCTTTCCTAAAGAACCAAAGAGAAAACATTTGTTACTCTCTCATTAAGAGAGTCTACTGGACTCGGTGGAGTCTCTGAGTCGATTCAATAAGCCATTTCCAAAGTGATGTAACTTTTCTGAGGTCATGATACGTGATATTCCATTAGGCGGCGCGCACTGACGGCTAATGTTTTTAGCAGAGAACAGCCACCCATCAGGCTGATCCTGTGTTTATTTATGAGGTAATGGCATTAACCTGTGGCATCCAGGCCCTCTATGACAATAACTGGGAAGTCTGGTTTTCTTCTGGCATCCAGGCTGCTGGGAAGCATCTCCAGTACAGACCGGGTCTCTGGGATGATGTCACCACACTGCAGAAAAAGGGGGAAATCAGTTCACTGCGGATCAGGAGGGAGTCAAGACGGCTGCTGCATCTTGAAACATCAAGTTTTTTACTGGTAATAATCTGAGTATTTAGACATGTAAAGAAAAATACCTGAACGCCAGTGAGACTGGATGCAGAAAGGCTGTGAAATCTGGCAAACTTTGACTAGGACATGGGTCAGCAACCTGTCCAACCCTAACTCATTTTTGCCTTTGCCAGATCTGAGCAAAGTTGCTATGACCCTTCAAAATAAAATGAATAAACCAATAAAAATAGATTTTCTTCTAAAGCCCAAACTTTTTGAGACCAAGATTAGTTTTTTTTTCTCACCAGCCGACTGAGATCATTTTCACAGAAAATATTGTTTTTATAGCTGGGAATAAATGTGTAAACTTGAGAAATTAAAAACTTTTCTTTTAATACAGCAAATTTGTAAAATCCTTTTCACAATGAATTACATTCCTTTCCAAGATTGTTTTCAACTTTTTTTGACTTAAAAAATAAGGCCCTGCAGTACCATTATCGGCCACATGAGTGCGCCATTGTGCAACATGTTGCAGCCAAACTTCCTATTTTTTCTCTGTACCTGTTTGAGCACCGCGTAGGCCTCCTGCAGGCTGTGGAAAACATCAGAGTTCATCATGTTGAGAACTGATGGATGATGTTCTGGTGTTTCTGAAGGCACCAGGTGGAACCGGACCCGGTTCTCCTCCGACTGGTACCAGAGACACTGAGTCCACTGCTGGCCCTCTTCACTCTGGGAGTATGAACACACCAGCACGGGGTTTCTCTGCTCCAAATCCGTTAAAATGTCCTCAATCAGGGATGAATTCCCAGCCCGGCTGTGGAGGAAGTATCCTTTGAGCAGCGAGCCGCGCTGGTTCGGGATGAAGGAGGACATGGACCGGAGCCCGGAGCCCGGGGGCAGCTGCCTCTGCAGCCGGTCCCTCAGCTCCCAGTGGAACCGGTCCCCTGTGACCCGGTCCCCGCTGCAGACCAGCAGGGAGTAACACCTGTCCTGCTTCTGGACCCCGCTGAACACATCAGGCGGGACCGGTTCCCCACAGAGCTGCTCTCTGACCCCAAAGTACCGCGGCGCTCCGTCCACCTCCACGGAGAAAACACGGGACGACCACCGCTGCACGAGCTGCTTCAGGTGCCGGGCCATGTTCCGGTTCTGGTATCGGCGGGTTTCGGTGCAGCTGCAGTCGGCTTTGGTCTGGAAAACGAAAGTTACCGAGCGGAGAAGGAAAAACGAAACTTAGAGCTGCGACGCCTGCAGGGCGCAGCAGAGAATGTTTCCCATGAATCCAAAAGTTAAACTCAGGGTTGGAAATGTTTTCAGACCTTTGATCAGTTAAAGTCTGCATGAATCAATCAATCAATCAATCAATCATGTTTATTTGCATTGGACATTTCAGCAATAAGTTCAAAGTGCTTTACATAAAAAATACAAAGTCATAAAATACTAAATACTGACATGCATTTGAGATCAACCCAGTAAAAAACATTTTCCTGTCTGTTCATATATTTAGGATATACATATCCTAGTTTTTACCACTTTTTTCAACTACATTCAAAATTGTATTTATTTCATGTTGGAAATTTTGAAAACTAAAGAAATATATTTTTAAAAAATCAACCAAAACTATCTAGAAAAGCAAACTCAAGATATAATAAAACTAAATTAGCTTTAGGGAAGAAACTCAGGGAAACGTGTTCTCTGTGCAGGAGCTTGGATATGTAGCAAACTGGCACCCTACCCAGAGTTTTAAAAGCTCCGCTTCACCACAACGATAAATTATTGTTTTTTACAGAGTTCAGCAAAAAGGCAAAATTATTTACTTCATAAAACATCATTCAGTTATCAACTATGAAATCAAACAATAAATATTAGATTTTACAAAGTCATCAATACACATCAAATATGAAACAAGTTTATAAGTGAAGCAAAATTAACTGACAATAATTTTAAAGTAGTGTAACACGACTAATTTTCACTCTAATATGTGATTATAGTGATTTGAATAACAGAGACAGGCATTAAAAAAAGAAAACATAATATTAATGCATATTTTCACATTTTTCTCTCTAAAACACATTCACTACAGCAAGTTGGGTCAGGGTGCCCAGAGCCCCCCCTTACTGGCGCCACTGGTGATTATAACCAGCTTTCGGTTCCATTTCTAATGTAAATGTTGCTAAGAGCCTCTGAAGGCACTTTGTGAAAAACATCTTAATCATCTGTGCAGAAACCCAAACTAAACGTGCAGAGTCACATTTTTCCCTCATCAGCTCATCATCTGGTTTCGCTTTCGATGTTTGCAAACAGAAACTTTGCGGCCGCTCAGCTGACCGCCTCCAGAGCCGCGCCGCTATTTAACCAGCCGCGCTGCAGGATCCCGCATTCTGCAGACGTCAACCTCTGACTCCAACATGACTGGAGTTTCTGCCGGCGCGCTGCTGCAGCTCTGCATCAGGACCATCCTCAGCTTTTTTTCGGGCGTCTTTTCCAAAGTTTTCTCCTGGTCCAAAGGAGCCTGCGGGGCCACAAACTCCCTGGTTCCGATCAGCCAGTCGGAGCAACGCAAAGACCTGGATGTGACGACACCAACCAGCGTCAACTACCACTTCACCCGCAAATGCAACTATAAATGCGGGTTTTGTTTCCACACCGCAAAAACTTCCTTCGTCCTTCCTCTGGAGGAAGCCAAGAAGGGCCTGAGGCTTCTGAAAGAAGCAGGTAACACTTCCGGATTAAAAGCATCATATTCTGTGTTATTGATCAAAACTAGATGAAAGTAACATTTGTGGTTTAAAGGGATGGAAAAGATCAATTTCTCCGGCGGGGAGCCGTTTCTGCATGAGCGGGGAGACTTCCTGGGCAGGATGGTTGAGTTCTGCAAGGCTGAGCTGCAGCTGCCCAGCGTCAGCATCGTCAGCAACGGCAGCATGATTAAAGAGACATGGTTCCAGAAATACGGTGGGCTCAAACTTTAATTCACTGGTTTAAAAAGTGAAACTCAAATATTCATTCATCTGTGCCTCAATTATATGACTTTCACTTTTTCCATTCATCATATGATTGCACAAATTGATATTATGAAAATAAGTTTGCTTAATCGAAAAAGACCAATTTCTTAAAATCCCGCAAAATTCCAATAGAAACTTTTTCTAATCACATGATTAACAACGGATGGAAAATACAGACAGGAAGTGGCTGGAGGATGACGGCGCTTCATGTTTTTCAATGACATTGTTGAAACAAACTTATTCACATGTGATTTTAATTGCATTTCTTATTTAATGGACACACCACATTTTCTTACATTAGCAGAATATTGGCAAAGTTTTGTGCATATTTGTAATGGAAACAGTTAATGATGGGAAGTTTAGTGGAAGGTAAAAATATGCTGGTTGACTGTTTTACACGTCCAAAATAAGCACAGAAAGAACAGAGTTATGCTAAAAGTAGCTATACTAGCACAACTGCAAGTGTAACGTCTGTTGTGTGTTAGCATAAAGTCCATTTTAGGGTTAGTTGTTTTTTTGCATTTTGTCGACCCTTCTGGGCCGTCGTAAATAAACTCTCATCATCTGCTTTGTCCAGGAGACTTTTTGGACATCCTGGCAATCTCCTGTGACAGTTTTGATGAAGAAACCAACCAGATGATTGGCAGAGCTCAGGGCAAGAAGAGTCACATCGAGAACCTGTTCAAGATCCGCAGCTGGTGTCAGCAGTACAAAGTGGCGTTCAAGATCAACTCGGTTGTCAACACCTTCAACATTGATGAAGATATGACCGAACAGATCAACCAGCTCAATCCGGTCCGCTGGAAGGTAAAAACAGTTTATGTGTTTTGAAACGCGTCCCAGCCGGATGGGAAACTGATCGGGTTTTTTCCTGGTTTTGCTCAGGTGTTCCAGTGTCTGCTGATCGATGGAGAGAACGCTGGAGAGGCGGCGCTGAGGGAGGCGGAGAGGTTCGTCATCACTGACCAGCAGTTTCAGGACTTCCTGGACCGACACAAGGCCGTTTCCTGTCTCGTTCCAGAGTCCAACGAGAAGGTCAGACACTGAACCTCGTTACGCATCTGATCACTGACACACTTTAGCTTTAGCTGTAGCTTTAGCTGTAGCTTTAGCTTTAGCTTTAGCTGTAGCTTTAGCTCAACAAGCTAACTCTGACTGCAACAGTTGTTTTTCACTCTCATAGGTAGCTCATAGAGCTTAATATTTTGTCATACTGTTGTGATAACAATAAATTAATGATAAGAACTATTTATTTCTTCTTTTTTGGTGTTAACTGACATTAGCTGCGTTTCCATCTGATTGTGCTGTTAAACATTTTGAAACTAAATTTGCTTAACGACTCTGTAAACTTCTCACATTCAGCGAAGCTAACTCGCCCATTCTGGTTACCTAGCAACGACCTTTCGTTGCTAGGTAACAACAAGTTGTTACAAGTTGTTACCTAGGAACTTGTTGCACTGTTTTTTCCACCATGCCTCATAACTGCTTAGAAACAGAAAACATGATATTCACATTAAAATCAGTTTTCAAAACATTCATAACTTCTTGTTGTAGTTTTGATTCTGTGAGATTAAAACCAGTTTGTTCCTTTAACAGATGAGGAACTCGTACCTGATCCTGGATGAATATGTGAGTACTTCCTGTTGCTAACACTTTACAGCTCTGTGTGTGTTCAGGTTGAAACATTAACCATGAGTTCTTCTGTTCTTCTTCTTTTTGGTTTTGTTTTAAATGTTTCGCTCCATGAAGTCAGACTCACAGCTTCCCCTCCGTTGTGTTTTTTGCTTTTTCCAGATGCGTTTCCTGGACTGTCGGGAGGGAAGGAAGGACCCGTCCAGATCCATCCTGGACGTCGGCGTGAAGGACGCCATCAGCTTCAGCGGCTTCGATGAGAAAATGTTTCTGAAGAGAGGCGGGAAATACGTTTGGAGCAAAGCTGACATGAAGCTGGACTGGTGAAACAAATCGGAAACGTCTCGGGTTTTATGCACTTACTTCACTTTGCAGCTTGTAGTTTTTGAAGTGTTACAATGTTCAGGTGTGATTTTTGCAAATGTCTTAAGATTAAGATCATCTTTGAGTGTGTTGTAATTTGTTTATATTGTTGATGTAAAGTTTAAATTAAAATACGTTTATTTTTGCTGACTGGATTTGTTTCAACTTGAACAATTTCATAAACTTCTTTATTTTATCTTTCTGTGTGTAAATTTCCCCCCTTATAAACTCAATTTTATGCATTTTCATAGTTTATCTTCCTTTAATTAATTCTTAATTAATTATTACCAATAATTACTTTATTTAATCCTTTCCTTGTTTGTCTCTTGTGGTTTAATGTCTGTATTTCTGTTTTTTAACTGATGTAAATAACTTTGTGTCATATCTCTTATTGATGGTTAATTTTTCAAAGTCATATTTTCACCATAATATTCATTCATTTATAAATGTCACAGTTTCAAACTAAATATTTAGTTAGCAGGTTTTAAAATCACCTGAGTTGTTTTTCACTTTTTCACTTTATCAAGTAGAAGAAAAAAATAATTTACGTTCACAAAACAAAAGCACTAAAAGTTTAATATTTTTTAGCACTGCTAACTAAATATCATGCAATTAGAAATATGTTAAATGTTGAAAAATTATGACAGTTTATAGGCATGAAGATATTTTAAAGACATTTTCAGTAATTAAATGACAAATTATTTACACATCTAATTATTCATGTGTGAATATGATATAGTTCATGTATAATTCTCTCCGTGTTTAAACAATTTATGCTTCCCTGCTGTCCACATTGTTACCGCCCATCATAAAATAACTTATGATTATAAGGTGCCGTATGTTTGAGTTTATCAAACTCAAACATACGGCACTGTTTGAGTTTGATAAACTCAATCATCCGCCTGCCCAGGAGGCCAGCCATGACTTTAATAACTCATAAAGGTTCATAATGTTTTGAATAGAATAAAATTAGAATAGAATTAAACTTTATTGTCAGTATTTTTTCTGCAGTAAATACATCAACATGAAAACAAAAAATATTTGATTTTACAGACAAGACAGAAATATTCAGTGATTTATGTGTTTACAGCTTTGTTGTTCATACTCTTTGAAATGGTGAATAAAAATAGTTCAATTTCAGAAACAAAACTGTAAAAAAGTTCTGAAAATGATCTGAGCCTAACACTGGTTTAGATGTAATGGATCCGTTCCGCCAGCAGAGGGAGCTGTGGGGAGTTCACGCGCTGCAGGTCCTGACTCTGCCGGTGGGCGGCAGTGTTGCGCAGCCCACTGGAAGCCTTTCCTTGTAGACAAATGGCGTCTCTTCAGCGAGCAGCAGCTGATTCCCCACCGCGAACGGCAGCAGGGACGGGGGGGAGGTAAACACGCCGCCCCCGGATTTCCTCGCAGCGGGACGGTCCGCCGCTTTCTGCGGGATCTGCGCCGCATCCTGACGGCCGGAGTCGCTTTGTGGAGAGTTTGGAGCCTCCGCGGTGTGAAAACAACCCGATCCCCGCCGGAGAGGAGCGGAGAGGGTCAGCCGCAGCCCGGACTCCCGTCCCGCTGCTCGTGTTCGGCTGGTGCCGCTCGTCAGGGCCCGGACTCAGAAACGTGAAGATGGGCATCAGCCCTGCGCGGCTGCTCCCCCCCTCCGCCTGACTGACTGGCTGACGGCTCGGCGGGTTAATCCAATTCAGGAGATCATCTTTTCACCCTCCTGAGGTCAAACTGTTGAGACCAGGTAAGGCGCAGCGGGAGCTCCGAGCTGCTCATTTGGGTTTATTTATAGAGCTCTGCGTTTTCTCCCTGAAATCTGCTGGGCTCCATGATGAGCCCAGAAAGAATCGTTCCGCAGGTTTCAGGAGCGGATCTGAAAGGTCGTTCAGTTCCCTGACATTTCCAGGAGGCATCTATAAGCTGTCATCACCAATCGAACCGGTTCTCATTAGTCGGTTTGCAGCTGCAGCCCATGATTAAAAACCAACTCGGGGCGAAACGATTAATCGTTAAGTTTTCATTCTGGCTGTTTATCGCAGCAACTTTTGCCACAATTTATTGTCCAGCCAATGTTGTTTTTTTGTCACCACCTTTTGCACAATCAAAAAATATTTTTATTCCACTTAACATTTTCATGCAACCTTTCATTTTGAGCTATGATATTAAAGATATTCTATGTTTACGTTTGTGTTGGTAGGACAGGAAAAAAGACTCTTTCCTGCTGACATTTACATTTAGCAACTCCAAACACAGAATCATTGGGGATAATCCGTGTCGGCAGGTTGGAAGGATCCGTATCATGTAAAATAGATTTTAGTTTTTCTTTCCATCATTGAGCTTTTCCCTCATCAAACACAGACCTGATTCTTTTAGGCATGGCAACCATTTATTTGTGCCTGGTTGGACCCAGACACGCCCTCTCCGCTCCTTCAGACTAGCCAACATTAATTAGCAAACACCTGGTGGAACTGCTGTCACTATAGGAGCTACTTCTCAGAGCAACGCTGGAGAGAAGGTTGATCAGGGGTTGGTAGAGGAGCCATGTTGTGATGACTTCCTGAAGGCAGAGATGCAGAAACAGCAGGAGTTTCTTAAAGAGACAGAGGCCCAATTTCAAACTACAAAGTCAAATTTCTTTTGACTCATATTTGTAGCATATTTATAACAACTGAAGGTAAGATAATTGGTTATGCTATAAAATGCACTATGTGCCTGTAAAACACATAATATAAAGATCGCTGATCGGCCTCAAAACTGTAATCGCTTCACCACTGGAAACAAAATGCGAAGCCGCCACCTTCGCAGGTACTGATGATAAGTTTTGGCCTGGAGAGCGATCTGGGCGTTAAGCAGATTAGAAACCTGTTTGACCCACTGGGACCCAACTGCTCCCAGTTCACTCCCAGTTCACTTCCAGTTCACTCCCAGTTCGCGGCCCATTGGCTGCAAAGGAGGGCAGAGTACCAACAATGACACCATCGTCTGAGTTCAAGTTCTTCAACATACTTTTACTCAGGTTAAAGTAAAAAGTATTTTGTTAAAAATCTACTCAATTACTGAGTGACTGATCAAATTATCAATCAGTTACTATTTAAAAATTACATCATTTGATAAACCAAAATGTAAAGTTAAGTGGAAATTTAGCTGTTTTTCAGAAGAAAATGACAATAATTCATACAAGTAATAAAAAATAACAAACATTTTTCTAAATCCGTTTCTTCCAATAAAACTTTTCAGACTTTAACAGGAGCTGCTGCTGAGTTTCTGGTTAAAACATGTTTGTTTTTCATTCAGTGGGTAGAAAACAGAAACTTTAATAAGATTAGAGATACTTCATAATAAAATGCCTCAAATTACAGCATAAATATTCCTGAAAGTAGATTTGTTCAAAAAAATGTAGTAACGACCCAGCTCTGCATGTCTGATGTTACCTGGTTAGGTAACGAGGCTAAGACCTCGTTTCTCACTCAGTCGCTCCTTTATTCCACCCAAAAGGTGGATCGGACCGTTTGGGTGTCGTCTGTCTGTCTGTCTGCTTATGCAACAGCTTCCATGACTCTCCCATGTGTTGCTGTTGTTGGGGTGGGATGGGATTGGCATGGAATTGATGCCGGAGGCGCCGGGTTCCAGGTGAAGCATCATGGGATGCTTTTTGCCCGGCAGCGGCTCTGGCAGGTAAAGTGAGACGGCTGTTATGCAACGCTCCTTGGAATCTGCTGACCAGCTGACACTTTCCAAGATTTAGCATTTCAGTGATGCTGCGTGGCTGGAAGCCTGCAGAGTTCAGGGAGTCACACAAACACAAGAAGACGGCGCCGAGTGGCTTCCTGAGGGCCCTGCAGGGCTGAAACGATTAATCGGACTAATCGTGATTAATCGAACTAATCGTGATTGATCAATTATTGAAATAATGGTCAACTAATTTAGGAGTTGGTCAAATAGACTTAAGAAATGAAGCAATCGAGCCAAAACTGCTTCAAATGTTTAGTTTTTCAAACTCAGAACCCAAAATAATTTTTCTCTGAATTATTTTTTATCTGCTCAGTAATGAATTAAACATGCAATAATTTAATGAAGCAACAAACTGTTTTTATTGTCTTGATAAAAACAGTTTACTAACTTAAAAAAAAAAAAAACATCGAGTTTTTATGTTAATCCCTTTAACTGCCACATTTCATTTATTTTGTGTTTAAGTGATTTATTTTTTATATATTTTCTGTTATATTTGTTTGTTCTTTTCAGACGAGCGGCCACAAAAAATTGGTTGCAAGAGCCACTTGGAGCCCCCTGACCACACTTTGGACACCCCTAATTTAAAATCTATTGGAAGAACAGAGGAGAAAGAGGAAAAAGGTTAAATATTGGAGCTGGATATGCTTTGATATGAAGATTTGGGCCGGTTCTGGACCTGCTGTTCTGCTGGTCCAGAACCGGGTTTCTCATCTGGGACGGACCACATGTTGGCCCAAAACATGAATAAATCACCGCGTTAATGGCCCCTGGAGATGCACATTAGTCATGTGAACTGAAGCGTCTTCACATCAGACCCTCTCTTAGAGAGTTCAGCTTTTATGAGACCATCCCATAATTTCAGATTTGAAAATCTCTTTTCTTAAAACATAAACTCAGATTATTCTCTTCAGGTTTTCAATGTGGATTTACACAAATTAAAGTACTTTTATTTTCAGTATTTTGACATTTTGAAACTGCAACAAATTTAGTTTCACAAATTTTACTGGATGATAAATCGCCCTGGTAGTTATTGTGATAAATGATGTTATTTTGAGAGGATTTTCAAGTAGCATATTGATAATGACTCTAACACAGGTTTGGCCTCTCAAAGATCAATGAACCTTCGTTTCTAAACAGCGACGGCTCCCTGCTCTGATTTAAGCTTCTGGTGCCGTTTTCGGCTCTCCGCCGATCTTTGAAGGGGTTTCCTTTCCTCTCGTTTGATGGGTTCACTTCCTTTGTGTGTCTGCGGCGAACCAACAGGAAGTCGAACCCTTTCCTACGTCAGGTTGAAGCTTCCTCGTCCTCCGTTTCCCTGAGACTCATAAAATATGTCCTGATTCCTTCATTATGATTCATCGTGGTCATGTAAAATTCCAGTTATGGGTGTTAAATTAAAAAAATTATTGGAAGTGTTTGATATTTTGGTAAATCAGAAAATAAGGTTTAAATGCTGTTTGCAGCTTCGTAATATTAATCGCCAGTCAATGTTAATAAAATACTTTTTGTTTTTTTAAGTAGTGGCCTGAAGAAGCTTATTTCTGACAGTGAGAGAGAGATAAAAGGAAAGAGTGAATAAACAATGAAAATATCAGAAAATTTGAGTTTAATTTGATAAACGTTATGGAAGAAAATTTGGAAAATATTTAGAAATTTCTGAGTTTCAAAAGTCAAGAATTTTTGATTGTTGAATCCAGAAATTTCCAATTTATTTTCAACAAAATTCTGAGCTTTAGATAAAATTGTGATTTTTTTATTTATTTTTTTTTTAGGAATTTTTCAACTTTTTGAACTTAATTTTAGAGATTTGTCTGTAAATTTTCTGCAATTAAAGTGAAACTTCTAATTTTTTTAGCTAATTTTTGACTTTTCAACCCTTTTTTATCCCAATCGTTCCGCGCACACATGGCGTCGCTCTGGGGTGAAACTGACTGCAGACTCTTGTTTGTCTGAAAATCCTGGGTGGCTGATTCCAGTTCAGGCTGTGTGTGTGTGTGTGTGTGTGTGTGTGTGTGTGTGTGTGTGTGTGTGTGTGTGTGTGTGTGTGTGTGTGTGTGTGTGTGTGCGTGCGTGCGTGCGTGCGTGCGTGCGTGTGAGCTGGATGCTGCGCCTGTGAGTGGCTCTCTGTTGGAGTGGCGCTCTCCTCTCTGCTCACCATGAAGACTCTATTGTCCTGCAGGATGACGGCGCTCTGCAGCTCACACTCTCATTGTTTCAGTTTTTTATTAAACACATTCATGACCTCGGGGTTTCCCTCTGAACACTTGCTCAGGCCTGTTGTTGGTCCACCAGCAGCTAACTGCGTTTTTGTGTTAAAAAATGTAAAACGTTGACAGAAAATGTGAAAATGCGTCTAAATAATTGGAAGACATAATTTTCAGTTCAGTTCTTTAATATTCCAGCCTTTTTGCTCGTCCTGGAAATGAAAACAAAGCTGGTGGTTTTGTTTTTATTTCCAGTTGGAAATGTTTCCAGACCTCTGGCTTTGCTCTCTGCTGGCTTCGTTTTGTAAATGTTCCCGTTTTTCGCTGGTTGTAACTGCAGGATGAGTTCAGAGGAAATTGGACCGGCGCCACACACGTTTCTTATAGTCTGATTAACTTCTGAAGCTGAGGGTAAAATATCTCCTCTTCTATTTAGACTAAATAAACTAACCCAACTTTACATTGTATTCATTGTTGGTTCTGTTCAGGCTTTGGCTCTAAATGTAAACACAAGCATGAATATGGCAAATTGTTTATTACACCAAAATCTGAAAAGAGATGGACTGAGAACTGAGCCCTGGGGTACGCCTGTTTTTATTCTATACATGTCTGAATCTTATGTCATGCTTTAGTTTGAACTCTTAACCCCTGCACATATTTTTTCCTCGCTTTGATAGTTCTGGGTTTATTTTTCCAGAAGGTTTGATGCTTCTTGTTGCATCTTTCTTCTGTTTCCTGGAGCAAGTCGACCCGACTCGCTCCACCGATCTAAATCAGCCTTTACTGAATATTTCTGAGCAGATCTCATTTTCTTGCTGTGTGCAAATGATCCCATATTATGTCTCACAACAGGAACCAAATGTCAGAGTCTGGGAGAAATTCACAGTGTCACAGACACAGATCACACTTTTATGAAGATAAATTGATTTTATTCCTTTATAAAACCAAACTGCTTATTTTTGTGTGCATAGCTCCTTATGACAAAGTGATTTATATACTTTTTGTTTCGTTTTTATCATTTATCGTGATAAATTTAGATTTTTCATTGTCGATTAATCCTAATTAATGATGCCCTTATTGTCAGGATTTATAGTTTTACTGCTTTCTTAAGTGTTTGTTCAAAGAAAACATAAATAGTACCAATAAATTAGAACATAAATGTGCAGGTTAGTGACACATGTCTTTATGTGAATGCTGTCTCAAAGAAACATTTTCAGAATAGTGTTTGTGGTTTTACAAAACCTGCGTTTCCTTAATTCTGTAAAAATAAAAATAATAAAATCAGTTTTATTTAATGAATTAATTGGTTAATCTGAAAAATAATTGATGAGCTTTTCACATTATTTGTTGCAAATGATTAATTATTCACTAAGCAAATTCTGTTATTGCATTTTAGGGGGAAAAATATTTATTTTGCTGATTAAAATAGGAGTTGAATTATTTGTTGATTTGGTTTTTCTTGTATATTTCTAATATTGTATGAGGTAAGTTGGTAAAAAGAAAAATCTGCAGAATTTGTCAACTCTTCCTGATTAATTGCCAGAATAATAAGTTGATAAAATAATCATTAGTTGCAGCTTTAATCTGTTATTTTTGCTAATTGTAACCCAAAAATTAAATAAGACCAATTTAAATGAGTATTTATGACAGTTCAATAAAAATATCAATACATTTCAAAATAAAACTAATGTAAAGGTATCGTGTGCAGCTTAGTGATAAAAATAATTTTTTGTTTTTACTTTTATTACAATTATACAACTAAATGTCGTCATAAGATCTTAAACCCAATCAAGTTTTAGAGAGGGAAGCCCATTTCTGCAGAAAGCTGCTGCGCTGCTGCTGAGTCCTGCTGGCCGAACTGGGCAAACAGCCATTAACATGATAATTAACCTGTTTGGTTGTTTTCTCTGTGGCAAACATAACGACAGCCCAGCTGATTTCACCGCTGGCTCTTCACATTTCATTGTTCACTTCCTTCCTGGAAAGTCAATTTTCTGGGTCAAACTGGTGGAAATATGTTTATCTGCTTTGTCTCATTTCGATATTCGCTTCATGTTATTTTATTTTAACAGGCTGTATCCAGCTATAATGAAGTTTATGAAATACAAAACGTGTCACAACACAGTACATCGCCCTCTAATGGTTATAATTTGCCTGATAAATTATTGCGATAAACGATAATATTGTTGTTTTCAGGCCATTTTAAAGTAATATAATGCTAATGGGAAAATAATGCAATAAACTTTCATTTATTATGAACATTTAACTCTGGGACTGGAAGATATTTTAAATATAGAACATAAATAAACAAAAACAATCAGAATGAATTTTAAAGTCTCTGTAAACAAAATTGTTCTTTAAAAAAAGACAAAAACAAAAACACCAGAGTAAAAATCTTTGTGTTGGGTAAGTTAAAAAATTGCCATTATAAAAAAAAATTACAAAAGGTGTTGCAAGGCCACGTTTGTGCTATTGCAGTCAGCGGCCACATAAAATTCATCAAAGGGTCACAAACGGCCCCTGAGCCACACTTTGGACACCCCTACATAAAACGTTGAATTTGTACATTGAGGTTATAATAAACGGCCTCCTGGTGAGGCAACAGTCTGAGAAATCTCGTCAGCAGGAGGAAACGGTGCAGATGAAACATATTTGTTCCAAAGGGACGGAAAGCAGGAAGGAAGTGACGAGGGAGGAGCCGCTTGTTCCAGAATAACGGCCTTCCTCAGCGAGCGACCGGCCGATCTGGGGCTCATTCACTTTGAATGTGTCCTTTAGATAATTTAATTAACTTGTTTAATACTTGTTTTGATTCTGGTTAGGAATGAACTTCTTATAGATGAATGTCAGAATGTTTCCTCATTGTCTCCACGCCCTGTCCAACATGGCGGCAACTGAGTGGCGTCTGTTTTGTGCAGGAGGGAAATGGACTGATTTCTCTCTCTCTCTCTCTCTCTCTCTGTCTCTCTCTCTCTCTCGCTCTGCAGTTTTCACATCCAGTGAATGCTTCTTACACAATACTGAGATGTTATATAATTTCACACTGAAAAGCGTCAACTCAGCTGAAAATGTTCACTATTCTTATAATTTTAATGTTTCCCACAGCAGTAAACAAAAACAATATTATTTTAAAAATGCAGTAAATTATTAAAGTTTCTGGTTTGCAGGATGTAGAAATGAAATCTTTATGCACAATT
The DNA here is from genome assembly GCA_922788865.1 of Poeciliopsis turneri. Lineage (NCBI taxonomy): Eukaryota > Metazoa > Chordata > Actinopteri > Cyprinodontiformes > Poeciliidae > Poeciliopsis > Poeciliopsis turneri. Next base: position 342,231 of record CAKLNU010000052.1, read on the forward strand.
TACAATCTGCCAACCTTTTATTCCACCAAAGCTTAATTAATATGAAACAATAAGAAATCTGTTTACAAACTTTTGTTTATAAAAGGTTATCAGGAAATATGAGGAGCTGAAAATCAGGAATACTTTCTGCAGTGAAATTCTGGTATTTTGGATTTCCTGTGAAATTAAATTAGTTTCCTGTGAAACACTCTGAACGATGTCTTCAGTCAGAGGCTTCTTCAGATTCACTGCAATACAGACTGCTACAAGAAATGTGTCCTGATAATAACCATCACTATCTACAATAACTCTTTGAAGAATTTGAATTAATGAGTTACAGCAACATTAGTTTTATTTTTAATAAACTTGATTTTTTCTTTGAAAAAGAACAAAAATGTTAGAGAGTAAAAAGAAGTGATAATTTTTATTCTAATATAAAATAAATGCAAAAACAGTCACATTTCTTAGAACTGACAACAGATTAGCTTTTGCTGTTGTATGTAAATAAATAAATTTTGGCCCTCCAGGCCTCCATAACTCGACCCGCCGCATGTTTTAATGCATGTTTGTGGGTTTCTCTCTGGGCCATTAAGTCGTTGGGTCATAAATTATGCTGCAGCTTGTTAATATAAGAGCAGCCTTTCAGAGTAATGACCGACACGTGGGGACAACCACTTAGGGTTGCATTTGACTCCCAGCTCTTACCTTATTGATTATTTTCTGCCCATTCATCCGACACAGAGACCCGCCGGCTGCTTCCTGCTGAGGGAAACTACCAGTTTTCTACAGTATTAATCTGGTTTTTATTTATTTATTGTTTGTTTTTTTAGGGGCAGGACGATATGGCTGCGTTATTAATCAATATCAACAATTTTTTTGTTTTAAATATCTGAAATACTTCCAAACTTGTTGCTAATCTCTATTTTAAATAAATGATGTAATCTGATGTCGTTTCCTCTCTAAATGACATTCTTCCCTCTTCGGGTCCCTTCTGCACCCTGATTGGTCGTTAAGTTTTCATAAACTCATAATGGAGCATCCCCGCTGCTGGTTGCTTCATGTTGATCAACACGAAGCCTGGAAACGAACGAACGGATGAGAATCTGAATGAGTCAGAGCCGAGGCGCAGAGTTTTCTCCACAGTCCTCCCACAGACGACATGATGAAGAAATGTGAAGGAGGAAGAGTTCATTGTTAAATGAGATATGTTGCAGAGTCAACCAGGAACTGACTCACTGCTTAGAGTGACGGCTGGAAAGTTAAGTTGCCCAACAGAGAAAAGTTGCTGCATCTCTACTCGTTTATCCTGCACATCCAAGTAATCCACCAAAACATCAAGGTTTTGTTTAAAAACACAGAAATAGACTTTAGTCTATTTTAGTCAGATTTGATCATCTTACCAAATTGCTTTAGAGAATTGAAAACAACGGGGAGAAAAGAGAAATTGCCTATCATTGCGAGTTCATAGTTGATTTAGTCCGAATAGACGGCCTATTAAAGGCCTCTTATGCTACAAAACCGTAAGAGGTTTTGTAGCATAAAGATTTACCTTTATAAACTGATCAGGGTTCCTGTAAGAATCATTTCAGTAACTTCACAACACTCCACTGCTGAAAAAAAAAGTACTGCAACTCACTAAGTTTCCTGCAGAGCATCTGAATAATCCAGATGAGGACGAAATTATATATTTTTAGAAGCTATATTTAGAGTGCTTCTCTGTGTGCTTATTGCACAACACTCCACTGATGAAGAAAAACGCATTGCAACTCATCAAAAGTTTTTAGTTTTATCCTGATAATCTTAAATCATCATAAGAAATATAAACTTAATGTATGAAGCTCAAACTGAATTTAGGCTTGTACATTTAGTTTTTCTTCCATTTTTAATTAATAGATATTAGATATGAATCTTTTGTGGCAACTGAAGTAGAGAATCGGTTCTGGACGACATGCGGCCCGTTTCCTCGTTTTCCTGCCGCCTCTCCGGGTCGCACATGGACGCAGCACGAGTCCACAGATCAGTGCTGTGAACTCTTGAACCTCATTCTCCTCCCGTTCTTTGTCCTCTGCTGCCAACCAGCAAACTGACGCAGAACGATCTGTGGTTTTTTCTCTTTCTTCGTTGCCTCCTCCATCTCTGAAATCCTCCTCCGGGTGGTTGCTAGGCAGCAAGGGGAGAGGTTGATGGTGCTGACGCTGAGAGCGCAGGACCACTTCCTGTAAACAGCAGAGTGGGAGCTGTTTGCGCTCAGCTGCAGGCTGAGACGAGACGGCCCAAAATAACCCGTTCCGGCTCTCAGAAAGAGGGGCAGCCATGTTACTTAATGCAAAGTGAATTTTCATAGTGGGCTTAGAAGGCTGTTGTAGATGACCACAGGATTTTCCAAAGCCTTTGAGCTGTTTTCTCCTTTAATGCCATAAAGTGTGTTGTTTGGAATGAAGTGGAACATGGCTGGCGCTGGGTGTTTATGCAGGGAAACTGGTGTCGCTCTGCATATAAAAGGCCGGCTTGTCTGCGCGCTCACTCGCTCGACGGAGTGCATTTATTAGTCCACGCGGCTTAATCTGACAAAGCACATCTTTAACTCACAGATTAAGGGGAGACAAACATAAATGAGCTGCCTCTATGCTCTCCTTTTCCCTTATTTCCTCACAGCTATCCATGACCACTGGAACATGTTGGCCTGAATATTCCTAGTTTTCATATTAACCTAAAAGTCGATGTTTGGATACGTAAAAACTCACAACTTACTTCAAACATGTTAAATAAAAACACCACAATATGTCAAAGTCATGCAGGTTGATGTGGTCGTGCTGCAAACATCCTTTCATCTGCAGTTAGACACGCGATATCTGTTGAACCAAACTGAGATGATCGACTTGTAATCTCCAGTTTACAAGCCGTTATTAGCTTGTAAACTGGAGTTGTTAGCTCCAGTTTATTAGATAAACTGGAGCTAATACGATTAGCTAGAGCTAATAAAACTAGCAGGAGCTAGCGCCATTTTCTGGAGATAACGGCATTAGCTAGGCACAGACATTAAAGCCACCAGTTAAACGAAACTAGCAGGAACTCGTGCTATTAGGTAGAGCTAACACCATTAGCTAGAGCTAGTGCCTTCAGCTATATCTAATGTTATTAACTGGATTTAAAGCCAGCTAGCGCTTACATTGTCTATTACATTAGCTTCAGTATATGCCATTACCAGGATCTTACACCATTAGCAGGAGCTAGCGCCTTTAGCTAGAGCTAATGACACTAGCAGAGGCTAACACCATCAGCTATCGAGATAAAACAAATCAGAAGATAATGAATGGACGTATAAATTGACAGTGAAACATCTTTTAATTTTGCAACACGATTCTTGAGAAAAAAGTTTTGGTCCTGATGCTAACTGTAAACATCTAGAGTTAGAAATTGAAGCTCTATTTCTAGGTTAGCATTTCCAAGCAGCTTTTTTCAGCCTTCTCTCCATTTTCTCCTTCTGTTTTCTCCAATTTCTTCCCTTTCAACGCGCTCAGGTTCACATTTAAACGGATGATCGATACTCAATGCTCAAAGTTACTTTACTGGCTGGACATCAGCATAAGCAACTTGTCTGTGTTTGAATTAACGGCGGCTCTCCTCTGTCCTGCCTCAGCTTCGTGGGGGTGAAGATGACCACCGCACGGTACCGGCCCACCTGGGAGTTGGCCGTTGACCCCCTGGTTTCCTGTAAACTGTGCCTTGGAGAGTTTCCACTGGAGCAGATGACCACCATCACGCAGTGCCAATGTGTCTTCTGCACACTGGTGAGTTTTACAGATTCTGTCACATTTAAGCTAAGTGTGCTAATAGTTTACAACGTTACCAAAATGCTAAAATTCGAAACCAAAAATTAGCTCCACTATTAGCACATTTGTGGTTGATCACATGACATCCTAATAAAATGCATTAATGATAAAATGTGAGAAAGATCTTGGTTTATGATCACTAGAGGCTCATCCAGACAAGTTTCTGTTTTGTTAATGAATCAGTGTGTCATTTTAACACAGTGGAAACCACAAAAATAGTTTATCATCCAATGTTGCAGAAAGAAAGTGACAACCAAACCAAGAATAAGCTCTAAATTTAGCTGCCATTTCCTCAAACCGGCTGGCGGCAGCAGTTACCAGAGTTCACTCACCGCAGATTATTACAGAGGGCAGAGACACTGTAAACACGTCTGAGCTGAGCTTTGCTATCTGATATTTGATATCTACTATTTACTTTGCAAATTTTTCTAATCTAAAAGAAGTTAAATACAGGCTGAGGTTCAATTCGAGCAGTTTTCCTGGCAGTGGACGCTCTGGGTTCACAGTCAGAGGATTGTGGAGGATTTCCACTGGAAACAGGTGAAAAGGTTTTTGAGGTGTGAATACTTTTTACGCGGCTCTGACCTTTGTTCTGTGTTTTATTTTCAGTGCCTGAAGCAGTATGTGGAGCTCCTGATTAAAGAAGGCCTTGAAACTGCAATTAGCTGTCCTGACTCTGCCTGCCCGAAAAGAGGACATTTGCAGGAAAACGAGGTAAAAATCAAAACTGTCATCACCAAAAATGTTTTTGTTTTAGTCAGGGTCGGCCTGAGGTGTAAGCAAACTAAGCAGCGGCTTAGTTATGGCCAAAAGCTGATATTTACCTGTATTATCTAACTTAAATATATATTTTTTTGAGACATGTATATAATTAATTATTTCGTGCTGGGCAGTAAAGGGAAAATAATGCAGAGAAGAATAACTGTATTCTTCTCTTTTCTCACTCTTTGTGACAAACCCGTTGCCATAGCAACCGGCTTACAACAGCTTTGCTAGCATATCAGGATTCAAAAACACACAAATGGTTCCCCACGCAAAGAACAGATCATTCAGTCCATTAGAGTTTCATGTTTTCAGGCTTGATGTTTATTTAATGATTGTTAGTAAATGATCAGATTCTGCAGCACATCTCCATGTTAAGGTTGTCAAAGTCAAGCTAGCATAACTGACCTACTTCCCTCACCATTTGTTTTATTTTTTATTAAAACTTTTTCCTGACTTTCTTATCTGATTGTCTAATTAGCTGCAAAGCACTGCATCCTTTTTTTTCTTTGTCATGCGTTTATTTAAGCTTTAGCGCGCTGTTGACAACCTGACGGCTAGTTAGCGTCAGCTAGCTGCGTCTTGCCCTCCAGCAGGCGGCTGGAGACGTGTCGTCACGTTTCAACCTGTTACATCCTTCTAAAGCTGCTGCTCAGCTCTGTCCGTTCTGTGTGGGTCGGATCCGCTCGGTTCTTTACTGCACCTCAGAGGCTCGTTGTGGTTCTGCCCGCCGCAGCATAATGTTTCTGATCAATTAGCGTCTGATCAACTTGCTGCTGATGAAACCCCAGCTGCTCCTGCCAGTCTTTCTCTTCTCTCAGCAGGTCCTTCGCTGTGAAATTGATTCTTCTTTACAAAGCCTGAACGTTCGATGCATCGACCACTAAATGAGGCGAACCCAGTTTGCTCCACCTGGATGCTGCTCTCTCTATTCCCTCCCACAAAATAAGAATCAGATCCAGGGATGGACTTAGAATTGGATTTGGTGGTAAAAAACTGCAAAATTTTTTAGGTAATAAGTAAAAAATAAAATATATTCTTCTTGAAAAACATTCTCTCAGAAATATACTGCATCGTATTAGGGATATTATAGGTAGAAAAGAAAAAAGGAGGAGTAAATTTCAAAAATCTCTGAAATTTTTAGGTTTATTTTTTAAAAATTCTAGAAAAAATGTTAAATATTTGCATTAAAACGTCAGAAATTTCTGAGCTTAATCTCAAAATTTCTGAGTTTGAAAAGTTGAAAATTTTCTATAAAAATCTGAAACTTTCAGAAATTTTCTAGAGAAAACTTGGAAATTTATGAGGAAATTTGAGTTTTCCCTTTTAAGTCTAAAATTTTAACTGTTTAAACTAAGAAATTTGTGGAAATAATCTTAAAACGGTGAATAAGCTGCACACAGTCATGCCACTTTATTATATTTTCTAATTTACTGTTTTTTTATTGAAGCTCTCATTGAACAAAAAGGGAAGAAAACTGAAAAAATAAAATTTCTATTCATACCAGGAGATTTCTTTTATTATTTAGCATCAGTAGCTAAAATTTCTCTAGATTTCAGAAGCAAGAAAATAGTAAAACTGGAGCTTAATAAGATGATACTATTCCTGAAATGATGGATGCATTTCTGTGTAAATATTCAGAGAAGCTGAATAATTTCCTCCTATTCTCTGGTCTGTCTGCAGATCGAGTGCATGGTGGCGACGGAGATGATGCAGAGATACAAGAAGCTCCAGTTTGAGCGCGGTGAGTCGCTGCAGGTTTTATTGATTCCTTTTATTCACACCTGGATTCATGCAGGAGCTTGAAAACCTTGAAAATGCTCAAATTCCAATGACGTTTGAAAAATGCTTCATAATCAAACTGCACAGTTTTGTAATAAAGTGTAATCTGATGTTTGATTAAAGCCTTGAATTTGGAAATTATTAATTAGAGCCGAACCCAGATATTTATATACACTGTATAAAAAGACAGATCATTTTTTCTGACTGTCTGAAGTTAAATCAGACTAAAATCTCCTTCTATGTGGCCAATAAGAATGAAGTTATCTTGTTTAGAATAGATTACAACACATTATTAATAACTGTGCCTGTCAAAATGAGCATTAAATCCAATAATTGTGAAATAAATTAAAATAAATCTCTGGTCCCCATTTTATTTGTTGATTTGGTTGTTTTGTTTGTTTATTTTCAATATTTAAAATGTTTTCTTTTGTTTGAAACTAAAATTTATTTATCTGAGAGAGAACTTGCATTATTTTTTCATTATTATCATATATGGCAATAACTTAGATTAAGATTCGTGACTTTATTAAAAGTCTTTTATATTGTTTTTATCTCCAAGCTGCGAAGCTGGAAAAGTTTGAAGTTCCTGATTTTTAATCCTTTTGTTGTCTGGAAACCAAAAAGCCTCAGAGAGATGAGCGTTTTTGGATCAGAACATTTTGCTGGTCTCAGACCGAGCCGGACGTGTTTCTGGGTTCTCGGGGTTCTTGGCAGAGAAAACGGGGAGAAAAGCAATAAAATGGAAGAACAACAATCCGTGAACTTTGACCCAGTAGGAAAAGAAAAATTGTCTTTGGAGACTGATGCAAATATTTGAGATAGTTTGTAGAAGGAGGGGAAGAAAGTTTATTTATCCACCAGCAGAATAACTAATGTTTCTGTTTTACTAACATATTTGGACATTTAGATGTTTAACATTAATTAAAACTGTAATGAAGTGACAGAAACATTATTTAAATGCAGTTTAAAAAGCATTTTCAGCTGAATAAGTTACCTAAATATTTATTCAGCTTTAAAATAACTAAATTCACTGCATCATATTATAAATCATTATTCTGCAATTTGAAGGTTAGTCGTACGATGGAGGATTAGGGCAAAGCTGAGAAAACAATATTTATAAGACAAAAAATCATAACGTTACGTGAATAAAATGTTACGATACAAAAATAAAGTTGTAACATTGTGAGAATGAAGTCATATTATGTAAAGTCAAAAATAAAGTTGTAATAATATGAGGAGTTGTAACAATGCAAAGATATAATAATACAAAAAAGTCATAATAATGTTAAACAACTGTTACCTTTAATACGACTTCTTTTGTAACACTAGGAGAAAAGTAAAAATGCAGATCATCACATATTAACGTGAGAGTAGTTACAATAATATGAAAAAGTCTTTTTACTGTTTTAATAATTACGACTTTTCCCGTGTTACTTTGAGAAAAGTTATAATACGAGAAAAATTGCAAAATATGAGAGTAAAGTTGTTATGATAATAAAACCTGATGAATGAAATCCTGTGAAGATGAACTGAAAATAAAGAAACTAAAAGTTGCAGCTGATCAGCTGCACTGACCTTCATTAGGAAACATTAAAGTTCTTCTTTGCTGCAGTGATTAAAATAAATTAATTTGTGTTTAGGTTCATTTAATCCAAGGAGACGTGGTTTAGTTTTTAAACAGTGATGTATTTTTCTGCTGTGGCTCCAGAGGTTCTGTTGGACCCGTGCAGGACGTGGTGCCCGTCCTCCAGCTGCCAGGCCGTCTGCCAGCTGAAGGAAAGCGACTCCCCAGCTCTGCCCCAGCTGGTCCAGTGCGCCGTCTGCGCTCTGGAGTTCTGCTCCGCCTGCAAGGCCGCCTGGCACCCGGGGCAGGCCTGCCAGGAGAGCAACCCGCCCATCGCCTCCTTCCTGCCCGGCGAAAACAGGTAGCAGCCCAAAACATCCGGAGAACAGCAACCTGAAGCTCCACGAATGCAGAGAGAAATAATCTGCAACATGCAATTTCTAGATGTGGAACTTTTACAAAAAAAAAGTTACAATAATTATTTTTATTTTGTAACTATAATCTGCAAATAACAATTCACATTATTTTAAAGCAGATCTTAAAATAATGTGCTTTTGTTTAAAAAGACGTATTATAGACGTAATGTAACTGGTTTCCTGCTGGGTTGCAGCTCTTTCTACAAGAACGAAGAGGACGACGCCCCCATCAAGCGCTGCCCCAAATGTAAAGTCTACATTGAGAGAGACGAGGGCTGCGCCCAGATGATGTGCAAGAACTGCAAACACGCCTTCTGCTGGTACTGCCTGGAGTCCCTGGATGTGAGTTGGACTCGTTTTACCTTAAAGGGGAACAGTTAGGAAAAGTTCACATTTTTCATCATTTTGTCTTCCATGTGGCTCTCAAAGAGTACAAAGCGCTTAAAAAGAAAAGATAAAAAAACACCCGGCTGTTTTTGACAACAAGTTCATGTTTTTGGTGTTTTCAAAAATCTACTAATTGACTGGCTCTCTGCCAGCGGGTGGAGTTCTGCTACCAACCCCAGCAGAACTCCACCCGCTACCTAGCAACCCCTGGAGAACTCTACCCGTTACCTAGCAACCCCAGCAGAATTCCGTCCATTCCCTAGCAACCCCTGGAGAATTCCGCCCGTTACCTAGCAACCCCTGGAGAACTCCGCCCATTACCTAGCAACCCAAGCGGCGTTCCAGTCTGCTTATTTAGACAAAACTAACTTATAAGTAAGTTTTCATCTACATTTATGAGTTTGTTTGTAAGTTTTAAAAACTCCTTACTATTGATGAGAAGTTCTAGTCGATTATAACGTCCTATATTATCTGGAAATCAAATAACCTGACAATGGAACTAGAACTTTTTCATCAATATTAAGGAATTTTTAAATTTAAAACAAGCTCATATATGTTAGTTTAAGTTAGTTTTGTCTTATTTCAAGTGAAGTAAGATGTATGCATTTGAAAGTAGACAAAAATACTTTGCTAGGTAAGAAGTAAAGAAACATACTTCTTTAGAACAAATCTACAAAATATAAAATTGCATCTCCTGCCGAAGATGGATGTTTTTGAATTATGAGTCACATTTGACAAAATACAATTGGAGAAAATAAATGAACTGGTCAGGGAAGATTTAAATTTTCATTTCGGTTCATTAGAAGAGACAAATTTGATTTTGGATTCTTCAGCTGGTTGCATGAGGAGACATCTAGACGTCTTTAAGGCTACTAATGGTCGCTATTTAACTCTGTGTGTGTGTGTGTGTGTGTGTGTGTGTGTGTGTGTGTGTGTGTGTGTGTGTGCGCGGGCACCAGGACGACTTCCTGCTGATCCACTACGACAAAGGGCCGTGTCGGAACAAACTGGGCCACTCCCGGGCGTCGGTGATCTGGCACAGAACACAGGTAAGAATGTTTTCCTGTTCCTGCACTTGATGTTTCTTTCTTATTGGTTTCTCAGATGTTGTGGAGTTTATCTGATTTAAACACGGTTTAGTAACTTGAGGTGAATGAACAGGAAAACAATAAACTTCATTTAAATTGTAAAAATGTACTGTGAATTGCTAAAAACAGCTAAAAACATTTAGCTGTAAAATTAACAACCCTGAACAAAAAGATCCAAACAACCTGATTCCAAATTAAATCCAGATCAAGTTTTTACACTTTTTTGGGATGAAAAAGAAATGCAGCTTGGCTCCAGCGCCCCTGGTGGCTGGATGACTGAACTGCTATATACTTGGTGAAGTTGGCTAAATATCTGCAGTTAATTTATTTATTTTCATGTGGCGCTCCTGCCGAAGATGGATGTTGAAGATAGTACATTTTATAAACAGTAAAGCATTATTGACTGAAAACAAACTTATATCTTGCTGAAAAGTTAGTTTTGTTTTATTTCATGCTTCCTAAGATATTTTCATGAGAACCAGACCAAAACACTTGGTAAGATTTTGTATTTTTGCAGTGTTTAAATCATCAGACTGAATCTAAATGAGCTCAAGATGGGCTTTGACTAGACCCAGGACTTCTTCTCCAGTATCACCGGTTTTGTTTTGAGTCGTCGTCATGGTGAAGCGTCCAGTAGACGGTTTCCTTTGACTCCTCAGTCTGGCTTTAATTATCAAACATCTGTGAATCCTGCTAACTTCCTCCCATTTTAAAGTTTTATTGACTTTCAGAGAGTAGCGTAAAGTAAACTCCAGAGAAAGAATGTGCTTCCATCTCCCACAGATAGTTTTATTTCTGAAGTTTCACCTTCGGAGTTCGGCGTTGTCTATTCAGAGCGCGGTGCGTCACTGAGTCTGACGTTCTTGCTATTTTCCGGCATTAGCATACACATTGGCATCTGTTCTGCGCGGCCAGGCTTAGTCATGTGATTGTACTTCATCTGGCTGAATCCTGCTAAAGCTTTCTCCCTCCGTCGGGACAACGAGAAATGTTCCAGGATGATCGCGTTTGCATGACAGCAGAGTCTCTGAATAATCTAAACCAGAGATTTAGATTATTAGACCGGCTAACAGGTCCAATCTGTGCTTCACAGGGAGAAAGAGTTTGTTTGCCACAAACACAAATAAAATGCTGAAAAATGATTAACAATCCTAAATATGTCCAAACGAGCAGGAAAAACATGTTTCAACTCCAAGTCTCTTTTCTTGTTGTTCCCCAAGTTGTTCATTTTGTTGTGCTTTGGTTCCCCCTTGTGGTGAATTAAATAAGTTACACTAAAGCGCCAAAAAAAAAATTAACTGCTTGAGAAATTAAAAGAAGCTCAATAATTTCCATTTGCATGATTTATTGTTTTTCTCTTTTCTGTTTTCTACCTGAGAAACGTCTTCAGTCTGGTGTTTTGGTCTTTTTTTGGAGAATAGTTTTGTTTACAGAGACTTCCTAATTAATTTTTACTTGTTTTGGATATTTAAATTGTCTTCCAGTTCCAGACTTAAATGCTCATTAGAAGTTAATACAAGTTTATTGATCTTTGAGAATATGTTTGTGGTTTATTACTCCAGTGAAAATGGTCTCAAAACAACAATATTATCGTTTATTACATTAACATTTGATATCAAATTGCCATATATAGTCTGAAAAAATCTGGAACTCTTCATTTTTTTCTAAATGTGTCTTTTATTCTTTTATCTACATCAGCATTCTGCAATTGTTAAAATCCTAAAAATCTAATTTTTTTTCTCAGTTCAACAAAATAAAACTAACTTAGAGCCACAGCTGTTACATGACCTTGTAATTTTTTATGAAGATCTACATTATAAAATTTATTATTTCTCCAAAACCGCCATTTTATTTCTATGTTTTGGTTTTGAAATAGACAAAATATATTTAGAAAACTTAAAGTTTCCAATCAAGTGAAGAAAAAAGGATCTAAAAACATTTCAGAAAAACTCTGCTTTAGCTTACTACATTTATATTTAGAAACTTTGTTAATTTGTTATAATTTTTAGCCAAAGATTAATAGGAGACATTGTGAATATTAATTTCCCTCCTTTTTTCCATTTTATTTGTTTATGCCTTTCTTTTGTTCTAAATTTTCTTTTCATTTCGTTCTTTTGTGTCCATATTTATTATTTTCTGTTGTGCTGCTGCTGTAGGGAAATGAACAAGAATTTGGTTTTAACTTCCCTCTGCTGCCCCCTGCTGCCCAATGCTAGCAACCGAACATCTCAAAGAATATCTTGGAGAAGTTAATTTATTTCCATGATTAAATCCAAAAAGTGAATCTCATAAACTCTACAGATTCCTTCCACACAGTGATATAATTCAGGTGCTTATTGAAGGTAATGAAAACCTGGAACTTTACTTATTGTTATAATTTGTCTTTTTTTTAAGACGTTGTGTGACATTTGCAGCTCTAAACAAGTTTTATTTGGTTTCTCTGAGAATAAAAAGACTCTGAGTTGTAAAGGTTGCAAACCACGAATCTAAGATAATTTTCTGAAAAACAAAACTACACAGATTAATGAATCTAAATCCTGTGAGGAAAGTTTAAAGATAAGAAAGAAAACATTAATTTACAAGTCAGAATATTACAAGAATTAATTAAATAAGACGCAACAATATGAGAAAAGTTATTATATTAGGAGAATGAAGCAGTAATTTTTTTCTGAAGTTATACTTCAGAAAAACTTCCCTTTTTAACCCATCAGGATCAGATTATTATCAGCAGCAGAACTTTTATACGATTGAACAAGAAGTTTATTTAGAAGAAAGAATCACAAACTGGATGAGCAAATCCCAACAGATCTGAATAACGAAGCTTCGCTCTGATTAAAACCTGTTTTATCTGGGAATATTACATCTTTATTTTACTAATAGACTTTATTCTTCTATCCAAAAGAGTCATTGTTTGAATGTAATGCTTGACTAAAAGACACTTCCTAAAGATATTTAAATGCTGCTGCTGTGGTTGACCTGTGGTTTGTTTTCCTGTCAGGTTGTGGGGATCTTCGCCGGGTTCGGCCTGCTCCTGCTGGTCGCCTCGCCCTTCCTCCTGCTGGCCACGCCCATCGTCCTCTGCTGCAAGTGCAAATGCAGCAAAGGCGACGACGACCCGCTGCCGACCTAAACGCCCCGCAGCGACGCGCCGCATCTTCTTCCCGTCGAGTTTCACCACTTTTCCATTCTGTTTTCCTCCCACCAGCTTTGAGAGAGCTTCATTTTTCCGAGCTGGGCCTGAAGCAGCCGCCGCTCTGCATGAGGAGGACAGAAAAGACGCCGTTCCTCCGCTGAGACGTTGGACGGTTTGTGAATGCGAAGAACGTCTGCTCTTCTTTTTGTTTTTTTTTTTGGTGTTGTAATTATTTTGGGCAGATGCGAACATTTCCTGTCTGCTGAACGGACGCCTTCGCCGCCCGTAGAAGGACTTCTACCTTTTTGCTCTGTAAACACTAAAGCTTTCCCTCTCTGCAGCGGTGTCCAAACGCTTTGGCCGGGGGCCAGAAACGCCATGTTGGAAAAATACTATTTCAGTATTTTTGTATTTCATTATTATTGAAAAAACATCTTATGTGTGTTTTTTTTTCCTGATAGGCAGTAAAGTCAACATGATAGCAGGCAAATTTTTAAATTACTGTATATTAAAAATATAAAATGGTTTTGCAGGTTTGAAAGATTAAAAAAAAAACATTATTCTAAATTTTTCAAGTTGATATTTTTCTACATTTTTTTGTCGTTTTCAAGGTAAATTTTCCCAGAAGTTATCACAATAAATAACAAATAATAATGATGTTAATGATGAGTCATTTCCCTATCTAAAGGAGCAATTGTTATTTTAACATTAAAAAAAAACTTCAGTTAAAATTCTCACATGGAATCAAGGATTATATTTATTCAAATTCTAAAATACTATTAAAATCTATTAAATATTAATAGATTTTGTTGGGTGATAAATTGTCCCAGAAGTTATCGTGATAAATGATAATATTGTTGCTTTGAAACCATTTTCAAATAACAAAAACCAGGTAACACTTTCTCTAATATGAGTAAACTTTACATTCTAATTAATGTTTAACACTGGAATATATTTTGAACACTGGAATCCAAAATAAATAAGCAAAATAATACAAAAAACAAATGAAATGAAAACTAATTGAGACTAATTACTTTTTTCATCCAGTTTTAGTAGAAAAAAACAGAAAATAGAAAAATGATAAATAATGAAAATTATTGAGTTTGTTTTCATTTTTCATTTTATTGCGAGAGGGCCAGTCTTTTTAGCAATAGGAAGATTTTATGGCTTCATATTGAAGAGTTTATTAAACATTAATAAAAATGTTTATAACCCCAGTTACTAATAAATTAAAAGCAAAAATCTTTTAATACATTTACATTTTAAAATTTCATCCTAAAATTGTTTTTAAATCCTTCTTGAATTGTGATAAAGGGCCACTGAAAATCATTTCAAGGGCTGTGAATGGCCCCCGGGCCGCGCTTTGGACACCCCTGCCTTACCGCCTCACTCGATGTAGCTCCACAGATTCAGCCGGTAGCAGAGGAGAGCTGCGCCACGCATGTCAGCTCTCTGTACAGCACGTCCTCTCGATGATGTCAATGTTTTATAATCTTGCGCTTTTAATAGAACCGTGCTGAGAGTCGTGTGTCTTGTATATTACAGTCTATTTTCCAGCTGTTAGGCAGACGTATTAAAGAGGATTGCCACTCAAATCTAACAAAAATATAGTTTTGGTTTTTTTTGTGGTTAAAATAAAATTTGCCCCCAGCTGTCTTGCAGGGGCGTGTCTAGATTTTGTTTCCTTGGGGGGGCAGGCAGGAGCACAAACTGTAAAATTGCAATTTCATGAACAAACCTTCAATATTCAAACTGTTTATTTACCCCAATAAAACACATAGATCTGGTTAGCATAGATTTGTTTGTTACAGTGGCTAATCACATGATTAGCTTGTTTTAGCTTAACATAACTTAACTGTATAAAACTCTGTTTTTAGCGCTGTTAAGCTAACTCTGTTCAACTTATGAACTTGGTCAAAATTACTCAGTACAAATTGCAAATAACTTTCATGTCCCGCTTTGCTCCTTTATGAAGAGTTTTTTTTTTTGTGTAGCTGTCTGAAGCTGATTTTTCACATTATTATTATATTGAACATCATATAAATGAAACTGCCAAAGGGACTAGAAATGGAAATTAGCCAATTGGCTATAATCTCTTGTTAATTAATAGGAATAATCCATTTTTGCAAATTAAAATTTTGAAAAATGTATTAATTGCAGCAGGTGCATTTCTGTCATCTGCTGACAATTATTTTAGTAATTGATTATTGTATGGATAATTTTGACCAATAGATAAAAAATTGGCAAATTTTTCATTTAACCACATAAGCCTTATTTTACACAATATTTGAAGTAATTCTTTACTTTTTAAAGTAAAACAATAATGTTATTGCCTAAGAGCATCTGTAGCTCAAAAATGTTGATTACTTCTGGATTAATAAATGGATAGCAAAAGTTGCTTTAATTTATAGAGAATTTTAATTTTTACGGTAAAATTGCAACTTGAGGATTTACAAAAGAGGTTGTTTTTTTTTTATCTTAAATGCTAAATGTTTATAAACTGTACAGTTTTGGTTGAATCACTGTTCTGTGTTGTTCTTTCAGCAAATGGCCATTTTTATGCTCCAGCTAACAATTAAACGCTTACCAAATTAGTTGATGATTACTTCAATAATATTGAGTCATGATTAATTTGGTTAATATGATTCACCCATTCTACTGATATGGAGGGGATGTAGAATATGAGGGTAGCCGGTCCCCCCCGCCCCCCCAGCCACCCGGTGGCTACGCCCCTGCTCTCTTATCACCTGAAACTGAGTGGCGCTCCCCTTTAAGTTTAGCAGAAACTTATCACCTCAGAGGACTTTGTATCCACATTATTGTGGAAAGATTTTGGGCCTAAGTTGAAAGTTTAGCCAAATAGAAAGTGAAAGCCTTAAAAGGCCTAAATCAGGCAGCCCTCCTGGTGCATCACAGGTAAAAATCCTCTGATGCTTATCAGTCCAGGGAGCATGTGTTGCTAAGGCATTGTTGACAAGCCCTTTACTGTAAGTTGATTCTATGATGTCATCAGTGTGTTGTCATTGTGTAAAAAAAGGAAAAAGGTTCCTAAATAAAACGTTTTCTGACCCCATAAAAGCCTCTGAGTAGGAGAGACTGTCAACATGCATTCAGCCATCTTTATGAAACCCTGCACTTACAGGAGTTGGGACATTATCATAACGAGTTGAAGAAGTCTGATGTGTAAATATTAAAGAATGCTGCATTATTTCATCATTATGGTCACAGCTAACAGATTTCCTGAATACCAAGGAAAAGCATTTTAAGACATAGTTCTGTGCTAAGATTTAGCGGAAGCTAACTGTAAAAGCTAACTTTAATTCATTGTGTCCTTGAAATACTACAACTTAAATGTGACATAACTGTCATGTTTTTAACGCCATCCGACATTGTATTTATATGTTTATATCTTGTTCACGACTGTCTGTTTTATTTTGCTCCTATTCGTGTCTTAAATAAAGTTATTGAGGCAAATGGAGAACGTGAGGAGAGGCACGCACCGGAATTGCTACGTAAGCAGTCTCCAGCCATTTCAAAATAAGAGCATGAACACAGAGGTGTCAAAAGTACTCACATTCTCTGCTTAAGTAGAGGAATAGATATTTGTATAAAAAAAGTATTCTGGTAAAAGTACAGGTGTAACTGCTTAACCCAAAAGTAAAAGAATACAAAAAGTAAAATAACATTTTAAATGATTTTCATCTTCAAGAATACAAAATTACTTTGGGTAAATGTAAAAGACTTAAAACGTTCTAGTCATGCATAATACTGTTTTTTTCTTTTGCTGATGACATGTTGGTAAATACTTGAGTATTTATCTTTGTGATTAATACTCAAGTAAAATACAAAAACCTGAAAAATCTACATCCATACTGGAGGATACAAATGTCCCAGGATGCAAAGCTGCTGTCAACTGAAAAATGGATCTGACTGCTGAAGGCTGAGAGTCTCTGCTCCTCACAGCTGAAGGATGATCTGCACAGCGCTGGATCCCGATCAGAAAATAAGGCTCAGTAGCTCAGAAACATCACAATGACAAGAACTTCAAGTTTTACATGGATCAAATCCAAGCTAAACATTTAATTAAGATCTTTTTACTTATATTTGCATAAATTAATCAGAAAATAAAGGAAAATGTATTTCAGAAAGCTTTATTGTACATTTTTAAATAAGCACAAATAAAATTATATTATTTAAGGATGGATCAAAAGAGATGGAGAGTTAGGCGTTTTAATAAACTGACACATTTAAATAATTAATTGGTATATATTGTTATTTGGCACTCTTCACTCTCTATACATAAGGACTGGAGCAACAGTTTAGCATTAAGCTTTGAAAATGTTTATTTATTTTTTTCCACTGTTTCTCCAATTTATTATAAAAGCTGTATTAGAGATGAATTGGTTTATTAGAAAATGTTCATTTTCAAAACCTAAATACTTTCTTCAGTCCTACATTATATATAAAATATAAATAAATACATATAAAATGTTAATCTGGCGACCTTGCCGAATGACGCCATGTTTTGATTTTTTTATTTTTTTTCAATGAGGGTAAGCGCATGCGCTCTGCCCGATAGAAATGTGGCGCAGTTTGGACGTAAGCGTTTGAAACAGGACGCAGCTCGTATTGGGATTTGAAACCAGCTTTCTAATATTCATCCATTCTGGAACCCGGAATTAAAAACTGCTTTTCCTGATGTGATGAGACGAAGCGCCGAGTCCGACTGGACGCCGAGTCCGACTGGACGCCGAGTCCGACTGGACGCCGAGTCCGACTGGACGCCGAGTCCGACTGGACGCCGAGCCCGACCCACTGAGGTGAAGCTAAACTGGCGCTGGAGCGATATGTTGAAATCGCTGCATTTGTTATTCGGTAAGTTAGTTTATTGGAAACCTTATTCGAAGTTTATTGAAGCCATTTTTTGTTTTTAGCAGACGAGGAGCGACCCGACCAGGGCCTTTCAGCGGCCCTGAAATATCAAGAAGACCAAACGGTAAGGGCGGGAAATGGAACCGTTGCACTCCGGAAATGAAGGGGGCGCTGTTTGCTATCATCAGCAATCTCTTGTTTTTATCTTCCTTTGAAATCTGATATTTTCACCTTTAGGAAAGCATACATACTTCCCTCTTTTATTTATTGCAGCTCACAGTTATTAACGAATCCTGTGTCTTTCTGTGTACTTCTGAATCGTCTCCCTTGTTGCGTCTTTACTGCCTCTAGTGGCATGGAGATGGTAACACAACTAACGTAGAAGATTGTTAATCGGAATACCACAAAGTCTTTATTATTTATCATTGATTTCATCATTCGCTACACTTACCCCACCAGGGATAAGCGTGTTGCATAATGGACGGACGGATTTTATTTTTCGCCTCCATGGGCTGCCATCTAAAGGCACCTTAAGTAGTGAGTACATCAGGATGATCGACAGTGGTAAAACCCTCCTCCTGGCTCTTGTTTTTGGTGTTTTCTTCAGATGGCAATATCAGTTGGAGGACATCAAGCTTTCCACAGATTATTTGTCTCATAAACTGTCACAACATGGAGACAATAAAAAACTTATTTTTATAAATGCTATGTGCTTTAGCTTTAAATTTTCAGCAACAGAACGGATTGAGCATTTGTAATATTTTCTGGTTATTGACGTTTAGCAGGCGGTGTTCAGATGTTTAGCTTGCATCAGGCGTCTTCTCTTCATCCTGGGCAGCTCTGTCTGTTCTTGTGCCGCTCTTTGTGCTCATCAGACATGTGTCAGCCTTTTGTTAAGATCTGCCAGAGAACAGGTTGTTCTCTCCCTCTCCTCTCTGCCTTTGTGTCGACTTCCTGCCAGATGCTGGATCGGGAGCATTAACAAGACAACCCTGAAAATGAAAGTGCAAACGCTCGTCGATACATCATCCCCTCGCCAGCTGCTCTCCGCTTGGAAGTCTCTCCACCAATCGCCGGGCGAGACCACAGGAAGTTGCCATCTGTGGGCGCCATAGCGACAGAGTTTGTGGATGTGCAGCGGAGCCGATGCGTTATCTGAAGGGAGAGGGTGCCAGGAGGCGCGGGGATTGATCTGAATCACCTGGTGGAGGAGCAGATAAAAGCTCAGAGTCTGCAGAAACAGGAAGGGATGGAGGCCGCTGCACCTGCTCCGTGTGGAGAATGAGAGCCTCACATGTGTGCTGGCTGGGGGCCCGTCTTCCTGCACCCTGCTGCCAGATCGTCCTGCTGCTCAAACTTCAGGCCTTTCAGGCTGTATATCACATAGTACGCTAAAAACTCCTCATTTATACCGCTGACTGCAAAAACACAAAACATTACCAAGTAGTTTTACTTTATCTAATGCAAATGTCTAGTACAGACAAAACTGGCTTACAGTAACTTTTCAAAAATAAATGGGAATGTTTTAAGTCAGTAAAAATTGATGGGGAAAATAAATTTGCATTTTTTTCACTTAGCAAAATGTCTGTTTTTTTGTTGCTTTGTTTTTTCTTTTCTCTTTTCTTCTGTAATTCTTCATTTTTTGTCCTTTATCTTTTTATTGTTTCTTTTTTCCATCTGTTTTACTTTTCCCCTTCTTTCTCTTTCTTTAGTTTTTCCTGTTTTTTTTTTGTTTTTTGTTTTTCTTTGTCTTTTTTTTTTTTTCTCAAAACACCACAGATTAAAAAAATAAACAAATTGTACTATTATGAAGAACATTTTACCGTATTAAAAGACATTAATATGTTAAATGCATACAGAAAAATTAAAAAAGTCCACAGTTATAACACAATATAGAATCAGATTAAAGACTCATTCAGTTCAGTTGCTTTTCTTGTAAATACTTTCTTAAACCTGTTCAAACTTGTATTATTAAATGTGACATAAACTCCTGTATCTTCCTGAAAAACTACTTTAAATTAGTTTTGTTTTATTTTAAGTGCTTAGATATTTGCATTAGAAACTAGACCAAAAATAGTTTTTGCAGTGTATGAACATGCTGGTAACATGGCAGAGTTTTGTAACCTGTAAAACTAGAATTCATGCAAAATCATATCTGATTTTTAGAGTAAATGTAAAAATGTGTTAAAAATTTCCCTCCAGCATGCAGTAAAGTGATCTACCACTGCACTGATTAATCTGCTTTTTCCACTGATTTATAACTTCATCTCAGTGGGAAACGTTTTGCAGCGACTCGGAGGAACAAAGTGATAACTTGTGTTTTAATAATCATTCACTGTTTAGAAGTAATATTTAGTTGTTGTTATTCACTGATCTCCCTGCCAGAAGAGGGAACCAGAGAGCCGTTAGAGCGCCGGCTTCCTGTCAACAACAACATTCACTCACTGCTGCAAGTTGAGCAGAAACATTAAGATTGACATGGGAAAAATGTCAAATAATCCACCCTGGAGCTGTTAAGCGTTTCATCAGTATTAAGGAATTAGTGACTTAAAACAAGATGTTGCTGAAAGTTACTTTAGTTTTGTCTTATTTCAAATGACCTAAGATACTTGCTTAGAAAGTTGACAAAAATACTTGGTGAGATTTTGTTTTTGAAGTGTAAACATCTCCAGCATCTATTTTTTAAGATTTATTTTTTTTTAAGTTTTAAATCTTCTTTTGCTTTCATAAATCAGTCCAACTGGATGTTAATTAGCAAAGTTCATCCCCCCCACAAAGTGTTTTTATTCTGGAAACTTGCATAATCTTTTCTGGTAATTGTGCTAAGCAGACTAACTGGTGACGGAAACTGCAGTTGTTTTTTTTCTCTGTGTTTTCTGTTTGTGGAGTTAAGATCGTTTTTATTTGTTTTGCTTTGGTTCGATCCATCCCATAATATCTCCAGTTGTCCTGCTAGGTGAACCTTCTTCAGCTTTTTTTATTTACTTTCTTGCTGGTTTCATCTTTCTGGTTGTGTTTCTTTTGCCTGACTCTCCCTCCTTTCTCCCAGTTTTTCTGCCTGCAGTCGTTCACCTGAGCCTCGTCTGAAAGGCCTGCTGGGAAATTACGCCGACCTTGTGGGAGTAACGCTCGCCGAGGGCTGCTGAGAAACTCAGGAAAACTCGTTTCTGTCATCAGGTGAGCGTCAGGATGAGCTTTGCATAGAATACATTGTTTGTTTTTGTTTTTTTACACATTATTTTCAAAGAGCTCTTTACATGACATCAGGTTTGCGTCTGTTTAGTTGCTGGCAGCTGATGTGGGTTTGATTAGAGGGACTGAAATTGTCAGAGATGACGTTGTGCACCCTGCCGCTCCCTGCACCAGTACAGCTCCCAGCAACGCACCTGTTCCCTCAACCTGCTCCCCGCACATACACACACACACACACACACACACCGTCACGTCAGCGCCTCTGGTTTCAGCTCGGCTCTTTCCCTCATTAAGGACTCAGGGAAATCTGACAGGTTTTGACAGTGAGGGTTTCCACACAGATCCTGCCAAGGTGACAGATATCTGACAGCTTGTTGAAAACCCCTTCTTTACCACACACACACGCACACACGCGCGCACGCACACACACACGCACGCACACACACACACGCACACACACACACGCACACACACACACGCACACACACACACGCACACACACACAAGTGTCCCCCATGGCTGATGACAATAGGCAGCTGTGAGTGATGGACAGGTTTTATGAAACGTTGCAGATCAGGAAAAAGGAGGGAAAGAGTTCATGCTGGGATAAAAATAAGGGAGGTTGTGAACTTTTGCTTCAATCTGAGGTCAAAGTTCAGTGTATATTTTCCTTTTATTATCCAAACTCGATAATAAGATTCTTTTGAAGTAAACATTTGCAGAAACAAGCAATCACTGCTAAAATTAGCACTGATGGAGTTTGATTTGAATTAGTGATTAAAAATTTCTCTAGCATTTATTTTTTATTTTTTGCGTATTTTATTACGTAGAAAATAAAGAATATGCATCTACTTAACATTTCAGTAGTTTTTCAGTTTATCTTTCTGCTGTCCTGCTCTGTATAACATAAGCAGCTAATAGCTAGCTGGCTAACAGCTGAAGCTAAACCCGCAACTCGTATTTTATCCAGAAAATGCAAAAATATAAAAAATCTAACACATAAATTAATGACAATTGGCATTTCCTAACTAATTTTTTACTGCTTTAGGTTTTTTCTTTGCTAACTTTGAAAAACATCTAGCTCACCTAACTAGCTTAGCTTATGTTTTCAAAATACATTTGAAAGCTCTTATTCACTTTGCTGTTTTGCAAACTTTTAGCTGATTAAAGTTTGACATCCTTCGTTGAAGTTTTGGTTATTAACTAAAGATTTCTTCAACTATTTAGATTTTTATATTCATGCTCTTATTTTGAAGTGGGTGAAGGCTATTTACAAAGTGAACTTCCCTTTAATGAGAATAAGTAATTGCATTATGACAGTTTTAAATGTTTAGAAATATTTACAATCATCCAAACAAATCAGTTTTTTGTCAAGGAAAAAAAAAAAATTTGTTCTGCAAGCTAACCATCAGCAACAACAAGTGGGAGAGGGGCAGGACTGCATTAATTTATGCTCTATTTCAGCAGTGTACAAAGTGTGGACCAGGGCCGATTTGTGGCCCAGGAAATGATTTTGTTTGGCCTCTGACCAATTTGACTTGATAATTTGGAAATTAAGACTCAAGTCCAAAACCTGTTTTGGTTCTGGATCTTTAATAATGTGCAGATTTCTTAAAATTTTGATGGTTAAGCAGGTAAAAAAAAAAAAAAAAATCACAAATTTGCGCTTTTTAAAAAAATAAAATTTAAACTTTAGGTCACATAGTTTAAATGTGACCTACTATGCTTCTTGAACTGGTTAGGACAGGAATATGGGCTAAACAAAACACATTTATTAAAGTTTTTTTGCACACAATAAATCTTACATGAGATTTTAGTCTGGTCAGTTCTGCCTTTAAATGCCCTGGAGCTCACCTTGGATGTTTGGTTGCTAGGTAACGGGTGGAGATTCCGTGAGGTTGCTAGGTAACGGGCAGTACCTTAACATTCCAGAGGTTTTTGAAACGGCTTATTTTCTAGGCTCCAAAAAACAAAAACTTATTCCCAAAAAATGTCTGGGTGTATTTTTCATTATTATTTTTTTTTATTAATTGTTGGACTGCCTTTAGACGCAGTAGAAACCCAACAAAAATGAACAAAAATGTCCAAAATGTGAATTTTGGTGGTAAAAGTTTGGACACCACTGCTCTATGCTGCCAGGTTTTTCCTACTGCATCTCATTAAGTCGACTTTAAACAGCTGGAATGTTCTCACTGAAGACCTTAGTGGTTTTGAAATCACCAAAACCTTAATTTACCTCCATGGCTGTAACAGTCCCCCGCCCATTAATGAGCGCACACGACCTCTTTCCCACTCAACACCCACTCCGTTTCCTCCTGTCTGTAAGTCACCTGCTTACTGCTGCCTTTAACACCGCCTGAGCGCTCGCTCCTCCAGCGTTCGCTCCTCTCGCGTTGCCCTCTGTCAACAGTAAACTTTCTGAAAAGCGAGCTTAACAGGCCGTGAAAGGGCGGCACAGATGGCTACATCCTAGGTGGTAATTATCAACCAGTTCCTCCCAGTGAAAAAAACAGAAAAGGAACAAGTGGAGGTGTTGCAGACAGGTCAACTGATGCGGCTGACACACTGGCGCGCGGTTAGCTCAAACCGAAGTGCGGCGAAGGGCCTTCTGGAGCGCAGACAGCCCTTTGACAGAGTCACAGGTCAGCACCGCCATAACAGGATGATTTCTGGCTTCACTGCACATCAGCCTGAGGGAGATCTATATTACTACACACTGCAGAAACACTAAATACTACCAAGTATTTTTGATCTAGTTTCTAGCGCAAACACAGTATAGATGGAATCTAATTAACTTTTTAGCTAAATCTGAGCTTGATTACAGCTGCAGTATGAAGACTTTATGGAATATTATACATATTGGTTAAAACTCTATTTTATGACGGTATGTTATGAGACAGAGCATCTGTGAAAAAATGAGCACCTCTGCCTTCTTCCAGTGCCAACTAGAAACAAGTCAGAGTTAGGAGGCGGGTCTTAACGCCGTCAATCACCCTCTGTCATGAATGCTAAAGCTAGTTAGCATGGCCACAAATGACTGCAGTTTTTCTGTAACTAAGTTGTTTCTCTGCCATTAGCACGTTTAGCAGTGAATAGATCAGAATGATTGACAGCGTTAAGACCCGCCTCCTGGCTCTGATTGGTGCATTTCTTCAGACGGCAAACTGTCCCAACATGGCAACAATTTCAACAAATATGTGAATCTATTATGAATCTATTTATTTTGCTTTTAGACTGATATTTACATCAGCAGATTATGGCCCTTCGTACTCCTCCTGAGTGCTTTTTTTTTTTTTTAACTTATAAAATAAATTTTCCCCTTGTCAATATTTAAAAACATAAAACATTCTCTCTTATTGTACTGAAAAGTTATTTTTTGCAGCAATGGAAGTGAGCTAAGATATTTGACCTAAAAACTTGTCAAAAAGACTCTGTAAGAGTTTGATCCACCTATTTTTTATTAAATTAAACGCTTCTGCTCATGGAGAATTTATTCTTCAGTTGGAGTCGTGAGCAGGTTCGCTCTGCCGTACAGTAAAGAGGTGAGCCAATTATTCTGAAAGCGTTCCACTCGTCACTAATCTCTGTGTTTATGCCCACTTTACACAATCAAAAGTCTTTTTTTCTTCAGAGATTAATTCTATTTTTTTTCTCCATCCATTAAAACTGAAGGTGACAGCTAATTTGAATCCTTTTTAATTTGGTAAATTTTAATGCCGTACAAGGTGATGGTCGAGCGTCGGCCTGCGTCGCAACAACAGTTCATGCAGAAATATGCTAATGCGGCTCGTATCTGAATCTTTGTCTGGTTGTCATTCTCACATGGGGCACATCAAAGCCATATGACCTGATTTTGCACCTGCTGTTTAATTAAATTTACAAGACAGACACAGTCTCCACTCCCGGTGATATACAAATCTGGCTTTATTACCTGGCCACTGTGATTTACAAGGCAATTTAGTGCTGGGCGGTAATGGCGTCTGCCAAAGTGTTCCCTCTGAAAAGATGTGAGACAACAAGTTGTCCCGTTTACTGAAAACGGGACCAAGAATGTGAGAACTGTGTTTGAGATGTACAGGAAGAAAACATTTCATGTTCTGTAGCATTATTTGGAGTTATATCACCATCAAAGTATAAATGCCTATAAAGCAAGAAGTGGAATGACAAACGGCCGAATCAAATCAACGTATCTGCTCCACAACTTCACATCAAAACTAATTCCCATAAATGTCTGATCAAAATCTTAAGCTGCTCTTTTGGACGACAGTTAACCCCTGCAATGGTGATCAATTGGAAATTCAAGTCTTTTCGTCCCAAACGGCTCTTAAAGGGGCAGTACTGTGTGTTTTCCAGGCTCATACTGCCATTTTACCATGTAACTAACTTCAGTTATTCTAAAAATGCTCTATCTATCAAATATATCTACTGTAATTTGATTTCCTCACTTAATGCTGTGAAATTGGGTCTGTCTCTTGAAGAAGCTTCTGCTCATTCTGAAACTCCGCCTCCAGGAACATGGCTCCTCTATTAACCCCTTAACAATGTTTTTACCAGCGTTGCTCTGAGAAATGGTTCCTACAATGAGCTGAGCTGATGCGCAGTTCCACCAGGTGTTTGCTAAATGCTGTTGGCTAGTCTGAAGGAACTGCCCTGTGAGAAAGAGAACCACAGCAGCTGGAGATGGAATAATGTTGCAATGTTTGATCCCAAATTGAACCTGATTATCAAGGTATCCTGTAGCTTCACATCTTAGCTTAGCTTAGTAAATATGAATGTTTTATCTGTCAAACCTTCGCATTTACCATTTATATGTAAATACCAAAGCTTTATACCAAATTTTCTCTATATTTTTTTTTGAGTAAATTCTTTATTTTGTCAGTAGTATTTTGGGGATTTTGTGACAGTATATCATTCTATGTTTTCACAGAATAATAAACCAATCAAAACAAAATCCTGCCATAATAACCTGCTGCAGAATTGGTTGTAATAACTCAATTCTCTCCATGTAGATCTTTGTAATAACTCTGACACTGTTCCTCTGCATAAAATCCATCCACTGATGTGACCTGCTGCATATTTCAACACCAACAACAACAGGACTCCCAGTAGCTTTTCAGCTCTCTGTTTTGCACCTACCAGCACTTTCCTCATGTCTGAGCCTGTGGTGTGTATAATTTAGTTCATGCCACACCCTGCTTAACAATCTTTGCATAAGCTTGTGAACTTGAACTCATCGATTGGCCTCAGAAACATGTTTCTATTTTAATAAAGCCAGAAAAAGCAAGATTTCAACCTCTTTTGTGGACAAACGTAATGGTGAGGAATAAACACCAGGAGGTTGACGTTAATATCGGGGGGAAAAAAATTGTTTTCCCTGCATTAATTTGATTTCTTTAGGGATTATTAGTAGCTGTGTTTCCATTTGAAATGTTTGCAAACTTATTAAAAAGAGAATTTCAGAATTTTGGAGTTTCCTTTTAAATAGAAAATGCAATAAAGATCACACAGGAATAAGTTTGTTCACACAATAAATCATTTTAAAATATGCAGCCCCATTATTCTCCTACCACTTCCTGTCGTCGTCTTTGTTGTTTCTGCTAGCAGTAGCATCCTGTTGTTGATCACGAGACTCATGATGCAAGAAACATGTTGCACAAATTGGAAATACAAAAATTAATTTGCTCAATGGAATCACGGCAATTTCGTTCGAAAAAAATGGAAAAGTATATGCGGTAGGATGAGGTGTTTTTTTGTTTTTTTTTTCACAAAAACTATCGAAAAACGGGAGTTTTTTTTATTTTTTAACTGGTAAATTTATTTATGTAATTTGAATTTGTGTAATCTTATGGTAAATGGAAACACGGCTTCTGTTTCATTGTCAGGAAGCCAACAGTAAATGCGAACTCTGGTAGAAATGCGTCAAACTAACTGCATTTTCATTACAAACATGCACAAAAATATCACAAATCAACATGAACAATTTTCTGCCAATGTGGAAGAAACAGAGTTCTGGTGTTTTGCGGTGTTTCCATTTAAGTGACGTGATGAAAATCATATGTGAATACGTTTGTTCACATCATAAGTCATTGAAAACCACGCTGAGCCATCATCCTCCTACCATTTCCTGCCTACTTTGTTGTTTCTGCCAGTAGTAACATCCTGTTGTAGGTTACATGACTCCTGTGATGGAAAATAAGTGTTTCTATTGCAGTTTTGCAAAATAGAACAATTTCTACATAACTGAAAAACCACCTCATCCTAGTAGAAATGTGAGGGTTTTTTTTTAAATTGACATGTTTCCCTTAAGTCAATTTATTTTTTAAAATGTCAAATAGCATAATTATATGGTCAATGGAAACACTGCTACTGATTCAGTGACATGAAGCTAACAGTAAATGGGAGTTGAAGTGTAGGTAGGTTGTTTTTTTTTATTTTCCAGAGTGGCATAAACCCTAATTTAGTTTAAAAACATCCTGAGCATCACTCTGTTGGCTTCCCTGGTATTCAGCTTGGCAGTTTCTTTATATCTTAACTCTTTTGGAGCCTGAAATGAAGTATCATACCGCTCCGGTTCTTCTGAAGCTTACATTTCACCTTTCAGGTTGTGCTTTTTTATAAAATGTTGGACTTTGAAGCAAAGCACCATTTCTATATGCAAATTTATGCATGTGAAATGCATGTGAGTGCACTCAATTTTGTGATTTCATGTGAATCTGAGAGATGGCTCTGGTTGCAGTAGTGTGTGCATTGCAGGCAATCCATAATAGATGATGAAATTTGGCAAGCCGTCCAGCCTTATGGTCTTTTCCTCCTCCTGCAGCTGCTTGTTTTCCCAGAACTCATCTGTGCTGCTGACCAAGAGTTGTGTGCGCATGTGTATCAGAGAGAGAGCGAAGCCGAGTCCGTATGTCACTGTCTTTGCCCACAAGCACTCCACGAGCATCTTTCCATTCCTCAATATGTCAGACTTGAATATGAAAACGGGCAACTTTTTCATCACTCTTCCTCCATGTGCGCATATGGCCACAGAGCCCATGGTGAATGTCAGAACGGAGTGGAAAACCCAGGGAGTGGTTCTTCAAATTTACTAGATCTGAGACACACGGTGGCAACATGCTGTACTACATCCTTCGAACAAATCAGACTCGTGTTATTTTACTTTAACTGAACTTTAATGTGCTGAAATGGTGATAAAATACCATTAAATATAAAGCTGGAGCCAAAATGAAGCAGGAATGTATTATTTACCAAGGCAAGGATACAAAGAGATTCAGATACAATATTACCTCCAATCAAGGATTATATTTAAATTCAAAAATACTTTACTGATCCCAAAAGAAATTAAATGTTGTCGTAACAAGGCCTGCCACAATAAAAAATGTTGCTGGACGATAAATTTTCCAAAACTTGTTAAATAATTTCCAGATTTTTTCAGACAATATGCAGCAATTCTGAAATGAAACGTCAAGATTAAAACAAATTTTATCATAATAAATTTAGCTGGATAAATTTCCAGAAATAATGAAGATTTTGTGATCATTTTTAATATTTTGTCTTTCTCAAAACATAAAAATAGGAATGAAATGTAGATATTCACCAATATTAGCTCAGCATAAAACTGACCTGAAGGAATCTTCTTTGTCAGGAAGTGTCATTCGGTAAATAATGACACTTTTCATGCAACTTTGCATTTAAAACATTGTTGAAAAGTTTACTTTTTTAATTAACGTTTTAATGCAACTGTGTGTTTAAAGTGTCATTATTTACTGAATGGAAACTCCTTCAGTCTTAAGCTCACACCTCAAAGTCTTACTGACTTTTCCAACCGACAGTTTTCTGCATTTTTGTTATTTAAATAAATGACAGAATTGCCCTTTAAGTGATACCACTTTTGGCTGTATTGGAGTGAAACTGTCCTGAAGCGATTGACTTCCAAAGTTCAGCTTCCATCCATGAAATCAGCAGTCAGTGAGCTCTGATGGATGATCTGGGCCGGGCTGGAAACCCGGGCCGCCTCTGCAGAAAGCTGTACAGCAGCTGTTTTCTCTAAGATGGAGGAGCATCAGTGAGAGAGGCAGAAAGGTCAAACTGAAAGTGAGAGGAGGAGAAAGAGTCTACCTTCTTCTTCTTCTTGCCCTTCAGGCAGACCAGGTGTCTGTAACTCCAGCAGAGAAGCTGGCTCGTCTGTTCTCAGTTCCTTCATCGTTCTGCCTTCCCTTTCTCAGAGGATGGACGCAATTAGCGCACACACAGAGTGCAGAGTGAGGAGAAAAGCTGCAGAAAATGACAACGCCCCGAGCCACAGCACATGGAAAGGCAGGAGAAACAAAGAGAGAGCCAGAGAGGCTCGCTGTGGAGAGCTTGTTTTATCAAAGTGCAGGTGCAGGATTTGAGTGACTGCCAGGCTGCGCTCGTCTTCTGGTTCCACATTCACGTTGTCAGCTTTTTACCTCTTCACCTGCAACCCTCCCTTTCTTACCCTCTTCGTTTTGAAGCATCATGCAAGAAAGTTTGGTAGAAACTTTTCTAATTTTATAGATTCCTGGAAAAAACAACAGAGTAATCGCTCTACTAGAACTGAATGTTGCTCATTTCTGGTCAGTTTGGATAATAGTTGCATTTACCTCAGTAAATGTTCTGTTAGGAGTCATTTTTATTACGCTGTAGTTCGAGTAATTCTGAAGTATGCATTTTCTACCCACCAAATTAAAAACAAACGTGTTTCAACAGGCAAACACCTGCAGGTGTTAAAGTTTCATAAGATTTTTTATTTCAGGAAACTCAATTGGAAAAACTTTCTTTTTAATGAATTAATTATATGAATTATTGTCATTTTCATCCTTGCAATACCAAAACATTCACTTAATTATATATTTTTGGCCTGTTCAATGATATAACTTATAAATATTAAATGATTGATCATTTGATCAGCAACTCAGCACTTGAGTAGACTTTTTACCAAATACTTCTTTACTCTTGAGTAATTTCTTGATGGATTTTCTTTACTTTTGCTTGAGTAAAACTATGTTGAAGTAGTGCTACTCCTGCTTGATGAAATTTTTCGCTACTTTACCCGCCTCTGATCATAACGAGACGCTTTTTACAGTGCTGACCACTTCAATAAATCACTAAACACAACCAGAAATCCAAAAACAAAACGACACTAACAAAACTGAAGAGCCCTGTTGTCCCAGAAGTTAAAATAATGATGAAATAAAACAAAAACATGTTTATGAAGATCAATAAACATTTACTGGAGCTGGAAGACATTTTAAATCTTAAAAATAAATAAACAAAACAGCAGAAACAACAAATTCTGCTTGGCAATAATTTTTTCCAGATGTTATGGGAGACTATTTGATTTTTTTTTTCTTTGAATTTTGAGTTTTTATTGACCATTATTAGCTAAAATTATCTGAAAAACTTCTTAAAATAAGTGACTCTTTAGGAGATTAACTTATATAATATTTGGCTGAACTTTTCAAAGAGTTTCTAACTGAGACTCATCTGTATTA
This sequence comes from Poeciliopsis turneri, assembly GCA_922788865.1. Lineage (NCBI taxonomy): Eukaryota > Metazoa > Chordata > Actinopteri > Cyprinodontiformes > Poeciliidae > Poeciliopsis > Poeciliopsis turneri. The sequence continues at coordinate 372,754 of CAKLNU010000052.1, forward strand.
ATATTAGCACCACTTTCTGTCTGATACTTTATATTACTGTAAATAAATGTTTCATTTCCTGTTTTGTTGTAAAACTAAAAGAACTCTTCTCTTTAATCACACGATCCAGAGTTTAGTTCCTCCACTGAAGACGGTTTGTTTCTTTTATTAGAAGCAATATTGTTTTACGAACCAACTGAAATAAAAGTACAGTTCCTGCATTTAAAAAACATCACAGTTTTTATTTTATCTCCATCCCTGCTCAGTTCACATGTCTATATTTCATGTTATCAGTTTTTACGTAATCTTGTCACATAATTTGTTTATTTTTGACCCCACAGATGTTTAGTGAGAACTACTTTTATTCGTCTTTATGATGAAAAGCGTCCCCAGTGACAACAGCTAACCTTTACATTTGCTAACAGCAGATGTTCATAGATGCAAAACTTGTGAAAGGTAATTTTGTTAAGCTATATTCACACTGCATTATGCAGATAATAAAGTCTTATATTCATTTTCATGCATAAATTATGGTAACCTTAGATTTTTTTTTTCAGTCTCATTCATGTGTAAAAAAGTTTATCTAAAAATCTGTATTTAACAACTGTTTTCAGAGTCTAGACTTTGAAACTTACCACTACTGAATAAAATCTAAACATAAAAATATTGGAAGCATTGTGCTGATATCCAGTCAGACTTGGGTCCAGTTATGCTAAACTTCACCAAGTTACAGGGTAAATACCCAAATTTATATCATTTGTTTGTGCAACAGTAAATTCAAACCTAAAGGTCTTTAAAGGAGGAGAATATTCCTCCATTCAAAAAGCGACATGCAGATCTACTTATGTTGTATGTTACATTCACATCCAAATTTCACGCAAGTTTACAACACTGGAACAAAATGAAACCGGGAGATGTAGGTAGTAATTCAGTGCAGTTCGCCAAAGCAAAGGGTGAAATAACGCAAAAAAAAAAAATTTCAAAACCACTCGTATTCCTCTTTTATCTCGCTCTGTGTTGGCTGCACTCCACACTAACCCGTTGCCATAGCAATCGACTGATAACAGCTCCACTAATGAACTAAGACTAAGAAAGCATGCAAACATTTCCCAGTCAAAGCACAGAACATTCAGTCCGTTAAAAACATTATAAATTCAGGCTTGATGTTTATTTTGCTATTATTACAAAGTGTTCACTGTGGTACATTAGCTACTGCTAAGCTAACAGCAATGGTTGTTCTGCTAATTTAAACACCTGCTCTACTGATGATCTGTCAGAGTTGTGGGCCGCCATTTTTATTTTCAAACTGAACCGAAACACACCAGATTCTGCAGCACAGCTACAAGTTAAGATTGTCAAAGTCAAGCTAGCATAACTGACATAACTTCTCTCGCTGACCTTTTTATCTAGTTGTCTTATTGTTGACGATTATCAGCAAAACTCTTTTTCTTTTATAACAACTTAGTTTGGCAACTTGAAAACCAATGCTAGTCATTGTCGGCGAGCCAGTAAGCAGCAGGAGGTGAGATTTTGCACATGTGAGGTCATTCTGCAATGCAATGCAATGCAAGTACTTAATTAAATGTAAGGATGCAATTAACCCAAAACCTTGAGATTGCTTCTTTCCTGTTAAATCTATTTGAGAGCAAAACCAACAAATACATTTTTTGCATAATGGCAGCAAAATTAGGCGGTAAGGTGTCAATATTGTTTTTGTGAACTTGCACTGGATTTCCAGTAGGTGGCAGCATACGGAGCCAAACACTAAACACCATCATACAAGAAAATGACTCGTTTCGCTCCCTGCAGTGACCGCTACAATCCAGACTTTCAGAAGAAGAATAAATCTCTTTTCGTCTCAGCTAGCTTGTGAAGCATTACCCTGATGAAAATGGCTGCATGACTTTGTGAGCTGTAAGGCCATGCTTGACAGAGCTGAGTTTGGAGAGGAAAAAGTTTCACAAATGGCCAAATGTCACTAATTAGTTTGAACTGAGCATTTTGGATGGAGCCAGTTGGTGTGGTGTTGGCAGGGGGCAGCAGGAAGAGGGGGAATTGATGGGCTGTGCCTCCAAAATGTAAATTAAACAAAAGGCGGGAGTTCACATGACAGCTTTGGAGGGGCAGGGCTGGAGCCTTCTGATTTTTTCTGTGTGAGAAGGAGAACAAGTGGAGCACAGTGCACCAAACATTGGCACATGGCGAACAGCTCGGAGGCAGCGGAAGCAAAATAACTTCTGTTCTAGGGAACAACAAAGGAGGAACAAACAGCGTGGCCCACAACTTTTTGGTCCTTATTATTCTGTGATTTCGTAATCAAGAGGATGGGATCTGATCTACAAACCATGGACAGCTGGTTCATTTCCACCGCCGGGCCTTGTGGGAGATGTAGTTTCTTCTCTCAACGACATATGCAAATCCCAACTGTCCCTCCCCTCTCTCTCCATAATTGCAGACTTTTTTTCTGTAACAGAAGGAGGCCCATTTGTGCGTGTGTATATGTGTTTGTGTGCAGCCTATGCTCTAGTCAGAGTCCAGCCTTATTTCGAGGGATAAATAAAAGATGCAGAGTTCTTCTAAAGGAGCCCGGCAGAAGGTAGGCACAGACAGGCAGAGATGGAGGCATTCTTCAGAGAATCTGCTCTGTGCATGTCGCCGCATCGATTCTCTGTTTGGATTTCGCAGGGTTCAAACACGCTGCATTGTGGGCCGCAGATTGTGTTGCCTGGGCGTCCCTCAAGTGACATGTAAAAAGCCAGCCCCCCATCTGCCTGACAGATTTGTGCGGGAAGCTCCTGAAAGCTTTGGCAGAGAGAGACAGGTGGGGATGGACAGACAGACACAGAGAAGAACGAGTGCCACTCAGCACCCCTCAGCTGTCAGAGGAGAGCAGAAAACCAAACTAAGTTTAGTGCTGACAAGCTGTGGCAGGCGACAAACAAAACTTTGTCAAACTAAGACAACAACCTGAACCTCCGCCGAGCGTCTCGGTGCGACTGTGGATTGCTACACCTGTCTGTAAGCCGCTTGAAGCTCCGCAGGGCAGGAAGCAGACCTGCTAATCACACGCCCTGACAGCCTGCATCAGGGTAAATTATGGTAATGGCATGCAGTCATCTGCCTGGTGCCATTTGACTCGACAAAAACACTTAAACACTCCATCTATTTCTCTAAGTGGGAAGAAGAGAGGCCATCTTGGATGGGTGGGCCTGTGGGTTTTTTGACAGGAACAGAGGAGAAGAAGCCCAGCGACGCTCCAGTGACATCCCACAGTCTGTTCAACACAGAGGCAGGCGAACTTGTCTCCTCCAAACCTGCCAATGTTTAAATATTTCATTTCTCGCTGCGTCGCAGGTTACATTTCATTTCAATAGTTATTGTTACTGCGACAAATATTTAATAAACTGTATCACAGAAACAGAAGTGGGCTTTTCTTATTCCAATGTTTATTGACTAGTTCAAGTTTTTTTATAGAACATTTCAGAAACATTAAGTTACTGACTTTAAAAAGCTCCTATGTCTTGCTGAAAAGTTACTTACGAGTTTGTTTTATTTTAAGCTTAGGAATATATTTGCACTAGACTAAAAATATTTGATAAGAGTTTGTGTTTTTACAGTGAAACCAGCAGAAACGCATAAAGTGAAATACAAAACAAATCACTATAAAGTCGCTGAAGTCGGAAAACAAGGCGTTTCAAAAACTCACAAATCACCAGGCGCTGTGCCGCTACCTAGAAACCACGACAGAATTCCACCTGCTACCTAGCAACGGTGGCGGAATTCTACCCGCTACCTAGCAACCGCGCGAATTAAATTGGTTTATTTCTCAAAATTGCAATGGAAGCACGAGTCACATCATGAACAACAAGATGTAAAAAAACAAAAACATGGCGCAATCGTTCAACTACTTCTTCGTGTTTTGTGCTGGTGGCTGTTGACCGTCTGACTTATCTGATGTGAAAAAACATGTAACATTTAAACTCTAATTTTAAAATGTGTTTCCATTAGAGTTTTGTAAATTGAATTAATTAATTTTGATACAGCTATCACCACTAATATGCAGTCAGTGACTATTTACCTTCATTCCACTTATTAGCAGAAACTATATATTAGGTATTAAGTGAATATTTAGTACAAAAACTAGATAATAAAAGCATAAAAATTGTTGAGTTATCCATTCCAAAGTGACTCTGATTCAGTTTGAATGCGAATTACGCATTCATATTCATATGCAAACATTCGCATATGTGAATGTCAAGCAGACCAGAGATCACTTCAAAAGCATGAAGTAGACCACAGCGCAGGGCATTCTGGGTAAATACAACCAAAACAAATGCTCTAGGCTAGCTTTAGCGGAAGAAATGGCTCGTGGTCTTTAGTCCTACATCCAAGTACACTTCGCTGCAGCCTGCGGAAAGGGGCGGGGACGGACCACTGTCAGTCTCATACCTTATATGGAAATGGGACTATTACATTCCGGAAATGAAGGGGGCGCCAGTGACATCATTTCCTGTTCCAGCCGTGTTTTAATAATTATAATAATAATAACGCATTTTATTTGACAACGTCTTTCAAAACACCCAAAAACACTTTTAATATTTAAAATTAATTACAAATTAACTACAAATTAAACAGTAAGAAAATGACATACCACGTGTTACGTCAGTCACGTGGTATGTCTGTCACGTGGTATGTCCCCTTTTTTTAAAATCTTTATTAAATCTTTTTTTTCGGATGTCAAAATTACATTAGTAATAAACAATCTACAATAAGCAATGATAAGGAAATGAAGGGTGCGCCGTGTTTTCATAATTATAATAACGCATTTTATTTGACTACCCCTTTCAAAACTTAAACTTTCAAAACTTCTTTTCAAAACACCCAATAACACTTTTAACATTTAAAATTAATTACAAATTAAACATTAAGGAAATGACATACGTTATATGTTACGTTTATTAAATCTTTCTTTTCGGATGTTAAAATTATATTATTAACAAACAATCTAAAAGAAGGAATCATAATGGAGATGTATTTATCTATCCTTACACCCTAACTATTTACTCTGTAAAAACAGTTTTAATAAGGTAGAAAATACCTTTTGCTGACTTCCTGGTTGTTCCATTGTGAATCGCGTGCCGATCGGGGAAACCTCTCAAACTTCTTCCAGTCGACCTCTTAGCCCCGCTTCTTTAAGGTATTTATACTAGTGATTGTGAAAATAGCGCCCCCTTCATTTCCGGAATGTAATAGTCCCATTTCCATATAAGGTATGAGACTGACAGTGGTCCGTCCCCGCCCCTTTCTGCAGGCTGCAGCGAAGACCCTCTCCCTACATCTTCTAAAATACGACTTTGCTTCACTTTGTTTAGGGAAGTTGCACTCTTCTTCAGAGATTTTTATGTGTTCCTTCAGTGGTTCTTGGTGCAGCGCCCCCACGGGTGAGGAGAGGAACGGTTTGGTCGGTTTGACTCAGAACCACAGCAGCTGAAATGTAACAAATGTTGCAGTTTTGGTCAACAATCGAACCGATTATGTACAAATAATTTTTAAGTAATTACTGCAAAAAGCTTCTATTATGTACACATACTTGTAAATAATTTCAGTCTGTAATGGCTAAAATAAAACTGAAAGAAGTTTCTTGTGCTCGATTTGTGTTTTAAACAAACGGCAGTCAGTTTTTCTATCAAAGCAAAATCTGAAGCTCAACAACATTAGCCATGCTTTTAGTGTGATCATATTAAAGATGCTGAGAGCAACAGTGTAATGACTGTTCAATCAAATCAATGCCTCCCATTTGAATCTGGAATCAATAGCAGTATGTGGTTATTATGAAATGTATCTTCTTGCACTCCTGAGCAGCTGCTCTCTGAATTTGTCCCTCCATCTTAACCTGCTGTGTTACTGTCAGACAGAATCGATACCAAGCCCGTCAGTGACAGGTTTCTGTTCTCAGTCTGCATAAAAAAAGAGGATTGTCAGAGTTAAGCGACTGCATGTCAGCTGTGTTGGTGTCAGATAAACTCTTGTTATGAACCGGAGTGCAGCTTGCAAGAGAAAACAGGAATAGAACATCGACTGCTTGCGACTGAAACATTCATCTAACGCTTGTCACTGTCAGTCCAAACGCGGACTAAACACCAACCTTGTGTTTTTAACATAGATGAAACAAAACTAGTCTTCCCAAAATACTGGCCGCAAACTTTCATCAACGCTGAAAGTTTGCATAATGGATGTCTTTTTTGTTTTGTTTTTTATTGCAGTGCTGACCCGACTGCACCAATCATAGACCAAAACCGTACACTATTCTGGTTGCCTTTGGTTTTCAAAGAATTTTATAATTAATTAAATGACCAGATATTGGTACTCTACGGTATTTAGCAGAAGCAAATGCTAAAGCACAAAATCCAACTGAGTTGATTTTAATAATGGTTCAAAAGGAGAACGTGTGCAGGCTCTCAAATCAATTCACATGTGAATTATTGCTTGTATTTATTTAATTAACATCCCTAAAGGATCATAAACCTTTTATTTTTCTTTTTGCTGCTTTCATTTGCTTCTTACATGCTTGCAATTTGCTGAACAAAAAAGACAACTTCAAAATAAGAGCATGAACATATAACTACGGATGTCAAACTTTATTCAGCTGAAAGTTTACAAAACAGCAAAGTAAATTAACTTAGATGAAGCTCAGAGTTATAAAAGTTCATGTTCTTTAATCTTATACGAAATGAAATGAACTCAAATACTTTGTATGTGCAACAATCTTCTTATTATAATTTAATTAAAAACATTGGTAAGAAGAGTTTTTTTATGTGTGTATATATATTTATATATATTATATATATATATTAATCAAAACCAATCTTTATTTTAAAAGCTAATATCCATCCTCTTATCTGTACCAGTCATTTAAACTGAAAACAGAGATGGCTGTCTTTGTTTTTCGCTGCTCTGATCTGTGCTGTGATGTTCGTTAAAGCAGCAGTTCCTTATTTGGTGGGTGACATTTGCTTGAACAAATGGACGCAGCCATATATTCATTTTTAAAATGACAGATGGACGGGGCAAACGGCACTGAGCAACCAGAAACAACACTTCGGATTACATCACCACAAACCACCTGCCTTTCCTCTCCAAATACAGATATTTATGCCTTCTCTTCTTGTTCAATCATGGTGATAAAATATCCACTGACTTGATGAAGGCCCAGAGATATCCAGCGCAAGTCGACCATTTGACTTAAAGGTTAGGATAGATCTATGGCCTATACAAAACATGTTTCTTACATTTTTTACACAAATCATTCTTAATCATTCTGAGTGTCTTGGACACTGGGGTGAAGAGAGGTGCGGAGGTGTCCACTGACCACTACCTGGTGGTGAGTTGGCTCCGGTGGTGGGGGAGGATGCCGGTCAGACCTGGCAGGCCCAAACGTGTTGTGAGGGTCTGCTGGGAACGTCTGGCGGAGTCCCCTGTGAGACGGAGCTTTAACTCCCATCTCCGGCAGAGCTTCAAACACGTCCCGGGGGAGGCGGGGGACATTGAGTCCGAGTGGTCCATGTTCCGTGCCTCCATTGTCGAGGCGGCTCATCGGCGCTGTGGTCGCAAGGTTGTCGGTGCCTGTCGTGGTGGCAACCCTCGAACCCGTTGGTGGACACCTTCGGTGAGGGATGCTGTCAGGCTGAAGAAGGAGTCCTATCGGGCCTTTTTGGCCTGTGGGACTCCGGAAGCGGCTGATGGGTACCGGCGGGCGAAGCGGCGTGCGGCTCAGGTGGTTGCTGAGGCAAAAACTCGGGCGTGGGAGGAGTTTGGAGAGACCATGGAGAAAGACTTCCGTATGGCTTCGAGGCGATTCTGGTCCACCATCCGGCGTCTCAGGAGGGGGAAGCAGTGTAGCACCAACACTGTTTACAGTGGGGGTGGTGTGCTGCTGACTTCGACTCGGGACGTTGTGGGTCGGTGGGCAGAGTACTTCGAAGACCTCCTCAATCCCACCAACATGCCTTCCATTGAGGAAGCTGAGCCTGAGGACTTTGGGTTGGGCTCTCCAATCTCTGGGGACGAGGTCGCCGAGGTAGTTAAAAAGCTCCTCGGTGGCCGGGCCCCGGGGGTGGATGAGATTCGCCCGGAGTATCTCAAGGCTCTGGATGTTGTAGGGTTGTGTTGGCTAACGCGACTCTGCAGTATCGCATGGACATCGGGGGCAGTTCCCCTGGATTGGCAGACTGGGGTGGTGGTCCCTCTGTTTAAAAAGGGGGATCGGAGAGTGTGCTCCAACTATAGAGGAATCAGACTCTTAAGCCTCCCTGGCAAGATCTATTCAGGGGTACTGGAGAGGAGGGTCCGTCGGATAGTTGAACCTCGGATTTTGGAAGAGCAGTGTGGTTTTCGTCCTGGTCGTGGAACACTGGACCAGCTCTACACCCTCAGCAGGGTCCTGGAGGGTGCATGGGAGTTCGCCCAACTGGTCTACATGTGCTTTGTGGACTTGGAGAAGGCGTTCGACCGTGTCCCTCGGGGTGCCCTGTGGGGGAGTTCTCCCGGGAAGTATGGGGGTACCGGGCCCTTTGATACGGGCTGTCAGGTCCCTGTATGACCCGGTGTCAGAGTCTGGTCCGCATTGCCGGCAATAAGTCGGGCTCGTTCCCAGTGAGGGTTGGACTCCGCCAGGGGCTGCCCTTGGTCACCGATTCTGTTCATTACTTTTATGGACAGAATTTCTAGGCGCAGCCAGGGTGTTGAGGGGATCCGTTTTGGTGGCCTTAGGATTGCATCTCTGCTTTTTGCGGATGATGTGGTCCTATTGGCTTCATCGGGACGTGATCTGCAGCTCTCACTGGAGCGGTTCGCAGCCGAGTGTGAAGTGGCCGGGATGAGGATCAGTGCCTCCAAGTCTGAGACCATGGTCTTGAGTCGGAAAAGGGTAGAGTGCCTTCTCCGGGTCGAGGGAGATGTCCTGCCCCCAGTGGAGGAGTTCAAGTATCTTGGGATCTTGTTCACGAATGAGGGAAGAAGGGAGCGTGAGATCGACAGGCGGATTGGTGCAGCGTCCGCCGTGAAGCGGGCGCTGTACCGGTCCGTCGTGGTGAAGAGAGAGCTGAGTCAAAAAGCGAAGCTCTCAATTTACCGGTCGAGCTACGTTCCTACCCTCATCTATGGTCATGAGCTTTGGGTAATGACCGAAAGAGCGAGATCGCGAATACAAGCGGCGAAATGAGTTTTTCTCCGTAGGGTGGCTGGGCTCTCCCTTAGAGATAGGGTGAGAAGCTCGGTCATCCGGGAGGGACTCAGAGGAGAGCCGCTGCTCCTCCCACATCGAGAGGAGCCAGTTGAGGTGGCTCGGGCATCTGGGCAGGAGGCCGCCTGGGCGCCTCCCTGGTGAGGTGTGTAGGGGCACGTCCCACCGGGGAGGAGACCCCGGGGAAGACCCAGGACACGCTGGAGGGACTACGTCTCTCGGCTGGCTTGGGAACGCCTCGGGATTCCCCCGGAGGAGTTGGAGGAAGTGGCTGGGGAGAGGGAAGTCTGGGCCTCCCTTCTAAAGCTGCTACCCCCGCGACCCGACTCCGGATAAGCGGCAGAAGATGGATGGATGGATGGCATTCTGAAATAGATTTCAGTCTGCTCAGTCCTGTCACATTAAATCCAAATAAGATGCATCTGGCCACGCCCCCAGCTCAACATTTACATTCACAAGTAAAAATGGCTGCAAACAGATGCACAATTATACAACCGTTCATCTTTAAAAAGTAGAAGTGGAGCCTCCTGCACAACCAACAATGCAGCAGGTGGTTTCAGAATAGTAAGTCAACAACAAAGCATTGTCCTTTCCAGCAGCCATTGTAAAGCTCATACCACGGTAAAACCAGCTGACCAAACGTGCTGGATCTCAGTTTAGGTTACTAGGTAACGGGCAGGTTTTTGAAATGACTAATTTTCCAGACACCAAAAGCATTAAAGGGGCAGCATATGTATTTTCCTGCACAATAAAGTTGCCACGTTACCATCAGTTGTTATAAAAATGTTAACACGTCAGTTTATTTATATAGCACATTTACAAAAGTCTCAGCTGAGCAAATATATACTGTATATATTTGTACATATAATAAGCTCAGCAGTTCCACCAGATGTTTGCTAATTTCTGCAGGCTAGTCTGAAGGAGCTGAGTAGGGGAGTAGCTGCATCTCAAAGGTGGGGCTATGTCCAGCTCAATGGTTGCCATGGAAATTAAAGGATTTCTCAAACGTCCATGAAAGAATCAAGGCAACAGTGCAAATATGTTTTTGATGAGAGAATAACATTTAACATGATGGAAAACAAAAAGAAAGTACATTTTACATCATACTACTCAAAAATGGCTGGATGTGTTTTTTCCAAAAACATGCAAAATATGAATTTTCCATAATAAGGTCCCTTTAACCAGTTCAATAGTTAGCAAAAAGTTGGAAAACTACATTTTTATATGAGCTAATAGGACAAGACTTTAAAGGAAAGACAGAAAACCTGAAGCCTACGCGAGGCCATGGCTGGGTCTGAGGCTTAGTGAGATAAATGTCACTTCTAACCCTGCCTTGGCCTAAGCAGCATAAATGAAGCGACCGTTCTCTCCTTATCATCAGCTGCACATGCACACTCTGCTCTCCGCTTCTCGCTCTAGAACAATTAGCCTTATGGCGGCTCAGAGCCTGTGAAATGTCATCCTGCCAGGTAAACCAGCTATTATATCACAAAGGCTGCAGCTGAGTCAATTATGCGGCGTAGGAAAGAGGGGTAAAGAGCAGTGGAGGACGAGAACAGCCCAAGAACCGGGGCGATGGATTCAGTTCATCAGAGGAGAGGCCAGAGGGTCGGCGCTAACGGAGGCTGGGAGGAAGGAGAAACAGAGATGGAGGGTGTCAGTTCACAAGGTCTGTCAATGGTATGTTAATACGACATTTACTTCACAGCAGAGCCGTGATCTAATCGCAAAACACGAAAAGTTACCCAACATATGGGAGGCTATTCCTCCCTAAGTTTATTCGGTTGAGTTTTATCCATATTTAAGGTAGCTAATACAAAAACAAGCTGTGTTTTTTGTTTCACTGCTCTTTGATAATTCACAATAAACAGGATCAAAAATGTGTGCAAATATTTTAAACCAGCAGAAACACATAAAAAAAAGAACAAATGACTAGAAAGTTTCAAAACGAGATCTTTCAAAAAAAAAAAACTCCCAAATATAACGTCACAAATCAGCAAGCTTCTCCCCTAGCAACGCCACAGAAACACAGCCCGTTGCCTAGCAACCCCAGCAGAGTTCTGCCAGTTTCCCGGCAACCAAAGTTCAGCTCCAGCACATTTGTTGGTTGTGCTGGAGGCTCCACCTCTGCTTTTCAAAGATGCAGTTATGTTGTTGTGCATCTGTTTGCAGCCATTTTCATGCGCGACTATAAACGTTGAGTTGGGGGGCGTGGCCAGCAGCAGATTATTTGGATTTAAAGTGACAAGACGCCCTAAAACAGCTGATTCTGAGCTGAGCAAACTAACATCTCAATATCTAAGAATAATTTTATGCACAAAATGTTATAAACATGTTTTGTATAAACCTGTTAAAGGAAGCAGAGTGGGTCACATTTAAATGTTTCTGAGGGGTTTAAGTTGTTGGTGTATCCACTCCTCCAAAAAGCCGGTGCCAACATCTGTTCTACGTTTGACATTTTGCAGAGCATCACAACACATTAAAGTTCAGAAATGATTCAGAGGTGAGCGCAGTGAACTCCAAACTGTGAGGCGACTTCTAAAAGCAAACTTGTCACAGCTGCTGTCCTCTCAGACCAGATGGAGGCGGATGCGCGGGGCTCGTGAAGGTGGCCCCTGAGGGACCCCGGCCCATCCCCTCCTCACCCCTGAACCGGGGCTGAGGCAGGGCAAACGGACTTGCTCTCTGCCTCTCGCCTGCTGCGTAGGCCACTTCCCCCCGACTCTGCCTCCTATTTACCCGTTCCCTCCCGCGGTGGACGGCGCCGAAATGCCAGCACGTTCCACCTGGACCTAGCCAAGCCTGTCCCTCCTGCGAGGGGGGCGAACGTGACACGCAGCGCCGAGAGCGCTCACCCCTGACAGGAACACAATGGCCCAGGGCTTAGCTGGCTGCATGTCTGGGTACAGATAATGTTGTTAATCGTGCAAAGTGGAAAACAGCTTTCCAGAACAATGAGGAACTGACAGAGCGGTCATTGGAAAATATCTGCTAACTCCTCAGGACACACCAACATGAAAACACACATTACTGCGAATGCAAACAAGTAGCATGCGCTTTTCTTTGACACAGTTACAAAATGAGGAACATTTTCCAATGTCGTCACTTTAAGATTGGAAACTTCAATGTAATTTTGAAAGGCAAGGTAGAGGCTACCAGAGGCGTGTAGAGTACCCAAAACATATTTACTCAAGTAAAACCAGGGGTGGACAATACGGCTGAAAAACTTATGATATTAGGGTTTCATATCAGTTGATATCAATAATTATTGATTAATTTTTTGTTTTAAATATCTGAAATGCTACCAAACTGGTGATGTGACTTTTCCTGTCACATCACCAACCAACAAGACGCAGCAAATGGTTTCTGGATGGTAACTCAACAACAAAACAATGGTCTTTTCCAGCAGCCATTGTACAGCGCATACAGCGGTGAAACCAGCTGACCAAAACGTGCTAGAGCTCCACTGCGGTTGCTAGGTAACCAGTGGAGTTTCACTGTGGTTGCTAGGTAACGAGTGGAGTTTCACTGTGGTTGCTAGGTAACGAGTGGAGTTTCACTGTGGTTGCTAGGTAACGGAGCAGCGCCTGCGGATTCGTGGCATTGCAGTCTGGAGGTTTTTGAAGCGTCTCGTTTTCCAGACCCCAAAAATTTGACCTTATTGCCCGGTGATCGTTATTTATTTATTTATTAGCACTTGGGCGGTTTTGAAGAACAAAAACTTGCCGTGTTAAATAAAGTAAATAAGTAATAGAGTGTATTTGATTTGAGTTATTCATTCATAAGGAAATCAAGCATGTTCTGTACAGAAAAATACAAAATACAAAATAAGAAATATACTATTTTCAGATCAACATCAACCTATATATTTGGATAAAAACGCCTAATTTCCACCTAATGTACAAAATAACAAGAACACGTTCTGTGTATGCTGTATGCATCTTTCTATATTTATTTCCCGTGCAGCTCGTTCCTCCTGTTGTAGCCAATTACTGCTGCTCGCTGCTCAGATGCTGTCGGGCTGAGTGGCAGCCTCCCCAGCTCGCCTACATCTGGGGTGTGAGGGGTACGTGTCGCAAACACTCACACGTCCTAGAAATCCACTCTGTTTATCACCTGCTGACATTCATATTCATGTCACTATGCCTCTCTGGCCTGAGCGAGATTCAGCGCCTCGCTGACCAGCACACTGTTCTCCAATGTAAAGGTAACAAAGCAGTTCATACTTAACTGTTCTGGATCTTCACTGGGATTTAAATATGTGGTCTGATCTATTCTAAAGCTTGAGAGAATTTTTAATATTGCAAAAATAACCTGAATTAAGCACAGAACAATGTATTTGTGTTTTACTTTCTTTATTTTGTGAGATTAAATTTACATGTATCAAGATAAAAACTGCAGGATTTAATTTTTAACATGCTCAATCTCAGGAAGAGACTAAATATTAAACACTCGTAAATATGTAGCCTATCTGTTTGTGTTTAAACAATCGGATGCTTAATTATAGCGATCCTTAAAGTGTAAGGATCGCTATAATTGGAAATAGATCAAAGTCAAACTGCAGACCTATGCAGAACCTGCCCATGTGTTATTGTTTTGGTTTTGTTTTTATGATGAGGAAGATGAGGGCTAGAATTGTAAAACTAAACATTTGATTCAACACATGAGTTTCCAGAAGCTGTGAAGAATTAACTTGTGACATTTAAACAGAGGAAGAAACTTCTTCTGTTTTTGATAGTGACCAGCGTTTTGAAAACAAGTTTCTCACTGCGGACAGGATCTTTGGGAGAGGAGGCCAATGCTAAAGCTAACACCTTCTCTCTGTTGTTTTGTGACTTGTTGGTAATTAATTGTATGTGTATAAAACTTTGCTTTCTCCTGCTCCTGCAGGCTTCTACCAATCAGCTTTTGTTGTAGATTGATAGAAAAGATTTGCATGATCAGATTCGTAATTTCCACTTTCTAAAATATTCTCCGTTTTATAGGTTCGGTTCTGTGGTCTGGTTGACTTTCATTCCATCTGAATCCGTATCTGTCATGAAAACGTTTACATTCATCAGAATTCAGGAAATTATTTGCATATCGCTTCCCAATTTGGAGATAACTTCATAGCAAATACTAAAAAGAAACTCTTGCATCTTGGGAACTCTCTGAAAATAGGCAGTTAAAGCATTTTTAAAGGACACATTAACAACTACATATGTAAAATTATTAGTTGGAGGTGGTTATTTTTTTTAATTTTTAATAAATCACTTCTAAAATATTTTCAATTGAGACATTTGTTATTTTTATAACCAAAAAAATAAAACTTTCTCCTCAGTTTATTAACGTGACACACCAACAAGAACTTGATCCAATTTATCCAATCAATCATGATTTTGCTTTAAGAATTATGAAATAAGCAGCTATAAAACATGCATTGTCCAAGTTACAGATGATGTCGCTCATTGTTTTGACATTTTTCCGTCCGCTCTTTGATATTACTGAAACGATCAACTCCGTTTGCTTCCCTGGACAATGCAGGCATTTGCCAACGTTTCCCAAATCCAGAATATTTAAGGACAGAGAGGCTGAAACTCAAACAAAAGAAGTAAAATTCTTAATTTTTCTTGTTTTTAGATGATTATGAAACTGTGTTGAGCTTCTCTTTGCGGCGCACGTTAACCTTCGTGACGAGACTTGGCCCGTGTTGGTGTGTGTTTACTCATGTGTCTGTTGGCTGGTGTGTGTGAATCACAGGGGGCTTCTCTTCCCCGTTTGGCTCGGAGTTTGGCAGCCAGGCGAACGCTGCCATGCATACGGAAACATGCAGGAGTGGGCCTGGAATCAAGGTCAGGCCTGGAAAACGATGTAGGAACACTCGTAGGACCTGACTTTCTGCTGAGTTTGGCATTGTGTCTGCCGTCCCCTGAGGCCGCGGCCTGGAGTTTCCCTTCACAGTCAGCAGCACCAACCTGAAACGGTCTGCTGGAAGACGAGTCAGGGAAAATGTTTGGAGGCTCCTGGTGTTCTGGGAAACGACAACCTCTTTTGGCACAAGTGCGTCCAACCTCTGTAAAAGATTAAAGCTGACCTGTTATGCTTCCTTGAATGGGTTTATGAGCGAAACAAAACATGTTCATTACACTTTTGGATGATCAGATTTTAGTCCTTTAAAATGAGCTGTTTGAGTGCCTGTCACTTTAAATCCAAATAAGCTGCTGCTGGTCACGCCCCCAAACTCAACATTTACACTTGCATGTGAAAATGGCTGGAAACAGATGCACAATTATTCAACTATAACTCTTTGAAAAGTAGAAGTGGAGCCTCCTGCACAACCAGCAAGAATATTTTCAGGAGTAAATTACCTGAAAATATAAGAGGTTTAAAAAGGTATGTTTTCTTTTAAACTGAAATCTTAGTTTTGTAAATAAATGAATAAATATCTAGTTTCATGTGTATGGTTTTTAAAATGTGATGTCTAACTAATTGTGATAAGTCAACAACAAGACATTTGTCTATTCTAGCAGCCACTGCACATCACATCCAGCAGTAAAACCGGCTGACCAAACATGCTGGAGCTCAGCTGCGGTTGCTAGGTAATGGACGGAGTTCCGTTGTGGTTGCTAGGTAACGTTATATTCCGGAGGATTTTGAAATGGCTCGTTTTCCAGAAACCAAAAAATCATGAAATTATTACTAAGAAACAGTCGCGACATAAATGGAAGTAAAAAACAATCAGAATTTTGCATCATCTCTAAAACCTGCTCGACAAAAATCTTTCTTCCCAAAGGAAATTTCTCTGCATATTCGTGCATCACAGTTGTGTTGAAATCAATCACATAATAGCAACATTATCCAATCAAAATGTTCAAAAACATCCATTTTACTCTCAAAATGTCAGGAGGACAGCAACTGAAAGTACAAAGACACAGAGATCAGAGAGGCCCCATACCACTTTTGTGCTGACCTTAAAAAGAGAGGCGCACTGTGCAAACATCTGGTCCATCAGCTGGATCCTATGCATCAGCGGGCACAGGGACACACTGGGACAGGTTGGCGGCTGCCTTTGACAGCAACAGTTAATTTCCAACATAATCAATTTATGTGCAGCTCCATAATAACCATCTGTGTTCAGCATGAGGAGGACAGTCCTGAGGAAGAAAACAGCGCTGGTTGCTCCTCTTCTCCATCAGCGATGCCAGGAGCAAAGAAGAGGAGGAGAAAGTGGAGGATGCAGGAAACTAAGAGAAGAGGAGTAAAAATGCAAGTAAATCTAGAAACTTACTGATGAAGCTGAAATAGAACAAGAAGTAAAAGTCAAGGAGAATTTAAGGTGCTTGTATCATCATTTTTGCAACCTTTCCTTTTTTTTTCTGGCTTGTTGCTAATTATTAGTTTGACAAAAGCATGAAAGAAAAAGATGAATATGAGCAAGGCTGTTACATTTGGAAAGCTGAACTCAGGAATTAATAAAAAAACGTTTAGCTCCATTAGCACAAAATTTATTTTTCCTGATAAATTGTAAAGCACTAATTTACTTGAGTGTTTTGTAAACTTTTGTGTCTTTGACACAGGGTTGATTTTAGCGCTTTAGCATTAGCTAAATACTCTGTTGGAACTGGGCATTAGCATTAGCAGAACTGATATTTGTGATTAGCGCTTTAGGACTGAACTAACTAACTTTTTAGTTAACCACTGATATGAATATGGATGATGACTGGCAGTGTGGAGATAGAAACAACTATAACTCAATAAAGAGTCTTTAAAATAATATTTAGATGCTGATTTATCCAGATAAGTGCAGTATTTGGAGACACAACAAACCAGAATTCTATGAAGGGATTTAAAAGCACTCTGCTGTGAGTTAGTTCAAGGCTAGCTGCTGTGTTAACACAGTATGACCAGCATCGTTACTAATCAATAAAACATCCTGTGACCAATTTACAAATATAGTCCAGTCATCATCCATATTTGCATCGGCGGACACCGCTAACTAGAAGTTAGCAAGATGCTTAAGCACTAGGTGAAAAATTAGCTCCTGTATTAGCGGGTTAGCAGAAGTGTTTAAAGAGTAGCTTGGCTACAGTATATTTTATTGTGACAAAATGCACAATAACTGCTTAGGAAACGGTGAAAATGTTCCAGTATTTGTTGGTATAATGGCGACTAAAACATTTTCTGTTTAATTTTCTGGGTCAAAGGGGTCAAACACACCAGATGCAAACTCTTCAGATTAAGTTGGTCTCCTCCACATTTCCCTGTTTTTAATTTGGTTTTTCTACAAGGTTAGCTCGGTTGGCACTGGAACGCGGCTGTATCCTCATCCACCTCCGATGTCAGGATTTTCTGGGGAGGCGTCACTCAGGCGATTCCTGAAACACCTCGGTGAGCCAATTACACTGCGGCTGTCAGAGCCCATAGCAAGCGGCGCCTCACACTCCGACACCCACAGCTTGGCTGGCGTAAAACAAAACATGAAAACGGAATCCGGCTCCGGCGACCTTTCACCCCGCAACATGCAATTTTCATAAGAGTAATCAGCATAATGTCCGGCTCCTGCAGATCGCCTCTGACTTGTTTTGACCTTAAAGATTTTTACATTTTCAGATTAATTCAGTAAACAGAAGTGATTTAATGGCTTTGTAAGTTGAATTAATAACATGTTTAATAATTCTGGTATGATTTACTTCATTTGAGCAAAAGTCTAGAAATTTAGGGGCTCCAAAGTTAGCAATAGCATCTGTTTATTTGTATTTCATATTTTTCCAAACATGTATAAATCAGATAAAAAGTTTTAGAATGTCTTAGACTTCTGTGTAAAGTAACTACAACAAAGATGTTTTAAAATTAAAAGAATAAATTCATAATATTAGAACAATAAAGATGCAATATTACCAGCAGAACGTAATAATAAAAAAGTTATTTTAATGAGAAGAGCTTCGATCGAGCCGTTCTTTACTGCAGTAACCTAAACACTGAATTTCTAATATTCGTCTCTTTCAACCCAAACAAACGGTAACTGAATCCATCAAAGCAAAGCTCAGATGTTTGAACGGGTTCTTAAAAGTATAAATATATATATTTAATTGCTGCGCCGTCCATCCAACCTGTGATGCATTATACATGCGCTGCATGAATGTCCATGTGTCCCTGTACATCCTCTGCCTTCCTAATTGACATGCATCAGGCCTTTAGCAGCTGTGAAGCTTTCTGAGCGTGTGTGTGTGTGTGTGTGTGTGTGTGTGTGTGTGTGTGTGTGTGTGTAGAGTGTATAGCTCTCAGCAAAGCCCTTGCATCCTCTAGGCCACCTGGACATAATGGCCTTCAGCTGCCACCATCACCACCAATACAAGCAGCAGCAGGAGCTGAGAGAGAGAGCCATTTCCAACACATGCATTCATTTTCTTTCTATCAAACATGGACCTCTACTGTTGTGTATTTGGCAGTGTGCTAAAAAAACCAACAAAAAAGGAAAAACTCAGGTTCCATGTTTAGCATACAAAGGCTGCTTTTGTTCAGGACTTTAAAAAATGTCCTCAAGTAAAACCTGCAGCCTGTCCTGGGATTCTCACTATGTGAATTTTATTTGTGATTTTAATGAATTCTGGGTCATTTAGGAGTTCAGAAAGCTTTAAAATGGTCACCTGATTCTGAATCCAAGGTGAGGAAGTTCTGGACATCCATAAGAACCATCCAGAACCAGTAAGAGACCATCCAGAACCAGTAAGAAACCATCCAGAACCAGTAAGAGACCAGTCCCTTTTCATAAAGCAAGCAGAATGCTATTGGAACATAAATTACTTGAAGTGAAGATGGTAAGTCGCTGTTTTCTGTTCTGTCCGTGGTTCTGGTTCTGGAAGGTTTTGCTTTTTCTCTAATCTGACGTTTGGTAAATTAGTTTAAGTTTGTATAATTTAGTATTTCTTCGCTCGCCTGTTTGAAATCTGCATTCCACCGACAACCGTCAAACTGGTTGGGTTGAACTGAACGTTGATCGGACACCGCTCCAAAAGCAGGAAGTGGACCACAGCGCAGGGCATTCTGGGTAAATGCAACCAAAACAAACCCAGGACAAATGAGTCGTGGTTTCAGCCAAAGACGAGAGAAATTCTCCAACTGCTAAAATTTGACGCCTCTCCATTTTTGTTTATATTTCATGAAGGAAGTTGCGCTCAGTGAAGTTTTTGTGTTGTTTCCTTCAGTGGTTCTGGGTGCAGCGCCCCCGCAGGCCAGGAGGGGAACAGGTTGCTCATTGGGTTTGGTTGGTTTGAACCGCAGCATGTTGCGTTTTTCCCCCAATCAATCTGAGTCCATCAGGTGTGAAAACACCCTAAACGTCAATAATTCATAAAAAATATTTGTGTTTTAGAGCTTAAGTTAAAGCTACCAGCTGGAAAAACTAGATATCGGCTGCAGAGGTGTGTGTTTATTTAAGGTTTCCATTTCCCTTACAGAAGTTTGATTTCCCCATCAGTGTCTCTTTGTTCATATTGAATATGTGATCTGTGTGTGTACATTTTGAATCCTCTTTTTCTGCCCTGGCTTCACGTCTTGATTCGTTTTTTTTCCTCCTATATCAGAAGCCTTTGATTCTGTCCTGCTTCTCAATTCTTCATGGAACCTCAGCATTTCAAAGAGTTTCCCTCTCCCCCTCCTCCGCCTTCCCAGGCGGAGCGCCGGCCAAGTCTGAGAGGGACTGCCCATCAGAGGTTGGCTGCTATCACCAGGGGGCCGCGTGTCTCCAATTCAGGTCAGCCTTGGCTACAGACGGGGACTTAAAAGCGAGCCACAACGCGTCCTGTGATCCCAGTAAGCACGCTTGTTAGTGGAATTGATAACGCACCCATACACCTGGGTCCTCTGAAGTTGGCATGGCATTTTAGAGGGGAAGACGGGGAGCCGGGGCAGCCAGCTACCGCGTGCGAACGTGTCAAACCAGAGAGAAGGAGGGATGAGTCGGGGGATGGAGAAAGGTCTTTTTGGCATGTGACGAAACAGAATATGTTTGCGAGAGCGACCTAGAACATTGTGGAATTGTGTACAAATGCAGGGCATATGGCAGGGAACCATTCTGAGAATCCTAAATACGCTTTGGCTCCATCGTGTTACACCCTGTAATTTCTTCTTGTGGAAAGTTTGAACGTGTAAATCACATCCGGACCGCCGCAGCTTCTTATTCGGCGTTCCAGACTCCACAGTAGATCCTGGAATGTGACGGTTGTGTGATTAAAAGTTATCAAATCCAAGCAGATTTTATCTGCTGAAGTTCTTATTTCCTCCATCACATCAGAAACGTTTTGTGCTAATATGTCATTTTGAGCTTATTGCAAGTTTTTTGCAAAAATTGTGAAAAACATTAAATGATGCTAACTCCCACCTGCTGGTGGCAGTGTTTCTTATTTCTACTCCACTGCTTCACTTTCAAGTGAAGAAGTTTCATTTACTGTCATATTGAACACAAATATTACAAAATTCTTTGCAAATGTAGTCAATAATTTCTTAATTTTGATGAAAGGTTATAAGTGAAACTAGAACTGCAAGTAACTAAAAGTCACATTTACTGTCTCACAAAAGTGCAAATATTGCAAAATTTGTTGGAAATATTTCTATATTAGTGTCACAAAAACTTGTTTTTGTAGCAAAAAAGTCACAAAATCCCTTATGGACTAATCAATGTTCAAAATGTTCAATAATATTTCATTTTAATAAGTACTTTTGAATGCAGAAATGGCTATTTATCAATATTTTAGCCTTTTGGGTTTCATCATTACCTTCAACCACAACTGCACTGCAAAAACACAAAATCTTACCAGGTATTTTTTGTCTAGTTGCAAGTGCAAATGTTTATAAATTAGCACCATCACCCTATCGCAGAAGAAACAGATATTTACTAAAACCTTAACGGTTTGTCAATGGATTCACAGCGCTGATCACCTCGTTCATCCCGTCTGACGTCACGCTCGTTGAAAAGCCGCAGCTGCTCCGACGCGGCTTGCCGCTCCAACCACAGCGACGGCAACGCTCTCAGATGCCACATTTATGATAATCAGAGTATAATTCATTTATTGGGCCTACCTTTGCCATGTGTTGACCCCACGGCCATGTTGCCAGCTCACATCTGGCTGCGTGGTGCGGCGCGCGATCCTGGATGGGATTTGCCCCCGGTGATGGGGCATCTGGGAGGCCAGATGAAGCCGAGGCTTGATGAGGGCTTTGTCTATTATGGATATGGGGCTTTATGGAGACATTGACAGCTGTGCATTGACAGTCTCCAGAGCAGGAGGCCTACTTCAGCAGTTGTGCTTGTTCTGTTGTCTAGAAAATGAACACAGAGCTCTAAATATCGGACGGGTTCGGTTGGTGTTGCGCGTTTTAGGGGAAACTGGACTGCAAGGTCGGCGACTTCTTGGTTTTTATTAAACCTCAAAGAAATTTGATCAAAATTACGGAGTCCCTTCAAATGTAACCAAAACCAACATTCATAGTGCAAAAACACAAAATCATACCAAGTATCGCCTAGTTTCTATTGAAAATATTTAAAAATATTGAAATGAGACTAAACTAATTTAAAATGAAGTTCTCAGGAGCCTGTTTTATGTAAATAATTCCTTAATATTAAAAACTTCTAGTTGAACTTACAGATTTTTGAAACTCAGAATTTGTACTTTTTTTACATCGATATTAAGGAATTATGGACGTAAGACACATTTCTGTTGACCTTTGGGAACGACACATTTCTGTTGACCTTTGGGAACGACACATTTCTGTTGACCTTTGGGAACGACACATTTCTATTGACCTTTGGGAACGACACATTTCTATTGACCTTTGGGAACGACGTCAGTGCGTCACTGAGGCGCCATGATGGACGGGAACATTGAACCGATGGTTATTTTTGCCACCATATTCATCTAACAGGGGATCATTATTATTAATAATCAATTATTATGAATTTTCCTTTGAGATTAAGTATTTTTGAATTGAATTTGAATATTTACAAACGTTTGACCTGGCTAGCTTTAAAATCCGACCCACAGATCCGATACCACGGATACCCTGACCCTGACCCTGACCCTGACACCAATAACCGAGAGCTTTCTCAACCCAAACGTCGTTAATCAATAACATACCTGGAAATAATCAATACTAGTGTAAAACCAGGAAGACCAAAAACAGGCGACTCTTTAGAAGATAAAACGTTTCCAAATGAAAAACTATTACTAAGCTATTGTGTGAAAATATCTCAACAGACCATTTATCAATGAACGTCTATTGAAAACGGTGCATTAATTATTAATATAATAATTATATTATTATTATATGATATAATAACAATATTATATATTATGATATGATAATATATAAAGGAAAAACAAGATCCGTCAAAACAATCAGAAAAATGCATAAAACAACTTCAGTCACAGATATTTGTTTTTCTTCATCAAAAGATTTACAATAAAGTTTGTTTTCATCTTCAGCCCTGAGATCATTTCTGGAATGAAATCCTGAAAATAAGGAGTTTAACCAGCGCATCTGAGGAGCGTAAAGAGTCGAGATCTGCTGAAAAGTTACTGCAGTCTAGAAACTAAAATACTTTAGCTGCTGGAACTCATGAGGCGCGTCTTGTTGTGCGACCCAACGGCGCGAAGTTCGGGGAAAACAGACGCATCTGCAGACCAAGCCGAGCGCCGCGCTCCAACCTTCCCTCCTGCCCGCCATTTGTGAAGGATTTGGGGATTTCATAATTTCCTGTTCTTTCTGAAAAGGGGGATGGCAGCACCTGGTCCACACAGCTGTACTTCATTTAGAGAGCAATTTGAAAAGAGCGAGGGGGAGAGGAGAGGAGCGAAGCAGCCTTGTCATTAAGGGCTCCAGAATGGCCTCCGTTTGTTAGACACATGGCACAGAGTTAATGCCGCTGAATGGGGAATAGGCGCTGTTGATGCTGTCACAAATTTCTCA
Source organism: Poeciliopsis turneri (assembly GCA_922788865.1). Classification (NCBI taxonomy): domain Eukaryota; kingdom Metazoa; phylum Chordata; class Actinopteri; order Cyprinodontiformes; family Poeciliidae; genus Poeciliopsis; species Poeciliopsis turneri. Next base: position 395,918 of record CAKLNU010000052.1, read on the forward strand.
TAAGTGCTATGACATCTGAAAAAGCCACTCCAAGAGCAGGGAGGTGGGGAACAGGGGGGCTTCAAATTTTCCTTATCAAAGACGTTTTTTTGTAGGTAATTGACAGCTGCGGCGAGGATGTAAGCATGTTTCTGACGGCTAACATGTAGCGTCTATTTGTGCACCATTTCATCCTGAAGTTTGTTGTGTACGCAGGTGAAGGCGTCACAACGAGTGACAGTGAGAATAATAAGCGGGGCGTTGGTAACCGCAGGTGATGATGCAAAGGTTTGCTGCATGTGAGGCGGGATCAAAGGCAAACGCTTTATTGCCACATCAGACCCCATTTTCAATTCTACCAGTCTGTCCAAACAGTCGCATAAAATCCTGCGATGAAGAGATGCGGCGCTCCACCCCTCCTCTTCCTCAACCTCCACCCCTCTCTCTCTCTCTCTCTCTCTCTCTCCTAGCGACTTTTCAAGTGGTAATAAGTGATGCAAGAGCCACCGGGGCAGAAAGAAAACAGGATCTGCGGGGTAAAATCAGCCTCCACAACAACTTGTCAGAGACGTGATGGATGTTGAAGAACTCAGACAGGAGGTGGTGAAATCCAAGTTTGTGGCAGGAAAAATGTCTGTTAAAGTGAAAACCTGCAGTTTTTAATCAGATTGTTGGTGTTGATGAGTTAAATACCCTGATAGTCCGATTGACTCGGTTTGATTTTGGACCAGAACTCCATCATCTGCTCCACCTGCAGCTGCTGCGGTTCTGAACCAACCTGTTCCCCTCCTGGCCTGTGGAGGCGCTGCACCAAAACCACTGAGGGAAACGACACAAAACCTCTGAAGACACCGAGTTCAAAATGGAAACAAAATGGAGAAAAGTCAGTTTTTAGTAGTTGTAGCATTTCTCTTGGGACATTTATCCGGCTAATGCTAAGCTAACCCGTTTGAGCGCCACACGGTGAAGCTTTTAGCTTTAGGGGTTGAAGGATTGTGCTAAAGGCCAGGAGACATTTCTCCTGCTAGCAGCAGGCTAGTGTTTGTTTAGAGGTATTTACCCAGAATGCCCTGCGCTGTCGTCTCCTTCCTGCTTTCGTAGCGTCTCCGGTCCGCTTGGCGTTCAGATATGCATTTGAACAGAACCAGAGTTCAGTTCAGCTGAACTGAGGCAGAGGTTTGAGTCTCCAAACGAACCGGACATGAGTTCAGTCGCTTTGAGGGAATCGAACTCAATGATTAAAGTCAAAATAATATATTATATTGCCAGAATGCAGTCGTGATATAATGACTTTATTGTATTATTTTTATTTTCTTAGCATTAATTACTCCGTTGTGGTAAAATAAGCCAAACGGGCAGTTTTCTCCAGGCTGCGACTCGATGAAATCTATTTTCTTTAGAGTGAATTCATTGGAAACACACACGGCAGTAAAGCGGCGTCTTGCTCACAGCTGTGTTTCCAGCATCCTGCGGCTCGGCGCTGCGTACCGTTACTGTGGGATGTTGGATCTGAGAGCCGGTCTGTGGGCTGAATGTAAGATCACCCAGTTGGACTCGCCACACTGGGCTCAAACCGAGAACAAGGACACACACACACACATAAACACACACACACTCGCCAGGTGTGTGATCCGCAGTCTTCGAGGAGAATGAGTCAGAAAACAAACCATAACACCGAACCGCGCCGAGCCAGAACCGGATCTCTGCGGCGCCGTTTACAGAAAACCCCAACAACTCGATGAGATCTGTATGAAAACTTGTGAGTGGGCTGTGCTGTTTGTCAAGTGTTCCTTTGGCAGGGCAGCGGCGGCGAGGGGGCGGAGGGCGGCGGGTCAGGGGGGCTGTTGGCCGCTCTCCTCCCTCCTGTCAGCCCCTCTCTCGGCCAGGCAGACAGGCTGTGTTGGGCGGCCCGGCTCCTCGGTAGCAGATGCGAGCCCTCATGTCAGAGGGGGTGGCCCGACGGAGAGCCGCTCGTGCTCATACCTCATTGAGCCATCTCCCCTAGCAGATGGCGCGCTGCTGCGGGCGCTCCTCTCCCCGATAATTACCAGGCCTCGCCACAGATGGAAATGTCAGTCAGCCTCACAGGTCCTGGTTCCTGCCACTGCCTCCGTCCGCGGCCCCTCTACCTAGGCCGGGCGCTGCCAACACTCACCATGTGTTCGGTGACTGCTGACTAGGCAGGCAACAAAAGAGAAATCCGTCCGCATGAATATTCATGTTGGGCGGCGCTGCGGACCAGCCGGGCTCGGCCCGTTTCTGACACCAATTTTCAGCCATTTTTTTTTCTGTCTTCCACTTTGAGACTCTGTTGCTGTTCAGGTTTCCTAACTTCAGTCCGACCGACCGACTCATCGTTCATCATTCCTCTGCTAGCTTCAGAGCTGGAGTCAAACTCCAGGTCCGGGGGCCAAATCTGGCTCGCCACGCTGCGGAAAGTGGCCGTGTAAAAAACTCAAAATGTTTTGCTAAATTCACAGAAAGCTTTGTAAACTGCCAACAATGTTCGTTTTTTTCAGCAACAATATGTGAGAAAAGTCAAATTTAGAAGTTGGAACCACAAATGTTGGTAAAATTACTGCAATAATCATAAAACAGTTCTATTAACATGACATTCAAAAACTTAAAATCTGCAGTTCTTAGTTGTTTTTGAAATTACAACTCATGATTCACTTCACGCTTTACGTTCCACTTTTTACATGGTCTTTTTATAGACTTTCATGTAATTCAGTTGTAACTTCAATCATTATATATTAATTTGCATATTCTTAGTAGTGTTAATTACATAACAGCTGCAGAGTTTTCTGGTAAAAAAACAAACTTTTTACAGTGCGTAACTTTATAAAGAGCCTTACAGGTAACAGTTGTGTGATTACAGGCAACCCACTGCTTCCTTAAACTAGCCAGGATAAAAACATGTTCATTAGAGATTTAACTTCCTCAGCTCTGCCTATTTTGAGCTTTTTTTGTCTTGTCACTTTAAGTCCAAATAAGTGAAAATGGCTATAAAAACAGATATGCAAATTATACAACCGTACATCTTTGAAAAGCAGAAGTGGAGCCTCCTGCACAACTAGTAAGAATGCAGCAAGTGGTTTCTGGATGTTAAGTCACTAAGAAAGTACTTGTCTTTTCCAGCAGCCATTGTACAGCGCATACAACAGTGAAACCAGCTGACCAAACATGCTGGATCTTGGCTTCAGTTGCAAGGTAATGGTTAGAACTCTGCCGGGGTTGCTAGGTAATAGCGCCTGCTGATTTGTGATGTTAAATTTTGGAAGTTTTTGAAACTGCTCCTTTTTCAGACACCAAAAATCATTAATTTATTGGCAAAGCATTCCTGACTGTTTTTTAAGTGCTTGGAATGTTTTTGGAAGTTACAGAACCAAATGGAAGTACAAAAACAAGCAAAATGTTAATTTTGCAAACTAGATCTCCTTTAAATATGATAGTTTTAGTCAAACCAAAGCTGTTTCTCTCTGTAGACTTTCGGTTTTTGTTTTTGCCAAAAGAGAAGCAGCACTTTTTCATCACTATTATGGGTAAGGTGAACTTGGAAAAAGCTAAAGTTAGTTTTGTCTTATTCCAAGTGTACTAAGATGTTTCCACTAGAAATTAGACCAAACACGGTTGGTGAGACTTTGTGTTTTTGCAGTGTAGCGAGTGCTGATGATCTTGATTTGGCCCAAAATGGAAATGATTTTTGACAGCCCTCCTTTAGAAGGTGATATTGTACCTACTGCTCTGTACAGTTGTGGAACGGCATATTTAGGAGATTAGGATAACTGTGTTTGCAAAATGGATTAATTCTAGCAGATGCCAGGACTAACCCCCACTTATCTGTGATAAGGTGACCAGATGTCTCAGCTTGGCAAAGGAAACACACTCTGAGTTTTATTACTCGGCGCCAAAGCTTCCCCCGAGAAATTTTCTCTGTGCGCTCAGATAATCTACCTTCGCGGAGAACAAGGCGACAGGGTTTTGCCTCTTTGTGTGTTTGTCCGTGTTGCCTGGTCGCAGCGAGCTGGAGGAGATTAAACCCAAGTAAATACCGGAGTGCCTGAGTGGCACAGGGAAATATCTAAATAAGTAGAGGATTATTGCAAATATCGTTTAGCAAATTTATCTTGCTGAGATTCTTCCCAGTGGAAAACAGACTGGAAATTATTTTCCCATCAACAAAGAGCTTTGCTTAGTTTTTTTCTTTTAAAGAATCTTTTACAGATTTTTAACATTTTCTCACTTAAATTAATTTTTTGGAATAAAATAAATGAATGTCTCGACTCCGACATGTAGCAATACTACAAATTAAATATCAATTTTCAGCCACAAATTCTCAGCTAAATACTTTTTATTTAGCAAACTGAATATTTAGCTAATTCAACGCTTTAGCTTGCTAGCTAAGTGAATACTTTGCTTGATAACAAAATATTTAGCTTCCTAACTAAATATTTAGTCTCTAAATATAATCTAGAGTAGAGGATTAGCTAAATATTAAAATTTGGAGCTAAGTAGTGAGCGTAAAGACTTAGCTTCTTCAGAGCTAAGTCTTTACGTTAGCTTCCGAGCTAAAGTGAGACTAGCTTGGAAAACTAAACTAAATAGATTACATGAGATTGCTAAATAGATATTTAGCTTCAAACAATACATTTAAAGCTAGCTAAATCTTTAAAGATTAAACCAAATGTTCAGTTTGATGCTAAAAATGTAACATCAAACCAAATATTTAGCAAGCTCGGGGCTAAATATTTAATTTGGAGTTATATAGCTACTTCAGAGTTAAATATTTATTTGAAGCTAAATAGCTAAGCTAAGTAAATAATTAGTTTGAAGTTACATATTTAGTTTGATAACTTAACGTTTAGTTTAAATCTAAATATTTAGGTAACTCTGGGCTAAATGTTACATATTTTTGCTAACTTGTTTTTAAAAATATTTAGCTATACATGACAGAAATACAGCAGCAGTATCCTAAATGTTGACTCTTAATTGCTGACTAAGCATCATGTCTTTCCATCCAGTGAGAACATTCTGACCACGCTGCAGCGTTGGTGCAGCGACCCGCTGCAGCACTGTTTGCAGGTCAAAGAGGCCCACGTCAGAAGAGAAGCCGTCAGCGGTGGTTAGCTGAGCAGGAGAAATGAGTCAGAGTGAAGGATGGCTGTCAGGCGATGCGGGCAGCGACATCTTGCTGCTTGCAGAGCGTCGCTGCTGACAGTTTGAAGTTCCAGCCACAGAGCCGCTCTGCAGGCCCGGCTGCTGCTGCAAAGAACCTCAGACCAGAACCGGGAAACAACCTGCTGATGGCATCAAGGTTTCAGACATTACATCTATTTAAAAACAACCCAGATTGTTCAAGATGTTATTCACAATGTTAGTTTTTTAATATATTTCTGGACAAACTTGTAGTTCTTCCAGGAACTACGATTTATTTGGGTTATTTAACCTGTTAGAAGAGAAAAAATATATTCACCTTGTTACTGAGTTACATGTAAATGTCAGTTTCAGACTAAACATTTATTTAGCAGCTAAATATGTAGTTTGAAGCAATTATTTATATCTAGTTAGCAAACTAATTATTTAAATTGTTAGCTAAACATTTAGCTTCAAGCTATATGTTTAGCTAGTTCAAAGCTATTTAGTTTATACATTTTTAGCTGGTGGGCTATTTGGCTAACTTAGACTAAATATTTTGTGTAAAGCTCTAAGGCAAAAGTATTTAGTTCAATGCTAAATATTCAGCATCAAACTAAATATGTAGCAAGCACAGAGCTAAACATTTAATTTGGACCTAGTTAGCTTGCACACCAGTTAAATCTTTGATTAACTTGATGTTTATTTAGAAAACTAAATATTTAGCTAGCTCAGAGCTCAATGACTAGCTTGCTAGCAACATATTTAGCTTCTTAACTCTGTATTTCGTTTGCAAGCTAAATATCTAGCATCAAATTAGCATCTCATGACAAAACACCTAATTTTAGCTAAACAGTTAGCTTGCACACTAAATATTAAGCTGCTGTATTGCTAAATACTTAGTTTGCAAGCTAAAGTAAATACATCTATTGCTACCTGTGAATAGATGTAAAATGACTAAATCAGCTGCAACAGCTGGCAGAAACTCTCCAAATGTGCTCAGGTGCAACAACACAAACCAGGAAATGGCAAAGCGGTGAAACGAACCCTGAGGAAGGAGCTGCAAGATAAACAACCGTCAGAATGTGAGTGACACCATGTGGGTTGGTCATAGATCCCCTGAGAAGAAAAAGTCTTTTTATCTTCTGCTTGCTGAATGTTGCTGTGGATTCATCCCTCAGTCGGCTCCTGGTGTCAGACTGCGGGATGAAAGTTGGAAACTAATGATGAAACAGAAGTGAAACTCAGCTAGCAGGAGAGAAGCATCCAAAAACCTTCGCTTTGCTGTGAAATATATCACATTGTCTCTCTGTTCTCTGGTAATTCCCAATTAATTGCCATCTAAAGGGCTTTTGTTTTGCTACAAGGGTGGCAGTGCTCAATATAACCTCTGATCATAATTAAAAGTGGTCAGATAAGCCTCAAGATATCACACCTTTGTGCTGCACAGATGCAGTTCAGCAGAATGGCATCAGTCTGCCTCCGTTTTTCTTTCTTCTTTTTGTCTTGGTGTGACAAAGCTGGCCCCTCATTTCCATGCTGCCCATTATGCAAATGAGGCCGGTTCACATATTGGTTCAGACGAGTAAAGCAAGTGCAGAGGCCAGGTCTCCTTTAGGACCAAGTGGAAATTTGCACTTAAAAGCCATTTTGTGTGGTAAAACAATGGCCCAGGTGCTGTACCCTTGACCAAGGGCTTTATCGTCTCCTGTGAGGCAGAAAGTTGGTGTCACACCTGTTTGGGGCCGTTCTGCAGGCTCCTGGCCCGGCTCCGCTGCGCTGGCTGACAATCAGCTACAGATGAGGCTGTCAACATGAATTAAAGGTTTCGCTGCTTCTAACCTTGTCTCTCAGCCGACGTGCAGTAAATCTGTTTAGTGTCTATCAGTGTTTAGTTTTAAAGAAATGATCCGAGTCTTCTGCTAAATTTTCTCGGCAAACCATCAATTTTTTACTGAATGTTGCAGATCAGAAAGAGAGAAAGGCCAGATGTTGTTTATTGGAGGAATTATTCCTTCAATCTAAAATCCTTTTATTAGACCAACAGGGCCCTGCGACAGACTGGCGACCTGTCCAGGGTGACCCCGCCTCTCGCCCGGAACGCAGCTGGAGAGGAACCAGCAACTCCCGACCCCGTTAGGGAGAAGGGTGACGGAAAATGGATGGATGGATGGACCAACAGGAGGCACAACACTTTATAGCGATACGGTATTTAGCCTCAGCTAACGCTAACCCACTGTAACCAACATGGTATTTAGGTGAAGCTAATGCTAAAGATGGCATTTAGCAGGGTGGTGTTTTGGTGCAGGAGTTCAACACAACCTACATCAGGAGGCCTCAGTCCTCGACTCGGCTGTCGCAGGTTTGAGTCCCGGCCTGGTGACCTCTGTCATGACCCACCTTCATGTCAAGACCCAATCAAATAAAGGCCAATAAAACCTTTAAAAAGAACAAACCTACGCTAAATCGCTAAGCCACCCTGGTATTTAGCTGAAGCTAAAATACCAGCATTTTATTTAGCAGGAGCTAAAGCTAAAGTTACACTTTGGTACAACATCCAAGTAAATCAGGGCTTCAGAAGTTTTCTGGAAAAACACATTTAGGATAAACTAAGTGTGTTCAATGTTTTCAAATTTGGCAAAATGCTAAAGTTTTAAACAAATGCTACAGATTAGCTAATAGTGGAGCTAATCAGCTAATTAGCTCCACTATTAGCTGATTAATCCTCAAACAAAAACCAGAAAATAATCAGCAGCAACAAAATCTACAAAATATCCAGTTATGTTGATTTCTAGCAACATAACATTACTTTAGATCATTGATCTAAAGTAAAAAAATCACCTTTTTTGTCTGATGTCATTTTTAAATATTAACTCATTTATTTAGTTCTCAGGAATCACTATGAAACTTTTATCAGAAAACCTGGTGGAAACTGGACTCTTTAGTTTTTATACATTTTCTTTAACATGCAGACCTTAAAACCAAATATTAAATATGACTTTATCCTCCACGTGTCGAATCAAAAACACTAACGGTGAGTATTTTCATGCCTAAAGGGGAATAAAACTTAAAACGTTGTTTGAATCCTAGAGTCACACAGATACTGGCAGTCCAATAAAAATGTTCCCTCTGGGTATCAACATAATTAAAATTGTGTACAAGTTTAATGAGAATAAAAAAACAATTATTAAAAATGGAAAAAAGTTCTCATACTGCAAGAGCCAATTAGTTTTTCTGTGATGAAAGTTTCCTTTTATCAACAATCATCATTTTATACAATTAACAGTCGTCACAGATAAGGAGTGAGAGCCTCTCCAGACGCTCTGCAGCGTCGCAATGTTTTCACTCCTGATGGTTCGGCTTTAAACAAAACTTGATCTGTTCTGGTTCGTTCTCTCTGCTCTGAGTAAACCAGCCTGTTCCCCTCCTGGCCTGTGGGGGCGCTGCACCAAGAACCACTGCAGGAAACGACACTAAAACCTCTGAAGACGCTGAGAGAAACTTCCTGCTTCACCAGATGGAAACAAGATGGAGGCGTCAGAGTTTAGTGATTTCTCTTTAGTCTTTGGCTGAAGACCAGGAGCCATTTCTGTTGCTAGCGCTAGGCTAGCATGTTAGCTTTGGTTGTATTTACCCAGAATGCCCTGCACTGTAGTCCACTTCTGAAGGTGGATTAAAGCTGAACAGGGCTGGAGTGAATGACATGTTACATTTCATTGCCTTTTTCTGCACAGCTGTTCTGCCAAGGAGCAAAACAGGAAGTGAAATGCAGAGTAGCTGTGTGTGTGTGTGTGTGTGTGTGTGTGTGTGTGTGTGTGTGTAAGTAAGTAAGTGAGGGAAAGTAAGAGTTGGGTGACCTTGTTACCAGTTGGGTTGAGTTGGACAGGCTGGTAGGAGGCGGCTGTCTACGGGGAGGGACAGACAGATGCTCGCTCCTCTCCCAGGGCAGAACATCTCGCCTGGTGCAGCAGCTCACAATCTGGGCCGGGCAGCTGTAACCCTAATGATCACTGGTGGCGCCGCACCTGACCGGCCGACCGGCGCGGCGCCGCGCGGCGCTCATCCGGCCCCCCGCCCCTTCCCTCCGTCTCCTCTATGACCTCGAGTGCCTTCAAACTCGGAGCACCAAACAGCGAAGCTGCAAAACGGAAGAAAGGAGGGAGAGAAGCTCCGATTTCAGAAACAGGTGGAGGCAACTCAGTGAGCGATGAAGGCATTATCAGAGAGGAAGAATTCAGATAAAATAACAACGGAAAAGGTTAGAATGAGGAAAATATAACAATCAATAATGTCTTCAGACCATTTTCATGTAAAATACAAAACCATTTTTTGCTTCTATGTGAAACTTGAGACAAAATGCACAACAGTTTGTAGGTTTATGTGCAATAAAATGTTTGGTTTTCATGTAAACGTTAGAATACATTGAAGTTTATAGGCTGCATGAAAAATATGCAATAAAAACATGAAAGTTTTCAGTTTTAATCTAAAATTCCAGAAAATACATTTTAAATTTTATGTAAAAATCCCATTAAAGTTTCAGTAAAAATCTAATAATTGATTCAAGTTTTTGCTTCTTTTCTGCTGCATAATGTGAAAAAGCATTAATTATACTGAAATTCTTCTTTTCAGGATTTTAAACCGGTTTAACTTTCTGAAAACCTTCGGTTCCTGAGCGGAACCGGGCCGAACCGGTTCTGTTTTACAGGACCTAATCCTGCTGTAAACACTTTAATCCCAATTAATCCCTGATTCATCCCGTCACTCCGTCCTGGAGACTGGAGAATGGACCAGTCTGGGTTTGAACTGGTGAGGGAGAAATGCTCCAGAGCCGCTCTGCTCTTTCAAAAGGGGGCGCTAGTGAGCTGAGTTTGGCTCTGCAGCCTGCAGGAGCTGCTCAGGAGAAAAGTTACAAACATTTATCATAAAATCAGATTTTTAAATTCAAATTGATCCCAAAGGGAAATAAAATGTTGCTGAAATTCATATTAGTTCAAACTTGGTCAGTTATTGTTTGCAGTGAAGGCAGGAAGGCTCTCCTGTAGCAGTCTGTGTTACAGTGACTTTGGAGAAGCCTCTGACTGAAGACACTCTGTTTTTCTAAATGTCATGCAGAGAATGACCAGAAATTTACATACAATTATGATCCAAAGTAAACTTATCTTTTTTTATATGTTAAAAATGTTATTGAAAAATTTAAATATAGATTTTTATAATGTATGAAATATTGTCTTAATAAAAATACATGTCACATTTATATAAGCTATTTTTAAACAATTTTATTTAAAAAATCTTTCAATTAAAAAAATTACAAATATTTTTTCATATGTTTGAAATATTTGTATATATTTATTTTATTTTATATGCGATTTCTGTAAACAGATTTAATTATAAAGTTCTTTTATTTTATCTTTATTTTCTTACATTTTCATTTGGGTTATTTTATTTTTCTGTAAAAATCTGCATCTTCATGGAAAGTTAAGTTTATTTTTGAGATTTTTTCTCCTTTTCATTGATTTGTTTGTCAACAAAAGGGAACCTGATCATTTCCCTGGACGTTTTGCAGCCGCAGAGCGGCGGTTCTGACCGGACCGGACCGGACCGGACCGGACCGGGCCAGGAATGTGTCTGCTGCTGCTCTGCGTCTCTTCCTCGCTCCGTGACACGGACATTTTCCAGCCGCCGCGTTTCCGGGAGCCAATCAGAGCGCAGCACCGGATGCTGCTGCCGTCTGTCTGTTATCCCGACCAGAACCGGCAACTTTGTTACTTCAGGGTTTAAGAACTGGACTCGTTTCCAGATGCTACAATCTTTCTATTGTGTCGTTTGATATGCATCGTTTTATTGTTGTTTTGTATTTAATGCTGATCTTTTTATTCATCGAGTTTAGCGACTGAGCTATTGCTACATAAACTCATAGCTTGTTTCTGTTCCTTTCAATTAGTAATAGTTTATGTCTTTATACATAAAGTCTTAAATAAAAATAAAACATGGGATTATGTGGATTAAAATGTAAGCGTTAAAATCAGCTAATTAATTTTCCACGCCCATATTTGGAGGTTGTTACATCCTGTTACCTCCAGCAACTCTCCCGGTGTGGAGCTCACATCCTGCAGCCATGTTTTCTTTATCAGCCGCTCGTCATCCGGCAGCCCTGCACATGACCAAATTAGTCCCGGTGTCGGCCCGTTATCTGGCCGCGGACGGGCAGAACCAGAACCGGCGCTGAGAGAACCCAGGACACGAAATCTGGGTTTGAGCCTCTGCAGAGATTCAGAGCACAGGAAGAGGCTCTGCTTCCTTCTGAGGCCTCATCCTGCTTTTCTACATAAATATAACAGTTAAAATTATGTATTTATACACAGAAGGACGGATTCCTGAGGAAAATGGAAAGAAGTGGAACGAGAGGAAAAAGGAGATTATTGGGGGTAAAAATGACCATGATGGATGATTTAAAAGCTTTTTATCTCATTTAATGTGACATTTACACCTTAGAGTGTAATAGGCACGTTTCAGTTTGTGAAAATTGAGGGGAAGGAAAAAAGACAATTACACCACTTTTCAAAAAATAACTTTGATACTTTTAGCTTAGCTTCCCCAAAATCAATACGACTCGATCAATTCTAAAGCAATAATTATTGATTTGTTTTGTAAACTTTCAGCTGAACAACGTTTGACATCCGAGTTCAAGTTTTATTTTTCAACAGTTAAAAGCTCTTCAAGTAGTTATTTATATTGATGCTCTTATTTTGAAATCCGCCATGTTTCTGAAACACAGTTACTGGATTGCGTTGTAAAATGGCCGCCACGTGCCTGGAAGACAAATCAAACTGTCCCTTTAAGGTTTCTTTGGTAACTGGAAAATGAGCTCCTGAACGTAACATCACAAATCAGCGACCACTATTCCTCACCTAGCAACCCCAGCCAACCCCAACCCGTTACCTAGCAACCACAACGGAACTCCAGAACGTTTGGTCAGCTGGTTTTTTACCACTGAGCAAAAAAAAAAAGTTTTGTTGTCGTTTTAAGTCATACGTTGATATTTACAGCATTTTATAACAACTGATGATTGTGCGATAAACTGGCACAATATGTCCAGAAAACACAAACGCTGCCCCTTTAAGAGCCAACAATGTGAGTAATGTGAATGGATTTTTATATCTATTTATATCTATTTTTATATCTTTTTAAATGACCCAAATCTTATGTTTAAAAATAATTTACATGAGCTTCATTTTTTTCCCAACTGACTCAATAAAATAAATGAATTTGTCAATAATATTGTGATTTCTTGCCGTGTACCTGTGTCTAACCAACGTCTAATGAACCGTACTCCTGCGTATTTGTGTTTCGATGTATGAAGGTCCCGGTTGAGACGGGAGAAGTGGATGTCAGGGGGACAGGATGGATGCGACGAGGTGCCAAAGACCACAGCACGCAGTCTGAGCCAAGCAGAACGAGCGCCCACTGCCATCCAAACATAAATAAAGTGCTTTTGGCTCCCTGCAGCCACCAGTGTGTACCATCCACCCGCCAACCATGTTTTTTTCTCCTAACAAAGTTAAAAACAGGACAAATTTGATGCAATCACTTGCTGGAAATAAATATGTGCCACGTCTTGGACAGACAGGGTGTGAATCAGATGGTCGGTCAGTTATTAAGTTTCATAACAACTTCAGGATAGATTCAGACTTCAGAGCCTTGGAGGGGAAGACACAAACTGGGCACACTGACACAACTTTCTTTCTTAACTACTTTTTGTCACCGTGGCGGATGCCAGCAGGAGTAGCAGCTCTGAAGCATATGTGCAACTAAGTGATGATTTTTACTCAGAAAATTCATCTCACATATTCATGCAAATAGATTTCAATAGTAATGAGATCAAATCTTCAAGTTCTCAGCAAAATAGCGAAGAATAAGGGCAAAATGACATTTAGTTAGTTTAATTAGTTTTTATTAGTTAAATATTGTTTAGTTATTGTAGGAGTTTTAGGTTTTTTCATGTTTTGGTTCATTTTCAGTGCAGGATTGAACAGGTTAAAGTATTGCAGGTGCAGTTGGTGGTCGGCATGTTTTGGTACATACATGCATAACCTTCCCGGCGCAGACAGAGCCACGCTGGGCAGCGCGTTGAGATCAGATCTTTGTTCAGAGATAAATCATTCTCACCGCTCACTCAACGCTCAGCCTCTTGTTTACATGTTTACCTGCAGTCACATCGAGCCAAGCTGGGGGGTTGAACCCTGACCCCGACCTGGATGTTGGGGTTATGATACACTGAGGGAAACCTGTACATGTTCATCAGTGACTCCAGGATTCCTCTCCCTGCCTCTAAAGGACTGAAAAACTGTCCGCAAACGGTCAGAACCCGACCCAAACCCCAAGGTGGAGGGAAAGGCCGTCGTGAAATGTATTCGTTTAGGTTTTTAAAGTTTTTTAGGCTCAAATAAAGTTTTCTAGGCCGTTATTTATCCGTGTTTGAATAATTGGAGGAGAGAGAAGAGAATGACCTGCAGCAGAGGGAATTGAACCCAGAATCAAAACAAAACCTACAAGTACTAAACAAAACACACCACACACACATACAAACCACACACACATACAAACCACACACACATACAAACCACACACACATACAAACCACACACACATACAAACCACACACACATACAAACCACACACACACATACAAACCACACACACATTCACCCCACATGCAGGTTGGTGGGCAACTTGCCGCTAAGTGCCTTGCCCAGAGGCACTTCAATATGTGGCTGAGGAAGCAGAACTCAAACTTACATACATCAGCAGCAATGTTTCACTTTTTGTTGTTTTGTTGCTGTTAGCTAACCGTGTGGCTCTGGTTGTGTGTCGTTTCCACCCCTCACCCCGTATCAGTGCCGACTGATTTAGACCCTGATCTCTGCTGCTTCTTGAACGGCGTTCACACCGACGCCGCCGCCCCGGCCTGTGGCTCTGGGCTGGTTAAAAGGCATATCGCCATAGCAACACCGCGCTTCCTCTGCCAACGAATTGACCTGCTACTGACACGATCTTCCAGATCGTCTCTGCTCAGGCTCACAGCCGCGGTGCGGAAACGGAGAGGCTCTGCCTGCTTGGGCTCAGATAGCGTCGCGCATGCAGAGCAGGCGGAAAACTCCTCAAGCTGCAGCAAACTGGTGGCTGTCATACCTGCAGACCAAAGTTTAAAAGAAAAAGTAACAACTGCTAATATATCTAAATGTTACTTGGTGTCGTTAATTATGAATCATTTTAAAATGGAGCCTTTTGGTGGGAATGCAGCCTTTTTCCTAAAAGCAATAATTTGTCTTATTTAGGAAAATGGAGGGTTCGTTTTTCAGAGTAATATTTTCAACATGTTATTCATAAATTTGTAAATGTCACATAAGAGTATATATTTAGTTCACAAACTAAATCTTTAGCTGGCAAGCTAAATATTGAGCTCCAAACTATTTAGCTAGCATGCTAACTATTTAGCTAGCATGCTAACTATTTAGATTGAAGCTAAATATTTAAATCCATCTAAAATATCTTGTTAGCAGAGTCAATATTTACATCTAAACTAAATAGTTAGTTTGCTCTGAGCAAGCTACATATTTAGTTTTAACCTAAGTAGTTAGCTCAGAAGCTAACAATTTAGTTTGAAGCCATATATTTATTTAGAAAGCTAAATATTTACAAAAATAGTGAGGTGGCTTTGAGAAAGATACATTTCTAAACTACTCAGCTTCAAACTAAATAGTTAGCTTGCATTTAGTTTGCTAGCTAAAGTTTTAGTTTGAAGGTAAATACTTAGTTTTTGATTGTGCAACAAAACATAATTGTATTTGATATGAAAGAGATTCGCGTATTTAGATGGTTAAAAACAACATTCCTAGCATCATATAGATGTGTTTGTGGTATCAGTCCTTCCAGGCCGATATGGACCAAAAGCTCTTTACAGAAGATTTCAGGTCAGTCATTTCCCGTTTAGTGAAATCCATCTCCTCCATGGCCTGCAGCAGAGGCCGCCTGGCTGGCTTACTGGTTAGCTGGATGGCTGGCTAAGTGAAACCTTGGCAACCCTGTGATCGCTCTGATGTGGGGGATTTCTTTCTGCTCTCAGCTCCAAACCAGAGAAGTGACTCCAACAGGAAGTAACACATTAGTAGAACAATCAGGTTCCTTGTTGGGGAGCTTAGCGGCGCCACAGTTTGCCATTAACACGGCTGGGAGATCTGATCTGGTCAGACAGATGAAAGGCTTTGCAGGTGGCGGCGATACGTCACTTTATCCTCTGGATAAATGGATGTGTGTGAACATATATTTATCTGTAACCTTTAGAAATCCTGCTGCTGAAAACATCTGCAGGAATAAGACCAAACACAGCAAATAAATAAGAAACAATTACGTATTATCAGATAAAAAAAAAAAAATAGGCTCTGTTAGATGATATGGAAAATTACAAATAAATAAAATGTAAACAGATAATAAAACTGAAGCGATCCAACCAAATATTTGTTTTTAGTTTATTCTGGAGAAAAAAAACAAAAATACATAAATGCTGCTGTAACTGGGTTACTAACCGTTAGCAAGCTAAATATATACATTTTGTTAGATAAGATTAGATGGTGCTCGCAACAGTTAGCCGGTAGCTAACAGCAGACGATGCTAGTCCATTTGTGAAGGTAGCTTTACGTTGTGATCAGACCAGAGACTGCTCCAAAAGCAGGAAGTGAACTACAGTGCAAGGCATTCTGGGTAAATACAACCAAAACAAATGTGCTAGCCTGCAGCTAGCAGGAGAAACCACCGCTAAAATCTGAGGCCTCCATTTTGTTTACATTTAGTGAAGAAGGAAGTTGTGCTCAGTTTCCTCTTCAGAGGTTTTTGTGTCGTTTCCTTCAGTAGTTCTTGATGCAGCGCCCCCACAGGCGAGGAGGGGAACAGGTTTTTCAAACCACTAAACACAAGAAAATTATCCTGAAAATTGGCTTCAAGTTGAAATTCAAGTGGCTAAAGGAAAATTTAAGCAACATATTTCCATATAAAATCTCCTGTTTAGAGTCGCTTTTAGTAAGTGGAACATTGACCAACATATCAGATGTTTATGATGATTTTGATATGAACAACTTGTAATGGAAAATGCAGCATGCTAATAGGAATAAAATTGCATTCAATAAGCACATTTCTATTTTTACAGTGATGCTGCAGTAAATGCAGTGGAAAACGGCCAAGTACTTAAAATAATCTCTCATATCCCAAACAGTCTCTATATGTGACATTTTTGATGTTTGGATCAAAATTCAAGGTCAAAATCAAAATATATCTTTTGTATTGTTGTTCCATTTTTTGCCACATTAATATATTTTCTATAAAATATGATATTTAGAAGTATTTGACTCTGGGACAGGCAGGATTATTTGTCATCCTCCCACATAAAGAATCCTCCGTTTTGTTCGCCCTCCCCCATCTCTCTCAGCCGTATGTGTGGCAGGTGGACTTCCTGTCTTTGTAATTAGAACCAAATTAGGTTAAACTGCGTTTCTTCCCTCGGCCCGCGGTCCGTGGAGAGCCTCAGCCCTGCACCTCCAGGCACACAGAATTAGCCGGCCACACACTGGGAGCCTAATGGACAGGCGTGTTCGCCGCGACTGCTGTGGCACAACACCTCGCACCTGCACATATCGCACATCCCATGCTCTCTCTCATCATTAAACATCGCATTATATAGCTGCTGCTGCCCTGTTTTTGTGGCTGCGCAGGTGGAGCTGGGAAGCTGGGATCCGATTGGTGCGAGGTGGACTCCTTTATTTTGGGTGTGAGTTGAGCTCTAATTGAAGACTGATGGATTTACATTAATTTCCTCCACACACCTGCCTCCTTTATCTGCTCTCCGATAGACGCGGCTCTGCTAGCCAGCCTCTCTATTATGAAAAATGGGCTCCCTTTGACACACACAACCACGGAAATCGCTGTTACTGACTGCAGTTGGTGGCACAGGAGAAAATGTACCTGAGAAGCTGTGAAATTCAACCTGTTTGCCAATAAAAAACCCCAGAACAAAACAGTGAAGGGAACAGGTGCAGCTCCTCTGTTTATGCTGATGGATAAAATGAGCAGCTACTCCAAAAACCAGAGGATTCAGAAAAAGTTTGTTTGGCTTTTCTCCAACATAAATAATCACAGTAATTAACCAGCAGCACCCTTCTGGACCTGAAGGTTGGAAGTTTTGATGTTGAACCACAGCGAGCGATAATCGGAGGAGGGGAACCTGACCTAACATGAAATTTAAAGGCGAGGTGGCGAGGGGCTAATGGTGCTGTCAGGTGTGACTGACGGGGGTAACTGCTGACGAAGAGGAGGAGGAGGAGCAGGGGAGTAAAAACAGAGGAGCGTAATGCATCCTCCGCCGGGTCGGGCCCGACCCCACCAGCTGGAGAGTAATTGCTGAGTTGGGGAAGGGAGAGCAGAACAGGCTCACATGATTGACTTGTCATTGATCATAATCCTAATTGCATCCATCCAAATCCCCGGGGTGTGATCTGTCTGCTGGGCGCACATGTGCACCAGCAGTGTGTGTGCTTGTAAGTAAAACTGTGTAATGTACCTTTATGGATGACATCAGAGACGCTTAAAGCTTAAACGCGTAAAGGATTGGAGAAACCTGGAGGTCAATGAAACACGTGTTGCTCCTAAAAACCCCATTTATTCACCGAGAATCAGATTCACTGCTTCCTGATTCTGGTAGGTTTTACCAGAATCACCCAGAAAATTATCATTAAAATATATATATGAATATTATTTTTATATTTTGATTGTTTTTAATTTAATCAATAAATACCAAAAAGAAATTTAGATAATAGTTTATTCAAATATTTTTCTGTTTTTTTACTGAAGAAGACATTTTTACATTTGCACTATATAAGGAATGCACTTATGGACAAAATGTTGGTATCCCACCGTTAATACAGAAACCAAAACCATGATGGATGGTTCTGTATTTAAATTTGCACAGCCTGTAAAGGAATGAACTTATGGACAAAGTATCAGTGTAGTACTGAATACGATAACATGCACAGGTTGGTGCAGTTCAGAGTACTGTTCTGTCTGTCGCCATTGGCAACGGTGTACCTTACGACCCTGTACTATAGTATACTACACTATAGTATACTATACAATACTACACCATGTGTACAACATAGTGTAGTTTAGTGCAGCATAGTATCATGTAGAATGGCACAAAGTAGTTCAGCACAGTTTGTCTTTGATTCAGTGCCAGTGAGATAACAGTGAAATATTATCACAGATAATGTTTATATATTTAAGTTGTATGATTGTATAATATTGTAGAACAAAACTAAATTCATTTATAAATTAGGCATGAAAACGGCCACAGATGTATTCTTACGATAAATTCTTACGATAAATTCAAAGCTGATATAATTTCCTTCATTAAATTCCTTCCTGCTGATTCTGCTGATGGACGGTTCGCTCGGCCCGCTGCTCGTCGGCCCGCTGCTCGTCGGCCCGTTGCTCGTCGGCCCGTTGCTCGTCGGCCCGCTGCTCGTCGGCCCGTTGCTCGTCGGCCCGTTGCTCGTCGGCCCGTTGCTCGTCGGCCGTGTGTTTCCTGCGTCGCGGCGGGATTGATGTGTTGTTGACTTGCAACATCACACTGAGACGTTGACCTTTCTTTAATGCTCCGCTTTCACATTTGGCCAAATGAGATTCACATGCAGTCTGGGGGGACGAACACAAAGGCCAACAACTGGAGCAGTGCTCGCTCTGCCAAGGCCAGGCGACCCCGCGACCCCAACCGGCCCAATCCTGTCCCCACCCCTTCCCTTAAACCGAGTCACTTCTGACATTTACCAAACCGACTTTACCATGTTTACCATTAATATCGGATGTTGCATCTAAATAAAATCAGTTTTCCTCAGTCAGATTATTTCATGTTTAAAGTGAGAAAGTTTGTCAGTGGAGACAGTAAATAAAATCCAAGAGTTTTATTGACTAAAAACAAGCTGAGAAGCTTCTTGTATTATTTTTAGTCCAAAGCTGCCTTTATATTTGCAGTAGAAATTAGTTGGTAGAACTTTGAGTTTTTGCAGTGCAGTTCTCTGACCTTTGACACAAAGCAACAATTAGCTAAAAGGTTTTTTTGCAATACAAGATTGCAAAATAGAGCACTAAGAAAATGTCAAGAAAATATTAAAAATATGAGGATCGTCACAATATTACGACTTTATTCCTGTAGCGTGACGATTCTGGTGATTCTACAAATTTACTTTCAAAATATTTCAACCTTATTCTGGCAAATTTATGACTTTCTCACAATATGACATTATCCTCATAGAACAACTTTATTCTCTTTTTGCTGTTTTTATTTTCATGATTTTATGACATTGTTCTGTAATACAATGATTAATTCTTGTAACTTTATGTTTTTATTTTGGATTTGTTCTTAGTATGTTGTCAGATTAATCTTGAAATGAGAAAATTTAAGATCTGTGATTAACGTATTTAAGGCCAAGTTAAATTTGAATAATGAAGATGAAAATTTTTAATCCTGGTAATTAAATTTAAGACTTTAATGACGCGTTAGCCTGAAAACTGTAAAGAGGGAAAGTTTGGGGGAAGGTAAACATGCGAGGCGCCCGATGGAGAGAGTGAGGGAATAAGAGCAGCTTAATGTTCGGCAGACAGAAGCCAACGCGTCTCTTTAATGTGGCTCCCATCGGGGGGCTCCCGGTGCCCGCATCCCGCTCCCAGCATCCTTCAGAAGACGGCCCTGCCAACAACTGGTGCGAGCGCAGCAGCGTGCCAGCTGCCAAACATGACATTTGCTGGCTGGGCCGCTGAACCCCAGCGGGGGACATCTGCAGAGCAGCCTTTCATCCCCTCGCCGGGTACCTGTGTGGCCCCGGGCCCCTGAGAGCCAGCATGAATACGCTCACTCTTCCTCCCAGCTGGGCTCCTCACACACACACACACACACATTAATAAGTAAATAAATGTGCATGAAGCCACACACAGACAGAAACACACAACAAACAGCTTCCAGCATCAACATCTGCAACTCTGGGGGCCGCTTTTGTTTCCCCTGTTGTTTCATCATCAGGGGCTGGCAGGCAGGTTCTGCTGCTATTGTTGGAGTTTCAACCGCAGACCCGTTTGCAGCGAGGGACGCCATTTAATCCTCACCAGAGGTTGATCAAATATGCAAATGCGAGCCGAGGCCCGAGTGGAGGCAGCAGAAAGACACCGGCAGAGCGAGGAGGAAGAGCGAGAAGGAAGAGCGAGAAGGAAGAGCGAGGAGGAAGAGCGAGAAGGAAGAGCGAGGAGGAAGAGCGAGGAGGAAGAGCGAGGAACGTTACGGGCTGCGGGAAGACATGATGGACTGGCGAGAGGTCAGATTTAACGCAACTCCGACCCGCTTTAACCCGACTCCAAAAGCAGGAAGTGGACTACAGCGCAGGGCATTCTGGGTAAATCCAGTTAAAACAGACGAGCTAGCCTTGCACTAGCGGCAGCTGCTCTTTAGCTAAAGAGCGAAATCCTCCGACTGCTAAAATCTGACATCATGCAAAGGCAGTAAATCTCACTGACATTATGGAGCTAAATTAGAGCCAAATGTTCCACTAATTTCACAAATAAAATTGTCATTTAAAAACAAATTTGAAGTTGAAACTTTTTCCCTCTGGAAATGAAACATTGATTTGGTTCTGGATGCTGAATTCTGAATTTCGGTCCTAAATTAGCTCCATATAACATCTGTGCTACGATTCTGGCTGAGAGCCAGTCGCTATTATGACAGCAGAGAAACAATATGAAGTTTGTGCTTTTTAAATACTTTGCATTGTTGCGGCTTTTTGAGCAATCATAATCTAACCTGCAGCTGACAGCGACTCATGGATCAGCTGATGTTTATTTTAGGTGAACTGTTCAGTTCGCTGGTTGTTAAATGGTTTAAACTGGTTTGTTTGTTGTTCATTTATCAAAGCTTTGAATCGTTGCTGCTGCTCTGCAGTATTTAACTGATCTCAGGATTCATGACTGATGTGTTTCAGCCAAGAGGTCCCTGTTTATCTTCCCCGTCTCTGTAATTCGGCTTGATCTCCGACCACTTGTTGTCATGAGCGGTTCTGTAACGGTTCTGCTCTCGGCTGACATCCCATGAGCCCCGCACTAGAAAAAAAAAGGAAGAAAATTTCTAATCACGCTGCCGCCGGGACTCACAGCTCCTATTTCACTTAACCTCCAGCAGGAGAGATCAGACTTTGCGTCTCAATGTTTGTCCCTAATTACCTCCCTACAGTGAGCTGCCACACGCAATTTAATCCAATTTCCATCCCCTCTCATCTTGAACATCTCAGTCAAACATGCATGCAGCGGTTTGTATTTACAACCCGACAGTTCCCGCTGGAGCTGTAATCGCACGTCGCATCAGAGGAACCGGATCGTTTTGCGTTGACACCTGACTCCTTCGGTTCCACTTTGTGTTCAGGTTGGACAGATTAAACATGAAATAATCCTAATTTCAACCCCTTAAAATGGTTACTGTCATAAAACTATATGAAGGCTACCAGAGACTGGTTTAAAAACAATAACCCATGAACAATTCATATTTTGGTTCAAATGAACGATGAGTGTTGGATGCTATGGAGTACCGCAAGGTTCAGTCCTGGGGTCTTTTATTTAATATCTTTATTCTTCCACCAGCTTTAAAGATTATAACAGATAAGATCAGTTATAACTCTGCAGGTGACACACAGCTCTATATTAAAATGTCACAATAAATCAGTTAATGGCATAATAACTGAAAATGAGCTCATTAATTTCCTTCGGCATGATTGATCTTTTCACTAAAAGAGACAAAAGACTCGCTCTGGTGTTTGGTCCCAACTAACTTTTTTTTTTGTTTACAGACTCTATAATTTGCTTTATTTGTTGTTTCTGTTGTTTTGTTTATTTAATTTGGAGATTTTTTATGGCTTGAAAACGGCCTCAAAACAACAATATCAAGGTAACAACTTCTGGAACTAAAGTTATTTTAAAGCAAGATTTGTGATTGTGACAAAATGTTTTTTAGTATTTTTTGCACAAAATCATTATTGGATAACAAGATTGAACTTCCTCATTTCTGCCTATTTTCAGTTGTTTTGTCTCTTTAAATCCAAATAATCTCCTTCTGTCGTGTTCACTCACACTGAGTCGGCTGCAAACAGATGCTCCATTATACAACGCTACGTCTTTGAAAAGCAGAAGTGGAGCCTCCTGCACAACCAACAAACATGCAGCAAATGGTAAGTCAACAACAAAATAATTGTCTTTTCCAGCAGCTGTTGTACAGCGGGAAACCCAGCTGACCAAAGGTGCTGGAACTCTGCTGGGGTTGCTCGGTAACGGGCAGAACTCTGCTGGGGTTGCTCGGTAACGGGCAGAACTCTGCTGGGGTTGCTCGGTAACGGGGTAGTATCTGCTGATTTGTGATGTTACATTGTGGTTTTTCAATGGGATATTTCTCCAGACACCAAAAAACAATAACTTGTAGCTAAAGAGCAGCTGGTGGGTTTTTTAAAAGCAGCTGAGACCCAAACAGAAGCACAAAAATTTTCAAAATGTGACTTTTACGTCCTCTTAAAAACAAGCTCCTGTATCGTTCTGAAAAGCTGCTGTTAGGTTTGTAGACTTAAAATCACCAGAGTTTTAGATTTAGTATTTTTTCAGCGTTCTCTCTGCGGTTTCTCACCTGCACATGCTCGCCGTCGCCGCTGCAGCGTCCTCTGAACATGTGTCGACGCCTGCAGGAGCCCGCCTGGCGGAGACCTGAGCACATGCACGCGCGGCTTTCTGCTTGCTGCACGTGTGTGTGCAGCATGACGCGGTGGCCCCCCTGCCCCGTTCACACACGCGTTGGCTGCGCGCGTCGGCTCTTTGTCGGGCCCGGCTTGCCAGCGGTACACGCTGTGCCCGGCGCCCCGCGGAGGGGAAGGAAGGAGCGCAGCGGGGCCGGGCCGCCTCCAACACCTCTCCCACCGAGCCAGAGGCCCCTCCGGTGGGGCTCCCAACACCAGAACAGACCCTGGGAGGAAGGATAATGAGGACCTAGACTGTGCTGCACAGGGTGACACGTAGGGATGTCATCACGGGTTTTAAACCACACACACACACACACACACACACACACACACACACACACACACACACACACACACACTGAGATGTAAACATGCAAATATAGAAACATATGCACACATGAATGCCTGCTTGTTCTCATTATACTGTTTACAGAAAGTCTTTGGTGCTGCGCAAGAATAAAAGCTTATTATTGTTCACTAAAAGTAATGAAAACTGAAATGGAGAAAACATTTTGGTTAACTGAAACAAATAAAAATGGTAATTATTGGAAAAAAACATAACTAACTGGAACCAAAGTGCAAAAACACAAAATCTACAACCAAAAGTATTTTTGGTCAAGTTTCTATGGTAAATATTTTCATATGCTTGAAATAAGACAAAACTAAGTTGCAATAAGATAACAGTTTGTTTTAAGGAAAAACTGCTTAATATTGATGGGAAAAAGTAGTAATTCCACTGGCAGATCTTTTCATTTTAACATTGTAAAGATGAAATAATCTGCCTGTGCAACTCAAACATTTTCATCAATGTTAAGAGGAAAGTTTCCAGGTTTGAAGAGTTTTGCAGCTCATTATAAAGAGAAACTCGTTTTAAACTCATTAAAATGAGAAACTTCTGTATTTTATGTCTCGTTAAAACAAGAACATTTTTCTTTTTATTGAGGAGTTTATACCTTTTTGTAAACTAGACAAAACATAATGAAT
Source organism: Poeciliopsis turneri (assembly GCA_922788865.1). NCBI lineage: Eukaryota > Metazoa > Chordata > Actinopteri > Cyprinodontiformes > Poeciliidae > Poeciliopsis > Poeciliopsis turneri. The sequence goes on from CAKLNU010000052.1 coordinate 419,872, forward strand.
ATTTTGTGTTTTTGTCATGTTAAATGCTAAAGAAACTCTTGCATTGCTTTGCTGTTTCATCATGGTTCAGTGACAGTCAAATGTAGGACGAAGCTGTTGATTTAATGTCGCATTTAGAGGCTGCAGGATGAAAACTTAAGAGTTTAAATATCCGAGCCGTCCTCCTTGATGCAGCGCTGCAGTCTCCTCCTCACCACAACATTTCAGCTTGTTGCATCTTCCGCATTAAGTTTTGATTCAGTCGTATGTTCAGTTCTCAGGTGTGCCGTCGATCAATGAAATATTAAACCTATGAATTAAGGAGATGTCACATTCTGTGTTTCATCCATTATGCAAACCTACGCTGCAATGTTGACGTTTTGAATTTCAATGCAAAGGAAGAAACGAGAAATCTTTAAGCTCTTTCTCTGTTTCACAATCCTGAACAGAAATATTCATTTTCTAAAATGAAAATGAAAAGGTGAGGAGTTTTTAGAAAATGAAGCATAAATCAAAAGTTTTGGTAAATTTTGTCAGTATCTGAAAAGAATAAAAGATAGAAAACATGAGGAAAGAAATTATGTTTACATTGGTTTATACTTTTATAATAAGCACCTTGAGATTTACATGTAAAGTGCGCAATAAGTACAATGTTATTATTATTATTAATATTATAGAAGAGCCCACTGCTGAGTCCCAATACAGCTAAAAGACTCTGGTTATAAACCGATAAAATGAATAAAACATGCATGATGCATTTATTTTGAGTCAGACAGACGCATCGCAACGCCGCATTTCCAAACTCCTGCTTCCTGCTGGAGGACCAATATCTGCTAGCAGCGATGACAACCAGTGATTGTAGCTGTTAAGTTATTAATATAATGCACTTAATATTAAATGTATATGTGATACATAAAGGAAAAAGAGTCAGAGTGATTTGCTACTATTGTCAACAATACAGCAACTACATGACAAGGTCAGGCAAAAGTTTAAATTATAGGAAAGGGAAGTAAGTCAGCTATGCTAGCTATGCTAGCTTGACTATGACAACCTTAACATGAAGATGTGCTGTGGAACATCAGCTCAGTTAAAACATAAAATAAGGCAACAGACACACCAACTCTGACAGGCCATCAGTAGAGCAGGGCCTTAAATTAGCCAATCAAACACTGCAGTGTTAGCTTAGCTGTTAGCAGCGGAAGCTAATCTACGACAGCAATCAATTATTAATAATCACAAAATAAACATCAAGCCTAAAGTCATAAAACTGAACAGACTGAATGTTCTGTTCTTTGTGTGGGAAATGTTACATTTATCCTGATACATCAGTGGAGCTGTTGTCAGTCAGTCGCTATGGCAACGAGTCTGCGTGTTGCATAACCGACACAGAAAGCGAGAAAAAAGTGGTTTTGAGATGTTTTTTAACATTTTTCCTGCTTTATTTTCCCTTTGCTGCGGCGCCACATTAATAATATCTACATCTCCAGGTTTATTTCGTTAACAGAGTCGTTCTGTTGTGGTTCTATGTAAGAATCGTCTTTTTGCTCTCCAGCGTTGTGCGCGTGCGTGAAATTTCCAGATGTAAACAATAACATTCAAGGCGTCTGTATCAGCAAAGCCTCAATATGTCACAAACAAAAACTGGACGTTTTTCAGTCTGATTCCACCTTGAAGCCGTCATTCACTCTGAGGAGGGGAAGAGATCTAGTTACCCAACATAAATCTCTGCGTCTCCTCTGTGTGTGAAAGTCGGGCAAAGGGTGACGAGCCTCTTAGCGCCGCTGTCTTTGGGAACGCCAGCATGTCCCAGAGGAGATAGAAGAGATAGGCCTGGCGCCGCAACACAAGTCTTCCAGCCCTCCTTCGCTCTGCTTCCCTCACCGTCTGCACTTATCTCAGCGAAGACACAACAGGGTTCTGTACAGTGGAGCAAAGCGGGGAGGATTCAGATGGCGGTCCACTATGGAGGGGCTGGAGAATCACTCCCTCTTTCCACAAAACAACAACGCATCGGACGGCTCTGCAGCGCGATCCAAACCTTCTGCTGCACACAAATAGGTGCTGTTCATACAGAATGAAAAAATCAGAAAATGACCCACATTCGGACAGATCCCAACTCAGATTTGGGCAACCGAACTAAAACCACTGGAGTGTTTCAACCCGAAGCAGCAGTGATGCCCACATTTAGACTCATCTGCTGATGGAACAGATCATTTCTCTTTTATTGTTTGGCTCTTTGAAAGCATCCAGCATTCATTAAATAAAGTTCTGCATCTGTTTAAGTTTTGGTCACTGACTTTTAAGATTTCTTACACATTTACATTAGTGCTCTTATTTTGAAATCTGTCTACAAAGCAGTTCCATCCACAGTTATTGAACTTTAATCAACTGAAAGTTAAAACAAATTAGTGGTTCAGAATTTATCTGTCAAAAATAATATACAGGAAGCTAAGTGTTTTAAACATTAACAAACACTAATGGGATGAAAAGAAGAAATTAGCGCCACTGTTTGTGCAGAAGTCTTCCCATCCCTACAAATTACTTCATCACATTGAGAAACATTGTTTGAGTCGTTTTCTTCCTGCTAAAACAGCTTTTTGTATTTCCTAGAGTTAAGTTTGTCAACATTAAAGTGTGACAAAAAGCAAATAAAAGAGAAATCTGGAAGAGAGTTAAAGTAAACACGACTCCTCGATGGCACGTATTCCAGCATCTCTTCATCGCTGCCGGTGTGTCTTGTAGTCTGAGACGTAAATCACATGTGACAGAGCAATGATACGGGCTAATAGGGCCCTCAGATCTGGAAGCTCAGGGCCATTTCAGCAAACACTCTGCCGTGCAACCTGCAGGCTGTTTGAGTTTCTCACACACACACACACACACACACACACACACACACACACACACACACACACCCATGCACACACGCACACCCACCCACACACTACGAAGAGGCCATTTCTTGACTGACCATAACTCAGGTCATCACACACACATTTAAATTTACACGAGTAGACAACCAACAAGAGACAAAATACACATTTTGTTCTTCCATCCACATCTTAACGGGGATCCTTTACGTAAAATTTTGCTTCCATTTGAGTCTCAACTGCTTTAAAAACCACTCAGCCGTTTTCTGTCAGCAAGTTAAAGGTTTTTCTTTTTGTCTGGAAAATGAGCCGCTTCAAAAACCATTGCTAAGTCACGCTGCATCGTTACCCAGCAACCCCAGTGCAGTTCTGCCCGTTACCTAGCAACCAAATCTGAATTCCATCACTGTACGCACTGTACAATGGCTGCTGAAAAAGACAATTGTGTTGTTGGTGACTTAACACCCAGAAACCACTTGCTGCATTCTTGTTGGTTGTGCAGCAGGCTGCACTTCTGCTTTTCAAACAGAGCTGAATAATTGCGTGTCTGTTTGCAGCCATTGTCATGTGCGAGTGTAAATGTTGAGTTGGTGGGCGTGGCCAGCAGCAGATCGTTTGTATTTAAAGTGATAAGAGCCCCTAAAGCCGCTTGTTCAGAAAGGAGCAGACTGAAGTCTCATTATTTAACAATGATTTATGTTTTGAATAGGCCATATATGTAACCTCATGTTTATTTTGGGGTTTTCCTGGTTGAAGACATCCATGCCTCCCATCTCTCAGCAGAGTATCAACGTGTGTGTGTGAAGGAGGGGGCTGGGCGCCTTGGTCAGAGTATTGACTCCTGGAACAGATGCCGATGTGTGTGTGTATGCGTGTGTGTGCATGTGTGTGCATGTGTGTGTCTGCGTGTGTGTGCGTGTGTGTGTGTGTGTGCCACCTATGTCAACATGGTCGGTCTCCGGACTCGATGCTGCAAGCAGATAGGACTCTGCCCACAGAGCCACAGAGTCTAGACTCCAGATGTGTTCTCACACACACACACACACACACACACACACACACACACACACACACACACACACGCACGCACACACACACACACACACACACCATATTCCCTAACCTTCTACACACACAGTTTACTATGGATAGTAAGAAGTATTTACATTTAATTTACATTTAAGTAAATTAGTTATTTATCTTTGCGATCAATAAAAGCATTTTTTGAATTTGAACAACAGCTAAAACTTTGTCAGATTGAATTAAAAGCATTTTTTTAAAAAAAGGATGTGAAATAAAACATTTGATGGTTAAAAGGGTAAAGAGCATCACATTGTGTTGGATCTGTTTTTATTGTTTTCTTTCCTTTTATGTTTCAAAAAATTATTCAACGATTGTTGAACAACCAAATGACTGGAGTTTTCTTCCAACCTTTTCTGTCACTATCAGTTCAAAAGGTTAATGAAAGATTAATAAACACAAAAGTGAAGGTATTATATATAATTTTAGTTAGTTTAGTTAGTTTTATAAACGTGTAATTTAGTTCTTGTTGTAGTTTTTCCTTGTTAATTATCTTGTTTTTCACCAAAATATTTCAGTTTTTGTTGTTTCATTAGTTTTAGTTAACTATTATCGTCTTGGTTGCTGGTGCAGCGCCCCCACAGGCGAGGAGGGGAACAGGTCTGTCAAACTGAAGTTGAACCACAGCAGCTGAAAATGTTACAAATACTGCAGTTTTTGTCCCAAATTAAACTAAATCTATGAGACAATAAGGTGTGAAAACCCTTTGAAAGAATCGTACATCTTGTTAACGATTCCAGCACAAACTCTACACACAAATCCAGACAATCCCAAGTTACAGCACTGCAAAGACCAACTTTGACTGCTTTGCTGTTGTTTCACAGTCGTGTGCATTTAAATTAACAGCCACTTCTCTGAAAACTGCACTGAAATAAACAGAAACATATGCTGGTTGCATATGCTCAGCACTGCTTTATTTAGACCGTTCTAAAGCAACACAACGACGAGGGTGTTTTTGTGAGAAAGACACATGGTTAAATTGCAACTGTTATACAAAACAAGTCTCGGGGAGAGAAAAAGTAAAGAGCAGAAGTGTTCGGAGCACAGATGCACCCGCTCTCTAGCTATCTCCTGCGCTTGTGGGTATAGTGCCGATCCAGCTATTCTTGTTGGTTTGTTAATTGTTTGTCACCCACCAGGTGCCATCTGTCTGTAGTCCCACAGTCCCCGAGCCATGTGGGCCGGCCTGCCTGGCGCCTGCCAACGTCACTGACCTGCAGCAACCGTCCACACCTCCGTCACACACCTCCTGATCCGTCTGGGATAAATAGCTTCTCCCTCAACTTCTGTGCCGCCATAACGGCTTCCCAATCTGTCCTGTGTTAGAAGGCGGGGGCTGGGGGGCGGCAGGAAGAGAGAAGAGACACAGAGAGCAAGAATAAACAAGAGAGATGGATGGAGGCAGAGATAAGACGTCTGTAAACTGATTACTGAAGCTTCACAAAGAAAATGGACACTGGAAAAGTCACAAACCAGCCAATCATCCCAAATAGTACAACGCATGTTTTCCTTTTCATCAAATGGACCAATTTCTGAACAAAGCAGAAGAAACTTCCTGAAGTTTGAAAATGAACATCAGAAACATGTGAAGCGTCTGCAGGCGGTTGGACTCCAACGACACAGAAACATTCACCAGATTTATCACTAGACTGAAAACTCATTATATACATACTGAGCTACAAAGTTATTATATATTATATATGGCTACAAAGTTGCTAAGTTGGCCACGCCCCTTAGAGTGTCTCGACTCCGCCCACTTTTTATTTTTATTTATTCATCTGGAGGCGGGGCTAAGCTTTCACTTTAAACTGGCAGCTTTAGTGATATAGAGAAATTTTAAAGCACAATCAAGCATCTACCTTCAGTTATAAAAATCCTGAAAATATTAAATAAGACTTAAAACAGATTAATCTTCCTGATTAAACACGTTGAAATTGGGCATCTGTGTCTTTAAAAACTCATGCTCTTTCTGAAGCTCCGCCTCCATGTAGTCAACATGACCCTTTGACCTTTTAACACAGGGTTAAAAGGTCTACAGCTTTTCTCTGAGAAGAAGTAGCTCCTATAATGAGTGCAAGAGTTTGCTAATTGCTGCTGGCTAGTCTGAAGGAGCTGACTGGGGGAGGAGCTGTGTCTCAAAGGCGGGGCTAGGTCCACCCACGCGTTTTTCTCAAACATGCATGAAAGAATCAAGACACTTCAGGTATGTTTATGATGAGGGAATGACATCATAAGATGTATGGCTCAAAAAGTTGATTTTACACGGTACTGGCCCTTTAAAGTGAAACATTCAGTCCCTAATAAAGTGGCCAATGACTGCAATAAGGATTACCTGAGCACAGTATTATCTCAGTATTACGTCATGTGACTGTGTGACATCACATAGTTCTTGAATGATGCACGTTGTAACTGACAGCCATCTTGCTAGGCAGTTGCTATGACAACAATGAACAAGCTTAAAACAGCTCTTGCCTGGTTCCCACCTTATGAACAACATCAGTACATGACACCAAGGACTAGAATACATTTGAGGACTCTGTTTCAGACTGAACCCGTTTAGTGAACATTCACTGACCAGAGCCTGGAATAACGATTCTCAGCTTTCCAATGATCTCAAACACTAAACAGAAGTTTGTTCCTCACTACCAAATGTTGGGTTCATCAATAACATTCAGGCTGTTTGTAACTTAGAAGCAGAATGAAAGAATAACAGAGACTCGACTTTCTTTGGCAGAAACAAAAGCATCATTAAATATAAAAAGTTATCCACTATACCAATTCTTTGTTGTATTTAAATAATCTTTAATTAAATAAAAAATAACTGGTGATGTGTGAGCAGAGCAAAGTCGTAGAAAATAAAGAACAGTTGTCATTCAGACTTTACGGTGAACGACACGCTGAAATTGTTTTCTATCCAATATGTTCAGCTTTTCTTTTGAATGACCCGGTTTTCAACCACTCATCCATTACTGTTGTTTAATTACAATCTTTTGTAAGCTAACTGTTTGCGCCGCACTTTGAGATCGCACCTTGTGGCCCACCAGGGGGCGCCCGTGGACCACCGGTGGCCCGTGGACCACAGTGTGAGAAACACGGCTTGAAGATAAACATCAGTGATATTTACTGCAGAGTTAGCTAGGTTAGTTTAGCTAATGTAGCTGTTAGCTGCTGTTCTTCCTCTGCCCGTCTCAGATCACTTCCGGTTCAGAGCAGCGGCCGCTACGGATCATAACCAGAAATGTCTTCGTTTTCTTTGCCTCAGCAGTGAGAGAGCCGGGTTCCCAAACGGCGGAGCAGGTCACCTTCACCTGATGTTCGGGCAGCTGCGTGTTGAAAAATGAGATCAGCTGCTTGCTCACCGGGACGCGGGCAGCAGCCTGGAAACACCCAGGGCCAAGAGCAGCGACCGGCATGGGGCGGCCGAGGGGCGGTCTGCCGTCCCGGGGCCAGGCGGGTCACCTTGACGACCGGGCCGGCGAACAGAAGCGCGCCCCCCGCAGGGCGAACGGGGAGGTTTCACAGGTAATGAGGCATCGCAGTGAGGCTGCAGCCTGTGAACAGAAACGCAGGGACAGAAGAGAAACTCAGGAAGCAAGAAAACAAAAATTCAACAAATTTAAACTCAGAAGGAAAAAGTTATTCAAGAAAGAGTAAAAAAGTATTTGATGAAAAGTCGACGCAACACGAGTAACTGATCAAATTATCAATCACTTCAATGACATCATCAGGGCCACCACAATATAAAGTCAGGAGGACATTTTCATATTTTAAGGAACAAAATTACAAAACTTTATTATATAAGTTACAAAAAAATTTGCAAATCAGATTCTTTGAATTAAAAAAAAACTTATGAAACTTTAACATAATCTGCAGTCTGTTTGTTTTTCATTCAACGGGTTGAAAATCCAGAACTTTTATGAAAGTAATAAAATTACTCAAGTAAAAATAAAAAGTTTATCTGAGCAAAAATTTGGGAAATAAAGTACTTTTAGGAGTATTCATTATTTATTTACCTTTATTTGAGTAAATTTGTTACAAAGTTTCGCTATGACTAAACAGAAAATCCTTTTGGTCTATTTTCTCATGCAAACATAAGACAAAACTACTTTAGAAGTAACTTTGTAACAAGATATCAGCCTGTTGAACATCAATAATTCATTAATATTAATGAAAACAAACTGGTTCCACTGGCAGGCGATTTCACTGACAGCAAGGACAAAATGTCACATTATGAATAAAATAATCTACATATAGAGCCAGAATGTTTTCATCTGTCTTTTTGTTCTCCTCTGGCTCCCTGGGGTCGTTTTTCATGTTTCTTATTAAACCATCCAGGCTCCTGTCTGAGTTTTGATCCACAAACTCACAGTTCATGACTCGGAGATGTTGATGAGCCACTTGAAAAAACTACAAAAATGGCCGATTGGAGCTGAACTCAGACCAAAGCTTTGCAGTTCCTCTTAAGATAGACAACTGAATAATTAACTTGTGAAAAGTTAGAATTGAAAAGCAAGAAATCTTAAATAAAGGAGAATCTAATCTAAGGTTAATAAAACTAGTTTGTACAGATGTTTGCAGCTGAACGTCGATGCAAAGTAAATGTTCCACCTTAACGTTTCTCTGCTGCCTGTTTGCAGTTTGCATTGGCCAGTTACGAACTTCAGCCATTAAAGCCCTCAGATGCTGGTCTTTAGTTATAAAAATATAAAAATGGGCAGCAGGGAGGTTATTTCCTGAGCAGATTTCAGAAGATGATGAATGATTACAGGATAAGTGTTCCTGCTAACAGCGGCCCATTTTCTCCAAACGTTGCCGCAGATGCTGGCGGCTCTGACCTCAAGAAATTATTAGATCTGGTCCCACTGGACAGATTTCCAGTAACACTCCAGCATGGAACTGGAGACGGGCCCAGCAGGTCCAAGACATGATTAGCAGCACCGGCGCCCAATTCAGACCCAACGTCCAGGTCCGGTTTGAAGAGAGGAGGCAGAACCGATGACTGGTAATGATGTCACAACGCCAAGCAGGCCAGGCGCCCACCTCAAACCAGTCTGGAGTAAAACCATCCATAAAACCATTTAACTCCAAATTAAATCTCAAGCTAAATATTTGGTTTGGAGCCAAGAATTTATTTTAGTTTAGTTTTATATTAGTTTATTAAATAATTAATAAGGTGATATTTTATTAGCTTGCTATTGAAGCTAAATGTCTGGTTATATTTATCCATCTAAATAGTGGGAAAAACTTTGATATTTACAGTGAAAAACTTGAATGTGAAAAATTAACCTGCATTTTTTTTCTACTTCTCATTTTTGGTTTTGTAAAACCAAAATTTTACTGAATATTTGTGGGTTTTGTCCATATGGCCTTTAAACTCCAAGAGTAATGGAGGTCTGCTGTAAATTAACTTCCATTAAATATGGATAATTTGTCTTTTTAACATTTGTATGTTCACTTTTTATTTCAATTCACCACTTGGTGTTGTTTCTGAGCTAGAAAATGTCACTGTGACCAAACGGTTCATGTTCAGGAAAGACTGTCAGGCTGAGCTTCTCCAAGTCACCACAAAGAAAGGGAGGGAATCATAATAATGATGAACAGTTTAAATAAATTACAGCTTCCAAACTCAAACCGCGGCTTCCTGACATTAGCTGCACTCATTATATTAAGCTCAAGTTGCCAAAACTGTGATTTAGCTCCACCCAGCCTCAGGCAATTACAACATTCTCAGCTGCGACTTCGTGAACAGATCGTTTGATAAGACGCAGAAAATACTTTCAATGGAAATTTCTGCACTTCAAACTCCATCATCAGGTCGGAGGAAGTAGTGGGCTTCTGTCGCTGAGCCTTTGCAACATGTTGGGCATCATTATCCTGTACGGGGCCGAGGGAGGATCCTGGCAGTTACCGGGCCGAAGCCTGGTTCCAGTCCGTCTAATCACAGCGGCTTTGGTTCAAACATCAGGAAATCATTTACATGGCGTCGACTCATGGGGAGAAGTTATGACAGTCGACTCGCTTTCTGGCAGGAGCCGCATCAATCTGTACAAACCTGTTTGAAATGGTGTGAGAGAAATTAACTCCAACATTTCAGAACTTCAGCTGAAAAAGACGACGCCTGATCTGTTGACTTGTTAACTTGGAGGGGAAATATTAGGCAAAGGTTTATAATATGAAATATAAAACATTGTGCATGTTTTATATTTCCATTTGAGTTTCTATTGCTTTCAAAAACAAACCAAGCACTTAAAAAAACAGGCTGCTGGTTTCTGGCAATAAGTTCATGTAGCTTTTTAATCTGATGTCACCAATCAGCAGGCCTGTCCCTGTTGCCTAGCAACCTCAGCAGAGTTCCAGCACATCTGTACAGCTGGTTTTCCTGTTGTTTGCACTGCATAATGGCTGCTGGAAAAGTCAAGTGTTTTGTTGTTGACTTACCATCCAGGCACCACATGTTGTGTTCTTGTTGGTTGTGCAGAAGGTTCCACTTCTGCTTTTCAAAGATGTATGTTTGTATTATTGAGCATTTGTTTACAGCCATTTTCTTGTGTGAACATAAACGTTGAGATGGGGGGTGTGGCCAACAGCAGATTATTTGGATTTAAAGTGAGAGAGACCCTAAAACATCTGACAATAAGCAGCAGAACTGATCAGACTAGAGTCACATTATCTATGAATCATTTTGTTCAAAAAAATGTAATGAAGATGTTTTGTATAGGCCATAGATGCATCCTGACCTTCCCAGGTTTTCTATCAGAGTTAAATCATCAATGAAGAATCCAGAACGTCTGAAGCTCTGCAGCTTCACTGTGTTTGAGGAAAAACAGCATCAGAAAATGATCCAAAGCACAAATTCACCTCTGGATGGCTTAAAAAGAGGGATTACTAGTGGTCTAGTCAAAGCATCTGATTGAGGTAGGCAAGTTGTCCTCGAAAATCAGCCAAAGCAACTAAATAAAAATAATTCTGTAAAACAAAGTGGGACAAAAATCCTCCACAGAAAATATAAATGACTGTTTATGTTTGATCTCAACCTTTCCTGAGGTTCAGGGGAGAATTTCTTCTCATAATAGTTTTTATTTTTCCCTTCAAAAATGAAATCATCTTTTTAAAACTGCTTTTTTGACTCACCCAGGTTGTTTTAATTTGATGTTAAAATACTTATTTCCAGCTCTGTAAATGTTCAGCGAGTGAAACTCTTTCAACTTTACACCATCACTTTATTCCTTCGACTCAAAATGCAACTTTCCATTAAATCTATTTTTTCTGTTAAGGGTATGGACAGATAGATGCAGAGGTGGTAAAAAAAATATCAACTAGCCCACTCAAAATATGTCTCATGGCTTCAGTTGGACGCTTTCCAGCTCTGGCATAACGGAGGACGACATATTTATGGGAAGAAGAAACAAGCCTCCCCACTGCAGCATGCTGGACTTCTTCTCTTTTAATCTGTCCGTTAATTAGGAAGGATCGTTTTCCACTTGAACTCATCATGAAAATGTCTGAACTTTTCTCCATAAATCAAACACAGACGCTGAGTTTAATTAGACTCGAGGCTTGCCTATTGTTTATGTTTTAACGGTGAGATATTTTGCGTTTTTCTCAGCAGGTTCACAGGCCTTCGGTCTCACAGGGAGAGTTCAGCCTGATCAGTTCAGCCTATTTTCACGTATTTTGGGGCTTCTGTCACTTTAAATCCAAATAATCGGCTGCCAACAGAGCTTGGGTTGCTAGGCAACGGTGGAACTCTGCTGGGGTTGCTAGGTAACGGACTGGCTTGGCTGGGGTTATTAGGCGAAAGGGCAGAGCTGCTGATTTGTTGAATTCAGAAAGTTATTCTGCTCATTTTCCAGCAGCTTTTGTTGCCAATAAGCGTCTTGATGTTTTGCTTTAAATGCTTGCTCTGTTTTCAGAAGCAGTAGAAATAGAGATGGAAGTACATAAATGCCCAAAATGTCATTAATTTTGCTAATTATATTCCCTTTTTAGCAATTTATTTATGATTGCAAAGTATTGTCATTTTGGTCCTTAAATTACCAAAGTTTCCACTTAACTTTACATTTTAGTGTCTGATGATGTAATTTTTTAATTATTTTAGGCGTTTTACCAGATGCCTTCCTCCTCTCACCTCAGTGTGATGTTTGGGTTTCCTGCTGCTGCCTCTGGTGTCTCAAACTGACCAGGCCTAGAAAACGACCCGTTCAGACGAGATTGAGTTCCTAAAGCAACAGCTGATGGGCTCCAGCCTCAGCGGCGTTCGCTCGTTACGCTGAGTCGAAGGAGGAAGTGCTGTGATGAGACGCTGTGGCGGTGTGGGTGGCTGGCGGAGGCCTAGCGCTGTCACCATCCCCTGTGTTTGGATTAGGCCGCTGCAGCATGTGGGGGGAATCAGCGTGAGGCATCACACCTGGAGGAAAAGACGATCCGGCCCCCGGTGTAGCGGGCCCCGGCTCCAGCCAGTCTAGCCAGCATCTGGAATGGATATGTGGGGACGCGGCTGAGTTCGCTGCTTCACGGCTGCTTCTCACTCCACGCTGGTTTAAAACATGCGCCGTGAACGACTGCGGTAAAAATAAAACAAGCACTGAATGAGAATTTGTGTTATAAATAAACACTTCTGCTGGAGTTTGTCTTCTTCCCTGCACTTTCCAATCTGCTTGGCATAATGTTATTGTGTTGTTGGTAAAATAATAATATCTTTCTTCACTCACTGTACCTCCAATATGTTTCCACTTGACTCATCTTGGCGTTTCCACGGCTGCAGACGCCAACAGTTTTTGGTTACGGTTTAGTTTCATTCTGGATTGCTTCACCTCATCATTTTCAGACATTTTTGAGTGTTTTGATTGAAAACGCTTAAACTAAAGATGTGTTTCCACCAGTTCTGTTTCATCCGCTTTAATCCAACTCCAGTCCGTTTGCCTAGAAAGTCCGATTTGTTCACTGAAAACAGTGAACTCTGATCCGCTTCACGGGAAAAGCCAGAACTCTGGTTCAGTTTCAGTGCATATGTGAACACTAAGTGGGTCTGAAACCGCTCCAAAAGCAGGAAGTGGACTCCAGCGCAGGGCATTCTGGGTAAATACAACCAAAACAAACGTGCTAGCCTCGCGCTAGCAGGAGAAATGACACATGATGTTTTGCCAAATACTAAAGAGAAATCCTCCAACTACTAAAATCTGATGCCTCCATTTTGTGAAGGAAGTTGCTCTGTGTCTTCAGAGGTTTTTGTGTTGTTTCAATTAGTGATTCTTGGCGCAGCGCCCCCCCAGGCCAGGAGGGGAACAGGCTGGTTTGATTCAGAGCCTCCAGAAACAGCAGCTGCAGGTGGAGCAGATGATGCAATGTTGGTCCCAACAGACTCAACAAAACTGGACTATCAGGTTTAAAACACTAAAATATTCAAAATGCAGTTTAGAAAGCTGAAACTTCCTTGGCACAATGCTACACAGTCTTGTGAAAATGATCACATTTGATCATAATACAACCGAAATGTTCAGTCAAATTTATGACGGAGGTTTGAAGGACAGAGTTCGGTTTCCAGTTCAGACTCACCAACCGAACCGGACTTTCTGGAGAAACGGACTGGAGTTGGATGACTGAACACCTTCGTTTTTCTGCTTTGTGTTTCCCACAAACTTCCAGAGAGTGAAAATCTGCAGAAGCTTCATTGTTCCACCTCCGTCTGTCCGTCTGTCTGTGAGTTCAGGTGCTTTAAGGATCCGAACGTGTTGCGACCGGAACAATCCAAGCCTCAGTGTTTGTTTACAAAGAACCGCTCACTCACCCAAATAATCAGGCGCTGTGGGCCTTCCTAATCCCGCACCCAGCCGGTGGAGCCAGGTTGAGCTGGCGACAGCCGCGATAAGATACTCAAACACGCCTCTTGATCTGCGAGCCGCGGCCTCTTCTCCCACGCCGCCGCCGCCGCCTTTGTCTCCTACGGACTTGGAGCTGCGCTGCTGCTATTCAAACCTCTACAGTTGGTCAGTTTAATCTCTTTTTAAAAACATTTTTTGCAGCTAGTGTGGTCAGAAACGATGAAATAAAACACCCAGCGGCTTGCAGAGGAATGCAGGTTTGATTTTGTGTATTGTTCTGGTTTCGGTGAGGTTGGCACAAACTCTGCATGTCTGTGTGTCCGCTGATGGACTTCAGCGGTAAAATTAACATTCCAGTCATGACCTCATATTACATCTACAGCAGCTATTAGGGCCGTCGCAGGCAGAAAGCAAACAGCAGAACATTTCTGACAAAAATTAAAGTCACATTTTGACTTTGATCTCTGAAATCGTCAAGAAAAAAAAGGATGTTCTTATTTTCAAAGGTTGAAACTTTGCTAGAAAAAATATTTTACATTGGCCTCAGAAATTTTCTAGACAAAGACGTGAAAATTTCAAGTCAAACATTTTCTGTATAAAAAAAGATTTCTGAGAGAAGTGAAAAACTTTTTCACTTTTGGATCAGAAATTTTTATGGAAATATTTGGCAGTTTACCTCAAACTGTCAGAAATTTCTCTGCATATTTTTGACTCTTTTAGCTCGAAAATGTTCCTATTTTTTCTGGAAAACTATGAGATTAATCATTAGATTTATATTGTAAATTCTGTATTTACTTTTGGAAAACAGAAATCTCCCCGTTTTTTATGAAAAACCTCAGTTTTTCTTGCACATTTTTGATTTTTGGAGGTCGGAAACATCCTTGTTTTTCTTTCTAGAAAATTTCAGGGAAAATGTCTGAGTTTGTGGAAGAAGTTTACTCCCTTTTTTCCCTCTTTCAAACGGCCCTAATATGCTGCTGTACCAAGGGAGAGAGAGCACATATTTGCCTTTTTTCCGTCTCTTGCATGGGAAGAGGGAGATGATAGGGCATTATGTGTGTCAGCGTGTGCAAGCGAGATAGAGCGGCCAGGAGTCTGGATAAAACACAGCTCAGTGATACAACATAATCTATCTGGAACCACGTCTCAATATCACACTATTTCACACATTTACGTATCAGAAATTTGGCTTCCCGCTCAGATCAGCCGAGTTATTTCTGCCTGGATGCTGCAGGAGCGAGATACAGTTTGCAGCAGCACAGATGGGAGCTGCTATAGCTCTGCTAGCTCAGTATCACAGGGAAAAATGTTTGGTATGTTTTAACTCAGATAAAGCCGACATATTCCGCGGCTTTTCGCACACAATACCCATGAAGGAACGATCTCCCATCTGGCAGAGCAGCCTTTCTGAAATCCTCTCTGTCATGCTCGACGTGAACAGGAGAGACAAAACATTGGGAGTATCGACCCACATCAAGCTGCAGCTCGGGGCCGCTGGGTATCACAGCATCGCCCTGCAGGCTGCGGCGCATCGCTCACATCTTCTCACGCCTCTCCACGGCCTGACGCCGCTTCGTCCTCGCTGGAAACTTTCTCAAGGTGAACCGGCTCCTGAAATCCACCAGCTCCTTCAGAAAGGCCTTTAAACGTTGGGGGGAAGTCACTGCTGTTCCGCTTCTGACCACATGGGGGAGCCGAGGACAAGATGGCAGCAGGAGGACGGATTCCTTCAAGTGAAAAAACTCAGGAGAAACCTGATTGAAACCAACGGAAACAAAGATAAAACCTGAAAATGCTCAATGAGAGCATGAAGGAGTGAAACATCAAAACAATCCAGTGACATTTCCTCCAATCTGAGTCCTTAATGTGGATAAAGTTACCAAGTTCAGCCTCTTGTGTTTTCAGCAGTACAATCATGCAGGCTGTTGTGTTTATGTTTTTATGTTGAGACCTAAAACTTTTGATTTTGTGCCACCTTTTCCAAAAAGTTGGAATTTTCTTATGATGTTTTCATTGCTGCACATAATCTTCCATAAAAAAGGATTTTAACAGTTAATATTTAAAATGTGAATAACATTTTATGTACCTTCTTAAAGGGGCGGTATTGGGTATTTTCCAGGCACCTATTGTCATTTATAACTTTTTTTTAAAGGTATCAGGTTTTAGCTTTAATAAAAAGATGAAAATAATAATAACCAGGGACTGAAGGCTTTTAAAATTCAGTCTGAAACGATGTTTTCTGTGAGAAGTTGTTCTAACTCTTAATATATTTGCACATTTGGCATTGAACAGCAGCATTGGTGCAGCAGCTTGGTGGTCAGCACAGCTAGTTCTGTTTCAGATGTCATCCTTTCCAAGCGGCACGTTGGATCCAAATAGAGAAAACTACGGCGTTTTAGTCAGTTTACCTCCAAAAACAAAGAAAAATCTGTGTCTCTGCCAGCCTGTGTGTGTGTGTGTGTGTGTGTGTGTGTGTGTGTGTGTGTGTGTGTGTGTGTGTGTGTGTGTGTCCTTCCTGTCTGAACGCAGTCACACCTGTACTCCCTGTCATGATGTTATCAGACCCTAAACACCTGCTCCACCACCGAAGGTCACCAACTGCATAAAACCGCTTCAGAACGCGTCTGAAAATACACTCTGTAGACGCGTCTAAATAAAAAGGGCCGTGTTGTTGCTCTGCAGCCATTTATATGCGGCTCATGTCAACCTGCATGTTGCTCACAGGCGTCAGGCAACCGGTCCGGCCTGGACGGAGAGCCAGGCTGAAGGACAGTCATTATTAGCTGCCTTTCTGTTACTAAAGTCTGTTAACTTTGCTGAGACAGAGAGTTTCTATTAAATAAGAAATGCAATTAAAATCACATGTGAATAAGTTTGTTCACTAAATAAGTCAGTAAACCACTTCCTGTCTTCTTCTTTGCGGTTTCCTCCAGTAGTAACATCCTGTTTGTTAGTCATGTGACTCTTGTGATGCTAAAAAAAGTCTCCATTGCAGTTTTGCTGAGTAAACCGACATCAATACGGCCAAAGATCCCCCCACATGACCCTGTGAAACTTTTATTGACAAATGTGAGTTTTAGCAAAATTGCAGCGTTTCCATCAAATTTATTTTTGAAATGTCAAATTGTGCGATTATATCCCCAATGGAAACGCAGCTGCTGCTGGGAACTGATCAGCTCCAGTTACTGAGCCAAAATAAAACTTATTGCTTCACAAGCTGCCTTCGCATTAACTAAGACTGACCTGTGTGTCATGTAAACTTTAAATGTTAGTTTAAATGTAGATATTCTGTGAGGTTTGCTGGCAGTGGCTGGCTGCCATCAGGAGGATCGGGATGTTTCCCGCTGGGTTGGCGCTTCTAGGAAAACAGACTCAACAAATCAGTAAAACAAATATATCACCAGAAAACTTGCTAAACCTGGTGGCTGGATGCCAGGCAGTCATTCACCCAGCAGCCCAAAGTGTTTCTGAGGTACAAAACGTTTCAAGTTGACAGGAAATTTGAAAATATCCCTGATAATTATGTGTTATTGAAGGATTGAACAGTAACAACCGAACATCAACTATAAAGTCTTAAAAATGCAAATATTTTAAAAAGACTTAAGCAATGCTTAGCCTGGTGGGGGCACAAATAAAGCCTGGCAGGCCGCCAGGCTCATAATGCACTGAGGGAAACCCTGTCAGACTGTAGAGTTTGGGGATAAATCTGAACAAAATATTAAAATCTCACCACATCTGAGTTTTGTTTTGTCTTGTGAGTTTTTTAAGTTTGCCTGATGGCGTATTCGGGCCAAACTAAGAAAAAATAAAACAGTAAAATTAGCTGAATAAAGTGGAAATAGTACAGGGAGGAAGCCATAACAACGACTTTATTCCTGTAATACTACAACTTTATTCTCTTATTATTTCGCCACGGGGGTAAAAATGATTTCTGACAGAGAGCCGCTGCTGATTAACACTGTAATTTCTAACCTTAATGTTTACTTTGTGCTTGTTTCTGATGAAGTCAGACGTTGCTCAGAATGCATCCTGCAGGTTTCCAGGCATGCATTTAAAAACAACTGCCACCATTGTTTAACGGGTTCCTAACGAGGCTGCAGGACATCTCTGCACTGGTTGGATTACTTGTTGTTTAACAGAAAAGAAACGCATGACATTGTTGTGCCTGTTGGTGTTTTCACTCAGATATACTTAATGACAAACAAAAAGGCTTTTCTCACTGAAAACAATCCCAGCACTTCAAGCCATGAAAAGAAAAAAAATCATGACAAGAACATTTCCACCAAAAGGAAGACATTTCACGCACCGGGAGCCTTTTGTGATGTTCTTTCTCCCTGCTTCTTTCCCCTCCCCGTCTCTTCCCTTTGTGTGCGTAAATCATCTCTTCCCCGCGGCCTGTCTGTGATCATGTTGATGGGAAACAAAGAAATCATCTTGAATGGCACATTAATTTCCTCCGTTCTCCCCCTGCCCTCTGCCTAATGAAATCCCCTCTGCCACGGGGCCGAGGAGCCACGCTGGCAGGCCGTCACCAGCCAGTAAATATGTTTACCTTGGAGCTCTGCACTAATGGACTGTTTACTAGGCGGCGGCGCGGTGCAGCGCGGCGCGGCCGGGCCGGTCCAGGGTTCTGTGTTCCTCCGACCAAATGACAACAAATCTACGTCTTCTGGTCTCCAACTAAACAAACGCAGCAAAAAACTACAACTATATCTATAGAAATATAAAACTAATAAAGACTAGAGCACAACTCTCAAATATTCCTACTTTTTTAATCTTTTTGTGCGAGATATAAAATTACTGCTTGGTTTTATTCTTACAACATCAAGTTAATAGAAACTCAGCTGAATATTTATTCTTATTTCAAGAAATAAAAGCATATTTTGGCGACTCATCATGACTCGAGAACAGAAAATGAACAAACACACGGCTGGACATTCTTTGAGAAATGTGCTACGTTTGTGCAGCAAAAAATTTAATTTGTGCTGCTTTTGCTTTGAAGATATTAATAAAAAAAATTAAGGTCAAAAGGTCAACCTTTGACCTCGTTGGATTTCATAAACGGAGCAAGAAACTGGTTAACTCATGAAAACTTTAATATTTTTACAATCATAGCAGCACAAATAAAAATCTCTGCTGACACCAGTTTTATTGGGCTGCTTGACCTTTTGACCTTAAACCTTTCATCAATATCTTTAAAGCAAAAGCAGCACAATAGGAAACGTTTGCAGCACAAACATAGTGTAATTAATTGATATCAAACTTGTTTAATTTTGTAAATGCGATGATGCCTGGAAACATTTATCAACATCTCTAAAATGACAGCAGCACAAACTGAGATTTTTGCAGCATAAAGCTTTGACACCAGTTGTGCCGGACAGCAGCGGCTCCATCAGAGACCGGCCCGCTCTGTCCAACTCGTCTCTCCATCGATTTCCTCCTCTGCCTCAGACATCCAGCCTGTGAAGAGAGGCTGGATGTCTGAGTTTCACCTCCTGGAAAACAGAATCTCTCTCTGCTATTTTCTGCATATTTG
Source organism: Poeciliopsis turneri (assembly GCA_922788865.1). Lineage (NCBI taxonomy): Eukaryota > Metazoa > Chordata > Actinopteri > Cyprinodontiformes > Poeciliidae > Poeciliopsis > Poeciliopsis turneri. Next base: position 439,158 of record CAKLNU010000052.1, read on the forward strand.
TTAAAACCGCCACCACATTGTGACGGTTTTAACAAATATGAAAAAATGTGAACAATGCAGCTCCTCTGTTGCTAACTACAAACAACCAATCAGTCAGGAGGCGGGTCTTAGTGCTGTCAATCACAATCATGCTTGCTGCTACACTACAGCTAGCACGTCCTGCTGTGAATGCTAAGGCTAGTTAGCATTATCATGGTGACGACGGATAAACGTTTTCCTGTAACGGTGAATTGTTCTTACAACATTAGAATATTATAGTACATGAGACTGATTGGCAGCTTTTAGACCCACCTCTTGGCTCTGATTGGTTGTTTTCAGTTCACATGGTAATGGAAGCTCAGGGAGGAGGAGGAAATTTGTCTTTTCACAGATCATCTGTCACAACATGGCGACAGTTTCAACAAATACACAGAAAACATATTCCTTATTAAAATGACATACTGTAAGTTAAAAAACAATTCAACATGAATGAAAAAAAATAAGTTACAATATACTAATAAAAGATGTGCGCTAGTCCAAACATCTTCGAAAAGCATAAGTGGAGCTTCCTGCACAACCAACAAGAATGCAGCAAGTTGCTTCTTCAAGTCAGTAAAGAAACACTTTTACTGCGGTAAAACCAGCTCACCAAATGTACTGGAGCAAGGTTGCTAGGTAACAAGCCGTGCCTGCTGATCTGTGACGTCATATGCTAGAGGTTTTTTTTTTTTAATACTTTAAATACTTTTTTTAAAAATAATTTGGTACAAAAAACAGCTGCCTTTTTTTATAAATTGGTCTGTTTGTAGAATCAGTATAAACCCAAATAAAAGTATAAAAATATAAAAAATGTGAATTGTGCATCAACCTGTCATGTCCTTCTGCTACAATATCAGTAAAATCTGTTATCAATCATTTAGAAAAATTACATTTCGTCCAGTTTTAAACCTCATGTTAACTAAGAAGCTCATTAAAAACCAAAGAAGCTCCTCTGACCGGCAGGCTTGGTTTGGATGGAGGCTTGTGGTGAATAAACTTCCAGTGATTTACGCTGAGACCATATATTAACACGTTTATGAATTTCCATGTCAGATTTCTCCACAGGATGCGGCTGAAGGGCGAGACGGAGGATTCTCTTCTTCTCTGCAATATTTCCGTCCCTGTTTCCTTATTATTTCATCCCTTACAGATCCAGTCTCTCCTCCCTGTTAGCCACCCATCTACCACCATCCAATCCTTGCTTCATCACACACACACACACACACACACACACACACACACACACGGGCAAAAACACACCCTTAATGTCGGCAGACTTCATCGATTGATTTCCCCTCGCTGTGACACATTTGGTGCAGCCGCATGTGGCCTATTAATTATATCCACAGCAGACTCTCGTCATGCTTCCTTTTTTTTCAACAATACACCCCCATCCCCCAACACACACACACACACACACACACACACACACACACACACACACACACACACACACACACACACACACACACACACACACACACACACTTCCTGCAGCATAGCATGCAACCAGCAGGCTGCTAGACAGCATTCATAACCTGCAGATCTTTTGGTTTTCTACAGACACATATGAAGAGTCGAAGCACACAAGCTGCGTTTCCACGACAAATGTTTGTAGAAATTCAACTAATGTCGAAAAAACACAATTTCTCAATTGCGGTGTTTTATTAAATAAGAAACTTAATTAGAATCAGATGTGAATAAGTTTGTTTACGCAATATGTCCTTAAAAGACGCCGTGCTATCATCCCTCTCCACTTCCTGTTCTTCTTTTTCTTCATTTCCTCCAGTAGTAACATCCTGTTATCGATCATGTGACTCATGTGATCCAAAGAGATGTTTCCCATTTAAATATGACTAAAAAACCACCTCATCCTAGCACCAAAATGTTTGAGCAGAGATCAAGATTTTTTAACTTGCCATGTTTTCTTTAATAAAGCTTTTAGAAAACATTTTTCTATCTTTGTTGAAACTTTCTCCATGTTGTGACAGTTTGTTAGCAGGCAGATTATCTGTCAAAAGATCTACTCTACCTCCTCTCTAAGCTGCTATTGCTGTCTGAAGAAATGCACCAAAAACAAGCAATCAGAGCCAGGAGGAGGTGTTTAGCGCTGTCAATCAAGCTCGTGTAGGTGCTGCTAAATGTGCTAATGGTGGGAAAACAACTCACCATTACAGATAACTAGCTAACTAGCCTAGCAATAATGATAGCTGCAGAGTAACAGAAAGAAACGGTGATTGACAGCGCAAAGACCCACCTCCTGGCTCTGATGGGTTGTTTCTAGTGGGAGAAAACAGAGGAGCTCCATTTTCACAGATTATCTGCCTCCTAATCTGCCACAACATAGAGAAAGTTTCCACAAATACACAAAAATCAATTTTATAAAAGTTAAATATTGCAGCTTTAAGCAAGTTTATTGGAATGGAAACGCAGCTGCTGCATGTAAACAGAGGGCAGCCATCTTGTGTGTGGCTGAGTGGACAAAAACCAAAGAAAGCCCAGAAGTGACAAAACGTGATAATGAAGATTTGGGTTGAAATCCAAGTCCTGCGTTTTCCTGGATGTGTTTTCATCTGGCAAACAATAGAGAAGCCTTCGCTGCCTCTTGCAGCCCCAAATCCCTGGTTTTTATATTTAGCTCGTAATCACTATAATTTCCAAATTAGAGGCAGACCAGCCAAGTTAACATTCCTTCTGTACAATAGTCCTAAACGCCGCTCCCAACGCCTCCAGAGGAGCGGCTCGGAGAGCGCGGCAGTAAAATCCAGAAAACATCGAAGCTGAAAACAACTAAACAGCTGCCAGAGGGGGGGCAGATTAAGAGCAGATTACAGAGCCTTTCCCTCTGGGCCTGCATATTCCAGATTGTGAATGTGGTGGGATTGGGAGAGCAACCTGGAAATTTTCATATGAAAAGATGTTTTCCATCAGAGATTAACAGCTCTTCTCAGTTAGCGTCTCTCCTCCCGCCGTCAAGCAGCAACGCAGGAAATGAGACACAAACATGAAAATCCAGCTGAAAGAGGCTGCAGAGGGAAAAACTGCACAGCACGGCAAATGAGGAGCAAACGGAGAAAAGTAGGAGTACATTTCTGCCAAAATATGAACATTTTGAGATTAATCTTAGAATTTTTTTTTTTTTTAAAAAACAACTAAATTTCTGAGCTTGAAAAGTTAAAAATTTGTTAAAGTCAGAAGTTTTTTAGGTTAATCTAATAAATTTTTATGAAAACATTTTGAGTTTCAAAAGTCAAAAATATTTAATTTAAAAGTTTCCTTAGTTTTAATAGAAGAATATTTTCAAATTTAGAAATTTTTCGAGAAAATTTTTGGAATTAATGTCAACATTTTGCTTTTTTCCCAGCAAATTCTCAACTTCTCAAGTTTAGACATTTTCTTGTTTTTCCTGGAAAATTTCTGAGATTATGCAGCGTTGTGTTAGACGTTTGAAATACTTCCACCTGCAGGTGGGAGTTAGCATCACATAAACCCAATATTTCTGACCGTTTTTTAGAAAAAAATGGCAATAAATGACAATTATTCACTGGAACAAAACAATAGATTTTGCATAAATTTCCACAATCACAAAAATGCGAAAACCTGGAGTTTATGATTCAGTGAATGTGGGTTACGCAGAAAGTTGGTTATTTGAAACACAACAGGAAATCCGCATCTGAATGGTTTGTCCTAGTCAAAGTCTCTACTTATTCTTATTATTTAGTATTAACTTAAGCAGCTTGTTCTTGTACAAAATATCCAGCAGTATACCCGAATTAAAACAGTTTTACGAAGCACTAAAAGGCCAATTATCAAAAATTATGTTCATTTGTTTTTCCAAAATGTTTTTATTTCCCTTAATAAATAAAATTCATCATAATAAAACTCATATTTTGCGTCGTCTCTGACACTTACCAATAAAAACAGGCTTCTTGGTTAATTCCAGTACATTTACATTAATGTATGTTTATTTCTCTTCCAAGGGGAGGAATGCAACTTTAAATCCTCCTTTTTGCTGTTTTTCACAGAAACACTGCAGCAGCGCTCCCTCCACACAGCACACTTCATAATCAATACCAATAAAATAAATCCGTTACCCAATTTTCTTAAGTGCCTCTGTTATTGATTTTCTTTTGCAACCAAGTTAGCGAAGCGGCCAATAAATATCAGCGCCGATCCCAGCTCTGATGGAAATTATCTACAGATCACAGCGGCGTACGAAAACACGGCTGGTAAATTCCCCTCCAATTTGTAGTCCCATTAAAAAATATTATTTACAAAGATCATCTGACTGAAGCTTTCAATTAAATATCTGCTGAGAGGGTAGAGGCGTAAATGATTAAATGACGCTGCAGTGGCTCATTTTTATGTAAGATTAAAGCAAAAGATAAAAGGAAAAACATTTTTTTTACACATCAGTCTGCAGTTTCACAGTTTATCTTCCTCCTTCCACCCGTCACTCCCCTCGGTTTGGAGGTTTCATTTGTGGTGACTGATAACGAGCTGACGGAAAAATGCAGAAAAATATTCCCTAATTAAAGAGCCATGAAGGATCACTGAAGGTTTTTACACACACACACGCACACACACACACGCACACACACACACACACACACACACACACACACGGATCATCTGTGGGGTTGATGTGCTGTGGCTAATGATAAAGGACAGTGGACCACGGTTACCACGACGTTTCCTCTCCAGAAAAATGAGTTCATCGCTTCACATCATTATTTAAATCAATCCCATAATTCCTAAAATATTTGCATATTCAAAGATGGTCGCCTCTGTTCCCTTCCTTGCCTTGGGCTGACGCAAGTGACAGACGGAAAAATGATAAAAGGTGCTGCTGACATGAACACATGAGGAATATTTCACTTCAAATAAACTACAAACAAACAAGTAAAATTACCTTCTTATATGTAATTAATGACATACTGGTTAGTTGGATGCAAATGTGAATAATCAATAATAAATAACAATTTAAAATAATTAAACATCTTATTTGTATTAAATAAAATAACCAAATAATTACAGATATTTTTAGTTTTTCTTCTTTTGAAAAAGTAAAATAAATATTCTTTGGGGGTTTAACTAAATCTGTAATGCCCATGCCTTCCAGTAGGTGGCGATAATGCTGATATTAATTAAAACTTTTCCAAACATGAAAATCCTGTGACTAAAGTTTGAAATGTTTTCTGGTTGGTGTCAGTGTTGGATTGATACTAGCAGGACAACATCGACGCTTTAGTTTTAGATTCCCTCTTCAAATTTTATTAAATTTTTCCATTGCAATTTCTCGACTCTAACACAACAAATTGCTTTGTTTTGCTCGGAAAAGTTTTTAACAAAATAATTCAAAGGAAAAACCACAACACCACCTGAAAAGGTGTGATGTTAGTAAACTTTTGCTGCTCTGCTCTCACTCTCAGTGGCTCCGCCCTGCTAACAGAATCTGAATCTGCCCATTCAGGCTGGGGCATTATGTTTATTTATATTTATTTATCTAACTGAATGCTAACATGCACTGATGACAGTTTGGTGACCGAGTTTCGATAAAATAATAATAAAAAAATAAAAAAAAGCCAAATGTCAATGAAATGAATTCATTAACAAAACATATTTACATTTGCCAAGTTAGGCTGAAATATGAGACCACAGATGAAAATAAATTAAGAGTTTTGGAGCAAAAGGAGCTGAACTGTTGGTCGTATTACTGTGTAGGACGTTCTTTAGCGAAGCTGCCATCTTATGAGTGGCATGTCTTTCTTAGGAACCAAAACAATCAGAGTGGAAACCGTAATTTTTATCAAACTAGAGAACCAACATTTTTAAATGCTCATTTTAGCATGAACAACATTTCAGCCATTATTAAACACATAAACAATTAACAATTTGTTACAAAATCTGAAATTTATCTTTGGTTTTTATATTTAACTGCATGAATTATTGGAAAATGTAGATCTGCCGTTATTATACAAATAATGACTTATTTTATTTTATTTATTCTGATATTTAATCTGCATGATTTTACCAATTATTTATCAACTCTCCACTGCGGAAAAACACTAATAAAAAAAAAAATCTCATGTAGATGTCAATTTTAATAAAGTCCCTTAGGATATCATGAAACGTGTCATTTTGTTTGTCCAATCCATCAAAGAATAAATTCTGACATCTAAAGGAACATTTTAGAGGATTTTTTGCTTGAAAAACAACTTAAATTATTCACCAACTCCTTTTAAATACGACTGGGTAAATCAACAAATATTCCAACTGACTAATTTCTTCACTTCAGTGTTGACTTGGTTCCCAGCTCTTGCAGGCAGTGGCAAAAATCCTCATTATTATTAAAGCTGGAGCGTCAGATCATCCAAAACTTTACCCACACATAGCCACAAAAAAAGAAAGAGAAGAAAGCAACAGAGGGTTGGCGGGAGATAACTCACTACGGTCTCTCTCGTGTTAAAATTTCCAATTTCTTTTTAATCACCTTAGGTGATGATGGTATTCCTGTCTAAGGAGTTTTCCCCAACACAGCCTTGTGGGGGCTGGCAGCGAACAAAACAGAACAAATCAGGCTGGTTTGTGTTAATTACGCCGCTCATTTTTACTCGTTTTATTGCAGCCAATCAGGATCCTTGTTGTTGTTTTTGTTGTTGCATCAAAAACAATAAATTAATTCTACAGAAAAGAATTAATTTTGCTTACAGAGTCTTTAAATTGAGAAAAGATCATAAATCCAGATTTAACAGTGGCTGCACAATATATCAAGAATGTCTGATTATTGCAATAACCTGGTGCATTTAAAGTGGCAGTAGCCCAGGGCTTCTTGTTTGGGGAGCCCCTGCTCTATTGATGATCTGTCACAGTTGGTGTGAGGGTCACTTATTTATTTTTTTATCTGAACCAAAACACTGAATTCTGCATCACATCTACATATTAAGCTTGTCAAAGTCAAGCTAGCATAACTGACCTACTCCATCTTTTTTATCAAAACTTTTTCCTGACCTTGTTATCTAGTTGTAGTAATGTTGACTGTGTTCCTGTCTTTAATATATCCTGCATCCATTTAAGATTTAGCGCGTTATGTTGACAACTTAAAAGCTAAAACCAATGCTAGCCATTGTCGGCTAGCAGCTTCTTGCCCTCCAGAAGGGAGATGGGGCAGGTTCTCCATCAGCAACGTGTCTTTGGGTTTCTATTAAATATTGTAAAATATTTACATAATAAATGTGTGTATTTCCTAAAAGGGCAAAAACCATAATTTGAGAGATTTTTTTACCACGGAGCTGAGAAACTACAACTGAAAAATAAAATTTCAAGTATCTATCTGATACCGACTTCTTTTGGTTCAATTCCCTCACCTTCTTTCTACTTCAAATTCAAGCTTCTTAATGGTTTTTATATAGAGTTTTTCCTGTATGTCTAATCACAGGTAGTTAATTTATGGATTTTTATTCATATTATTAAATCGTGCCTCAGCCCTGACTGATGGGAACAGCGCTATACGACACCGATGTCCGTGTAAATGTAGATCACAACCTGACGGTCTGAATGGAGATGATACTTAACAGGTGTCACTCCTAAAGTAGGTCAATAACAAGAACATATGGGTCACCTCTTTGTACCTTGAAGGGTTCGGGGCACAACGTTACACTGCATTGTACTGAGCTGCTCAGGTGTGTGTGAGCGTACCTGTTCGTATCGGATAAAGGGAACGCCACTGAACCGTGTCAGCGAAGCAATCAGTGGACACAGAGCGGACATCTGGTGAGTGAAGGTATGCGGCGCACGGCGGCGTATCGTCCTGAAACTCTGCACTGCCTGAGTAATGGAGGAGGACGGTTCCTGAAATATTTAATTCAGTGAAACATCGAGGGCAGGTGTCAGGAGTCTCATCTTCAACGTCACGAAGACGGAGTTTATTAAATGAGACCTTCATTTATTTCAAACAAGAGATTTAAAAACAAAAAAACAGTCGCCTGTAAGATATCCATACTGCTCTATTCATCTTTAACAAAACAATCAGAAATCAATTCCTGCTTTTCATCATCAATTACATGTAGGAGTGGGCAATATGCACTTAAAGTTTATCAAAATATTTTACTGTATTACTGTCACTTTTATTATCACAATAACAGTGACAAGGACTATTCATTTCTTCATTTTTAGATAACTCATGACAAGCTGTGTTTTCATTGATATAAAATGTAATTGATATAAAATAAATGGAAACACACCAATTTCAAAAATACTCCCGTATGGAAATTAGTTTATTTCACAAAACTCCAAAAACTCAACAAATTTTTTCCAATCACATGATCAACAAACGGATGTTACTACTGGAGAAAACCACGAAGAAGACGACAGGAAACAGCTGGAGGATGATGATGTTTTTTAATGATTTAATGATGTTTTTTTAATGATTTATCGCGAGATCAAATTTATTCCCGATGGATTTTAATCATGTTTAATCTGCAGTACTAACGTCATTTATTAGATTTCTGTTCCAAATCAATCTAAATAATAAGTTCCTGAAACTTAAGTGACATTTCTGCACAACGAAACAATTTGCAAATAAAAATAAAAAGCAGAAAAAACAGAAATAGAGAATGAGTGTGCCTGGGAGACAGACAGACAGACAAAAATGCATAAATACAGAAGCAGGGAGAGCTGCGTGCTAGTGTGAATAGGAGGGAGAGAGAGTATGCTGAATCCCACTCAGACCACCTGCTCATCAGTTCCTCTGGCACAACAGATACTGTCATTGTCCACACAAACACAAATACACGCTCGCACACACACGTTCAAATCTCAAATATAAAAAATCTCCCGGTGCGCTTCGCAGAAAGCCTTTCCCAGTCCCTCCCACATCAGATGCTGGGCACAGAGACTTGATTTAAAACTGTTAGGTGCCATTCAACATGGGCCTGGTTGGACGCCAACGCTCGGACGTTTCTCAAACTTACCTGCAGCTTTTCAAACCAGAAACGGACGATCGCTGCGGCTTTCCACCGGTTGGCGGCGTCAGGTTTTAACTAGGCCAAAATGAGATGCATAAATATGTTAAAAATACCTAAACAAAGGTAAAAATGTTCCTTAGAACATCTTACCTTAAACTAAACTATTCCTACTTTCATTTATATCTGTAAGCAAAGCAGTTTTTTACCTCTGCATCACTTTATTTCTGAATTTCTACAAATAACTTATAAAAATATTTAAGGTTGCAACTAATGATTATTTTCTAATCAACTGGAGATTTTTTATTCAACCACAATGTAAAAAGATCCAAATAAACAAACTGAATTCCTTTTTTAAAATAAAAATGTTCTTGTCTGAATTGGAACATATTCCTTTAATACTTATGAAGTCACGATAAATCGTCCTGGACAATAAACTGTCGCAGAATTTATTGTGATAAATGATAATACTATTGTTTTAAGGCCATTTTGCAGAAATGTTCTGATCATATCATGATGATGACATTTCACCCCAACATATCTTAACTATCGAAAATAAAACACGACAATAAATAAAACCAGAATCAAAACCAAACAACCAAAATCACAGATAAAATGGATTATGGAGTCGCTGTGAACAAAGCTGGACTTAAAAATTTATTAATCATCAGATTGTAAATTATAGAGCTCTTGTCAATTTAACTGTTGTCAAAAACACCTATTAACTTTCTATGCTGATGAAAAGTAAAATGTTTTAAACTTTATTTGAAAAGTTAAACAAAAGGTTCTGAGTTTTTGTTTTATAAATAATATTGTATAAAACTGATAAAAAAACATGGTCCAGTAATGGGATACTAGAGACTTTTATATAATTCAATTTAATTAAATATAATGCTTGTAAACTCAAATGTTATAACTGAGTAATAAGAGAAGAAAACCTACAGACCCACAGTAATAATAGTAACAATATTAATAATTGGAAATAACAGATGCACAACGACCAATGGACGTCCTGTACATTCTGCATATTCTGTGTTATATAACACAGAAAGAAAAATAAAATTAATGATAATGTTGATGGTACTTATTTTAGTTGTTTATTTTGTATTTTTTGGCACGGCCTTGGAAAACGCAATCTGTCGCCACAGTGGCCGGTCGCCCCTCCCCCACCTATTATTCTCAATTGAGGGGATTCTATTGAAGAGACAGGTGCAGCTATGCATCAACCGAACCCCCCAGTGAAGAAGAAAGTCCACACACAGTCACACAAACGCAACATATAACACACAGTCACACAAACACAACGTGACACTCTAACACACAGTCACACAAACGCAACACATAACACACCAGCATATGCACCAGCACCCTCCGCCCACGCTGTCCGCGCATTGTTTGGTCGCAGTTTGCCTGTGTGGGTTTACTCAGGTACCAAGGTAATGGCACCTGGGGTTATTCAGGACTAAATGGCTGCCTTGGCAGCGCCGCGGCGACAGACACGGCCGCGCGCGCCACGTCTTGCCGCACTACAAAGGACAGGTGTGTGCGTGTCGCCAATTTGTGGTCTGGGCCTGTCCATTAGTCGCAATTTAACAGGATGATCAGAGTGCCTGAAAGGGCCACATCAAACAGGTCTGGAGAATCCCAGGTGCCCGGCGCAAACGCAGGCATCAGCAATAGGCAAGCCCACTCACAGGCCTAATGCATTCTGGGAAGGAAATGAAGATGTTGCCCCTCCATCCAAGGCTCTTTTGTTCTTGGATTGTCTCAAAGTTCACATGATGTCTGTGTGATGAGAGCAGCGAGGGCAATTACCCTTCCCAATGCATATTAATACTCGGCTAATGGAAGGCTGATGGCCGTGTTACGGCGCAGTGAGGATGCGCTGCGAGACAAAGCTAACGCTACGCATCAATGCAGAACGAACGCTCTGATCTTTGACACGTTTTCACCTGAAGGTTTGAAACAAACGCCGCCTCGATTCGCCTGCATCCATCCGGGAAAACTTTAAACTTCTTATCTCACAGGCCAAAAAATCAATAAAATCAAGCAAATAAAGTCACCCAGTTTGTGATTTTTTTGAGTCATTGTAGAGCCAAATCTTAAAAATTATTTTGCACATAGGTGTCTATTTTTCAACTGAACAAAATAATTAAATATTAATTTATTTACAAAATCAAATAATCATCAGATTATTATTTAATTCAATAAATAAATGCGCTAAACATTTTCAAAGTTAGCAAAAGTGCTAAATGAAAGTCAGCTGTGCTAATAGCAGTCGTGTTTACGCCTGTAGGTTTTGATTCATTTATAAACTAATCCAGAAACAGTTTGGTGTATTAAAACCCTGATGTTGCACCACTTGGTGTTTTATGATATAATTTCTGCAACTGAAAATGGGTCAAGACCCAAGCAGGACAGCAGGACTGGGACCAAACGGGCACAATCTCCCAGCTCCTCCCTCTGATTTATGGCCGCTGCCGTGACCCAGCGGTGACCGTTACAGGAGTCACCCGGGCAGGAGCCGACATGACAGAGCGACTCTCCAAAGGTCGCGCCCCGTCCGGCAGCGACGAACGCTGAAACTCATCACTGAGCGTGACGCACTCCACCAGCCGCGCTCACTGAGGAATGAGCCGCCGCCGGCGGGACGTTGTGACATCATAACGACCCGACGTTCCCCGATGGGAACATTTCAGATCCAACGGCCGGTTCTCATCAAACGTCGCTCAGCTCAGATCACACAGAGTCCGAACGTTCCACCAGAAGTTTACAATAATTTCTTTTCTAATTTTTTATGAAAAAAATTGCTGCATAACTAAAAACACATTTTTTTATAATGTAAAGAAATTAAATCTGTAGAAAATTGAGCTATAAATAATATATGTCTGAAACATAAAATCTGCCTGGTCATCCATCCATCCATCCATCTTCTGCCGCTTATCCGGGGTCGGGTCGCGGGGGTAGCAGCTTAAGAAGGGAGGCCCAGACTTCCCTCTCCCCAGCCACTTCCTCCAGCTCCTCCGGGGGAATCCCGAGGCGTTCCCAAGCCAGCCGAGACGTAGTCCCTCCAGCGTGTCCTGGGTCTTCCCGGGGCCTCCCCGGTGGGACGTGCCCGAAACACCTCACCAGGGAGCGTCCAGGATGCATCCTGACCAGATGCCCGAGCCTCAACTGGCTCCTCTCGATGTGGAGGAGCAGTGGCTCTACTCCGAGTCCCTCCCGGATGACCGAGCTTCTCACCCTATCTCTAAAGGAGAGCCCAGCCACCCTACGGAGAAAACTCATTTCGGCCGCTTGTATCCGCGATCTCGTTCTTTCGGTCATTATCTGCCTGGTCAATGGTTTTTAATTTATTCTCAGAAACAAGAACATGCGGACGAGGATTAGGACCACTAAAAAACAGAATTATAACTTTTTTCTCAGAATCCTGAGATTTTGAAATTACAGCCAGAGTTCTGAGAATTTTGATTTTAATCTCAGAATTCTGAAATTCTGGAAAAAGTCAGATTTATGAGGGGAAAAAAGTCAGAACTCTGAGGAAATTCTAAGAATTTTGACTATTTTTCTCAAAAAAGAAAAAAGAAAAAGATGTTTCCAGTGGCTGTAAACCATTTCCACAGGAAAATGATTTGAGTTGCTCAAAGTTCTTCGATTATTCAGTGGAGTTTACCAGTCTGCCTGTAAGTTTATGTTCTTGTTATTTATTAAATCTAATTCAACATGAAAAACATGCTTCATTACAGAAGAGTACTTTGTGCTGTCTTCCATACTTAGAAAACTTTTGTGCCGTTTATTGTGATTTCAACCTTTTCCTAAAGGTCTAAATCTTAAGTTTGCACAAAGAAACTATAATAAATGTAGTGTCCGTTCCATCTGAGCATCATAAGTGGCTGATGAGCTTCAGATCCACATGCATGAAGAGAGAAAGAAAGAAAGAAAGAAAGAAAGAAAGAAAGAAAGAAAGAAAGAAAGAAAGAAAGAAAGAAAGAAAGAAAGAAAGAAAGAAAGAAAGAAAGAAAGAAAGGGAGGATAGAAGGGAGACCGGGTCTTTTTCCACTGACAGGTGTGCAACACTGGCTGGCCTCTTTGAAAAGCATTCATTTCCTTAGCAACTGGATGTCAGCTCAATTCAGCCGGGCGATTTTAGCAGATGGCTTGGTAAATACCTAACCATGTGTTCATGTGGAGAAACTATAATGCATCACGACAAAACGGCGCACATTTCCCCAAACTCACAACACGTTCACATGGGGCCCTCATCATTCCCCCTTTTCTGCTACAAAAAGGTGATTTTTATTTAGAAAACTGAAACTGTCCTGCATATTCATCGATCATAACAGCTGGTATTCAACGGTAAAGTATTAGAAGCAGGAAAAACCGGCAGCGTAACGTCAGGATGACAAAGTCGAAAGGCAAAGATAAACAATTCAACAGGTAGTCATAATGTTATGCCTCATTTGGTTTGAGTTTTTTGGCCTTGCTCTCACAATGACAACGCGCTGCGTATTACATCTACACCAAGACGCTGGAGAGTTTCAGTTTCTGCACCTCAACCATCAGTTTCAGCTTCACAACAGAGGAAACATGTTTTATGTGTTTTAGTGATAAAATAATCAAAGCAACGCAGGAAAATAATATAATATGACAGACAAGTTTTTTTTAAAAAGCTGACTTTATGTAATACTGTATCTTTGAAACTCTTTCATCAATTTTTGCAGAAGTGGCTGTAAATCTAAAATCCTGCAGCGCATCACACCACACTCACTAATTATGCAACTGAGATCCAGTTAGAACATTATGCTGTCATTTTCACAACACAAACATGACGTATTTCATAAAACGGTTAGTAGTTTCCTTCAGAGTCATGCTAAAGAAAATTTGAGAATGATGACTAAAACATGATTTCCCCCAGAGGCAGCTGGAGTTGGCAGATAAGCCGGGCTTGGAGTAGGACACTCCCAAATAGACCGACTCCTTCCACAGCTTTCATTTTCCCGCTGTGCTAACATTCAATGCCACATTTCATATTTCTGTATTTACTTTATCGCTGTAATTTACATCCCAGCTGTAAGGTGAGGAGGATATTTCATAAGCAACAGAGCAGATTTATGACTTCAGCGCTTCGCTTGATTTAAATAAACTCAATACGGTTTGCCAAGTAATGTCATATCAGGTTTCTGAAATGAACAGCTTTTGCTGGGTAAGCTAACCAGAGAGGTCAGCAGCAGCAACGCATCAACTGTTTTACAGAAGGACGTTAATTTGTTTCATGTTTTACTGGGTATCTGTGACACATGTACGCAGATTTTATGAGCTATCGAAGCCATTAGCAGGACAGTTGATGCACTTTTTGCAAACTTAGTCAAATTGTGTTAAAATATGAGCATCACAGACAATAAAATGTAATAAAATGCATCAGTTACCATCAAAATGAGTCTCAATTCACCACAGATATTTGAAACCAGCTTCATCTTCCCAGGCCTGGATTTAGGCCAAAACACATGAATGGGCACCGGAAACTAAAACGTTACCTGCACTAATCCTAAAGAACTAAAGACAAGTCGCTTCAAAAAGGTTCATCAACTTGGTATTTAGCAGATGCTAATACTAAGTTCCCACTGTGGAACAATAGAGAATATTTCTATTCTAATCTATTTTATTCTGTCTGGCTGGAAACCCCAAACCCCGACTGACTGTAAGAGATTCAAAGCTAAGAGTTAATTACTGTTATTATCTGGATGTTTTAACAACAAATACCAATAAATAAGCCTGACTAAAACAAGAACGTTTCCAGCAGCTTTTCCACCAACTTCTCCTCTATATGCCACATTTAATGGCTTAGAGAAACATTCCCACCCGTCATCAGAACGAAGGCATGTTTTAATATCCTGTTTAAATGTGTTGTCAGAAACAGAGCTGCTGATTCCTGGCTGCACATCGCCACTGTACGCCGCGTTAATGCAGGCGAGCGCAGCTTTGTGTCTCCTTCCCTGCCCACTGCCTGTTCACCACTCAGCTCCCCATATGCCGCTCCCCTGCGCTCCTCTCATCCAGCCACTGGGAGCTTGATTAAGCCTGACTTGTCACCAAATTACACACACAAAGTTTACATGCATACTCCGGCTCTCCAGCTGTTGCAGATTTGTTACAAAGAATAAATCTTGAAGCAGTTGACTGAGCAGGTCTGGGATGTCTGCCGCCTCATTGGTACGGTGAGATGGAGGAGAAGGGAGACGGATTCAGAAACCAGGCGGAGACGACATGAGACGACTCGGCTGGGCTAGCAAACAGAAAAATAATTTTTTTCCTACAGCTGCAACAGCCAATCAAATAACGTCCCTTGATTGATTCTGATCCACAATTGGTCAAATAGTGACATTCATTGAAAGCGTTAAACTAACCCCGTTTTGTCCATTTTAATCCGACTCCAGTCCGTTTCCGGTCCTGTTCGTGAGCTATGAACACTAACTGGACTCTGGTCCTTCTCCAAACTTCAGTCTGGGTTTGGTTGAAGTGAATTCTGGTTCAGTTCGATTGTGAACAGCAGAGACCGCTCCCAATGCAGGAAGTGGACCACAGCGCAGGGCGTTCTGCACATTATTACCTGGATTCTGCATTCATACATTATTAATTACATTTCTATCGTTTATCAGATTAATACAGTCAGCATGATGAGTGCCTTTGAAAGCAGCGTCCTTAAATGATTGGAAGAATAAACAAATTCAAACGTTTCTCAAGAAAATCTTTCCTTGTCTCCAGGACAGCATGTCTGCTGCAACCAGATGATCTCTGCAGTTCATCTGTCTCTTAAATTAAATTTACTGAAAAAAGCAAGACTGACAGATGGATCTTCATGCAAAGATTTGTTTAAAAACCTGACGTTCTCCTGAGGAAACCCATGTTTTCCTCCCAGTTTTAGCCAAATTGTTGTTCTGTTTCTCTGCTGCTCTCCTTAACCTCCATGATTTCTCTCTAACATCACCTAAATGGTTGTGGCAGTAATTGCTGTGCGGGCATCATTATCCAAGAAAGCATGAATAAGACGCCGTAATGAGCGAAAGCCCCGCAGCTCAGTCGACCATTGATCAATACCATTAAACAACGTGCACTTTGAGCCGAGCTGCGTTCGAGAGCTCAACACTCAAATGGATATTCCTCATAGTGCTAATGGCTTTGAACTGGGCCTCCATTACCATGTATAAAACGCACCTTATTAGCATAATCAAATCTCTCTCTGTGTTTTTTGCGTCAGAGATAATATGAAAAGACATGGGGTTGCTAATGTAATTAAGCGTGTGCTATAATTGCTATCCCCCGATCACATGACCTCTCCTCCTAACAAAGACTAATAAACGGTCCTGTCACGGCGGCTGCCATGTTGTTGGTTCTCATATCCAGACGTAAACAACATGACTTCATGAGATCGGTAGTAAGAACTTAAACACACTGAAATTACAAAATAACTGTGAGTGTCGAAGCGAATCCCAACAGATTTACCTTCAGAAGTGAAGCATTACGGCTGAAACGTTCAGCAGAAACTGCTCTGCAGACAGAAACAGGCGGAAAAGGAAGAAAGAAACATTTAAAGGGGCAGGCACATAGTTGGGTCTGTCATGATATCAAACAGTACCAGATAAACAATGATGTTGTAATGGTACCAACATGAGATTATCGACTTTAAATTACATTTAAATTCCAAAGAACTTTTAACACTGGAACTGGAGGACATTTAAAATATCCAAAATAAATAAAACAACAAATAAAATAAATCACAAAGTTTCTATTAACAAAACTGTCTTCAAAAACAGAAAGAAAAAAAGGGAAACTTGAGACCAAAACACCAAACTAAAGACTTTATCCTCCAGTTTCTGGTAGAAAGAGAACAACAATAAATAAAGCCAATCAAAATTATTGCTTCTTGCATCAGGCCAACACATAGTGCCGTTTTATAGCAACTACTTTTCCTTCAGCTGTTATAACAATGCTAAATATGTTAAATATGACTAAAAATTTACTTCCTGATTTAATGTGTATTTTTAAAACCTTCTGCTCTTTCTTAAAACTTCACCTTCAGGAAGTCGTCACTGAATGCCCAGTTTCCTCTTAACATTTTTAATCAGAGTTGCTCTGATAAGTCGCTCCTTTAACGACCTGGGTGTGCTAATTGCTGGAGGCTAGTCTGAAGTAGCTGAGTGGGGGAGGAGCTGCATCTCGAAGGCGGAGCCAGGTCCCCCCGTGCAGCTTCATGGTTGCCATGGAGACTAAAGGATTTCTCAAACATACATGAAAGAATCAAAGCAACAGTCCAGATTTACTATTGATGAGGAAATAATATAAAATCGATTTAACATGACACAGCTTCTTTAAAAGGGAACAAATACAGAGAACGCCAGCCTGTAGATCTGCTTCAGGTGGGTCTTCCCTCCGGTAAAATTACAGTAACAAATGCATAAATTCAACTTCTATGACCCACAAATGTGGGGGAAAAAAAATTCCAGAAAACTGCAAAACAGCCAAAACACTGAATTCCTTTAAATCAATGTTTAAATCCCACCTGGTTAGAGCTGCTTTTGAACAATAATAGATTAAACTTTGACCAACATATTTGATGTGTAACAACAGAAACAACACAAAATGTAAACTGTTTTCTGGTTTTCTCAATTGTTGACTGTTTGGGTTTTTATGTCTTTTTACTTTGTGTTTTTATGATATGAAGCACTTTAACTGCATTGTTGCTAAAATATACTCTTCAAATAAACTTGATTGATTAATAAATAGTCACTTAATCCATTTGTTTCCTAACAATTAGGAGTCCTTCTCATAATCTAAGCTTGAAATTACCTCAATTAACTTGGGTGATATGGTTTGACTCCAGTCAGCACGTTTTCTGAAATTGGTAAAATTTTGCTCCTATATCCAGCAAGATAATTTCTTGGTATAGCAGAAAGCATTTGCTGCAGCTTGTTTCTTCCTGTGCATGAAAACATGGAGTCACACCACTTGCATGCCTGCGCCCTGAAGACATCCTCCCACCCCGCACCAGAACCGCGCCATGTTTACCAATCAGGCTCCGCCATGACTCTGCGCGGCGCCTGGGAAGATATCAACACACATCCAAAATTTTCCATCAATGGCGGCTCAACTCCTCCGCAGCAACTCTGTGATAGGTTAATCCCTGTATCACACTTCAGCACCAGTTCACTAAGCGGCTTAAAAGGACACATTAGAACGATGACAATGACCTGTTAATGGTGTTACATTTCTCTGAAGCATTATGAGCTATCTTTGTCACGTTTATCTTATAATGAGATCTGTCAATTGCAGGGGGAGGAAGATCTCATGCTGCAGCCAAGGACGTTGATATTTCACATAATAAATAATGACCTAGAAAAGGGAGAAAACAAACCTTGATCCCTCTACCCTGATCTGTTTTCTTTGCAGGCGATAGAGCGGGCAGCCCCATGGGGGCCCTGCAGCTCAGTGTCACCATTTAGATTACTGGCTGGGTCCTCTGGGCATCGCTTCAGCCCCAACCTCACCATGTGTGATTGATGAGCGCTGGTTCCCACGGGCATTTTACAACATTTCCTCAAGCAATGTCCCCTGAAGAACATGTGCCATAATTCATCACGCTATTACTGTACCAAGTCCAAATAGTCACTTTGTCCCTTCTAATTTAAATGTGGTACGCACTTCCACCCTCCTGCAGAGGAAACATACAGATAACTGAATGCCACAATGAACACCTTCCTGTCCCACAGATATGTGTTGCTGAACTGGGCGACGGCAAAAACGCCAAGAATGTGAACCAGTGGGGGTTGTTTGGGAGTGGCGATGCTAAATCAGGGTTAGCATTTTGCTTTGCAATAAAGAAATCCCTCTTCATTTAGATTAGAAAAGCATCCGGTGTTTTTGATTAGTGCAAAAGCTGATGATGAACCGGATGTTTGCAGCTGACTGAGAGGGGAAGCGTTGCAGGCGGCGTGTTTGGAGGCAGAGGCTCAGCTGCAGAGCCATTAGCTCTGCTGCTCATTCCTTAGCAAGGCTATTAGGTGCAAACCAGTTTCCTAAACTCATCGTGTGAATAACGAGGTTCTGGTGACTGGCAGAGTCAGTACATGAAACTATAAACACACAAGGTACATAGCTAAGCTAATTTAGCTAATTTGGCAGCAAGTACTACAGTAAATATCACTGACATTTATCTTAGTATCACAGAGAGGTGGGCAGAGTACTCTAACATTGTAATCGAGTAATAGTTGTAAAGTACTTGCACTGTTTATAAGTTTAATAGGAACGAGGCGTAAGCTAGTTCTTAGCTTGTGGCTTGTTTTTTGTTGGACAGAGCTAGCACATTAGCATCTAGCATACGCCCCCTACCAAGTTTATGTTGTAGCATAAACA
Source organism: Poeciliopsis turneri (assembly GCA_922788865.1). Lineage (NCBI taxonomy): Eukaryota > Metazoa > Chordata > Actinopteri > Cyprinodontiformes > Poeciliidae > Poeciliopsis > Poeciliopsis turneri. The sequence goes on from CAKLNU010000052.1 coordinate 458,546, forward strand.
TGGTGACATCCGTGTTACAATATTTTAATAAAAAACTTCAGATCCTAGAGTATTTCTATCAAGTCTAAACATCTGAAATTAATATTCCTGAAATAAAGAGTCTGTGTTGCCCTTTAGAAACTGCCAGTGTTTTGAAATCTTGCTTCTGTTTGATTGGAAGGTAAAGTGATAAACCACCACTTGTTGTTTCAAACAGCCATAAAAATGAAAAACTACTTTCTTCAAGTCATCAGACGGATCGTCTATTGATTTATTTTAGTTCTTCCAGGTGTTTCTGGTGAAATTTCATGTAAAAACATAGAAAATCCCAATCAGTTCATAAATTATTGTTTGATTATCTGAAGCTTTTAAGTTTGCCAGCAAGGAGCAGTTAACAGTGAATTCATGGCACATGTAGCAGCCTGGTCTGAGCAGAAGTCCATAAACTCTTCCGCATGTAATTACCTCTGACAGGCGCTCGCTTTAATCTACACAAAGCACGTGCAAACGAGCCGTTACACACTTCCTCCATGAAAGGGGGGCACGCTGCCGGGCCGCCCGCTGAGAAGGGCCTCTCTGTGCCTGACACGGACGCGGGCCGCGGCGACCCGGCTGGCGCTCGCCGCCGTCTGCTAGCCGGCTGACGGCTCGGGGGCGGCCATGTGGCGTCTGAGACCGAGGACGGGACCGGCGCTCTGCTCACCAAGGCCGTCTGCGCCGCGGAGCCGCAAACCTGGCAACCGGGAGACGTGGCAAGGTCACCCCTCGCTCCGCCTGAAAGACCTCCACCTGCCACGCTCTGCCTGGCCGTCACGGTCCAGAGACGGGCGGGGTCAGGCTGCTGGCGCGTCACGCAAAACACAACCAACTCACTGGAAAAAGACTTTAAAACAACCAACTCACTGGAAAAAGACTTTAAAACAACAAACTCACTGGAAACTTTAAAAATGATGTAGCTTTACGTTACTAAAGCTAAAGTTTAATCAGTAATACTTTTATAACAAATTTGTTAGATCTTGATTTCTTGGCCAAAGTTAACATATCAGAGACATTTTGAATAATGTCAACTTTGCATTAAAAGTGTCATAATTTACCGAATGACACTTTATGACAACAGTCATAAATATGCATGAAGACTTTACTCATGTTTGTGACGGAGTGATGACAATCTTATTCACAACCCGTCAAATAAAATGTTACTGTTTTGACTTACTTCAAGTGTACCAAGTTGTTTGCACTACAAACTAAAAGAGCATTTTGTCTATAATTTAAGTAGACAAAATGCTACTTTTTGTCTACTTAAATGTAGCTCCAGTTATAGTTTAACCCTATTAATTACTGTTTTTATTAAAATCAGTTTATTTAGTTAGTGAACTATGATAACCTTGCTGGGAACCTATCTGAACGAAAATACGTGAAATTCCTGGTAACTCGAGCAGCTCTCAGCTGCGTTTGCTTCCTCTCGGTTCAGCCTGGTGAAGTCGGTGATGGAGCCCATCCATAACGGGGACGGGGGCGTGATTCCCCCTGAAGGTTACTGCTTGTAAATCCCTGCATAGTTTATTCAAATGGTGCCCTAACTGTGGTCTCCGGGATTTTTCCCCTTACAGCAAGCAAAGCATGACCTTTACATTTGATGCTTGACAGTTCTTCAAATTCGCCCAACCAGAACAGATTAATGCATATTTATGTGTTGTTAGTGGAGCAGCGGATGCTCTATCAGCTGGAGAACAAAAGGCAGAGAGCTTTTTGCAGACAGCACACCATCCATGCAGATATTTTAATTTCATTATTAAACGTATCTTAAGATTAGCGGCCATTATCCTTATTTACTAGCATATTCGTTATAGGTAATTATTAATGGATCAGCATGCAAATATTTACATATTAAAACAACTTGTGGGTGTTTGTGAGCACAAATTTGTGTTAAGATAAAGAGGTATAAACAAATTCTAGCTTTTGGCAAGAATTTGTTGCAAAAAGCTACAATTTATTTACACAGGTCAAAAATATCTGTATGCAGAAAATGGTCAATAGTTATGTTTGTTTCTGATAAAACTAGAACTACAAAGAAATCCAACAAGTTGGGTTGACAACATCAGTTGCCATTCAGTTACTAAATATGTTTTCCCACCTGATAGTCTGGTAGTTTCGGTTATATTGGGACCAAAACTTCAACATTTCTTCCATTTGCACCTGCTGTGGAAACCAACCAAACCTTGGCTTGGTGTGAACACTTATGCATTCACACCAAGCCAAACAAACCAGAGTTCAATTAAAGCACACTAAACAGGGATGGTGTCCCTGTACGCAGTCCAGTGGGATCCACTGTGCGGTTTGACTATGTTTTTTCTGTGTGTGTGTTTCAGGAACTGACAGTCTGACGGGACAAACCCCCCCACCCCCATTTCCCTGCTGTCCAGCCAGGACATCTGCAGCGCTCCTCCCTAAGCCTGAGTCTCAACATGCAATAGTTGCTTACATGTTCACAATAAAAAATACATTCAGAAGAAACATTAAGATTTGTTGCTAAGGGAATCATCATGCTTCTAATTTTATAACTGAAGAAGCAGAACACTAAACTATTTAATTCTCCTTCTGTTCACATGGTTATTTTTAGGCAGAATATAGCAGGAAACTGTATGGTTCCTGCTATAGTGAGGCTATTTTACAGATTGGCACCTGGTTTGGGGAAAGATTGAGCCAAGATCATGTATTTAGATTGGCCAGGTTGAAGGCTGTCATTTATCATATAGCCAGTCCTCAGATGGCCGACTGACCAACTCAGCCGGATGGAGTCGGGGTCAGGTGGCCTTTACGTCTGTCACCGTGTATGGACGGGTGTGAATCTCTCCGGTCTGCTCAGAGGATTAAACATTCACAGCTTGATGAAGGTCCTGGCAGGCTTCTTCACTTCTCTAAGATAACGTTGGTTTTCTCGCTGCCACTCCTTAAAAAGCCCATTGCTCTAACATTTTGCTGTCAAAACACTGTGGAAAGGGATTCATTTAAAACAGGAATGAAGTTAAAACCACAGGAAACAGCATGAAGTTTTCACTATTTGATTGCAACTAGCATACAATTTAAAAGCTGCCATCTTTATTAGCATATTTTTGGGAAGAGGATGTTTTAAATGTATTTCTGGTTCCTTTCACTTGGATTTTTAGCAACTGTACTCCACTGAAATTGCTCTTTTTAAATGTTATACAATGATCTAAAAGTAATTTTATTCAACAGGCTAAATCCTCTGGTATTTTTGGCTCAATAAGTGTAAGAGTTTCTTTAACCTGTGGTGTCCCTCAAGGTTTAGTACTTGATTCCTTGTGATTTTCTCTTAAATTTTCAGCTGATCTCATTCACCACCAATTCTAACTGGTTTTCAGGATTCTCAAAAACATTTAGCCAGTACAAAACACAGCTATTATTATCTACCGCTCAAAAATCAGTGTCCCTAAAGTACATCACACCAACACGAAAAATAATATTTAAAAACATATTACTGCGCAATATTTATCACTAAATTTATCACTTTATAAAATAATTAAAAGACATTTTAACCATAAATTACCATTGTATTGTCAACAAGAAAAAAGTTAGATTCATTAACAGTCCTGCTTGTCAAATAAAAAAAAACATGGTTTTATTTTATTCTCAGATTAGTATTTTCCAGCTTCAGTTATGCTAGACTCAAAATAGTAATACATAGCTTCAAATTAAAGATTAAAACAACAAATGCAATTTCAGACGACTTTCCATAAAAATGGCGCTCAGAAGTTTCACACATTTCTTATATTTACAATTTGAGTGAGCTTTTAAAACAAACCTATGCGGCTTCGTTTAGCTGTCGGCCATTAGCCTCGTCATGTCAACAATGCTAACGACCAAATGTTCACCACATTTTAATATTTAAAAGAAAATTTGAAAGAATGAATCTTGCGATTAGTAAATTATTAACCCTTATAGCCATAGAGACATGTTTTACATGTAAAAACTAAATGTTTAAGTTATAATTGTACACAAACTGTATGTTTTACTAAACAGTGTTTGGTAAAACCGATGCTTGGTTATTAACAGTTTATAGTCATTTCAAAGTATTCATTAAATTTAAAGTATTTTCTTGGTGTTTAAAGTAGCTTTAGTATTTTAGTTCCTCCATGTTTTTACCATCTTCTTAAATTTGAATAATTTTTTGGTTTTCTGTTATTTATATTTCTATGTCTTATGAAACAGTTTATAACTATAATTGTGAAAAAAGGCCAATAAATACATTATTTGTTCATAAACTCAGCATGTTTAGTTTTTTGGTGAAAGAGAAAAAGATGAGTGGAGACAGCGTTGCTGTCAGCGCCTTCATTGGTTTATGTTTGTTGCTGAATAGATTCAAGGTTCGCTGGGTGAGGTCCAAGGAAACAAGGTGCAGCAGTCTAAACACAGACAGCCTTTCCTCTTCTGTCTTATCAAGGTCTGAGCGGAGAGACGAGGGGCTGGGATGGAATTAGAAAGCTAACCTCATCCTTGCAGATAAAAAGCCAAATACAGCGATAATCATGGAGGAGCTGCAGCGCTAAGGCTTTACAGAGCAAACAGCGCCGTGAAAACATGTTTCATTCCTGGGTTTACTTTAGAAGCGTTAAAGAAATCTCAATATAAGATTAAAAAATAGCAGATACATTACAAAGTTCTCAAATTGTGTAGTTCATTAACAGGAACATTTTTGAAAATTTGAGATTCAAAAGTTCAATTTTCTTTTTTTCTTGCAAATTTGACTTAAAACTCAGAAACCAGGATTTTCTAGAAGATTTGAGATTTTCTTTTGCAAATTTTTGGCCTTTCAAACTAAAATTCATTTTTGTTTTCTTGAATATTCCTAAAAATTTATTCATTTTCTAAACTCATAAACTTCCAAGTTTACAGTAGAAAACTTGAACTTAATCTAAAAATGTAAAATTCTCAAAGATTTTTTACTTTTTAAACTGGAGAAATTTGGAAATATATGAATACTCTCAAAATTTCTGTTTTTTTCTTCCAAGATAATTTAGGACTTTTCAAGTCAGTTATTATCTTATAACTTTAAGATAAAAAAGTTATAAGCTTTTATTCTGGTATTCCAATTTTATTCTCATTATTTCAACTTTGTCATTCCTAACTTTGTATTTGTATCATGGTTTTATTGTTAACTTTATTCATTTTGACTTTGTAATACGACTTTACTTTGTATTCTGTCTTTTGGCAAAATTGTATTATTCTGACTTTCTTTTCTTATGAAACCTTATTTTGGCAACATTACTTCATTCTTCAACGTTTTTCCTCACAGTATTTGGACTTTATTCTTGTAATTTAAATGTATAAATTTATTTCCCTGGCCCTAAACCTCCATCATGATGAAAGCTTTCTTCATCACCTGAATGTATTAAATTGCCATTAGAAAACTGTTTTGATTTGTTGCATCTGTTAATGCCTCTTGGCATAGACTCCATTGGAAAATAAGATTTTAATCTCACAGAGTTTTTATCTTGATTAAAAAAACAGTTGGAACATAAAAATGTTCCAGTTTAAAGCAGAAATCTGCAAGCTGCTGGATACGTTTTCATGTTGAAAATCAGTAAAGCACAGCGTAAAAGTTTAAAAAATGATTTAATTTTTGAACCGATTAAATCAAAACTGTTAAATTATTGCATTTTTCCAGCATATTTAATGGCTGTATCTCTGTGTTTTGGTTCTCTGGCGCCGCTGAAATGTGAGTGGCCTCGTGTGCGGCGAGCGCAGAAATAGCTCCATTAAAAGGTCTTGACTCACCTTGTTTTAAGCACAAGGTCTAATTGCCAGCCTCTTTTCCAGAAGGCCGGCGCAGCAGCTGGCAGCGTCTACAGGGAGAGCCACTAACGACATAAAATAAGGGAAGGAGGCGATAAGACGCTGGCGGACAGAGAGGAAAACAGCGCAAGACTCTGAATGCCCTCTGTGGATCCTCACCACACGCTGGACTCATAAATGGTGCGATTATTCTTGCTTAAGTTGGACCCGCCTTCAGAGCCTCGCAACATCTGAGCAGATAATACTCAGTATGTGCCAACCAGTTGTTCAGTAATTTAAATTAGTAACATTCGGTTTCTGCTCGATTCTTCAGAGACCAATTTATGCAGGAGCTCAGAAGAAGCAAAAGTGACCAGAAGTGGGTTGATTTTCCTCTGAAGCATCTTTTTTATGAAAGGTTTCCAGCTGCAGAGGGATTTACACGACACACAGCAAACAGGAATCATTAGTATTCAGTTCATTTTTATTAAGGCTCAGACATGAAAAGATAAAAATGTTTTTTAGATAAAGTGAAAAAAAGAGGACAAAATTCCAGCCCAGAAAACAAATTCAGAAATGTTGAGAAATTTTATAGAAAAAAACGTGGAAATTTCTCAGTCTTTAGAGTTTCTTCAGGAATTCATCACGACACACAAATTTGTGAGGGAAAAAAATAGCAAAATTTTTTGATTTCCAAGTTTTTTTTCTAGTAAATATCTGAGTTTAAGAATAGGAAATTTGCACCAAAAAAAAAAAAAAAAAAAAAAATCAAAAATTTTGAGATCGATCTCAATTTTGTGGGAAAAAAAAACTCTTTTTCAAAAGTTTAATAAGTTTCTGCCACAATGTTTTTTCTTTAATTTTGAAGTTGCTTTTTTTTTTTTTTTCCAAGATTACTCTCAAGAGTTTGAAAAGTTAATTTGTGAGAAAAAAAAAAAACTAAAAAAATTTTAAACTGATCTTAACATTTCAGAGTTTTGAGAATTGTTCTGGATCTTCTGGAATTTTCAACTTTTCAAACAGATTTTTATTTTTTATGAAACTTCACTTTCAGGAAGTCCTCCCAACATGGCTCCTCTATTAACACTAACAACATTTTTACCAGCGTGTCAATGAGCAGTAGCTCCAGTAATGAACAGAGCAGTTCCTAATTGGTTGCTAGTTGCTGCTGGCTAGTCTGAAGGAGATGCTCTGAGGCTGAACCCTAGAAGCTGTAGCTTTGAGGAGGAACTTTGTCCTCGAAGGCGGAGCTAGATCCACTCAGGCGTTTTGCAGCTCAATGGTTCCCAAGGCGCTTAAAGAATTTCTCAAACATGCAAGAAAATATCGAAGCAGCTCTCCATGTTCATTTTTATAATGAGATAAATCACAAAAGTCAATTTGACATAAAACTTAGCCCCTTAACGGAGTGAATACTTCTGCACCTTCAAGCACTCACCTTCCCAAAGCAGCAAAGCAGCGAGGAGTTTCTCCATCTGGGTTTCAGTTTCTCAGCCTTATAAATGAGCCGAGCGCAGAGCAATTTTATTCCATCTCTTTAATCTAACGTCTGTCATATTGCAGATGGGCCGAGGAAACGCTGCTAATAAAACAGCACATCTTTTAAACCTGAGTTAGAGGTGCAACTGTAGAACTGCTGAGGCTACGTCCAGCTGGCCTTGTAAAAGTCACGGGCTCCGGCGAGGGCCAGAACAACGCCATTTGTCTTAACGTCAGCAGATTCAATAATTAATGGGCCGTATCCTATCACAGCTCCCGTTTACCCCCGCTAAGGCTCAGATCTCAGGAGCAGGACGTCCAGTTTTACCTCAGAACGTTTAATTCCTCTTCATTATGCCACGTCTGGTTGCATCTACACGGTTATTTACTTACTCTGACATGCAAACGTTCTGCTGCGGGCCTGCACTGATGCTAATAACGCAAGGAAACAATCCAGTGACATTAGCATCTGGCTTTGGATCAGAATAATTCATGAGAAAAATACAGGCCAACCGCAAAACATTTTTACCTCTGATGCTGAGAGCTTTTATTAAGGCAAATAAATAATGAGGATCAATATGTTTGTGTGTTTTGTATGATGGCGTATTAAGGCAACTGAAGGTAGAAAAAAACTTTACATCCATCCATCCATCCATCTTCTGCCGCAATCCTTTTTGAAAGTCAAAAATTTTCAACTTTTAACACTTAGAATTTTTTATGTTTCAATCAGAGAAAATTTCTGACGTTAGTTTAAAAATTTGAGTTTTTCTAGCACATATCTGAGAACATTTCTGAGATCAACCTCAAATTTCAGATTTCTTTCTGGCAACTTTTCAACAATAGCGTATGATACTTCTGGGGAAAAAACTACTCTGGAAATGTCCGCATTTCTTCTTTTTCTTAATCTCAACATTTTTGGAGGCAAATTTACTCCGTTTGTGAAATCTTCGCCGGTCCTCCTACACAGTTATAGTTTTACCTGTGGATTTGATAAAAGTAGCACGAAAGTGTTTGTCAGAGAACTTAAATTTATATTCTAGGTTTTATGTGACAGACTAACAAAATAGGACAAGACTATGAAGTGGAAGAAATGCATAACCTTTAAATTTCTGAAGTGTGCTGTGTATTTGCATTGATCTTGACTCTGATACCTGTAAAGAAAACCTAGTGAAACTCAGTTCAATCTTTAAAATTACAACATTTGCTCCATTTCCAAGCAAACCTGTTCCTCTCCTCACCTGTGGAGGCGCTGCAACAAGAACCACTAAAGGAAATAACACAAAAAACCTCTGAAGAAGACACTGAGCGCAACTTCTTTCTTCATAAAATGGAAACAAAAATGTTGAGGTGTCGGATTTTAGCGGTTGGATGCTAAGAACCACGAGTCATTTCTCCTGTTAGCGCTGAGCTAGCATGTTTGTTTTGGTTGAATTTACCCAGAATGCCTTGCGCTGTAGTCTATTTCCTGCTTTTGGAGCGGTCTCTGGTCCGCTTGGCATTCACATTCGATCCGTACCAGATCACTTAAACCGAATCAAGAATATGACTTTGTTCTAATTTTTATTTCTTTCCTCGTCTGGCCCTGATTCTCCATCGTATCTCCTGAACTGTCTGACCTCAGAGTTCAGTAGAGGGGGGAATCAATGAGCACGATCACTCGGTGTGAAAATGTCAGCCTCCCCACCCTCACTTTCTTTATTGATGCTGACATTTTGCCTGACTCCAGAGCGGGGGATGCTACAGTACATCACACAGAACGGACACCACTGCAGGCTGAAAAATGAACATGCAAACCTTAATTCATCTCTTCTACTGTTATATCTTTAAGTGCATTAGAAACCCAAACAGTTAAGCATTGCATCTGTGAGCTTTGCTGTGTCCCAGCTGCTAAAAGATGATATTTTAGGATTTTCCTCCCCCCACACTTTCCCTTTCCTCTATCCCTGCTCATCGCCCCTGTAACCATCACGCCTTCCCCCAGGTGGCTTTGGGGCCGGCCTGTCTGAAATGTGATAGGCATAATCCCATTTAGTCTAATTGCATCTGCGGGAGAGTGTCCCATCGTGTGCCTACCAAACCCCTCAGAAGACATTAGGCACACATTTCCACACAGAAGCATCCTGCAGACACATGCACAGGCATGCATGCACGAGCCGGACACTTCTACCGCATCTTTCTATGCTGGTCCTGACATGTAGAGATGACCCATTATGCTTCCTTAACATGTTAGGATCCCTCTCTGGTCTGTACAAAACATCTGCACAAAATCCTTCTTAGGTAAACTGTTAGTATGTTTCTTTCAGGATAAGCTGTTTTAGGGCATTCTGTCAAACAAACTTTAAATCAAAATAAGCTGCAGCCAACTCAACATTTACACTTGCATGTGACGATGGCTTCCAACAGATGCAAATTTATACAACCGTAAAGCTTTGAAAAGAATAAATGGAGCCTCCTGCACAACCAACAAGAATGCAGTAAGTGGGGGCAGCAAAGCACAAAACCAGCTGACCAAACCTGCTGGAGCCCAGCTCGAGTTGCTAGGTGACGAATGAAATTCTGCTTGGGTTGCTAGGTAACAAGTGGACTTGTCTGGGGTCACCAGGTGAAGGCCGATGCCTGTTAATTTGTGTCGTTACACTGGTAAAGCTTTTGAAACTGGTCATTATCGGTAAATAAATCTGAGCGAAGTGCAAACAGGTTCTGGCTTAACGGACTTTTACTGATCGAAACGCCTGGAAAAGCTACGTTCACCACCAGTCTCAGTTTGAATCTGCATTAGAGTGGGTGAGAAAGGGAAGTCAGGAGTCAGTGAACAGCCTGATGGAAACAAGCAGGTTGTAATTCGTGCATTTGAATTTGTTTCCACCTTTGAAGCAGATTTAGTGCATCAGCCCCTGGAGGGGGGTAGTTTGGTGATGCTGAGTTTTCACTGAGGCTAATGAGGAGGATAACGAAAACACAAAACAGTTAAAGACATTGTTTTTGGTAAATCCGTTATAGAAAACTTGGGAGCCATTCATGAAGAGCCTGATATTCTGAAAAGCAGTTGACATACGAGGCGTGGGATAAAAGATCTTTAAAATTCAAGAACTGAAAACCCAAATAATTAGAGGCTGTAAAGCAAGATGGCTGCTGATTATGGAACCCCAAAGGAGCGTATTGTGCAAAAAGATCAAAATTTTTTAGAAAATTAAATCTTCAAAAAACATCAAACCTGAGTGCTTGTGGCCGCTACAACAGCCAATATCATCCGTTTATGGGTCTGCAAAACTAGACCATGAATCTGTCAATTTATACAATTATGCATCTGACACACCCAATATTTTCCTGCTTTCGCAAATAAAACAAATCATCCTGCAGCTCAGAGAGCAGATGTAATCTTGTTTTGCTCTCTAGATTGAAGGATAATCTTGTTAACAAACAGCTGCTTCCACAAAACGAACCACAAAAAGTTGGGCGTTAAAGAGCAGAAACATCAGAAACCTGAATCTGATGAAGCACATCTCTACGTTATGAAGAGAATAATGTTGCTTCTGCTTTCTGTCGTGGAAATTTTGCATAGCAGCAGCGACATATTGAGCTGTAGCTGTGCACAGATCAATCTGCAGCACAAAGGAAATCAATACGGCGGAACCGAGTTAGTCCGCTGAGCCGAGTGCAGATCATTAGATTTGGATGTGGGAGAGGAGAACCATTCCAGTAAATGGAAATAAAAGCATTTCCTGTGCTGGAATCTAGCTTTAGTGCACAAGTGTAATAATTGTGCTCAGAAATGTTTGTCACAAACATTGTTTCTAGAAATGGAGGTAATCAGAATAATGACTACTTCACTGTTTTGGTGTTTTCCATTAACTGGTGCAGCCATGCCTGTGGGGGAAAAAAATCCAGTGACTCATTATCTCTGAAATGAAACTATTATCTTGAAAATAATAAATAAACCCGTTCTGCATAATGTGATATTACACATACAGAGCGGCGTTCAGCGAATCCGTCTGAAAGGAAAAACACCCATATGGCCACATTGTTTTGGAAATAAGGAAGCACGGATGCTCAGTCACCTGTTATTCTTAAGTATGGATGAAATTGCAGTGATGGTTTTCAAATAAGACAGCTTGAGTTTACCTCTGCTGGATAAAAATAGCCACTACACTGCCGGATCTCCAGCTGTTCCTTTATCCCCGGCTCAATCCAGTCATTAAAACTTTCACATCTTTTCAAACATTTGTTGAAAAAGCTGCCAAATCACAGGGAAATGTCTAAGCAGCAGGCACAATTCACAATATAAAAAACTTGCAGAGCTGGAGCTAAGTGAGAATAGCTGCTGGGGGGAGAGGAAAGCTTGAAAGTAGCCATCTGACTCTCCGTACTGATGTTTAGTTTGGAAAACAAGTTTTTGTTTGTGAAAAACTTCCTACTTCTCTGCCTTCCGCATTTATTTAAATGGATGAAAGACAAGCTGACCTACTTGCCCTAAACATTTTGTGATTTCCTATTGCAAGTTGTTGTTGCAATATGTAAAAACTCAATTGTACATCTTTCTTATGCGTTTTATGTATTTAAAAAGAGAAGTCAGGTTCATGGAAGCTTGATTGAGCCAAACGTTCTGAAAGTTTTTAATCAGCCACTAAAAAATATCTAACACAGTTAGCTTTAGCTAATAAAGCAAAATCTGTTCTCAAAACGCATCGCAGCGTAAATATGACATCATCAATATTTTAAATGATAAAAACTACAGTACAGTATTTTTTACATTTGAAATAGACGTCGGTTTTTAGTCACATGATTATGATTTCAGGAAGTAAAATATCAATGAATGTTGAATTGCATTAAAGCTTTTTATTGTTGCACTTTTAATCCAGTTTCAATGCAACATGTTGTACATTACTCATATAAGAGTTCAAAATAAAATAAAGATTCTTATGCACCACATAAATGCACAAAATAAAATTACAAAAATAAACATGCTTAATGTAAACACGGCAATTTTGACAAAAAGCTTTTGCGCCAGGATGGGTTTTCGGCCGGATCACAATTAATGTTGTAAAGCTGCAATAGAAGCGACAACTGGATGTTACTGCTGGCGGAAACAACAAACAAGACAACAGGAAGTGGTAGGAGGATGCCGCAGTTAGTTTTTAATGACGTGAACAAACTTTTTCATGTGTGATTTTAATTGCAATTTTTATTTAATAGAAAAACAGCAATTGTGAAATTGCGTTTTTTCAACATTAGCAGAATATTGACAAAGTTTTGTCCACATTTGTAATGGAACATTTAATTCACTGGTTACTGAGGTTTAATAACTCATTGTCACCAAAGTGACAAGTTTTTAGGTTTTTGGCATTTAATTTTCCACCCAGGTTGTTTAGTTTTGCTTCCCTTACCAGTAAGAAAAATCATCATTTGAAAGCGTCTTCGTGTTTAAGCCACAATTATTGTAGTACTCGATTATTTTGCCGATTCGACAATTAATTAGAGAGAGATAAATGATGTTTTTCAGCTTTGTAATTTAACCACTTAAACAATATTAGAAATATATTAAAATATGGATATAAAGATAATCCAATTTCCTTTTAAATAGGAAATATAAAGCAGTAACATAACATTTCTTCAGTGAATTGGAATCACTCTGCCACTCCAGGAGTTTTAAAACATATTCACATTGCAAAATATACATATTTATGTACAGATTTGGTTAATTACTGCTCTAAATATGTTGTTTTTTCAGAAAATGGTCTTGATTTGAATGTCTACATTCCTATTTACTAAATTAGTTGACAATTAATCGATTAATCTGATTAATCGATTAATCGTTTCAGCCCTATTTGGGCAATTTTTGCTGTTAAAACTTGTTTGATTCTGACAGGACATCTAATCATTAGCAAAAATCATCAATCACCATATTTGCTTCCAGATGTTTGAGCATTAATGTCTTAAAGTCGGCACACCAAGCGTGCAAATCCACCTGCAAGCCGGTCCTCCAAGACCTTCAATCAAGGTGTGTGAGGTTGAAAACTTGATTACTTTCAAGTTAAACCAATTTCCAGCAGAATTGAATTCTTGTTCTCCGTTGCAGGTGAGCACCCCGCGGACGTCTGCGTCTTCCCAAAGAAATAAAGCACCTATAAACAGCAGCCTTTAAGGGAGGGGGAATGTAGAGCCAAAATGCAATTAATATGCAAATTTTAGGGGGAGACTTAATGGGGAGCCTTAACAAACACCCGTGTGTTGCGAGATAAGGCTGTTTTCTTCTAACCTCTGCTTGTCCAAAGTCAATGCCTTGGGGAGCTGAAAGTCTCGGAAGCTCCTCATAATGGATTTTTGTTCTAGGAAGCAGGTTGAGGTTGTGATTTAGCATTCATACTGCTAAAACAGCAACTAACGTCAACAGATCACTTTTTATTTTCATCCTATCCTCTTTTTTTCATTAAGTTTTCTCTGAATCCCATTAAAACGTGTCAAACTTGAGGCCCGGGGGCCAAATCTGGCCCGCCATAGCTTCTTATGTGGGTCACATGAATAGAAACTTTGAGATAACAGTTGTTTACTTAAATATTATTTTATTAATCAAAAGGAGTTTTTATCCGTTTACCACAATATTACATCAGTTCCTTTAGTTTTTTTATCCCACTAATAAAAATGTGACAATTTTCTAATATTTCGCCTATATTCTCGTGTGACTAATCTCATAACATTATCACTTTATTATTGTAATTTTTCTTTAGTATGAGACCTAAAACAAATATTTAATAATATTTAAACAGCTTGTTAACGGCGTTTATCAGCACTATCTGGCACATCCGGCCCTTTAAGAACATTCCTAATCTAGAAACGAGTGAAGAAGAGTTTGACCTCCTGTTAGACTCTGGAGCAGAAATGGAGGGGAAGATGGAGGGAATACGAATCCTCAGGCAAGAGGAGAGAGTCTGCATTCAGGTTGGACTCGTTGTGATCGCGGTTCGATGAGGAGCGACAAACAGGAGGAGAGAAGATCTTTGGGAAGAAACGTGGAAGACAGACTGGTGTTGGAGCGGCAGAGCGGGCCAAAGCAACTCCGTCTGATGGATCCAAATCCCCAGAGTCTCCGTCTCCCCCATCCCCACCCTAATGATTCATTCTCCACCTCCAGGCCTCTGCGCCGTGATTCACACCCAGCTGAGTTATTGCTGCGGCCGCCAGCAGAGCTCCATCACTCTCCCTCCATCTTGGGTTTCCATCTAACGAGTATATGAGCTGCGACCAGCGCCTGATTGCACTGAAGTGCCCAGCTCAACAGTTTTTATGAGGCTGTGCGCTCTTATTCACACGCTGCTATAACTTTGATGGTCACTTTTCCAGGAAGAGTTTTCCATTTTTTAAAAGCGCCACCGTTTATAGCTGATGGTGCAGAGACAATCCAGAGGAGGGGACGCTATAAACGCTGATTAGATGAGTGTGGAGAATCTAATAAACAAGCAGCCATTGGTATTCCTTTAACAGCATGGAGACGACGGAGTCCGGACATGACAGGTCAGGTCAGCAAAGAACAATCACAAAGAGAAGGATGGAATCCGATTCAATGTTCAGCGATCGATTCAGTTTGCAGAACTGTGACAATTCAAGGAAACATCCTCAGCACAATCCAGGTGTTTTTTGCCCAAATCCGACTTTTTTCGCCACCCATTTCATAAGTTCTCACCTAAATAAAGATCTGATCTGTTCCACTGTGGATCTAAATCACACCCAATAGTTTTCAAAAGGTCTTCAGTCGCATCATTTTATCTGACTTTAATATCTCTGCAATGAGTCATAATTCTGCACCAGAAGAAGTCAAAAAAGGTAAATCTGGACGCAAACTATGGCAGAAAATAGTGAAAAAATTATGAAAGTAGTTTGTCAGTGAATGCATCACATCGTGCACAAGGAAAAAAAAAAGATGGCAGACCATGACTAGCATCGGTTTTAGCTGTGAAGTTGACAACATAACACACCAATTCCTAAATGTACGCATCATATGTAAATAAATTAAAAAATGGGACACAATGCTTTGCTAGTAACTGTCAACATTATGGCAACTAGATAAGGTCAGGAAAACCATTTAATACAAAGAAGGAAAGGAGAGTGAAGCAGCTCAGTTGAGCTAGTTTGACTTTGATAACCTTAACATGTCGACATGCTGCAGAATCTGAGCGTTTCAGTTCAATTAAAACAAATGGAGACCTTTTGACACATCATCAGTAGAGCAGGTGTTTGAATTAGCTAATCTAAGATAATTGTAGTATAATTGTAGTAGATTATAATTGTAGCCACAACAATGTAGCCAATTTATGTAACTTCTAATTTATTTTTTTTTCAGATTTGTTAAAACTGTCACTGAACTGTGACAGTACAGTATGAGATAAATAAAAGCACAAGCTCATCTGCCTTCTTTCAGTGTTAATTAGAAACCTTGAGTACAAAGATTTCATAATTAATTGTATTTGTTGTTTTGTTTGGATATTTTAAATGTCTTCCAGTTCTAGTGTTAAATGTCCATTAGATTTTAAAGTATATTGCCATTTTATTCCGGAAAAATGGTCTCACAACAACATTATCATTTATCGTAATAACGTCTGGGACAATTTATCGTCCAGGCCAGCTAAAGCTGCATACAAATAAAGGGTTTTGTTTGCAACTCTTTAATTCAGTCACACAGACCCCCTCCTCCGGTTGCACACCCGTGCAGAGGGATAATCTGGCATGCACTGGCGTCATGATTAAAGTGTACTCCACTCACCTGCCCAAGTCCAATCAAGGCCTGCACTGATTGCAGCAGCTTGCAGAAGACAAATACAGAGAGTTGGGGGAGGTTAGAGGAGTGGAGGGTCCGTATCTGGTGAGGTGACACAGCGCTGGAGCCTTCGCCCCAGGGAGGATCCATCCTCTCCACTCCGGCCAGACGGGGTGAATCAATCATCTGCAAAGATGTCAGCATCTGCCCAAGCAATTTCAGATTGGAATAAATGGCAGATGGGGATGTTGTTCCCTCTGTTTAATCAGTTCCACCAAATGTGGTTTTATCTCTTATAAAATGAAACCATCTGTAGCACGTAGGTGTAAGGATCAAGTGAGGGAGGACGCAGGGAGACGAGAGACGTGCGTTGGAGTGTGTGCGTGCCTTTTTAAATGTGTGTGTGGTGATGGAGAGGGAGAAACCAAATGCTGTGAAACAGAAGCAGAAGAGAAGCACTTATCCATTACAAAGAGAGAAAATGTAATCTTACTGCAAGCTCACACCTCCAGTCTAATCTCCTGTTTCTCCCTCAAAGGAGCTCGGCCCAGGGGTTTCACCATCACATCTCCAGCCATCTACTTCCACCTCCGCCTACAAACACACACCGCCGCTGGAATTCGGTCCCCTGCACCCGGTTCCAGCAGAAACATTCATGATAAATCCCCCTTTTTTTAACCGGGATGAGGACAAACGCATTTTAATTCTCACTTGTTTCAGGAATGTCTCTGCAGTGAGTCGCTCCTCATTCCTCCATCCAAACCAACCAAAAATGTACAACAATATGCCTGCTGTACACAATTTCTGTCTCATCACTAGTAAACATAACGAGCAAAGTAAGTCACTGTTACTAAACTACAACACAGTATTTAGAAACTATTAGTGTGTTTAGAAAACACTCCAAGATTGGCTGAGAAAATTAATAATGCAAATAAATGCATGATGCGAGAAAAAAAACTAGTAGGAGAATAAAGTCACAATAATCATAACGCAATGAGATGCAACTCATTACCACAACAGTTGTAATAATACAAGAATATTATACAAGTATGACAAAAAAGTGGAAATATGAGAATATAGCCACAATATCACCAAAATAAATTTAGAATATTAGGAGAATTAAGTAATTTAATATTAACTACATTAAACTGTTGTCATACTAAACCCATGGTACACATTAAAGCAGATAAATGAAGCATAACTCCTACATTATTCCCAGAGCGTTGTCTGAAAGGCAGCATAATCCTTATTTTGTTTGACCATTTGTCAGAAGAAAAAACAATCCAGTCTGGAAGGGAAAAGATGGAGCATCATCTTTTCACCAACTCTTTATTGGACTTCATTAGAGCAAACTGGTGAATGTCAATAACAAATTTAACTAAAATTGGCAAAGAAATTCTGAGATTGGAATCAGAAAAAGAGCTAAAACGTTCAGACATTATTGTGCAATCATCTCCAGTGGTTTAAAGGCTTATATTAGTTTATTATTTCACAATGTTCTGCATCAGAAAACATTATTGTAAACCAGCCAAAGTAGAAATGACCAGTAAGTGATCAGAGTTTCTGACTTGTTAAAATCTGAGCAGTGAAAATTAAAAGTTGTTCTGAAAGCTGAAAGATCTCCATCAGCCGCAGAAACTCCGTGTACTGGCAGGATGCATTGCGATAATTGTGAAAATGACTTCGGACTCCAGCTGAGTGCTAAATGGTTTCTCTAAGAGTCGGCTATATCCGGACGCTTCACATCCACTTTAGTTTCTGGCTCCTGCATTTTTAATGCTAAGGCTAAAATGGCTCTCAATGCAGAAACGAAGAGACCCTCAGGCGAAGGCAGTTGGACATCAAGTAATAATTCAGAAATAGATTTCAGCCATCAGACTCATCATCAACGCTGGCAACAAAGACGAATTTTAATAAGGCCGACTTAAATTAAAGGTGGCATTATACGGAGAACCAGCGGATTATTTTTCCTCTTTTTTTATAAGCAAGTAGTCAATTTACTAATTAAACTAATGGAAAATCTGGTATAAGAGCCGCATTTATTGAATTACATTTGATTTGTTCCTTTAACGCATTTACAAAACATATATATGAGGTGGGATAGACGTATACAAATGTCTATCATAGAAGTATACTAAGAGAAAATATTCAATTTTGAATATAATATGCAACACAAGAAAAAAAAAAAAGTTTTGAATGAAACAGTAAATGACCTGGGATTCAGTAAGTATTCAATAATGACAATATTTTGTAGATTTAAAATTTTACAGAGAAAACTGAAATAAAAATATCTAATGCAAAATTTATAAACAAAACACCTGCCTATGTAATATGACAAAAATTGCCCAGATGTTAGCTGTTGATCGACACAACTAGCCAGTCGGTAATGGCGCCGCCCCTGTGCTAATCGGCTATTAGCCGTTTAACTGAGCTGCTGTAACTCACCGAAACTTCGCCAAATGTTTCATTCTTCTCCTTCTTGTCCTCAACTTCGAGGCTGTCGGATCACACGCCGTTCTTCAGACATATAAATCGAAAACATTTTAATCTCAAAATTCTGTTTCTGTCTTCATAGCTTAGCATCGGCTCTGCTCCGTCTCTCTTTGGATTTCTTCCCGGAAGTACCGATTTTTTTTAGGGCGGGACTTAAGCGGTCTCACCAATCAGAAGTCAGCATTTCCTATAAGAAATGCCTATAAGAACTCTTATAGGCTCTATAAGAACCTTCCTGTGAACGTGTCTATGATTGGTTATATAGACTGCACTAAAAGACAGATTAAAATGAAGCCAATAAAACCTACCTTAATAAAAAAAAAAAAAAAAAAATTTACTGACAGATGTATTACTAAACTGGATTAATAAGGCTATTAAAATGGCAGCATTTCTTGCAGTGGTTCACGTAAATATTTAGTGAATACGCTAAATATTTAGCTCCAAAATATTTAGTAACCAAGTTAAGTATTTAGCTCTGTACTCACTAAATATTTTGTTCAGTATTTAGCTAGCTGGCATGGCCTTTTCCTAACCTCGGTCCACAAATCAATCTTTACTTATTAAGAAAAGTGCTTTAAATTATATTTTTATATATTTTTAAATATATGCAAACTGCAATGATGAAACACAAATTGGCTACATGGAAACAGCAATTTAAAACTAATTTCTAACTAATCAATATTTAGGTGATAAGCAAATTTAATTTCCTATATATGGAAATGGAATTTCAAACGTAAGGATTTAGTTTTAATAGTTTATAAAGTGATAAATATTTAGATTGTAAACTAAATATTTAGTTTGAAAATATGTCATTTCTAAATGAACAAACAAGATGTTCAAAATATAATTTAAAAAAAAATTAACACCTATTATGACTGGCTGAATAACCCAAATTATTCTGGTAATTTTTACTGCATCACTTTACAACCACCACCCACTACATTTCCTCCTACTGACTAGTTTTATATGATTTAAATCCAGAGTATTATAGTTCATTTCCAACAGGTCCTCCATCTGCAGACTGAGTTTTATACGGTTCTTCTGAGACATGAAAGCATCTTGTAAACAATCTCGCTTGTCCTTTGTCCTCACCATCTCTGCTTTTCTATTTCTATCTCTGAGGGAACTAATTTAGGCCTTTCAGGCAGCCAGGTAAGCAGCCAGGGAGGCAGGAACCGAACAGAATGAACAGCCAGCCATACATATGGATCAGGTCGGCAGCTGAGCATTAATGGCCTCCCCCTGGAATCTAAAACACAGGCGCAGGCCAGAGAGGAGCTCCTGGGGGAAATCAGAATACCAGCAGCCATTCAGGTCAGCTTGTTCATGTTCGCAGCATGTTACAGCTCCATTTCTGTTCCCCCACCCCTCACACTCACACCGCCGCCTTCTCTCAGGTTATTCATGCACTTTTATTCAATATCGAGCAGAGAGCAAGGCTGACTGTTCACTGGAAACACAGAGAACAGAGACAATCTCTGACAAACCAAAGATCTCAGGAGATCAGAATGTAGCCATGATCAATATTTTAATCAGGTTTATTTCTATAGCACATTTCAGGTTCAAAGAGCTTTACATCATCAAAATAACAAACACATCAACAATTATGAAAATCAGTAATAGACATTACATTTTAGTCAAAATCTTCAATAGAAATTGTCCAGAGAAATGCATCAAATATTTCTCTGATATTGCAGCTTAATTAATTAATCAGATTTAATTAATTGAGCAAAAATCTTCAAGTGTGTTTTCCCAAGGAACAGTCAAGTAGACTCGATTCAGTTTGGGACTAGAACTCCATCATCTGCTCCACCTGCAGCTGCTGCGGTTCTGAGTCAAACCAACCTGTTCCCCTCCTGGCCTGTGGGGGCGCTGCACCAACAACCACTGAGGGAAACGACACAAAGACCCCTGAAGACATCGAGCGCAACTTCCTTCTGATGCCTCCTTCGATGGAGGTCTCCACCTATTTCTCCTGCTAGCGCTAGGCTAGCATGTTTGTTTTGGTTGTATTTACCCAGAATGCCCTGCACTGGCAGATGAGAGTTCATTTTTTTGGTGATTATGTGTTCAAGCAAAGTTGACTTTCTAGTCAGGCAAACTTCAGTTTCCT
This sequence comes from Poeciliopsis turneri, assembly GCA_922788865.1. Lineage (NCBI taxonomy): Eukaryota > Metazoa > Chordata > Actinopteri > Cyprinodontiformes > Poeciliidae > Poeciliopsis > Poeciliopsis turneri. The sequence continues at coordinate 479,152 of CAKLNU010000052.1, forward strand.
TAAAGTGGACTAAACTCTGGTGCCTTTCGAATGTATATATGACGACCAGGCAGACCGGAGACCGCTCATAAAGCAGGAAGTGGATTGCAGCACAGGGCATTCTGGGTAAATACAACCAAAACAAAAATGGCTCAATGTATATTACCAAAAAAAAAAGAGAAATTCTCCAACTGCTATAATCTGAGACCACTCCATTTTTTTCAATTTTGTAAAGAAGGAAGTTGCGCTCAGTGTCTTCAGAGGTTTTTGTGTTGTTTCTTTCAGTGGTTTTTGGTGCAGCGCCCCCAAAGGCGTGGAGGGGAACTGGTTGCTCAAAGGGTTTGGTTTAATCAAACCGCAGCAGCTGAAAATGATCAGTTTGCTTTGGCCCCAAGCAAACCGAGTCTACCAGACTATCAGGTGAAAGTACCAACAGAAGAGGAATCAAAGAAGTGCGGTATAAAATATGTTTCTTAACTTAGGAAATTCTCACTATGAGAATACGCCTCTGCAAAACAGATTTTATGTTTTACACGTTTTCGCCAGGGGTGCCGGTAGGTGTGGAGGGTGCTTTCTTTCTGAGTCATTCGATGTAATTTCAGGAGGTCACTGACTCATGACGCAGTGACTCACGGCTCCATCATGAGTCCTGAAGCCAACGGTCACATGGGGATCTTCACAAACATCCCGGCTGTAATTCATCCAACAAATTCATGCGCGCGGATCAGACTTCAGGAACTTTCACCCGTTTACCAGCCTAGCCAGAGCCGTGGGTGTTTTCTGGAGAACAAAGGGCTTTGTCTGCGCCAGCTTAAGAATGCCGACAATGTGACGGTCATAAGTTGGACTTCTGACCTCGCCGGAGCGCCAGTTCCTCCCACATGCCGTACATAATACTGCCTATGTCCTCGCTGCTGACGCGCTTGGAAGTGCTGACTTGTAAATACAAAACATAACATTGATTTCTACTCTGATTTGCTCTGAACACTTGAATGCAAAGTTTAATGAAAACTTCTAAGAATTTAAAGAATGAGTTTAAACTGAATGGAATAACTTTAGGAGTAGTCTTTTGTGGAGAATTACTGAAAGGTTTCATTTAGTTAATCGACTTATATAACACCAAATAAAGGCTTTAACAGAGCTGTATTTACTTACATGCTTAGTTATTTTAGCAGCAGTTTAAATGAAATAATTTTCATTTTTGTCCTTGCAGCTGATAATAATAGTTTTGAGTAAATATTGGAAAACTGATATTTATATTTAAGGTTTTCTTGTGGTCTCGTCCCGGTTTATGGCTCGCTGTGGTAAATAACTAGAAGAACCAGCCATTTGCATCCATTTAAATTTGTTTGTAATACAAAATTCAGCAGCTACATTTAGTGTTTATTGTGCAGAATATTAAACCTTCTCTGTTTCTTAAACAGATCTAACCTGCTATGCTTCCTTGAACAGCTAAGGATTGTACAGCGCATACAGTAGTAAAACCAGCTGACCAAACGTGCTGGAGCTCAGCTTGGGTTGCTAGGTAATGGGCAGAATTCCACTGTGGTTGCTAAGTAACGGCGCAGTGCCCATGGAATGTGACTCTAATTTGAAAGTTTTTGAAACGGCTCCTTTTCCAGACACCAAAAATCATTACGTTATAACTAAAAAAAACATTGGGGTATTTTTTTTAAGTGCTTGGGCTGTTTAAGGAAGCAGTTGAGACCCAAATGGAAGAGCAAAAATGTGCAAAATGTGAACTAACTTAACCAGTGAAGGAAAAAATGAGAAACTCTTTGGGTAAATGTGACTTTTTCCATGGATTTTAGTGCGACTGGAGCTCATCCACAACTCTGACTCAACAAATCCCAGCAATAAACTCCAGCCCGCATCTCCTCTCTCCGTCCATCCATCCATGTCCATCACTCTGCTCGTCAGCGTGTGTGTGTGTGTGTGTGTGTGTGTGTAGAGGCGAGGCAGGGATGGTTGTGTCTTGATGCAGCGGCAGCAGCAGCCTGTGGAAACAAAGGCAGGGTGATTTATAGCTTCGTACCGAGAGCATAAATCACACCTGCAGCGCTGCGCCTTTAAACGCCCCGCGTCCTGACAGCATTTACCTTTTATAAATGATTGGGCTGAACCTCCCATGGAGCCCCGGACTACGCAGCTCACTCACTCCCCATCCCGTTCCTCCTTTGTTTCACCTATCTCCGTCTCACTAGCATTAGCTCTGCATCTTCCTAAACCTCTGTCCTCTCCCTGTTCGCAGAGCGTGATGGCGACTCGCCTGGGATATATTGCTCTCGCCTTTCAGAAAGCGTCTGCATCCGCAGCCGTTAAGGAAATGAATGTGTCAGTCACGGCCCTATCTGCCTTCCTCATGAGGAGGAGGAGGAGGCCTGGCGGGATAACCGTACCTGCGTACGGCGGAGGAATAGCGAATGCGGCTGCAGATAAAGGTGACGTCTTGAGGCCATTACTTATCCAGCACAGCAGCAAAGGTTTGCAGATATTATACCTGCTGTCTCCACATAATAGCTCTCGGTTGGAAGCAAACACACACACACACACACACACACACACCCACGCATACACACACACACACACATCGACACGCATGTGGAAATGTAACGAGCACAAACAACCAAGGCCCACACGCAAATTTACACACGTCTCGGCCACTAAATCTGTGAAAACACACACACACACACGCACACACACACTCACACACACACACACACACACACACACACACACACACACACACGGCTGGACACACTGGGATGCCTCGCCTCGCCGAGTTAAAACAGATGAAAGAGCTGCTAAATGAAATCTGACTCAATAGTTTAAAATGCAGCGCTGCAGCTCTGCGAGGATCAGAACAGCAAAACGACGCATTCCTCAAAGCTGCCACAGGAGCTCCTGTCCAGATGCAACTTTGGTTTGTTATTATGCTTCCTTGAACAGGTTGGGAAAGGTCTGTGGCCTATTCAAAGCACGCTTGTTACACTTCTACACAAAATCATTCTTAGATAATGAGAGTTTAGTTTGGTCAGTTTTGCCTCCATCTGACCACTTACCTTCACACCTGAAAATAGATGCACAATTATACAATCCTACAGCTTTGAAAAGCATTAGTGGAGCCTCCTCCACAAAAAAAAAAAACAAGAATGTAGCTACTGGTTTCTGGATGGAAGTAAACAATAGAAGAACAGAACACTTGTCTTTTCCAGAGGCTGTTATACAACGCTTAAAAACCAGCTGACCAAATGCACTGGAACTCAACTTGGGTTGCTAGGTAACAGGTGGAGTTCTGCTGGGGTTGCTAGGAAACGGTGAAGCGGCCATGAAATGTGACGCAACAATTGGGAGGTTTTTTAACCGACTCCTTTTTTCAGACATTAACTTACTGCCCAAAGCAATTTGGGTGGCGCTTCAGCTGAGACTAAAACAGAAGTAGATGTAAAAAATGAGTCAACTTTGGTGCAACTTCCGTCTTTGCAAAATGGAAACAGAAATGGAGTGGCGTCAGATTTTAGCAGTTGGAGATTTCTCTTTTGTCTTTGATAAAGACCACAAGCCATTGTCCTGCTAACGCTAGGCTAACGTGTTTGTTCTGCGCTGCAGTCCACTTCCTGCTTTTGCAGCAGTCTCCAGTCTGCTTGGTGTTCACATGCGCATTTAATCCACACCAGATTCACTTCAAACAGAACCGAGGTTTGTAAAAGGACCAGAGTTTGGTTAGCATTCACATCTTGTTAAATGAACCAGACTTTCTGGATAAACAAAATGTATTTCGTAGAACTACAATCGAAGTTTTTCTTTTTTTTTTTTTTGTGATATGAGTCACATGATCAGCAACCGGATGTTACTACTGGCAGAAACAACAAAGAAGACAACAGTAACTTCTTAAGATAATAAAGCTGATTAAATGTATCATCTTACTTAAAAATCTTCCAATCATTTGGATAAAAAGAGAAAACACTTAAATAGTTGATAAATTATATAAACTACTGTTTTCCACCTTAAAGAGGGAGCATCTCGCTCTTCCTGGTGTAAACTCCTAACTTGCAGAGCGGAGTTATACCTTCCTTGCATTAACGCTTCATTTAGTACCACTTCCATCTGTTAAATCCTTCTACACTTGATCTTCTGTCTCTAGCGCGGGGTTCTCATACAGTTCCAACTTTTTTGTGGCAGCAAATGAAAAAGAGGGACCCGGACAGACAAGATGAATCGAAACGCAGCCAGTCATTTTCAGCTCCAGTTTGAATGTGACAGTTGTTCTTTGTATTTGCGTTGGACGGTGTACAGTGGAAAAGCGGAGATGCCCCGTGAACGCGAGCGGCTCCGCTGCCAGGACGCCGCTTGTTGTACTGTAACTGAGCCGGAGCCGGCCGGCGTGTGTGCGCAGAAAAATGCAGCGAATGAAGCTTCACAGACGTCCTCAAGGTCTGAAGAGACCGTTTGTCATTATTATTATTCCGAACTAACAGTTGAAATAGTTGTGAAAGAGCTTCTACTGTTTTGTTTTGCTGGAGCATCTGAATCGAAACGTCCCACAGAAGTGATTATAATAATTGCGGACTGCTCCTTTAACACAGAAGAGGCTAATAGGCTAATTTCTGGCAGCCATTAGCAAGCCGTGAGCAGCGAAAGCTCACATGTAGCAAACATGACCCCTTGTTGAGGAGAACATCCTCTCACCTGAACATAACCTCCGTCTGCTGAGTTCAGCACAAGCAGCTCGTCCACAAACTCAGGAAACACAAAACCAGGGAAAGTATGAACAACAAATTAAAACTTCTCAAGTTTTATGTTTTTCTGCAGGAGTTTGTCAGAATCCCACATCTATTTTAGGTTTAATGCCTTTTATTTAATATTATTCACTTTTTCCAAAGGAAAAAGCTTGTTAACTTGGTTCTATTTATACTGATTATACCTTCAGGGAAAGCAGATAAAAACTATCCTTAACTAGCAATGTCCATGAAATAACCAAATAAACGCAGAGAAATGTTCTCCAGATGTGTCAGATTGTTGGCAGCGGGTCTCCACATCCCTCTTATGTTCAGAATAAGAAATAAACTCCTGAAGATCAACCAAAATGTACAATTTCCATTTTACTGTTGATTTGGACTCAAACTGATAGTGAAAAATTAAATCCCAGGAAGACAGTTTAGAGGATTTTAGTAAAACTGACTGGTTTTTCTGAACTATTGCTACCACTATGGTGTTTTGTGCCTATTGTAGAATGAAAAAAATTACTTTTCCACCAAAAAAACAAAACAATTATGAGATTAATTTGAATAAATTTCCAAGAAAAAACTTGGAAATTCTCTGAGATCAAAAGTTGAATATTTGCAAGAAAAAAAAATTAGTTTGAGTTCAAAGAAATCAATGAGACATTCTGAGATGAATTTAAAAAATGTTCACTAGAAAAATATGGAAATTCTCTGAACTTGAAAAGTTGAAAAAATGTGAGAAAGAAAATCAAATTTGGAGATTAATTTAACAGATTTTCAAAGAAAAAAATTCAAGTTTGACTTTTTGGAGTTCAGAAAATTTCAACAAGTCTAAAAACATTTTCCCCTGAAAACAAAATGAATCTCAGAATGAGCATTTTTTTAAAAGTTTGCACATTTCTTAACGACCTAAACATGCAGACTAAATGTTGCTCAGTTTAAATAATAAATTATAATTTATATTTATATTTTGTTTCCCTGACTGTTTATTCAGAAAACAACTCAAACAACCAAAGGATGAAATCACTACATCCGATTTGTTTAACATTAAATAAAACCTGAATCATGATTTTGGTTTCTGTTTTCTTTATTCAAAATGGATAAATTTGTCTTTTATCTTAATTTTTGATGGTTCATTGAAAGGATTTGCAGATGAGAACAGCTTAACCTTAAAACCAAAAATCCTGCTGATGAGGTAAGAAATGCTTTAATATCAGCCGACTGACTCCTTCTTAAATTATTTCCTCTGAAGGGAGTTTCTGGCCCGTCAGGTGGCGACCGCTCCAGAGCGAGCCAAGGCTGCCCGGCTGTGATTACGGAGCAAAAGCTTTAATTTCATCCACTCTTTAATCATCGGTGTAATAAAGTTCAGGGAACCGTTGGAGGCCCCGCGCCGTGCCAGGCGCCGCTCGCTTTCAGGGAACGGCAGCAGAGGAGTCAGGTCATCTCAACCTTAACCTCTAAGACCTGATGGGAGTGAATATATGGAGAGTGAAGAATGCCAAATTATAATTAATAAAATAAACAAGACATTCATTTATTATAACTGGAAACAAACACAAATAAATTGATTTTTCACCTGTTTTTTTTTTTAATTAAAAAGTTGTTAGAATGCTCTGAAAAGTTGATATATACGGAGAGTAAATAGTGCCAAATTACAAAAAAATGTATTCATTATACATGCCTCAATTAAATATTTTTGTTTTAATCTTAAAGTGTAATTAATTTTTACACAAGGCATCTTTATTCCTACCACGCCCCCTCCCCTCATCACCACACATGACCACGCCCCTCCCCCGTCTATTGGCTCTACCCACTTTGCCGGAATTTTCCAAAATTTGTCCGTTATGCTTTCTCAGGTGTAATTAGTTACACTTTAAAATCAAATCAAAGACATTAAATTGAGGCATATACAAATAACTAATTTATTGTAATGTGGCACTGCTTGCTCTCCATATAGAGAGCAACTTTTCAGGGCATTCTACTGACTTTTTATGTTTTTTAAAAAACAACAATGACAGATATAATTATTTTAATTCAGTTCCAATTATAATAAATTAGTGACACCATTAAATAATTATTTCAGAAGTTATCTTATAGTTCTGGCACTCTTTGCGCTTCGTAGTGCTAGCGCTGATGTTTACAAGCAGAGTAGTTGTTCCTCTTCAGAAGCTGCACCTGCAAAAGCCCCAAACACTTCGCTATAGCAGGTATACATTATGTGGCTTCGCATCATGAGTAAAGAATTATATAAATAAGGATAAACACTGACTCTGGAACATGTTTTCCTCTCCCTCCCAGCCCTCCTCTTCCCTACACGCAGAAGTAATGAGGGGCTACCTGTAATTACAAGCAGCTGCTGTCTTCCCTGACGAACGCTAATTGCCAATAATGATTTTGGAGAGCTGTAAAAATCCACCGGCTGACGCTCGCTGTCTCTCAGTGGTTGGAGAAGGAGAATTAAAGGAAAGACGAAGAGAGAGGCAGGAGTTTATTCTCCTCACTGGCTGCGTCGCAGTTGGGAGAGCAGTTTGCTCATTTCTGCTGCTGACATGTCAGCACCTGCCATCGCCCGCCCCTGACGGCAGGTGGAAGCTAAAGGTCCGGTCTGGGCGCCCTGCAGGCAGGAAGGCCGAGGCAAACGAGCCGCGTGTGCATGATTAAAACACAACGGTGCTGCTGCTTTATGAACGCTGTATTGGATGCAATAAAGACGGAAAATTAGATTAGGAAGGCAGGAAGTTAAAGTATTTGCCCCCTTGCTGGTTTCTTCAGCTCTTTTTATTGTTTTGCCAAACTTGCAGGTTATAAACCGACGATCCCACATCATGATGCTGCCACTGCGCCGACGGCCTTTTGAAACTTCCAGGTTTCCCTGCTTTCTGATTGTCATCACGTCAAAATATTTAAATTTGTCTCCAAAATGTGTCCAAGGTTACATTTAGACAGTAATCTGCCTTTCTGTTGGTTCTGGAGTCGTGGCTTCATGGGTTCAGTTTGGAAAGTGACTCAGTCAAAAACTAAAAGCAGCAATTTGGGTAACTTAGGAAAAAACACAGATTAATATTTGACATTTTGCCACTCATTCCAATTTACTTTATTAAAAATATGTCTCAATATTTAAATGTTTTAATACTGAACCATATTTTATTCTAGTTTTTAATGTGAAGCATTTTGGATTGTTTTAACTTTTTCCTGGGAATTTTTTGAGGCATTTTCTTGTCATCATAAAATGTTTCTAATGAAGCAAAAATCATCATAAATAAACTAACATGTTTGGCTTTTGGTGCTCATTAACTCTGCATACATCAAATTAGTCGGATCTGTTTGTTCATGTTTACCTTGCAAATCTGTTTTAGACATTTCTGTCTTTTTTATTCCATAAATTCCTGAAAATAGCAGCGAGTCGGAGAGACAGCAGAGAAACGTTGGTGCATTTCGATCTGCCAGCACGAACAAACACCCACATGACGGGAGGAATGCTGAAAGTCCACATGAAAGAGTTTTACGGCGCGTCTCGGCCCGGTTATCAAAGACATTATAAATCCAGGAAAACGTCTCAGTTCCCACCGACCCGATAAGATTTTATTGACCCGACTCTCAGGGTAATTATTAAAGAGTTTAATCCTTTTTATCTAAAAGCTTCTTCATGTTTTACTTCAACACAGAGTCAGAATTCAGTTCAGTTTTGCTCTCTTGTTTGTTTTTGGGCTTTATACATAAAATACAATTTTAAAAATATATTCAGAAAAATATATTCAGAAAACACTCAAAGAGAAATGAAGTTTAATATTTTATTCTTCTGTTTTTTCAAAATGTGAATCCAGTTCTAAGTCCAAAAATCAGAAATTCAAATCTCTGCATTAATTCACCAGTTTGTTTTTTTATACAGAAAAATATAAATATATAAAAAAATTTAATTGTGATAAATGTTAAGTAAATACACAACAGCAGTTCTATTTTTCCTCTTTAAAGCACTGTATATATTTATATATCAGTATATTTTTACAGTTCTCCAACATGTGTGTTAAGGCTCTCCACCCTGGGCGTCTTTCTATCCATGGTTGGAACCGATGCAGGTTTTCTGTTGATAATCGTTGTGTAAGAAAACATTTCACAGAAACAGAACCGTTTTAAAAGATCTCTGATCAGTTTGACCCATTTTTACATGATATTTAAATATGTCTCAATGTAGAAAATAAAAACTTTCTAAATCTCAAATTGTGTTGAAAAGACTGAGTTCATGTTTAATCGGTTTAATTTAGCACTAAGTAGGAATATCAGTGGTGGTAGAAGGCCATGTTTTCCTATGATTTACCAACAGAAACCTGTTTATTAGCGTCGCCCCTTGATTGAAAGGCGCCCAGGGTGGAGAGCCATTGTTATACTGAGAAAATGTTACTTAACATTTAATCTAAATATTTAAATTTCTAGTTTTCGGACTGGATTTAAAGAAGAATAAAACATCAAACTTTTTAAACTTCTCTGGCTGTTTTCTAAATTTGCAGTAGCTTTCCTGTTCTCTAAAACCCATCAAGTTTTTTATTACGCTTCATTTCCTGGCTGATTTCCACTTACAGCTCGATTTTTTTTTTCACTCTAAAGCAATTCGAGGTCGAATTTGTAAAAGTAAGAACACATTTTATGACCTCTTTGTTTTTTAACTGTGTGGGTCGAAGTGTTTTGCTGATCTGCAGAGTTTTACGAGCGCGTGGTTCGGCGCAGTCCTTTGAACGCGCAGAACTGTGGGAACCTTTGGCAATAAACCGGAGCTCAACCTTATCTCTGCTGCCTTCGATGCTTTACGTCTTTATTGTTGCGCTCGTCAGGCTGTTAATTGTTACACAGGTCTGACTTCCCTCTGTGGGAAAATCGTCTCGAATCCAAATCGTACTGATGCCTCAGCCTTCAGAGGGTTCTATTGTAATTTTCAAAAGCAGACAAGAATATTACTTTGAGCTTTTGGGAGGCAATAAAACATTATGAAATCACTGGGTTTAATTGTCTCGGTTTCCTTTTAGCCCTGCAGAGCTCAGCTGCTCTAACTTTTTACCTCCTTATCTTTGTTTATTAGCCAACGTGGAAATCATTCAATAAACATTGTTATGTTGCATAAAGTTCAGGTGATAATAATGACACAAAAGCTGCAATTAAAATCATAATTTTCAGTTGAAACCTCCCACCTGTAGGGATTTCTTCCACTTATTTACTGGCAAGATATTTATTTTTCTAATAAATATCTTTATATCGTTTCATTTCTTTGCTCTCAGATCCTCCTGCTGTTTTAAAGACTAAAACTTTTGATGAATTTGAACGCACTTTGAACATCTTCGGTGTTCAAAGTGCGGCTTGGGGGCCACTTGTGGCCCCTGGACTGATTTTTTTGTGGCCCCCAAATGCAGAAGTGAATTTCCACCAAAAACCTATAAAATTTTCTACATATTCTCAGAAAGTTTTGAATTTTCAAAAAATATTAATTTCCACCAAAACATTCAGAAATTTTAAGAGTAACTTCAGTTTCTGCAAAAAATTGGAAATGTTGAAAATTTTTGACTTTTGAAACTTTTCTAGAAAAACTTTTTTTTAGAAACTTTTAGATTTTTTTGTGGAAATGTACAATTATTTAAAAGTCTATAATAACCCTGATAAACTGCCGTAAACATTCCTTTGGGTCGAGTGTCCATTAAAAAAAACAACTTTATTTTCTTCATTTTAGGTTGTTTTGTTTTTTACTCGACACTTTTAGCTCAAAGGGTTTGGACAAAACTGTTATAAAGTAACTTATTCTCAATTAACCCAATAAAACAGTATTTATTTAAAAAACTCCTGATTACGTTAAAATGTGCAGCGAACGAATCCCCTCGTCTCGCTCAGACTTTCCTCCTTGTGTTTTTGAGCCAAACTCTTGAGGCGTTTTCCCCACAGCTGCTCAGACTCTGATCGTTGGTATGTAATAAAGGGCCTGCAGCCTTTCCTCTCACTGAGCAGTAAGGACCCGTCTGTCCTGATAATGCCATGCATGGATAACTGAGTGAGACGGCATCAGATACGGAAAGCAGCAGGCTTAAGGGAAATGAAATTTATTTGGAGGAAAGAGAGCGAGGGCGGCGAGCAAAGCGGCGGCGATAATTGAAACTGGGAGCGTTCAGTTGGGGAGAGAAATTGAGATGTTGTCACCAAGTTCTCCTTATCATCATCAGGACCAGCATGCAAAAGCAATTAAAGAGCCAAGAGAAGCGGTGGAGGTGCACAGGACTCGAGAGAGCAGAACGCAACTCAACGAAGTTCCCCGAGGTCCTGAAAACTCGGGGAACTTCGAGGCAGAAAGTCCAGATTCTGCGTTTTTTAGCTTCACTTTTAGAATCGACAGCGAATGGATGCAGCAACGGGAAAAGACTAAAACAACTGAAAACCGCTTCAGTTCTACTTTGTCCCGCTCATGTTCAGACCCGTTGCCATGGCAACCAACTGACAACAGCTCCAACAACCCTAAGTTACAATCAATCAATCAATCAATCAATACAAAGCAAACTTAACACATTTCACACAAAAAAATTCAAAAAATGAAATTAAAGAGAAAAAAGGGTGGTAACAACTTTACTCCACATCGAGACCCGTTACCATGGCAACCGACTGACAACAGCCCCACCAAAGCAAACAAAGAAAACAGCCACATTTCACACACCAAAGTATGTAAAAATGCAACTAAAGAGCCAAGAGAAGAGGTGAAGGTGTTGAGCGTTCAGGAAAACAAGCCAACAAAGTTCAACAAAAACTGAGGTGGAAAATCCAGGGTTTAGAGTAAAACTCAGTTTTTATCCTGATAAAACTCACAGGTACTGATTACAGCCTTTGTTTTTAAAATCCACACTAAAAATCTCCAACTTGAGCTAAAACTTAGAAATTGCACTATTGCATGTCTCCCTGATGATAATTGCATTCAGCCCCAGAATGTGGTTTAATTTTCACAGTTAAAAATAAATAACTGGCTGAATGGAAACATGCAGAGACGAGCGAAGCCGAGCCAAGCAGCTCGGGTGGGTTTGGTTTCAGAACCTCTCTGCTCTGGTTTCTGTTTCGTTAATTAACCTGAATCCGGTTCAGGTTTTCTTAAATAAACCCACATGTTTATTTAACATAAAGTCAATTATTTTTCTAATTTCTTCTGTTGTTTCAGGGTTAATTCTAAGTATATTTCACATGTGAATGTGTCCTATTTTTATTCACATGAATATAAAATTGTGATCTTTTAAATGACTATTTAATAAAAACATTTATCTTGAACATTAGATTTTCCCTCATAACCTTTTCTTAAATGTTCCCTTAAAATAACTGACAACATATTTATTCAAATAATAAAAAATATCCTAATGAAGTTAAATAAAATATGTAAGAAAGAAATAAGAAAATTAACATTTGCAGTCTGAATAACGACTTACAACTTACATTTACGTTACTTAAACTTAATTAAATATATTTTATAAATTCCAACATTTAGTCATTTTGCTGATAAATGACTTCAGGTCGTCTTGATTATTGGCATGAATCTTTAAATAATCTTAATCTTCCCTCTCATGTTAGCATAGCGCTTGAGTGTTAGCTAAACTAATATCTATGACTAGCATTAGCTTTGGCTAATTATAGTTATCTGTAGCATTAGCTTAGCTAATGTTTATGATAATTGCTTTGGGATTTTGTTGTCTTTCTCTCTGCTCTTTTACTTTGACCTCTGACCTTGGCCAAAGGTTTTCATCACTCGGCTGCTGCTTCATGGATATTTAATCGTTTTCAGATCATGTGATCGGCTCACTCAGTATTTGTGTTAAGCAGCTGAACAGGTGTCTAATAAAGTAGCAGGTGATTGTATCTATGTTTTGAAATGAATAAATAGTGGAAAACTTTTGATGAGTTTCCAGACCTTATTAAATATTAAATGTATCTGTTTCACAGGAATCACAGCAGAGAAAAGAGTCTCAACCTATCAGTGAACCGCTTTAGTTTTTAGTTTGTTTTAATTACGCTGCAGCCGACATGGAGAAGCTGAGGCTCAACTTGGCTAAATATAGGACCAAATATTAAAGCGCCAGAGAAATCCTTCAGTAGCAAAGTAGATAAAACAATAATGCAGGATTCCCAGGATGTTCTGGCGAACCTCAATAAGCTAAATCTTGTCATTTCCTTCCTCCAAATAGATTTTCAAAGGGGAATTTAAATGGGCCAACTATGAGAGATGCCACGGGCGAGAACGCTCAAATTACCAACAATGCAGAGAAAAATGAGTCTGAAGGCAGACAAGAGCCATCGGGGGTTTTGAAGATGTGGGTAGACTGATGCATTTTCACAGACAATTCATCAAAAGCCTCTTTTTCGTAACGAAACCGGCCATTTCTTTCTTTCTGTTTAGGAGAACGGCGAGGAGCGGCGTCAAGAGATGGAGCTGCAGTTTGAGGACTGAAAAGTGAAAAATAGATAAGAGATAACAATAGAGAGAGAGGAGGGCAGGGAAACAAAGAGGGAGAACGGGAAGGAGAGGAGAGCGGCGGAGCGGCGGCGGCTCGGTGGGGGGGCCCATAGTAATGAACAGGTGGTGGGGGAGAGAAGGTTAAGCCTGTTTCTGTGGGTGTCGTTGGAACCAACCCCGTGCTGCGTGGACAGATGTGTGGACGGGCCGCTAGCTAGCTCTAGCCGGCCCCCTCCCCTCCTGCCTGGACGCTGCTGCCAAAGCCCACTAGCTTGTGCTCAAAAACTCACTCATTTATCCGCCTTTGTTCTTTGTTATTTTGGATTTGATTAGAAATCGTCTCCTCCTCTCGCTGTGTGGCAGGTTCTGATGTTTCTGAGCTGGTCCGCTGGTTCTATCAGAGAATCCAGGTGTGTAACGGAGGCCTGCTGACAGGCAGCGTGGAACAGGATGTCGTTGCTTAAATCTTTGTAGTTTGCTCATGGGATCCTTGTTTGACTGGATACGACAGGCAGTTTCTGCCTCATCAGCTCAAAGGGCGACGATTCAGCTGAAACACGCCGAGAGAAACTGAAGATCTCAGGATGATCCCAGCAGTCAGAGCCACAAAATCCATCCAGTTTATTGTGTTTGTTTGTGACGAACCAAAACAAAGTGGTGCAGAACTGGCAGGTGGCAGGAAAATGAATGTTTTAGAAATATTATTTTGAAAAGGATGTCATGCATTTGTATGACGGCATCGATTTATTAACTGCAATTTGTTTCTCCGCCATTAGCACATTTAGCAGTAAGTATATGAGGTTGATTGACAGCGCTAAAACCCTCCTCCTGACTCAGACAGTGATAAAAGCTCAGGAGGAGACTGATTGTTTTCAGAAATAATCTGCATCATACTGCACTCTTACAAAACGATTTTAATAAATATGGAAAGAAAAATCTTTTTGTAAAAGTTTAAAAACTATGAGATACAATTTACAGGGAAAAGATCGGAACTGGGCTGAAAAAGTCGGACAAAAGTCGCATTTAGCCGCCTTGTTTTTGTTTTAATACGTGAAAAATGTTTCCAAGATTGTTCTGCTTTTTCTGCTGCATCAGAATCAAACATTAATTCTTGTTTTTAAAGCTTCTGAACAGGAGAACAAATGTAGGAAAACTGGACTGCGTGTTTGTGTGTCTTGGGTGGAAATCACCTGTGTTGGCACAGCAGAGTCTGTATTTTGTCAGTGCACAGAGATCTGGCCTGCACCTGTTGTCAGACACACACACACACACACACACACACACACACACACACACACACACACACACACACACACACACACACACACACACACACACACCAGATGAAAATCAGTCGACAGCACGGCCAGCCTCATCAGATGTGCCCACTCCTGTTCCGTTCATTAACGTCCAACTGAAGGCGGCTGGCCGGCGGCCTGATGCCGGTCCCTCTCGGCTAAACAGCACCCCCACAAAGCAAACACGCCGGCAGAGACACGCTGCAAGAAAACAACCAAAATTTATTTAACTGGAAATCACGGCAAGCAGAAACAAGAGCCGAATATAGGAGGAGGAAGTTGCCGGAGGTTGGCGAGCGCAGCCGTAGCCTCGGTTTTTAGAGGTCAGCTGGGAATTTTGGATTGGCGTCGACGGTGTGACGCCCACATGCTCTGCCCGTTCTCCCCGGGATGCCAGCGCCACCTGCTTACATTGTGGATGGCAGCTTTGTTGCCCAGCGGGGGGGCTGGAGAGACGGACGCACAGACAACATGTTTCGGCTAGTTTGTTTGGAAACCTGCGGCCGCCCAGCCAGAGAGAGGAAAAACTTTGGGAAAGAGGGGCGAGGGAAACAGAAACAGACAGAGGGATTCTCTGGAGTTTGCCACGTCTTGCTCAGTCAGACCGATAAGACGATTAACGGAAAGCGACCCGAAACGCCGATGGAGGGGATTTTCCTCGGCCCACTTCTCTGGCCACGGAAACCAGGGTGGCGTCTCGCCATGGCAACGGCCAGGTTTATCCTATAATCACACAAACGCACAAACTCTGTGTGAAATGAACATTGTGACCCCGAATGAAACCTTCCGACCCGGAAAGGAAGCTGTAAACATCCAGATCCTCCCACTTTGGGTCAACTTTCATTTTTCCCACACAAACGACTTGGACTGACTCAGAACCTCTGATGCAGCAGAGACATTATTACCCATGATGCCCTGTTTCATCATCACCTGTCCCAACAAACAACACGGCAATTAACCCAATGACAAACTGAAACAAACTCAGCAGTTTCCATGGTTTCTCTCTTTTCTCTGGATGGTGAAACTGATGCTCACACAGACGACATCATTTGATTTGTTTCTTTATTGATCAGTTCCAGGGTTGAAAGATCATTAGGATTTAAAGTTTACTGATCTTTCACAGAACAAATTTGCCAAATTTGGTCTCAAAACACCAATATTATTGTTTATCACAATAACTTATGGGACAATTTATCGTTTTCATGACTGACATCACATGCAAGGACAGACGGAAAATTATACGTGGCTTCAGATGTTTTTTAATAAAATGAGCAAAACCTTCATGTAAAGCTGTTTGAAAGTATTAATTCAACAGGGATGAATATAAATATACACAAATTATGACGCAGAAGGTAGAAAAATGTAAACAAATGAGAAAAGACTGGCGGGCATCACCACGTTTACTGTGAAACAATGTAAAACTGCTTGCCCTATTGTTGAGGGCCGAGGTGGAGCGAGCGCCGCGGCCTGCAGGGAACGCACCTGCGGAGGAGGAGCGCGCTCTGGGCCGCCAGGCTTTCATCACTTCCTGAAGGTAAACCAACACAACCGCACTCCAGCTACATGCAGACGTAACGTCCATGTCAGAGGACTTTCTAGAAGACGCAGTTTTATTTAGCTTCACTCGAGGGCTTGACGACAGAATGTTTCCTTCTGTTGCTGGTAGAAAATTCAGCAAATAGAAACAGCTTGTTTCTGTTTTCTGCTTCGTTTCAGCAGGTTGTGAAACGTCTCGCCTCCTCTGAACAATCAGACAGGAGAGTTTATCATAACAATGATGGAAATCACTTTCAACCCTCTGCATGTTTCATTCAGAGTCTCCAGGTAAATATCTGGTTATTCCTCCACAGACACGTTTTATCAATCATTAATATGCAATCTCTTCAAACTCACACAGCAGAAAGGTCAAAGGGCATCTGCAGGCCTCCATGGGAGATGGAGGTGGTGCTTCACAACTTTCATCCTCCCTGAATCCAAATGAGATTTATTAGCATGGAAAGTAGCACAAAGGTTCATCATAAAGATTTCTGCTCTAAAGACCCAGCATAAACATTAACTCTGCTGATGCTAACGCGCTACATGGGAATTAGCAAGCGCTAACAGTTTATGGAGGAAACATTTCTGAGTTTGAGAAGCAGAAAATTTGCTGGATAAAAAAACTTAAAGTTTGGGATTAACCTCAGAAATTTCCAAGAAAAAAATAGAAATTTCTGAAATTAAAAAGTTGAAAATTTTAGACTTTTGAAACTCATAAATTTCCAGGGTTTTTTTTAGAAAATTTGTGAGATTTATGTAAAAATTTCAGAATTTTTTCTAGCAAATTTTTGAACATGTTTGAAAACTGGCTGCTTTTTAAATCATTTCCAGAAACCCAAACACGCCGTCATACTTCAGACATTTCTATCTGTGTATAAATCTGTTGGTTCCTTCTTTTCACCGTCATTTGAATCTTCCCTCTCAAAGGGACGTCCTGAAACCAGCAGAAACAGAAAAGATGGATGGATCAATGCTGCGAGAAAGAGAGAGAGAGCGACCGAATCGTGCAGCGCTGCAGGAAGTCTTCCTCCGTCAATCTGAACCCTCTCAGCTTCCCGCGCAGCAAACCCGATTAGCCGCCTCTCCTCCGACGCTGGTGCGACTTTAAAGGGGGACGTGGGGATAATATGCATTATTACTTTTATCCAGTAAGTGAGGCGGGCCAATAATTGGGCAACGCTGGAGTTTTATTGTTCCCAGCTGCTGCGGTCATTACTAAACGTCAGAGATGCAACATTTCCTGTCGCTCTAACGACAGTAATCACTTCCCTCTCTCCTCTGAATACTCCGGCCGTGGAAGGTACGGAGATGAGACTTCTTCATCATCTTTATTGGATTCGTCCTGCAAACCGAATCACGGTAAACACGCACTGCATCATTTTCCCATATTTTCTCATATAGACTGACTGCCTCGCTGCAGCTGCTCGAATTATTGGCTAATAATAAACTTGTACGTCCGTTCTCTGAGATGTTTTCCCTTCCTGTCAGGCAGGTGAACGCCCTGCAGACAACAAACCAACAGAGCAGCTCTGCTTTTAGAGGCTGGCAGACGCTTCGCAGGTGTCACAGCTCAGGTGAGAAGAAGATCTGAGGGACGGAGGGTTGCAAGCCGGCAGCGCGACTTCATCTGGGAGTTACTGTTCCAGACGAGATCCAAATATAGATCCAGTTTGGTGGAAGGAAGGGTTTGTTGTTTCTCCAATAAATCTTTGAAAGCTTCTGCATTTTGTCTAACAGGAGCTGCAGTTTCCCACAAACAGACGGAGACGATAATTGGCCTTTACAAAGTGGTAACATACATGATACATGTATGTTAATGAATGAACAATCTTAGCATGTTCTCCCTCCTGGACCAGAACTTCATCATTTGGACCAGAACGTCATCATCTGCTCCAGCTGCTGTGGTTTGCTTTCTCTCTGCTGCTAGCGCTACGTTAGCACGTTAGCTTTGTATTTACCCAGAATGCCCTGCGCTGTAGTCCACTTCCTGCTTTTGGAGCGCTCTCCGGTCCACTTGGTGTTCACATAGGCATTCAAACTGAACCAGAGTTCACTTCAACCGAGCCCAGACCGAGCTTTAGAGGACCAGAGTTCACTTCTCTGTGCAGGGCATTCTGGGTAAATACAAGCAAAGCTAACATGCTAGCCTAGCGCTAGCAGCAGAAATGGCTCCTGGTCTTCAGCCAGAGACTGAAGAGAAATCACTAAACTCTGACGCCTCCATCTTGTTCCAGCTGGTGAAACAGGAAGTTGCTCTCAGCGTATTCAGAGGTTTTCATGTTTCCTTCAGTGGTTCTTGGTGCAGCGCCCCCACAGGCCAGGAGGGGAACAGCTTGGTTTACTCAGAGCCTCAGCAGCTGCAGGTGGAGCAGATAATGGAGTTCTGGTCTAATGCTAGCGCTAGCATTGGACCAGATCCACCAGATCATCAGGTCTATATAGTGACATAAATATTCCATTTCTAAGGTTTTTATTTGCAGACATCGACTGGAGGGACCAGAACCACGATCCACATCAACTGAAAAGATCAAACTTTCTAACCAGCCTGAGCTTCTCTTCCAGTTTTTAATCTTCGATGAAGACAAACATTCCTACCGTATTCACCAGAAATCAGAACCATTGGCTCTGCTAAACCTTTTGATCTGGGCTGAGCCTGGTCGTCCTGCACCCACACGCCGCCTGCAAAGAGAATTATTCATTGTTTTTCAGCGCACGACTAAAGGGTTTGAGCTGAAAGAGCAGCTGCCTTCACAGTCAGTTTTACACTGCTGCTGTTTCCAAGCAGCTCTGATGACTGGAGGTCTCCTCCTCACTGCCGTCAAATCAAAGAGCCGCTTATTAAACATTTAAGGCCATGAAATCAGGCAAAAGGATCAGATGTCAGATCAAAATGGATGCCAGTTATGTTAACCAGACTTTAAACTCTTTCAGTTGTAAATCTGATATTAAACTCATAAATTCTCTGTCATGTTTTTAGCACATTTTCAAAAATTTGGGATAAAATATGCAGCTTATAGAAGCTGAATGTTGAACTAAAAATTTACTCTAGATATATATTTATCTGAAGCTCCATATTCAGATGGACCAAATATTTAGTTTGAAACTGACATTAATATGAATGAATTTAACTTTAACTCTTTTCTCAGGCTAAAAACCAAAGTTGTTGTTATTTGTTTCTGTGTAACTTTACAAACCACAATCCATAGTTTTTCCTTCACTTATTAAATAAATGTGTGAATAAAATCTATTTATTCCAAACTTTCCCAGAACGTCTACAGGCTCCTGGGCAGGAGGATCTGATTCCTTTTCTGGTAAATTAAGGGTCTGTTTATCTTTATTGTTTTGTTTTCTGTGTATAATTTTGATAATTTACCAAAATACTGTGAATCCTGTGAATCTTTAAACAATTCATTTCTACTTATTTCCAAATATTTTAATAAACTTTTGAGGTAATGATGAAATGTGGATGAAATTAAAAATGATTCTCACCAAACTTCCACTGAGGTGCGAAGCTGAAAATGCGTCAGGAATCTCCCAGCGGCGCCAATGTGAGCCTGGCTGGTCGCGGCTCCCTGCTGCGGCCATCGCCGGCCCGGCGCCCGGCCAGGTTCTGACCTGCAGCCCGACTCACTGGACCCGTTAAAGGAGAGAAAACCATCAGCTGTAAGAAATGATCAATTATCTGTGAATTTGAATAAAGATGACTAAACAGATTTATTCCAAAATTTCAGCTTAAAAAGCGTTTTTAAACCTCTGGTTTTCACCAAGTTGTGTTGGGAAATGAAATCAGCATCAAGGTCCAGTTCTGACTGATGAAACCCGGTGGACCAGAACCAGCATAGAACATGGCGGCGCAAACCGTCACTGCGTGGAAATTTAAAACAACAGGGACACTGGGAAAATCTCCCTGCTGCTGGTGCTGCAATCGGATGCACAATAACAAAACCCTACATCAGTGAAAAGCAGATGTGGCGCCTCCTGCACAATCAACAAGAATGCAGCAAGAGGTTTCTTATGGCGAGTCGGCAACAAAACACTTGTCTTTTCCAGCAGCCATTGTACAGAGCATACAGCAGAAAAACCAGCTGACCAAACCCACTTCTGTTGCTAGGGAACGGGCGGAACTCGCCTGGGGTTGCTAGGGAACGAGCTGAATTCGGCTGGGGTTGCTAGGTAATGGGCAGAAAGTAACTCAACATTGAAACAGCTCGTTTTCCAAACACTAGACAATAAGTTACTGCTAAAAAAAACAACTTTTTTTTAGTGCTAGAGTTGTTTTTAGAAGGAATATAAACTCAAATGCAAGAAGAGAAACGTGCAAAATGTAAATTTTAATTTAATAAGTTTGGATGAGGAACTCTGAGCAGCCGACCTCTTTAGCAACGACCTCCTGCGGTTTCCCGTTCCGGGGAAACGAGTCGGACTCTTCTGTCCAGTCAGCAGTCTTCGCTCTGTTTGTGTATCCGACTGACGCAGAGTCACACACCATTTAAAGGAAATCGCTTGCAGGTGTTTGGAGTTTCCATTAATGATATTTGTTCACAGCCATAACCAGAAAGGCTTGGAAAACATCTCAGTATGTGTGAGGATCCTCAATAATGAGTTCATCGTATTATCGTGATAAATTTTGTCAATAAATATCAAGAAATTTCCAAATATGATTAACTGCAGTTTCTATGTGCAGTTTAGTGACATAAATCATTGTTTGTGTTTTAGGGGCCATTTTACCTAAAAAAATGGTAAAATGGCCCCTAAATAGTTTTTAATGTCACTTTTATTATCACAACAGTACCAAAAATATTATAGTAAGAACTTTAAGTCCGTTTCCTCAGACATAATATGAGTTTGAGATGAAATGTTGCACTTTTATGCAATATTCTAACTTTATTGAGATGTAATTTTAAATATCTTTGGAGTCATGACTTTTTCCCTCCACTTAACTTTCCATTGAGGTGCTTGGACGCATCATTCTCATTGCTGCTCCTGAACATCTATTCAGCTAATGATTCTAATAAACTCTCATTTTTTAGTTGAATACCTAAAATAATTAAACTTCTAGATGATTTTCGGGGCCGGTAAGAGGAAGAAAACAACTAAAACTGATCAATTTACAACACAAAGATGACACCTTTCAAGGTATCACAATGCTTTTCAATAAATATGGTAATTGTGTGCGCTGTCAGCCAGAACAGCAGCCCAGGCGTGACTTCAGTCCATCACAGAGACGCAGTCAGTCGCTCAAGCTGTCAGAAAGTTTGCTGCGATGCAATCCCACCGAGGCAACATCTTGTAACTTCGCTCTCAGTGTGTTCCCGTGCCAGACTCGATCACCAGCCAAACTCAGGAAATGAGCGTCTCTGTGAACCTGCCGCACTGAGCAGAATGTGAGAATTGACAGGTAAGGCAGCATCTGCCAAAGCATGCGGCTTCCTGCCTCCGCCATCCCATCACATTCGGGATCAATCTCCACGACTCGCCGCGCTCATATCCACACGCCGGTTCCTATCAGCTGGGAAGCTAATGTACAGGTTAATTATCCAGGCAGCTCTGTTTGGAGAAAACACGAACGGAGCCAAGAGCGGCTGCTCAGGCCAGCATGGCGGCGGCTCCTCACGTCCGTCTCCTCTGGGCTTGTGCTCAATCAGCTGATGAGGAGCAGAAAGTCTGAAACGTCTTCAAGGCGCCGAAAAAAGCAACAGATGTCAGAAGGTTTGATTTGAAACAGGAGAAAATAGAGAAGTTTCTGTTTCAGCTGCGTTTCCACTGACCAAATAATCACACAATCTGATTCTTCACAAACAAGTTCATTCTGTAAAAATCAAGTTTTTTAAGTTTAAGTCTCAAAACTTCAATGGAAACAATTTGTCACATGAGCAACAGCTAACAGCTAATATGCAAACCAATTAATATCAGCTACACATGTAGCTCTGAGCTAAAACTTAGCTAAATATTTATCTCACATTTAGTTTGGAGCCAAATATTTAGTACATAAACAACACATTTAGTTTGCTATGTTAATATTTAGTTTTCAAATTAAATATTTAACTACCAGGTTAAACATCAACCACACTTAATGAATATTTACTTTGAAGGTAAATATTTAGTAAGTATTTAGCTTCAAACTAAATATTTTAGTTCAGTCAGAGCTAAATCTTTATCTAA
Source organism: Poeciliopsis turneri (assembly GCA_922788865.1). Lineage (NCBI taxonomy): Eukaryota > Metazoa > Chordata > Actinopteri > Cyprinodontiformes > Poeciliidae > Poeciliopsis > Poeciliopsis turneri. The sequence goes on from CAKLNU010000052.1 coordinate 501,312, forward strand.
TATGCTAATTATTTGTTTTAGTCCACTGAATTTACCTGTTAGCTAAATATTTAGTTTGAAAGCTAACTACGTTGTTCTGAGATAACTTTGAGATAAATATCTAGTTTGGGGTGAATAGTGGTTAAATATTGAGCTGTGAGTCAAACAGGTTTTTGTGCCTCAGATCTTCACAAAGCTTCAGTTTTCAGATGAAAGCGGCTCTAAAGCAGCATTAGGGAATCGCTGCACACGCCCCAGTGACTGAGGAATGCTCTCTCAAAGTACTTCAGGCTCCAAAAACACGTCGTACTTTGAGCCTCATTAAAAAACTCTCACGCATATTATTCTCTTTACGCTGCTACTTCTGGAAACGTTAAAAACAAGTGAAATATTTCAGAATTCGATCATGTTCGGTGTCTGGTTTGTAACTTTTCGACCCTGTGCGTAAAAACGGCTCTTTGTTTGATGATGTCACAGAGTGTGCAGCGGCAGGCCGGCGGTTCCAGCGGTCCTTATCTTACCTTTGAGCCGAGATCAGTAGGAAGGGGCGCCAGTTTGAACAAAACATTAGTCAAACACTCATTAAGATGCAGACACAGGAGTATGCTAATTTCACCCTACATCTTAGAGAACTAAAAAGACAACAAAAAAGGGCTTCATTAAAAACAGCATGCATTATTCACAGAGCAGAGGACCAGAGGAACGGCTTCAGGCCAATTATCCTCTGCTGGAATCTTCTGCTGCTCCTGGCCTCTCTGTGCCTTTATCTATATATAAAGGATCCAACTCATCTATTGAAAGTAGGTTACAACACTCTGCCTTTTGTTTTGGGGGAAAGAAAGTGCACAAAGAGCAGAGATGCACTGCATGGCAGGAAGATAGTTTCATGTCAAAGATGAGCCTTCAGGGTGAGAACGAGCGCAGCAACAAAACTCAGGAAAATACTTTTTTCTCTCTTTAAAACGAGGATGAGATTCGGTTAAATTTTTAACCAGAACATCTGGAACAGAACCTGCAGCTGCTGCGGTTCTGACCCAAACCAACCTGTTCCCCTCCTGGCCTGTGGGGGCGCTGCACCAAGAACTACTGAAGGAAACGACACTAAAACCTCTGAAGACGCTGAGAGCAACTTCCTGCTTCACCAGGTGAAACAAGATGGAGGCGTCAGATTTTAGCGGTTTTGCCTTTGGGTAAAGACCACGAGTCATTTCTCCTGCTAGCGTTAGGCTAACATGTTTGTTTTACCCAGAATGCCCGGCGTTGTAGTCCACCGCCTGCTTTTGGAGCGATCTCCGGTCTGCTTAGGCCTTCAAGCTGCACCAGAGATCACTTTCTGGATCTATTAGTGTTCAAACAAACCGGACTTTCCATACAGACGGACTGGAGTTGGATTAAAGCGGGTTGAACAAATTCAGCTTCAGAAATATCTTCAGTCCAAAAACAAAACAATGAACTTTGGATGTGATTCTGAGGTTAATTTCTTAAACATTTTCAGATAAAATGATGTTACTTTGAAGACACCAAATATTGATTTAATTTAGATTAAATGAATCTGAATTCTCATTTTCTGTGTTGTTTTCTATATAAACATGTCACAATGGCAACAGAACAACTTTCCTCCCAGACACTGGCCATATAAAGGGCCAAGTTACCCTGTGGCAGCAGGAGGAAGTGGCTCTGCTGCTGAACAGAGCGACCTCTCACCGCTGGAACACAGGGAGGCGTGTTTGTGCAGAAACAGAGGAAGTCATGTGCCGGCTGCCTGGGTTTCTGTCACTCATCCTGTCACAAGACTTCGCCGTGTCTCATTGTGAGTGTGACTGAGAGAGCAGGCGTCCATGAGTCCTGCAGGAACCTACAGTTAAATTTAACTTGCATCGACACGAGGCAGCTTTCCAGCTCCTCCTTGGCCTCGGCCGGATTCTTCCAGTAGCGTTTAATTGTCCTGCAGCGCCGTGTTTGTGCGTGTTCCTGTTGGGCTCTGGGCCCTCTCCGGAGCCTGCTGCGTAATGAGAGCAGACAGAGCATCAGCAACAGAACCCCAGACCTGTCCGCTGCGTCGGAGACGTATGGGGTGACACACACACACACACGCACGCACACACACACGCACGCACACACACACACACGCACACACACACACACACACACACACGCAGAGAGCGAGAGAGAGACGGGGACAAACAGGGCGCAGATAAGGACATCTGTCTTCCAACCTCCAGAGTTGCTCTACAAACTCGGCCAGTAGTGGAAAATAGTAAACATGAGACAATATAAAAATAAAATGCATTAATAACTCGCTCATCATCGTTGAAGCTCCTACTGTAGCTAATCTCTACCTGTTGTCTTTACTACAAACGCTAGCTGCGCTAACTGGAAGGCACCAATCACAAACAGTTCTGCTAAAGTATTACATAAGCATGAAATTTAGCAGCGACTCATGCTAAACAGCTATAGCAGGCTGGCACTTAGCACAAGCTAATTCTAACGTTCTTCATGTAATTTAGAAGAACTTAATGATAAATTTATAGACCAACTTGGTATTTAGCTGATGCTAATGCTAAAACTCTGTACCAACATTGAACTTACAGGAAGCTAACACTAACGCATTAAACCAACTTGGTAGCAAAAGTGCTACATGAAAAGTTAGCTTAGCTGTAAGCAGATTAGCATTAGCATGCCTGCCACAGTGACTGGAGGTAGTTTGACCGTCTGAATCTCCAGTTGCGGCCGCAGGTTGGCGGTCGGGACGCCTGGAGCTGCTATGAACAGTCCGCCTCCCACTGACACGTTTCCATCAGCTCAACGCAGCCGAACCTCCAGGCTGCTGCAACTTCAATTAGTCCTTTGAAAGCAGCGGATCCTGGATTCCCAGATAAAGCAGGACAGAGTGAGAACTCTGTTCCTATCCTCGCTTCCAGGCAACTTTCTGCCAAAATCTGGACTGACGATTAAGTAGGATTATGTGCTCTATAGTGACAACCATGTCCTGCGCCGAAACCCTGAGAGTGTGTGAGTGTAAGTGTGTGTGTGTGCGTGTGTGCGTGTCATGACCATGAGGGAGAGACACTGACGGAAAGGGAGAGAGCTTTTGTTCCAACTGAGCCCCTAATTAGCCAGGCTAATTGAGCTGTTAATTGATCTGTTGTCTTAATTAAACATCTCCTGACGCTTCTTTTCTCCTTGTAGTTGGGAATTTGAGGGAGACGTGTGTGTGTGTGTGTGTGTGTGTGTGTGTGTGTGTGTGTGTGTGTGTGTGTGTGTGTGTGTGTGTGTGTGTGTGTGTGACACATAGGTAGCTAGCCCAAACAGATGATGATAATCTGACTGGGCTGATGGCTCCATTAGACACTTTGGCTTGTTTTAGTTTCAGGCTAAAGTCCATCTTTACAGATTTGTTCGGCGTTATCGTGGTTCTGAAATGCATTTAAAACTGAATCTGATTACATTAATCTATGTACTTTAATAAAGCTGCCAATTTCAACCAAATCTGTTGACTGACAGGCCAGGACTTTAATCTACTCAACCAGATCAGTGGTGTTAGCAAAGGGAACAATGAACTCTTGTTCATTTTTCACACTAGAAATTAGTTTTTTCTGTTGTTTTGAGAAACTGAGCTGAACGGACTGTGGAGAAAACCCACAAAGAAGAAAGTACTTTTTCAACAAATGAAACTATATTGCTTTCTTTTCCAATGCATTTTCCAATTTTAGAAAAAAAATAATGTATATGATCTTGTATACATATATTTCCTGGAAGTTGATTAGATTCACAACTAATTAAGTTGCATATTTGACTCTGTAGTTTACAGTAGCCAAAGTGCTGCAAACACATGGATGATGCGAACCGTAAGACAAAAAATCAAAAATCAAATGCTCCATATAAAACATAGAAGCACAAACTGAACAAAAGAAATGCAAACAAAAATGCTGCAAAGATTGAGAAGAACTTGAAATATGAGATTCTGCAAACTCACTCCACAAAGAAAAAGTCCTCCAGGCCACTAGGGGGAGTCGATAAACAGTCATATGGGAGCAAACAGTAAAGATGGGTTTAACTTTTTGTCCAGAAGAAAAGGTGTCATGTTTCATATTTACAAGTCTAAATATGCAATATTTCCAACTGCAGACGCCCCCTGGTGGTCTGGAGGACTTCCATCTTGTGGTGCGAGTTTGCAGCATTTCATGCTAACAGTTGATTTTGATTTTTGCTTCTCCTTCCTGTGAGTGCAGCATTTTGTCCTGCGGTGGCGGCATGTTTGGTTTGCACCATTTTCCTGTTGAGTTTGTTTCTGTTTGTAAATAAAAATTCCTCATTATTTACCTGGTTACATAAAGGCTGAACTGTGTAGTTTGGAGTTTCTATCATTGAACCGTAGTAATTACAACTACTTCTACTTTAGCTTTCTAACTACATTACGTCCTTTAATTCAAAGCCATGTCAGTTTTCAGACATTTGTGTAAAAAAATAAACCACTTTTACAATTATGTAAGACTTTGTCCATGTCACAAAACCTTAAGAACATCCAGTAGAGGTTGTGTTACTGTAGGTGTGTTTGCATGTGTTTCTGTCCGTCTGAATGAAACAAACCCAGCTGTTTATGTCCAGCCGGTAGCCGTGTTGGCTCAGGCGGTGTGATGAAGCAAGACCAGTGGCATGAGGAAACAGGAAGCCGTCCAGAGATTGACATACATGTCTGGAATGATTAATCTGGTTTGGTAATGGTTAACCTTAAATCTTTGCAATAAAGCCCTGTAGCTGTTCTGCTTGGTTCTGGTTCAGAGGAAAATGAAACTCAAATAACAAACAAACCGGTTTTCTTTGGGTTGCTTGGAAACGTTACAACAAATTAACTCACTAATCTACAGAAATACGACACATCCAATGACCTACAACAGAACTAGCAGGTCCGTTCACAGTGAAGATATCTAGAAAGCTTCCTGGAACAGGTTGGGATAAAAAATGTAAAAAATGCGTTACATGAATCAGAGTTCACACGTTAAAATGGCTGCAAACGACGAGCAATTACACAAACATGCATGTGCTTAGTATTATCTTCAGTGGTTCTCGGCGCAGCGCCCCCACAGGCCAGGAGGGGAACAGGCTGCTGAAACAACAAGCTGGAAATGTAACAAAGTTTCAGTTTTGGTCCCGATTAACCTGCGTCCACCGGACTGTCAGGTGGGAAAACAACCTGAAATGATGTTGGGTCTGAATCGCAGCTGTAAGTTAAAGCCAACGGTTACTGACCAACTTTTAAAGCTGTTTGCACCCAGAGCGTCTCTCTGATGTCTGAATCGACAGGATCTTCCTGAGGATCCGCAGAGGCAGAGTTTCGATCTTAATTGGATCTCCGTCAGGTTCTGCAGAACACCAGATCTGGTGTGTGATTCAGAGCCTCCCTCTGTGTTTCGCCACAAGTCGTCGCAGAGCAACAAGCAAACTGAGTTTAGCGTCAGAGAAGTTTATCAGCCTCCACATCAGCAGAGGGAAACGCTGCACAGCGAGAGCAGCAAAACCCGCAGAGATGAGACTCAACTGGCAGAGGATGGAAGATCTGTTTGGGTTTTTACTGTTTCCAAAATAAAATCATCATGTCAGTAAAATAAACACAAAATATTACCAGAAGAAAGTCGTAAAAGTACAAGAATGAAAAAAGCTTTGATAGTTTCAACATCCTGCTGTCGATAATTTAATGCTGATGTGGTAAAAGATCAACTATTTTCTTATTTCTAAAACAGATAACAAATGACTTTATATTCATCATTCCTCATTTTATCTTTTACTTTTTGAGGGTGAATTCTTATAAAATTATGTATAATTAATTTTTTTTAAATGTTCTTCCTTACTTTGGCTCTAACTCTCTGTTGTGCAGTTATTTCCTGTCAGATCTGCCTGGTTTTTATCTAAAGGTGTTGCAAACAGCCAAACATTCAGGTGAGAGCAAAATCGCCTCATGCCAGTTTTATCGAGGTTCTGCTCATAATTTGCTGCCGTTGGTGAGGAGAAAGCGAGCGAGAGGTCAGCTCTGTGCGGGCAGCAGGGTTCAGGCTCAGGTATTTGTCACACTTAATGTGAACAGATAAGCCCATTTTCTGGAAAACATTACGCACCGCACTAAAAGGTTTTTCACAGAGCAAAGAGGGAAGCGGCGTTGGCATCGATCGATAGCCGAAGGTGTGAGGTCACAGGAAGATCAGGCCGGTGCGTTTGGACTGCAGAGCGTCTGCAGGTTTTAATGTTGGTGACGGAGCGATGAGTGGGTGGAGGCGGTGGAGGCGGCGGAGGCGGCGGGCGAGAGGGAAGTCATCATTATACTTCCTCACTTCCTGCAGCTGCTTCACACCTACTGACCACATGGACCGACTGGAACCAGTTCAGCAGCTAACTTATGACAGCAGGTGCTTCTGCCCTCTTACTCATCCTCCGGGTCGCCGTGTTTTCACCACAGCCACCATTTTAGGAAGCAGGAAGACGCTTCATGTTCACACAGTCAGGGAAAATCAGGGTTTTACGTTTCACCAACAGTAAAATTAAATTTTAGGGTAAATTTTACACTTTGAAGATGAAAACAAAACAAAAAGACTAAAGGAGGCAAATTAACCCGTAGTGCTTCCTTAAACAGGTTAGGATTGGTCTATGGCCTATTCAAAACCCGTTCTTTACAATTTTTGCAAAGTCATTCTTAAGGAGATTTATTTTGTCACTAACATGTGCAAACACATTTAACATTACACATGTTAGGATAAACACTAACATGTGTTTATTAACATGCTGTGTATAAACACATGTTCATGTTTATCCACTAATATGTGTAAACGATACACATGTTCGTGTATTGTTTACACCAACATGTGAAAATGGCTGCAGACAGACACTCAATTATCCAACCGTACATCTTTGAAATGCATTAGTGGAGCCTCCTGCACAACCACTAAGGATGCAGCAAGTGGTTTCTGAACAGTGAGTCAACAGCAAAATATTTGTCTTTTCCAGCTGACCAAACCTGCTGGAGCTCAGCTTGGGTTGCTAGGTAACGAGAGGAATTCCGCTGGGGTTGCTAGGTAACGGCTGGGCTCAGTTGGGGTCACCAGGTGAAGGTCGGCGCCTGTAAATTTGTGACATGAGAATTAAAAAACTAATTTAGTAATCAATGAATCATCAACTGGAGAATGAAGACATTTAAATATGTTGTTTTTTCAGAGCAGGAATTAAAACAAAACTGTATAAAACATTTTCCATTTAAGATAAAAACAGCATCTTTGTCTTGAAATGTTTTCACCAAAACTCCTCATGCAGTTTTAGCTATTTTAGTGTATCTAATATAAAAGAGGAAACTTATTGTTTATTTGCATATTATAATTATTTATGAATATTGTGCAAAAGAGGCTGTGGTGATTAAATGAAAAATCTACATAATGTGTCAATTTCTTTTATTGGATTATTAGATTAATGGTCAGAATAACCGATTATTAAAATCATCGTTAGTTGATTTAACATCAAAATATGTAGATGTGTCTTTTTATTGACCTTAAATATCTGGTTTCAACTGTAAATAACATTTTCCAAATTTGAAATATCAGATTGTAGTTTAATACAAAACTATGCAGTTTGAATATTGAGAACTTTCAAGGACTTGATACAAAAATCAAAAACTTTCCAAACCTTGAAACCATTTTCAAGCTTTCCCAGAAAAACTGTAGATTCCATCAGAATGCAGCGACGTGTGTGTCTCAGTGCGTGTGTGTGTGTGTGTGGGTGTGTCTGAGTGCGTGTGCTTGTGTGTGTGTGTGTGTGTGTGTGTGTGGGTGTGCATGCGGTGTGTGTGTGTGTGTGTGTGTGTCGTGGTGTGTGTGTGCATGTGTGTGTGTGTGCGTGTGTGCGTGTGCATGTGTGTGTGTGACTGAGTTTCTCTGTTTGAGGGAAACTTTGACAGCCTGGCGTCTTTGTTCTAAAGTTCAGACGGAGAAGCAGATGGCTCCTCTCAGTGTGACTTAGCGCGCTAGCTAGCCACCGAGTTTCTCTCTCTGCCTCCTTATTGCTGCGAAATGTAGCAGATATTTAACATGAAGACGATCAGACATGTTTATTTCACTTAAAGAGGTGGCAAATATATTCTGAGAAACTAAAATTATGATAAAGTGAACATTTTCTATAAAACACTCTTTTTATTGTAATATTACAAGATTTCCATTTGAAACTAAATGTTGAATTTGCTTCTGATTTTTTCACCCAAACTTGGAGGTTAAACTTTATGAACCAGATTAATCAAAAAGCAAGAAAGTAAAAATGTATTTTCAAAACTTTTTGGTGACAGTAACGTCTACATGTTTTCTTTGTGCAAAACTTGTTCAAAATGCAAAATAGAGCACGTTTTATTCTATATAAAACATTTTCATAAAACCTTACAAAAGCAAAATAAACCAATCAGAGGACTAACGTTTCTTTTCTTAACATTTTCAATGTCTTCCAGAGTTAAAAACAAATATAATTCTGTACCAAATTAAATCATTTATAAGTTTTATAATGCGGTATTTTCAGCCCAGCTCCTCCGACTGCTCTGTTTTGGTCTCTGGCGTTTTATAGTCGCCGATGTTTTTGCTGTTTTTGCTGTTTGCAGCATTTTGTCTGCAGTTGCACAGTTTTTTGTTTGTTGATATTGCAGATTTTTGGTTGTGTTTTGGAAAAGACAGAGCTGGATTTTTTGGGAGGAAGCAGAGGCTGTTGCAGATGTGCTGGCAGCGGTTCTGAAGCATGTAGAGGCCTGAGTTATGATCAAAGTGAAACGCAACGATGAAACTATGAAAGTGATGCAATAAACAAACAAGACACGGAGAAATGAAGGCGAAACAAACAGAAACTATCAAAGAAGCTTGTCATTTCTGAATGCTATCATCTTCACTGAATCAAAAACATTTCCTTTGCCAGTTTTATTGTCTCACATTTATTAGCTTGTAAACAAGCTGCTTCAACACCAGTCAGAAGTTTCAATCAGTCTTTTATTAGGAAAAATCGTAAAAAGTCTCAATTATAAAATTAGCTGGAGGTTATTTAGTTTTTTATTATTCTGTCTCCGTCTCAGATCAGCTGATGTCAACCGGATAAAACCCGGCGTTCCCTCCTTCATTTGAGAAACTTCTCATTTTCCCTCCTCTCTCACTTTTCCCCCTTCACAAGATGTTTGGTCTTTAATGTATTTCAGAGAACATCTGCTAACTATCACTGAACCTCGTGGGATTTCCATTTAGCCCAGTTAATTACTCTATCAAGCCAGGTTCATTATCATATTCCTCCTCTTTAAAAAAAGAAGATGCACCCGGCAGTGTGACTCTGTTTGTGTATATGTATGGGAGGTGCAAGGGTAAGCGCCGCGGCGGCGGCGGCGGCGGTGCAGACGTCTGAACGTGGCGGTGTAAACGTATACGTGTTTGGATGTGCATGGCACCCTCTTAAACACATTCCTAATTGCAAGTGGTTGAGCCATAATGCTGGCGCTAATGAAGCGGAGCTGTCTATAGACGCCAGCGCTGGAAGTCGAGTCTGTTCGCCGGTTCTCTGGGGACGACGGCGGCTCCGTATTAATCTTGATGAACAGCAGGATAAAGACTTCTGCTCTGCTCCCTGCAGAGGTTAGGCCAGGTGAGTGATGACACAGCCTCCGTCTCTTTGACTGGAAACGCTCCACTTTGACATAAATCTTTATATTTTACATTTAATTCACATTAAGGTCACAGGTTAGCCTATTTATCCGTAGCGAAGTGAATTGTCTTTAAGTCACATGGGGAAAATTAACAATATCTGATAACAGATGAGGTGCAGGATGTTCAGTTTCTTCCCGCAAAAAAATAATAACCAAACTCTCGTCTAATCTGTTTATCAAGGACTCAGAGTGTCACTGAGTACAAGGAGGACGCTGTCATAAATTACAAACTGCTTTCAAGTAAGTGACTATTGTTTCTTCCTGGAGGTCACCAGATTTAAAGCGTCGCCAGCTGTTCAGCAATGCAACTATCAAACGAGCAGCGATCGCAGATCCGTTTCCTGAGCCGAGAGATCGGATCAGACGACGCCGTCTTCAACTCGAACCGGGCAGGTTCAACCCAAGCATAAAGATATACATGAATCAGGCAAACAACCTGGTGAAGATTCACCAGTGAAAGTCTGCAGTAAGTATGCCGGGCCAGTGGGTGGCACTGTTACAGGATAAAATGACACAAAAACACTAGGATGCGTAAAAACGTCATGTAAACAGTGGTACCAAATGAATCAATGTTTGTTTTTGTGAGGCATGATTGAGAGCAACTTGTTTCGGTACCGTCTCTTTAAATGCAAATGAAACAATTCTAGCCCCGCCCCCTGCAGGATACAGAGCGTCCTAGAGCGTACTTTCGGTCATTTTGTAGTTTCAAACAAAATGACACAGGAACTTTCTATTCTCAAGCGCTCATGCGTTGGAGCCAAAATGGCTGAAAGAGGTTGTCTTGTCCTTAGCATAGCAAGCGACTTAGCTAATTCTAGCGTCACTGATTGCATTTGGTTCATTTGTATCCCAAGGCAAAAGCAACAAAAACTATCCCAGTTTATACAATAATATTCAAAACAAGCAGTACGCTAATGTCTCCAAGAAGCTAACAGCTAGCATACTAGCAGAAGTCACGATGTTAGCATCTTAATTTAATGTCTAAATTAAGATTTGCTGTAATTTTAGAGTTATTTGCAGTTGTGTCTGTCGTTTCTGTGGACAGAAGAAACCGACGCTCAATCAGACAAAGTCTTGATGCTAACAAGACTTTATCTTGTTAGCATATAATGTTCCTGCAGTGCAACATTTCCAATAAAACTAAAATCCAACACTCTGAAGAGGCTCTGCGGCTTGTATGGGTTAATACACCCAACAGCCTGATAGTTTCATTCATCCACTTGCAGCTTTTTTATTGTCCTTGAACCTGGACAATAAAATCACTGGTAGAAGTAAAAATGGTGGATCCGTGACCTCGTTCAGCACTTCCACAGCAAATACTGTGACGTAATCATGCAAAAAAACGTAAGACAGAAAACAAACGATTGAAAAATATGACACAAACAGAATGTAAATATAGATCCACAACAACAGGAGACTCATCTAAACTTTTCTGCCCTGGCATCAAAAATGTATTTTAGGCTTCATCTTCACCACAGACTCCTGGACAGCTTCTCCATCACTTATCATCTCCTTCATATTCTCAAAGGCGACGCAAATCCCTACCAACGGTCTGAAACATGGATGCACTGCTCTCTTCACTCAACTTTCAGACACAAAGCAACTCAAGTCACAGGATAATAATTGAATTTGGTGAATGGCCAGAGCTTATACTCATTCTGAGTCCATTATTGTCAACAGAAAGGCCTTGTTTACCATTTTAATTTTAATTATCTCCTACACAGAGAACTTTCCATCCCTTCCTGAACACGAGGGTCTATATGGCAGTGGGTGTTCGCTGAGTGCAGAGCAGTAAAATCTACCCTTTGATGAGATTAGCTGAGTGGTGTACTTGAAATAACCTTTCATGAGCTGCCATTATTGTATTAATCTATTCTAAAACAATTTGGTTGAATTAATTAGGCCTTACATATTTCAGCAACACTCGCAGGCTGCCTGGAAACAGATGGCTTTGAGGGCGAGCCGCTCTCCGGTGGAAGAGAAATGGGAATGGCGAGAAGCGGCGAAGAAAAGGAAGACGGTGTTGGTGCGAAGGAAAAGAAGAAAAGAAAGACATCAACATGCGCCGCGACATCAACACCTCTGCATTGTGTACCTGACAGAGTGACGAACAAGAGAAAATGAGTCAAAGATTGAGAAAGGAGACAGAAGCAGAAAGTTGTGCAGGGTTTTGGGTCCTAGTGCTTATCAGTTCCCCTGCAGCTGACAGGAGATTGGTAGCTTAACAACAGTTGGGCAAAGAAGGCTATTATCTCAATCCTACAGTGTTCTGGATGGGTTCAACCTTGAACAGCTTGTAGATGATGAGCCTATCCATATGGTGTTTAAATCGCTCAGCATTTCCTCAGCCATTAACCTTCAGGACTCCTTGCACTCGTCCTCCACTGTGACTGACAGCTCTGAACAGATTTCATAAAACACTCCGCGGTGTAAAAATAAGTAATAAGCATGCACTCTAAGCGCTAAAGGCCGTGCGACAAGAAACCGGCAGGAAATGTGTGGAAAAGATGTTCCTGGGACAAGAAAAAAGGAAACATACTCGAGTCGTTAAATTTTGTTTTGGTGAAGAATACACGGTTCTCATGTGACGTTACACTCCTGTGAACTTTGTACCCGACAGCCATCTTGGTAGGCAGTGGCTGTGGAGTTGCTATGACAACAATAATAAAGCCACAAGCTAAGAGCTAGCTCTCGCCTGGTTCTAACTAAACAGTGTAAGTACATTGCAACTGTTACTCGATTACAATTTTCAAGGACTCTGCCCACCTCTGTGTCATACTAAGATAAATATCAGTGATATTTATTGTACTGCCGAACTAGCAAAGTTAGCTCTGCTAATGTAGCTTCTCTCTGCTAGCTAATATGGACTTGTAGCCTGTGTGTCTGTGGATTTCACTCTGTGCCACAGTAGGAGATGAGAGGCAGCTTGTCCACATCTGCCTCATAAGGGTTGATGCCGATAGCAGCCATTTTGTTCATATGTATTGCTCTTGCACAATGGTCAAGAATGTCAACATAGTTTCTTCTTGTTGGTCTTTAAGCCATCGTCCATTTATGCTTCAAGTTGCCTACCAAGATGGCGGCGGATCACGAGCGGCTCAGACTTGTGGGATCTATGTACAAGCTGGAAACTTGACTTGGCCTCAAGGTCCAAGACTTGAGTCTCAACAACAATGTCCAGTTCTTGTAATCATCACCTGGCGGCTGTGATCCAGCTAGCAGAGAGAAAGGGTGATACATGAGCATGATTGACAGCGCTAAGGCCCTCCTCTGGGAGAAAGCAGAGGAATTACATTTTTCACAGATTAACAGTCTCATGACAAACTGTTACAATATGGCGAAAGTTTCAACAAATCTGTAAAGAACAATTTATAAAAGTTAAATACTGCAGCTTTGAAGCACTGATTGGATCAATTTAAAGGATCAATAACTGCATCAATTTGAATGTTTGTCGAAACTGAAATTACTTTTTATTTTGCAAAGTGTCTTGAAAATACATTTACTGTGAATTAGTGCTGCAGAAACGAACTGAGTTGAATAGATGGCACTCGGTTCTGGCAGCTTTCACTGGATTTTATTCCTGCTGGCAGAACCTGCAGCCATTTTTTATGCTGAATTTTTGCAAACACCTTTGCTGACTCATGGTCTCGTTTTCACTCTAAAGGGAATGTGCAATGAGGACGGTTAAGATGTTTTACAGACTGTTGGTGTTTGGATTTAAGAGCAGGGGAGATCGAGTTCTCAAGTGCCGAGGCGTTTACGAGCCACTGACGCATCGTGAAGGACAAGTTAATGGGCGGCACAGAAGAGGTGCGCTGTAATGCGCCGCGTGGCCCGAGTCCAGGCAAGTTGACTTTTTTCTGGAACTTCAACAACTCCCTCACAGAGGAAGCACAACAAGCAAAAGTGGAAGCAGAACAGGAAGGGAATATGAAAGATGATGCGTTGCTTCTTGAGTCAGATAATGCCGCCACGGCTCAGTCCAAGTCCACGTCAGCTCGTGTTTCAAGGGTTGGCTAATGGACACCGAATCTCTGGCACTGTCTCCACAATGAGGGAAATTAAAGTTTTCTGCACTCCTGACTTGGCAGGCGCAGCGGCAAGCGATACTTTTCACCTGCGAGGAAGAGGACCACTTAGCTGGAAGAGTGATGTCACAGGAAGAGAAACATTTCAAGAAACGAGAAAACCGAAGAAACCAAACGAGGCTCCAAAGGTGCAACTTCAAACTTGTGCTTTCCACTTGAAAAGCTGAGTGGTAGGACCACAACTAATGATTATTTCAGCTTTCGATTAATCGTTTATTTTGACGATTATTTGGACTAACTGGTTTATCTGATTTTTGAAAATGGGCAGATTCTGCAAATCTTTCAATTAAGCCTTTTTTAAAAATTAAATATTCAAAATGCAAATAAACAAATAATTTACTTCTTAAATTAAGAAAACAAAAATTTTACTGGCTAAAAAGCAACACAGCATTCCTTCCGTGAGCGACTGATCATTTGTAGCAAAGGAAAACTCCTAGCATCAACAATTATCAATAAATCTCTTTGTAATTTGAAACTGATGAAAATAAAACTGTTAGAGTTCTGTGGAAAATGATTTACAGACAGATTTTATTTATCTTAAATGTAAAATGTATATATTTCTAATGTTCTGAGTGAGTTTTTTCAAAATTTGCTATCTTTTTACACAATCGAATTATTAAATTAGTTATTTCAATAATTGATTAATGCAATTAATCTGATTAATCACAATTAACCTGATTGATCGTTTTATTCTAATTGAAGTTTCCACAGAGGAATGAATATTTAGCTGCTCAACAGCACAAAACTCGCTGAAACTACCGCCAGCGTTCGTGTTATTCAGCAGATTATCCGCTGTTGATCTGTCTTCCCTTTGCTCCCATCTCTACTGTTTCAAATAAGACCGTTATCCCGCTGATCCGTACGAGTCAGGCACAGCCATCCGCATCCCAAGTGCCTCCTTTTATTACCTTGTTGACACCGGCTGCTAGTTTTAAGCGCTTTTAACTGCTGAGACGAAGCGGCGGCTCAAATAACAGAATTAACGCCGTTGTTCCTGCCCGGCGTTCTTTTTGGCAGCGCTTTTAAGCCCCAGACTTAACAACAAGCCTGGGTTTTATGCACTGAGACAGCTGGTGGGAATAAGGCAGTTGCCAGTGGCATAAAACACTGAATGTGTGTGTGTGTTGGTAAATGTAGTCAGCGTGTGCCTTTGTGAGTGGGAGGGCATCTGAATATTAAAAACTGTCTTCTAAAAGTTGCTTGTCTGCCGTCCAATTATTAAAATTCCACATTTGTCATCTTGGTCAGTTTTGGTAAACAAGGATTTATCCCTGAGTCTGAGCGTTTGGCATTCAGGAAGGTGATTAAAATGCAGCGGAAAAGTGACATACTGGAAACCAAATGGTACAGATTCCTCCTTCCTCCTCATCGGTTTGACACTCAACTTCCACCCTCGCCACACTGGCACGCTTCATTACTACTACGCCCGTGTGAAGTCGCTCGCCTGGCTTTGCGTGCGTCTGCCCCGACACGCGCTCTTCCCCTCACTTCACACACAAACTAAGACATGCTATCTAGCAGCTGTACCTCTCCTTATGCGCAGAGTGTTGATCCCACTTCTTCTCTCTCACACAGCGAACATATGTCAGTCAGAAACAAGGCGAGCCTGTCCTCCATCCTCTGAGAGACGAAAGTTTGCAGGAGACGGCTGAGTGAGGAGTGACCTTGTTGTGTGAACATATGAGCGAGTGCGTTATTACAAAGGGAGGATCTGACATGCCTTTAGGTAAAACAAATACAGACTCTGATCGATGCCAGCAGCACCTGTCTGATTTACATTTTCTAATTGCAAATGCGTAACCAAAGGAATATTTCACAAGACAGAATGTTTGGAAAATTTTCACAAAGCCCTGGGAGCTTTTGGAGGAAATTAGTCAAGCAACTCTTTGCAGAACTCCTCAAAAGAACCGAACTTTTCAGATTTGGACACAATACCACAAACTCTTTGGTCTATTAGGCTGTTTTCACACTTGATAGGCCAGAAGAGTCGCTTTGATTTGGGAACAAACCTGCGACATTTGTTTTGTTTCCAGCTGTGGATCTCTTTCAGTCCAACCAGCCTGTTCCCCTCCTGGCCTGTGGGGAACGTTTGGTTTCATCTGACCTTCATTTCCTGAAATGCACAAAACGTTTCAATAACCTGACGCCACAAATTCACTGATGATTCCTAAAAAGACATTTTCATCTTATTGCTATAAAACAAACTGGTTGTTCTGCACTAAAAATGAATCCAACAACTTTAGGGGAGCAATCCTACCTTTTTAAGCGACTTGGCTGTTTAAATGAGCAGGAGAAACCAAAATGTACAAAATGTGAATTTTTGTGTAATTTTGGCTCTAATGCTGAGCCATATGTTCCTCAATAAAAACCTAGAGTATCTGTGACTTGATTATTCTTCTAAATACATAAAAAAGTTTGAAACAAGTAACTGAACTTTTTATCATCAGGAAAAACAGATCGAGACGAGGAGCGAAATATTTTCCTCTTAATTACAAATCTCTCATAAAATCAAATGATTATTCGCAAAACCAGCGCAAAAATTTTATTTACCAAATAGTGTTTCAGTCTGGATGGTCATTACATCTTTTTCCTCGTCGCCGTGTTCTTGCAGCGCTGCCGGCGCCACACGCCAACGCTGCAGCGCGACCCGAGCTGCGGGGATCCGCTCCGATCGGACCGGGCCGGAAACGGGCTGGCTGCTAAACAGACGCAGAGCAGGAAGTGATGCTTTTCATGATGCAGAAACACTCAGTCTCACCAAGGATTAGGTTTCTAGAGGAAATATCTTGCTACACTTGAAATAAGACAAAACCAACTCAGTAACCTTTCAGTAAAACGGCTTGTTTTATGACATCAGCCAATCGGTGTAGATGGAAATAAAGTACATTTCTGCCAAAAAACTGAATTATTTCAGTAGTTGCCTCCCCTGAGGGCGACAGTCGACCTCAGATCTCAGTCCTGCCAGAGACAATTAGTCAGATTACGCCACAATTAATCCAGGGATTATATAAACTAGCCTTCAGATAAAAAAGTTAATCAAAGCAGCTCTCCTGAATATTTTCAGATGTTTCACACTTCTATCAAAAGTTGTGTGATTTTCTTTTTCCGCTGATGAACGAGAATAAAATCCGACACAGGAAGCGAACATCTTGTTCGAGTCGATGCGTTCCACTGTAACAAAGTCAAACCTTAACAGCCATAATCTGGGTTAATTTTCTCTTCAATAAGAGAAAACTGAGGTTTAATTTTCAAACTTATATGTTCTATCCATAAATGTGAGAGTTTCAAACTAGCGAGCGAAACATTAAGTTTTGTCCTTAACAGCTTTTATTTTCACGTTTGGCTGTTGAATTTAAAGTTAAATCTAAATATTAAACTAAATAGACATTCACAAGACTGAACTTTTATTTTGACAGTTAACTTCTGGTTACTTTAGTAAATTTGCATATTGTCTAAAGAAATAGCTTGAAGTTACATATTTAGCTGGCAAAGTAAATATTTAGTTTCAAACAATTATTTAGCTTATTAGACAATATTTATTCCGGAAACTAAATTGTGATGGTCCAAAACCACGACTGCTTTTTGTTTAGGATGTTTTTCTAACCCTGGATTTTCACAACTATGAGGGAAATTAATCGTTTTACAGGCAAAGTAATGTTTTTCTGACTTTCCTAAAGTCACAAAATGATTTTAAATTCAACGATTTTCCTCCTAAATCAGAATCTTCTTTGTTATTCTAACTATTTTGCCACATTTTTCACAACAACCAGCAGCTGACATTGATGTCCCCAAAGCTGAAGTTATGAAAGTCAGTTGATTTTTCCTCCTTCGTTCCTAAAATCACCTTGCAGGCGAAGCGAGCGTTTACACTCCAGAGGATCCGAAGCTGGTTCTCCATCCGCTGCTCAAAGTTTTGGGATATCACGGCTATTATTTCTATCTTGGCGTCATTAATCCACATTTCCCATCATTCCTCTGTCCTTAATCATCATTTGTTGCCCTTGCCAACATGGCCTCCAGTGGCCGGATGCATCGGGGGTCACAGCATGCGACCAGAAAATAACAGAACCACTCATCCATCTCCATTACTCACTATTGGACCCGGACCGCTGCATTCCTCTCACTTTGAACGGGTCAAACTCAGAAACTCGTCTCAGACGTCCATCAGACTCGATGTTTGGAGTCAGACGGGAAGCAAGAAACAGTAAAAACACGGAGAAATACGGATCAGAGCAGCGAGCAGAACCTGGTGGGAATCTGGGAATGTTTCTGTCCTCGTTCGCTCCAGGCTGGTTGGCTTCACTGCTCACCTCTCAGGTCGCTGAAGGAACGAGTGACTGAACAACAACGGTGGGCAGAAACACTGAAAATAAACTGTTTGGGTTATTTTGCCTTTTAAATGAGCAAAAAAATACAAATCATATTTTCTTTATGTTATCAAATATTTAGTATAGGAAACTAAAGATTTAGCTTGATGTGAAATATTTGGCTTAAAATTAAATATTTAGTTTCTAGATTTAGCTTTAGCTTTCTAGCTACATATTTAGTTACCAAGCTTTAGTTAGGGTGCAAACTAAACATTTAGTTCCAAGCTAATATTTAGTCAGAAAGCTAAGGATTTAATTTACAAATTAAATGATATCTCAATATTTAGTGAGTTAAACATCTAGTTTGAGCAAAAGTCTAACTAAATATTTAGTAAGTATATAGTTAAGAAGCTAACTAAACAGACAGCAGTTTGGTTAGCTTTTTATGTCAGGAAGCTAAATATTGATTTGAGTCTATTTACTTATTCAGCAAACTAAATGCTAGTTCCTAGCTAGCATTTAGTCAGAAAATTTAGAAATTAAATATATAGCTAAATATTTAGTTAGTTAGTTATCTAGTTTTGGGCCTAAATATTTAGTTTTATACGATATAAATGAATAAGCATGGTGAAAACTTTTGAACTTTTAAAAATGAATCCCACTTTTCTTCTTAAACTGGCTAATTAACCAAAATTGTTGGTTTATTTTTTACTTTTGTTACTTTCCAAGTCAAAACCTTAATTTGTTCATATAAAACCCAAACCAGACAATTTGAATTAAGTTTTGTTTTGCTTACACAGCAGTTTCTCAGTGATGTTTTGCCTTATATGGAGGCTTCATGGCTGCTAGCGTTTATATTTCTGCGCTGCGGTGACTGCTGGGATGCAGCATGATGAGTTTCCTCCGTCAGACAGTGTGATGTCATCAACGATCAGACCGCACGCCGGCGCTCTGCAGCGAGGGGCATTTCTGTCCCCCTCCATTACGCTGCTGCTGCCCTGATTGTGTAATAAACTTTATTCAGTTAAGCGTGAATTATTGTTAATTGAACTAAAAAGTCATTTTCTTAATTGAAACAGAGAGAGGAGGGGCATGGCAGATTAACGATGTGCCTGAGTTTTATCTGGTCTAATTCTTTTTCCCATTACATTTCTCTTCCCATCTTGCAATAAAAAGTCTGTAATTCACTTTGTTCCCTGTAAAAACTAAAAACAGAGAAAAGCTCTGCAACAAAGTAGCAGGAGCTAAAAACACAGGATGCATGTTTTCTGTCGTTTCAGCTTCACTAAAGTCTTAAATAGTGACATTTCACGTTGAAACATATTTTCGTCATTTGCTAAATTCCATGTTGACATACTGGACCAGTGAAAGTATAGCTCTAACATTTGCTAAAGACCATGTTGCAAATTCATGTTAGGTTTTGCTAAATTTGATGTTGGTATTGTGCTTTAGCATTAGCGTTTTCTAATTCCAAGTTGATTTAGTGCTTTGTGTTAGCAAAATGCAACGTGGTTGTAGCTCTTCAGCATTAGCTTTAGCTAAATTCCCTGTAGACTGGACTAGCAAAAGTATAGCTTTGACTTTTGCTAAATTACATGTTGCTGTCGCGCTTTAGCATTAGCATTTGGTAAGTTTATGTTGGTATAGCGCTTTAGCAATAGGTTTTTCTAATTCCATGTTGACTTAGCGGTTTGTGTTAGCTTTAGCTATACTCCGTGGAGTTGTAGCTCTTTAGAGTTAATATTTATGATTAGTGATTTATGTAAAATGCTCTGAGGAGACTTCCTTTACGACATCAAATCTTCAAAATATCCACGCTGCAACTTCCTTGCCAGCAGTAAAAGCAGGAAAGGAAGTAACATTCAGGAAGTAATTTGGACCTTCAGGAAAACGACTCTTTCCAGTAAACGTAATGTGTCCTGCTGGTCGCTAGCCTAGCCAAATATTATCCCGGGCAGAACAGAATCACCACCCTGCGCAGCCGTTATTGGCTGCCTGGGAGGAAGTGATGTGTGTTGACTTTTGTGTCTCACTGACATAAAAAAGAGCAAACTATTTCCAGCTGCTGAACATGATTCACCCGCGTTTCGTTCCACAAAATTAGATTTTTCATTCAGTGGAATCGTGAGTCACCCGGCAGTAAAAGTAGCTACACGACGCTCAAAGCAACACGCCTCTAAAGCGATTTGTTTACATGTAATATAAGCAAATGAGGCCTGAAAATGACACCGCTGCTGGTGTTGATGAGATTCACGCACACAACAAAACAAACATTTTCCGTTCAATCCTGACGATTTCTCTGGGTTCGCTTGTGACCTCAGACGTTTCGGCCATCTTCCCTCCCCTGCCAGTCAGTCAGTGGGGGGTTGGGCACAAGATGGGTGCCATTACTTCTGTTCTGGTGTCTTCCCAGGGTGAATAATTACGTCTGACATGTCGTGAATAGGGGAGGACATTATCGCAGTGATCCTGTGTGTTCCCCCTTACACACACACACACACAACACACACACACACACACACACACACACGCGCACACACACACACACACACAAGGTCCCACTGAATGATTTAGGGGGTCTGTTAATAATGCAGGGGCTCCTAGAGCTAATTAGGTAAGAAGCAGAGGGCGCCGACTGGGACGCTTCAGTTCACTGATACAAGCTGTAAAGGAATGAAGCGGCGACTGCATAATGGCCGCCGCTCGGAAACAGATGCTGCCAAAAATTACTAATAATAACTGAGTTCGTTATTAAAGGGAAAAATAGTAATTTTTACCATATTATTTATTCACTTGTAAGTGTCACAGTTTCAAACTAAATATTTAAGTAGCAAACTAAATATTTAGTTTAACTAAATATGTAAATAATTAGTTAGTTTAACTAAAGTTAAACTAAATGTTTGCTTGAGCCTAATTATTTAATTAAATATAAAATATTTAGCTCAAACTAAATATTTACTTTGAAGCTAAATATTTAGCTTCCAGCTAAGTTAAATATTTAACAGCTGAGTATTTTGATAAGTAAATATTAACATATATATATTCCCTAAATAGTTAGCTAGAAGCTAACTATTTAGTTCAAAGCTAAATAGTCTAGAACTAAATATGTAGCTTGCCGGTTTGCTTGGTATCCAAACTACAGCTAAATTTCTCCAGACTGTAATGAAAGTTTTGTTCATCATAAATTGAGCTGATTCCTGAGCTCAACGTTTGAAACACTCCCCAGTTTTTCTTTCATATTTTATTCGTTTCTCCATTAGAGACAAGAATCTGCTTCTATCAGTAGGTACAAAAAATCTCTATAAGCCTATAATGGGTGATAGATCCATTTAATTACACATATGTCAAATCTGTAACTATTCATGTTTCATTGCTGATGATGATGCAAAGAACCCTTTAAATCCTGTGTGTATTCTCCTAATCTGCATTATGGGTGGAGCAGAGAAAATATTCTAAATAATTTGGTAAAAATCAGAGGCTAAAAAGAAAAACAGGGAGGAAAAATCATGGAAAGTCTTTAAGCTAACACTAAGAAGAAGTGGAGAGTCGAGGTGTCCTAACTAGCTCTGGCTAACTAGCTAACTAGCTAGCTCTGGCTAACTAGCTAACTAGCTAGCTCTGGCTAACTCTGCTAGTCATGAGCGCTTGTAAGAGCAGCATCAGGCTGATTAGAGAGCACCAGGCCCAGACATCGAGCCTGCGGAGACGCGCCGCCGTAACCCGGGTTGGGTCCGTCTCGTCTGCACAGAAAGGGATGTTCTGCTCCGAGCCATTTAAACACGACACGCCTGATTTATGGCGCCTCCAGGCTGCCAGGCATTACGTTTTAAAGCCCTCACTCACACAAATTACAGAAAAACAGAGCTCTGAAGCCGTAAAATAGATTTATAAGCCAAGAGATGTCTGCTGGAGATTACATACACACACATATATATATATATATATATATATATATATATATATATATATATATATATATATACATACAGGCAGATGTATGGGCAGATTTACATGATGATTTTATAGATATCCAACTGGAAACGAAAAAAAATGAAACACAAACATTATGAACTAAACGAGGCTGAGCATAGAAAAGTGTTAGTTTGTATTGAGGAAACACAAGAATGATGATGATGATGATGATGATGATGATGATGATGATGATGATGATGAACACAAATAAATAATTGGAAATCAAGTTAGGTTTAACTGTGTTCTTGTTTGTGTCTGAAATAAAGTGAATGATGAAATAAAAACAGTGAAAAAGTTCTTTATCCTCAATAAAACAATAAATTAGGAATCATCAAGACGCGTCTGGCCCAACCAAAGGCAGCATTCAGCCCCGTTCAGTCCGTTTTAACCCGACTCCGGTCCATTTGCCTAGAAATCCCGGTTGGTTTTATGAGGTGTGACCTCTAACCTCTGACCTCCAAACCCCCGTCTGGGTTTAGTTGAAGTGAATTCTGGTTCAGTTTGAGTACAAATGTGAACACCAAGAGGACCAGAAGCTGCTCCAAAAGCAAGAAGTGGACTACAGCGCAGGGCATTCTGGGTAAATATAACCAAAGCTAACATGCTAGCCTAGCGCTAGCAGCAGAAATGGCTCCTGGTCTTCAGCCAAAGACTAAAGAGAAATCCTCCAGCACTAAACTCTGACGCCTCCATCTTGTTTCATCTGGTGAAACAGGAAGTTGCTCTCAGGGACTTCAGAGGTTTTTGTGTCGTTTCCATCAGTGGTTGTTGTTGCAGCGCCCCCACAGGCCAGGAGGGGAACAGGC
This sequence comes from Poeciliopsis turneri, assembly GCA_922788865.1. Lineage (NCBI taxonomy): Eukaryota > Metazoa > Chordata > Actinopteri > Cyprinodontiformes > Poeciliidae > Poeciliopsis > Poeciliopsis turneri. The sequence goes on from CAKLNU010000052.1 coordinate 524,164, forward strand.
TGGTTTGACTCAGAACCACAGCAGCTGCAGGTGGAGCAAATGTTCTGGTTCCAGTAGAACCGGGTCGACCGGACCATCAGGACAGAAAGATCTTCAGTAGTCAGATTTTAAAAATATCTGCACAAACAGAATTTCAATAAATTGTCTTATTTAAATTCAGTTTAAATAAAGTGTTTAAGAAATGAGGACATGAGATGGAAACTGAACGGCGCTATAATCTTTAAAAACACCCTGAACAGCAGAAACGTGTTGAGGCGTTGCTCTGCAGCCAGTCGGCGGTGGATCTCTGGTACCGACCCAGGTACTGTTAAGGCGGATCAGGACTTTGTGTCTGCAGAGCTTTAGGTGTGGCCGTTTCAGGAGGAATTCAGCAACAACCATATAATCTATATTTCTCTGTTTTTCATCGAGTTCCCTGTAGCGCGCCGCTGCTGACAGATTTCTCATTAGCGTGCCACAAACTTTCAACAGGGAGTTGAGCGGCTGCGCGTCGTCCCGCAGCAAAGGGAAGCGGCTCTGGGCTCTACCTGCGGCCTGGGGGGAAATGATATTTAATCACAGCCTCACCAGGTGAGGAGAGGGGACGCAGCAGACAGCATGGCACCGCCACGAATTCCTCCGCTATCATAGCGCAGATCAAACAGCCTTTACAGGGACAATCCCTCCATCTGAACGCCTTGGTTCTCACAGCAAAGCATCAATGTTTTCCAGGAAGAGAAAAACTAAAACTGCTGCTTTGGTCTCTGTGATTTGCACTGATCTTCATTTGAAGTCGGTTGACCTTGTCCTGACCTCAGCAGACACAAAAGCTATCGGAGGGGGGCGAAAAAGGCCAAACCTCCCCAGGGAGAACGAGGAGGGGAAACTCTTACAGGGGCAGAATGCCGTGATTTCCAGACACATAATCCCATTTTATAGCCCAATCAAGTAACTATGTCAACTTCAGCTGTTAGAGAAATGATACATACCAAATATGACTTAAAAGAAATGTTACTTCCTGACGTAAATTGGGCCTCTGTCTCTTTAAGGATGCATTTAGCTCAGGTTTAAAGGGCCAGTATTATGTTTCAACATAGCGACAATCAATAAACTGTTTCCGTCAGTTGCCATAGAAACTCTACGTCAAATATGACTTTCCTTCCTTGAAATTGGGCCTCTGTCTCTTTAAGAAGCTCCTGATCTTTGTGAAGCTCCGCCTCCAGGAAGCTTGGCTCCTCTATTAACCCTTTATTAAAGTTTTTAACAGCGTTTTGCTGAGAAGCAGCTCCTATAATGAGCTAAAGCTGCTGGCTAGTCTGAGGAGCTGAATGGGGGAGGAGCTTCGTTTTTGAAGGCGGGGCTACGTCCATCTGAACAGCTGACTGGTTGCCATGGAGATTAAAGGATTTGTTAAACATTCATGAAAGAATCAAGGCAAAACTCCATGTATGTTTTTGATGAGGGAATAACATTATAACTTGATATAAAACTGAAGTTGATTTTACACAATTATAGTCATAATATTATTCTAATAATTTTAAGTTTTTCCTAGCATGGCCCTAATAAACCATCTTATGTTTTCTTGTAGAAATTCAATGCAATTTTTCAATGACAAACGAATAAAAACTAAAATATGCAGTTGATATTAGAGTTATATTTTTAAAAATGAGCTTTTTCAGTCTAAAATATTACATTGTGACTCCAGAGCATCAGGTTACAAAGTCCTGCTTTCTACAGATGTAAAAATAAAAAATATAGAAAATGAAAAGTCAGAAGATCTTCCTGAAATATAATCAAACTCCTGAGCAGTTTCTCTCCCTGGCTTTTATTTGCTTTCTAAAGAGGAAGTATTTAGGAAGTAGGCCAAACGGGTACACAGCACTATTGTATGGTTGACAGAGAGATGACCTTGTGTGTGTGTGTGTGTGTGTGTGTGTGTGTGTGTGTGTGTGTGTGTGTGTGTGTTTAATCAGACAGAGAGGGGGGATTAGAGACCAGGCACCTGCCAGGTGGAAACAGTCTGTACTCATCTGATGCCCTCCTGTCCTTCTGCGCTGTTGCTCAAACACAGGCACAATATGAGGCTCGTTCTCAACCAGCCTGCGGAGTTTAGCGCCTGCGGAGTTTAGCGCCTGCGGAGTTTAGCGCCTGCGGAGTTTAGCGCCTGCAGTAGCGCTGCTGAAACTAACAACACATTTAGCATCAGGAAGCTTTCTCCTTTAAAGGTTTGAATTACGTTAAACTACAGAATGTGACTTTCATTTGAGTGTTTGTGTAGGTCTGATGAACCGTTTGTGTTGTAATTTTTGATATTTAAAAAAAAACACAAAAAACAGGCTCACAGCATGACAGGTTCTTTGTATTTCTTAACATAGGACATTAATTTAATTTAGGGGAAATATTTTGAAGTTACACAGGCAAACAGCAGCAACATTTTGAGGATAAATTTTCCTGTCATAAGAGAAAAAATGGGGGATTATTTTCACCATGTTATAACTTCATTAATAAACGTCTGTTACAATATATTTTGCTCCACTTCTTTAAGTCAGACTGATTCAAATGCAAATGTTTTCCAAAAGCAGAATCTGTTTGTAGCCCAGTTTTCTAATGAAAAAGTAATAATTTATTGTTAATTAATAATTGTTATGGTTGTTATTATAATAGCATCATAAAATATTGTGATAAAATCCTAAGTCCTCATCGCTCACCTGTAGTTATTAGTTAGATATGGCTTAGTTTTACTATTTTTAGCAAAACTAAAAATAAAATCACGCAAAAGAAATTTTTCTCCAAATCAGTTTTTTCAATAAAAAACTAACTTTAACTCAAACTGCAGGTTTAAGTCTGTCTGGTGAATTTCTGGTTAAAACATGTTTGTTTTTCATTCAGTGAAAAACAAACAGTAAACAGAGACTTTACTCAAGTAAGAGTAGAAATACTTGATAATAAATGTACTCAGTGAAAGTAATAGAGTAAATGTAACTAGTTTGCAGCTGGCAGTGAAAACCAGCGCAGTTCCTAATCTGGAGTCCCAAGCGAAGCCGTTGATCCTGGGAATAAAGAAATGCTGCGTCTCTCTCCTTAGTAGGCAATGTGACACTCTGAAGTTGTCACTTGACAGCCAGCTGAGTCATCGCTCAGATATCCCGGAGCGTGACCTTCGACCCTCAGGGGATTCAGAGGAATGACCAGAGAAGAAGAACGCCGGCGCACCGTGCAGAACGGAGCCGGTCCCACAGTTAGCTGCAAACCCAGAGAGCTGTTTTCAATTACGGCTCAGTGTTGGTCTACCGCATCATTTCAGGAAAATGCAACCATAACTTCAAACCACAATGTTTGGTTTGGAGACGTCCGACTCCTTCCCCTCGCCTTTCTCTTGTCAGGGGAGAATTCCTCTACATGTGAACATTTTCTGACCCTTCCTCGCTCGTTAAAATGAAATTTCAGGCTTATAACATGTTGGATCTCATGTTTTCCGAACTGCAGGAGGATTTGTCTCTCGACCAGCGCCGCCTTTCCATCGGTTTGCTCTCGGTCGCCATGGAAACCAGCGCACGCACCGCCCCGAGGGGTGGCGGTAGTTCCCAATACTGCTTTTACTGCTTTGGGTTTCAGCTCGTATTTGCACCACTAAAACGCCCAGCTGGATCCAACAAAAGTACAAGTCTGCTACCTCTGGTTGAACATGATGCGCGTGTGGCTGCAGCTTTAAAAAATTAAGCGCTTAAAGGAACGACTGCGAGTGGCGGCGCGGACGTTTCAACCTCCATTTCCAAGCACGACGCACGCCGCACAAACAATTTCATAATTCAGATAAATCTTTCACCTGTGAGACAAGAACCTCACACAGATGTTTCCACAGGTCAGCTTTTTGTTGACAAATTCCAACAAAGTGGGCGGAGCCAAGTGAGCATGAGGGGTGTGGCCAACCGTGGGGCGTGGCCAGGAATCTTTGTTACCATATTTTGCAATTGAAGAGGGGCTATGAACAAATCTTACAATTTTTCTCTGTTATTAGAGACTTACTAAAAGCTTAAGCCCCGCCCCTTGACAAATTTTTTTTATTCAAAAGTGAGCGGAGCCGACATGCTAAGGGGCCAAGTGTGAGGATGACACACACTTGGAGGGAAAACACTGCTGGCAATGTAGCAACTTGGTTGCCATATTTTTTCAGACCGTATACTTTTTGCATTTGCATCAACTTGTACAATCTCAAAATTTCAAGTGGCTCGGCTGGATGGGGATCGGCGGCCGGATGGGGATCGGCGGCCGGATGGGGATCGGCGGCTGTCGCCTACGAATTCCACAGGAAATCACGTTTCTGAATCAACGTGTAAAACAAAATGGCTTCCTTTAAGCCTTCCTGAATATAAAAACCTGGAAAACGGAGACTCTGCAGACATGTTTGTTTTGAGACAATAAAGCATCTTTTTTTAAAACAGAGGCATTTTTTGAAATGGGCGGTTTCCCAGGGTGGCATTAAAAAGGGTGAGCGCCCAACACTAGAAAATAAAATATATCTAATCTGTCATTTGTTAGCTGCTAGCATGTGGAATGGAGGAACTTTCCCTTAGTTTCTGTTGAGTGCAGAAAGACTAAATTAGCTGCTTCCTGCTTCAAACAATCAGATGATTGGTTGCATTTAATTGGTTGGAATGTGGCAGGAAGGCCTTCCGAAGCAAGGAGTGATTAATCTAATTTAATCTTTTGATTGATTGACAGGACTAAAATTTATACAAAAATGTTACAATTGTCACAGAAGTGTAAAGACGTAACCTTGAAGAACCTAATTAGACAGTTGGTTCCTATTTATGGAGGACTTCTAATTAAAAGAAGAAGAAGAAGAAGAAGGAGAAGAAGAAGAAGAAATCCGTCCAGGCAGGAAAAACGACGGGACGCTCTCTGAAACGTAGAGCCATGTTTTAGGGCCCCAGATGCGGCGTATCCCCGAGCCTGCACTCCCATGTCCCAGCATGCACTGCAGATGTGGGTCAACTGACATCTGTTTCTCAGTGCCGCCTGGGCTCGGCTCAACCCGACCAGCCTGGCTGCCATATTCATCCTAATAACCTCTCCCATAATCACCAGGGATTATTCTAATATTAGTGAGCGCACACACCCACACACACGCAGCGATGCTCTGATTAAGGTATAGTGCTCCATATGGTTTTTTGGAGGCTTTTGGGGAGGATTTGTGTGTTTTTAGCCTTTCAGTGAAAAGCTAGGAAAAAGCCAGCTTAGTGAGAACTAAAGGGAGTCGCTGCATAAATAATATTAGAAAATATCCTGCGCAGAACGAGTCGGGCTGGGTGAGAGTTCGGGTCCGAATCCAAAACAGACAGATTACGACGATGTGGGCATCAAGACGGAGCTGCACTGCAAAAAACACAAAGTCTGGAAATAAGACGAAACAAACCAGAGATGAGTAAATTAACCGAAAACTGATCAAACGATCAATCATTTCACCTTTAATCATTACATCATCAGATGCACCAAAATATAAAACTAAATGGAAATGTAGTAATGACAATCACTCATATTAGTAGCAAAAAAATAACAAAATCAGTGTATCAATAAAAAGCTTCTGAAACTTTAACACAGGGTGAGTTTCTGTGTTTCAGTGTTTCAGTGATTTTGTGTTTAGTGGATTTTTGGTTAAAACATTTTTCATTCAGTGAAAATCCAGAAATTTCACTCAAAAGTAGAAATACTTCATAATAAAATTACTCAAATTTCAGCGTAGCAAAAATACTCCTGACAGAATATTTTCCCAAAAACGTTACTCAAGTAACTGTAACTAGTTACTACTAAATGTAACTATTAGCTTATACAACTGATTCTGCCAGATATATAAGCTAGTGTCTTGAATGTAAAATAATTTTTCTCTCTTTCTCAACAATAAACTCCAGAGAGTTTGGATGGAAAAGTTTCACTAGATTTATTTTTTACACCAAAGATAAACAGCAAACCAAGCAGCTTTCAGCTTCTATGCAGTACAAATCTGGAACGAACCTCCAGAAAACTGCACAGCAACCGAAACACTGAGTTCCTTTAAGTCAAGCCTAAACATAAAATGTGCTTATAATAGTTTGATTTATTTTTATGATTTTATAAGTTTATGCTTCTTTTTGTTTTCAGTTCCTAGATGAACTATTCATATTTATTATTGAGTGAATAAAATGAAAAACAAAACCATAATTAAATCAATTAAGAAAGAAAATTTATGTGATGGAACAACTGACTAAAAAAACATTTTTATGAAGAAAATGGGAAAAATTGACAAAATAATCAGGATTTTCTAGATTTTAAACCCTTGCAGTTGAGATATTTTGTTTTCTACATTTTGTCTAAATGTATAATGTGGCCTTTTTACCATACTCTAAAATGTCTGATTTGTCTGTGTTTCTGCTGAAAATGTGAATGAAAAGCAGAATAATAATGATAATAATCTCTGTGGAAGAACATGCCTGCATGTGTTTATGGCTCTCAGTGGGTTGTACGGCTGGTGGGTTCTTCTCCACACACAAACACACAGTGGGCTCCCACTGCTGACATTCAACATTATTCTTTGCTCCATTTGCATCTGCAGTCGCCATGGTGACCTTGTTTATGACCGAAACCCCGTCCTGCTGACAAACGTGCAAAATATCCCAGACAAACAGGCGTGTTGGATCCGCCCAGGTTTACTTCGTTACGTTTGGGGTGGAGATCAATTAAAGCTTTTAACCGACTTAATTTCAGGGGGTTTAAACGACAGAATAAGCAACATTTGCTGCTAAATTATTGAATAAATATGAGCTCAGCAACAAAGACACTTATTTTCTTCATCTCTCATTGAAGTTATTTAACTATCAGATTAGTTCAAAGTTCATCTTTCATGGAGCTTCTTTAGAAAAAAGGACAGTGGACATTGACGTTAGCATTAGCTGCCAGATGTTAGCACTGAAATGCTATTTCAGGCCAGAGAAGGGGCTTTGTTGTCCTTTGTAGATGTTTACAGGTGAAACTAAAACGTTATCTAGGTAACAGAAGTTTTGAGAGTTTATTCTACATTTGTTGAGCAGATCTGTGGAGACCCTGTTGCAGTAATCAGTGCGACTAAAGATGAACACATGAATCTGATTGGGACATTCGACCTTTAATCGTGGAAATGTTCTTCAGGTGACAGAAGGCAGACTTTGTAGCCGTCCTTATGTGGCTCTGAAGGTTCAGGTCAGATTCAGCCTGATCTCTAGTTTCTATCTGTAATAACTGACAAAAGTATTATGTAGGTCATGATAGGGGGGACCAAGGACTGAGCCTTGTGGTACTCCACATGTGATTCTATTCCTTTTGATAAGAATTTAACATTTCACAGAGAGAATTTCTTTAGGTAAAATTCAAACCAATTAAACACTGGGCTTAATTAGAGACTGTGACTCAGGTATTTGCTTCAGTAAAATGGTGCCAGAAGTATCATACTGTGGGACTGAAAAAAAACAAACTTTTTACATTTAGAAAACCATGTTTCACTTCTACGTACAACCATATTGTTGGTCCGATAAAAAAATAAAACTTCGAGGCGCTGCTCCATCGTAATCTCAATCTCAGAGCAGTTGGTGTGGATGGATTCAAACTCAGCACCCACCTAATCACCTCCTGGCTGGATGGATAATGACATTTGTTGAGGCTTTCATTCAACCTGCCCAGGGTGAAAGGTCAATCTGGCTGCTTCTCCTGCCACACAAACTGAACCTGGTGTAAAAATAACCTAATGATCGACAGGAACTCAGGGATCCAAAGCAGAAGGAGGCTAATGCTGCTTCTCCACATTGTGTGCTGCGTTTGTGCAAAGTGCAGCACAAAGGCAGCTTTTTCACGACAAAGGAATCTGTTATGCAACATGTGAGCGGACGCTAATCTCGCCAAACACCCTGCTGCTCCTGGCCACCTCTCGGCACAACAAACCTGCCGGCCATCTTCCCGGCTACGCACCCAGCTGGCCTTAATGGGTTTAAGAGCAGGCGGAGCTCCTGGGCTCTGCTGGCCAGACCTGAGCCCTCCTGCACACGAAGACGCATCAGAGGTCAGGCTGCCAACAAGTCACCACCACAAACCAACGGTGGAGGGTTTACAGTCAGACACAAAACTTTGAGACATTTTTTATTGTCGTTTCATTAACATTTGTAATAAATCAATACGTTTCTTAAACTTTATTTACTCTGGATTCTGGAGGACGTTTGTGTGAACTTTGACCTCTGTAATGAATGTTTTAGTGGCGTGTACGACTGTTCACAAGGCTACCTCTAGAAAGCATTACTCTACCTGATGGCGTATGCTAATTGGCTTCCAACTGATGTAATCTACAGCAGGCGCACGTGTGCACTCAGATTCACCTGCAGAGCAGAAATATTCACACCGCTTCAACCTTTCCACGGTTTCTCACGCTAGCAAAACCATCAATGGATTTTATATGCTAGCCAGACCAATGTAAAGGTTTAATTTAGTCTGTACAAACTGACTGTCCATCTACAGACTGAGACTTTTGCCTAATTCTATTAAAAAAAAAACAAACTCAAACTCAGTCAAGAGTAATTTGATTTAGGGCTCATCATCATCGAGCACCGCTAACACAATGTTAGCTACACTAACTAGTACACATAGCATGAGTTCCACTGGATCAACATGATATTTAGCAGAAGCTAATGCTAAAGTGATAGCCACAATTATGCACTTCATTCTGTTAATCTATCAAATAAAAATCTACTAAATTAAAATTTTGGATTGAAATGTGACAAAAAGATGAACAATACTTTTGCAACCACAGGTCTTGCCTGAAATGCAAAGAGTTTATTAAATTTGACTAAATATTAATGATATAGCTATAAAATGTTGGTTTTCAAAAACAATCCAAGTTAATTAGCAGCTTATCGTTGTTCTGCAGAGCAAAGCCTCTTTCTGATTACGTCCCTCTTTGAAGATGGGAGTGGAACTAAGCTGGTGTTCGATGTGTGGGAATGTGCAACGATCAAAACTTGCAGGGCAAAATCACCGCAGAGGGAGCGTTTAAAAGTGGCCTCTTATCAGTGACAGTTCTGGCTTATTTCATATCGGCCCACAGCATTATTGTGACAACTTTGATGTGCTGCAAAGCTTCAGGCCCCTCTCCACATCCACGGCTGCAGCGCCGGCGCACAATAAACACTGATAACGGAGCAATCTGCAACTGTGTTGGAAACAAATAACACGGCGGTCCTTACAACACTTCTTTTGTCGAGGTTTGGTTCTGGATTCATGAGCCGAATGAAACAATTGGTTCCAGATTGAGGCAGACTTCTGTTCCCCCAGGGGGACGGTTTAAATATATCGGAGCAGAAAGGCAGTTCTAGCAGAAAATGGTGAGAAAGCAATCGAGAAAAGAGGAATGAGCGAAATGGAATGAATTTCAACCCTGAGCAGTGTGGGAATGTTTGGGGAGAACGGACACAAAGATGAACCAGCAGGAAAATAAACCAAATATCAGCAATAAGAAAAAAAACAGTTATAGGATAAACTCTGGAAGGTTTTGATGTACCAAACTAAATATATCTATATAAATACATGCAGTTTGACATGATTAAGTATGTTTTTATTCACTAAATATAAATATTTATTAAAAATCTCTGACCTGGATCACTTTACATCACTAAAGTCGAGAGAGAATTCAGATACCTGTTTACATTTCAAAATAAATTCCATCCATTTTCCGTCACCCTTCTCCCTAACGGGGTCGGGAGTTGCTGGTTCCTCTCCAGCTGCGTTCCGGGCGAGAGGCGGGGTCACCTGGACAGGTCGCCAGTCTGTCGCCGGGCAACACAGAGAGACAAACAGGACAAACAACCACACACACACACACACACACACACACACACACACACCTAGGGAGAATTTGGGAAGACCAATTAACCTGACAGTCATGTTTTTGGACTGTGGGAGGAAGCCGGAGAACCCGGAGAGAACCCAGCATGCACAGGGAGAACATGCAAACTCCGTGCAGAAAGACCCCGGGCCGGGAATCGAACCCAGGACCTTCTTGCTGCAAGGCAACAGCGCTACCCACTGCGCCACTGTGCAACCCTCAAAATAAATAAAAATAAATTCATCATAAATAAATTTTAAATCTAATTTTCTCTTCATCTTTTCAGAGTAATGAATTTATTTCAAGTAAACTCCAGAAACGTATCTATTCATCGTCTACTAGCATATCCACTTCTCCTAACAGGATCGCGGCGCCGTGGTGCCGATCTCCAGGATCCTGGTAAAAATCATGCTAGTGCAGGGCTTTAGCATTAGCTTCTACTAAATAGCATGTTGGTACTGTTTTGTATCTTAGCATTAGCTTCTAGTAAATACATGCCAACCTCATGATACAATAACATGATGTACGTTACCTTAGCATTAGCATCCAGTTAATACTGTGTTTATGTAGCGCTTTATCATTAGCTTTTGCTAAATTCCATTTTGCTACGCTGCTTTAGCAATAGCTTCTGGTAAATACCATGTTGTCGTAGCCCATAGCGTTAGCTTCAGGTCAGGTGTAGCCCTTTAGAACCACTTTGTTGAACAATGAAGATTTATTTTTTTGGAAGCTTTTGGAAGCTGGTGTTGGTGTAGCGTCGTAGCATTAGCTTCAGTTAAATACTGTGTCAGTATGATGCTTCAACATTAGCTTCCATTAAATAACGTACGTGTTAGCTCTTTAGCATTTGCCTCTGGTAAGTGTTGTGTTGGTTTAGTGCTTTAACATTAAAGTGTTAAACTTAAATGTTTAGCACTAATATGCCGAGCTACATAGCAGAAGCATGGTACATTAGCTTCTCCTATGTAGCGTGCTTCTCTAGTATTCGCTACCATTAAATATCAATTTGGTGTAGCACTTCATTGCTAGCATCTTGATTTTTACTTCAGCGTTAGCTCAGCTAAGGTTTGAGCTAGCAGTTCCCTTCAATGTTAGCGATCAGTTGAAATCAGGTGCACAGACCCAGGAAAACACTTAAAACATGCAGGAAGGTTTGTTTTGGGGTTGGGAAACAGCAATAGAGACTCGACAGACGAACTTGTCAAGAGTGAGGAGGGTGACATGTTCTTGATTTTAGTCTCTTCAACACAAAACCCCCTTAACAAGCGCGTGCTTCATTCTTGAGAGGGTGTAGCTAAAATGACCTGGAAAGGCTTTGGCTACAGTCCAGCTGCCTTCACGCTAACACACACACACACACACACACACACACACACACACACACACACACACACACACACACACACACACACACACACACACAGTCCTCATCTTGGGTGATTACATAGCCTTTCAAACTCATTTACACACACAAGCAATCAAGCTGAAAACTAATTAGTTACAACATACACAAACAAGCACACACTGACACTTACACTCACACCTACAGGCATGAAGAGAGCATCTATAGAGCAAGGTTAAGAGAAGTGGAACAATGCAACAATACACACACGTGAACCATTTCCACATTCAGGCTTAAAATGTTCTAATCGTTCTAATAATCAGTAGTATATATAAAATGAAGGACAGATTCCCAAACTGATCCCTGCCATACCTCTAGAAAGCCCTTAACCAGGTTCTGCCTCACAACAAGAAGTATGTGCAAAGGTTTTCCACAAATAGAGAAAAATTACTGCAAGACTGATTCATCCAGATACAAGTTCTGCATCCACAGGTTTGGATCTGGATCTGCAGGAAGGAGGCTGGTGTCAACTGGTGTCAACTGGGCGTCCATTCAAGCACTGTGTGTGTGTGTGTGTGTGCGTGCGTGCGTGCGTGTGTGTGTGTGTGTGTGCGTGCGTGTGTGTGTGTGTGTGTGGGTGGAGACAGTCCAGTTGTTGTGTCCCAGAGTCTTGTCCCCAGGCTATCTGACACCTCTTCCTGTTTGGACATCAGGCCCCTCAGGACTCACACAGCTGTGTACCAAGCTAGCTCCGTCGCTTGGTTTAAGTCAATAAGTCCTTAATATTGATGAAAAAGTACAACATCTACTGGGAGATAAATTCACTTATAACAATATATTTTTCCCAAAGTGAAATAATCAGCTAATGGAAACTAACATTTTTATCAATATTAAATAATTATTTATTTAAAACAAGTTCCTATATCTTGCTGAAAGGTAATCTATTATTTAGTTTTGTCTTATTTCAAGTGCAGAAACATATTTCCACCAGAAACGTTTTGTGTTTTTGCAGTGAAACTCCCATTTTTGTACTTCCATTTGTGTTTCTACTGATTTTAAAACCAGTTGAATGACCCCAGGACTGTTCCCCCGTTACCTAGCAACCAGAGCAGAGTTCCCCCGTTACCTAGCAACCCCCGCAGAGTTCCGCCCGTTTCCTAGCAACCTCAGCAAAGTTCCGCCCGTTACCTAGCAACTCAAGCCAAGTTCCACCTCCTCCTTCAAATCTAACAAAATTGGCTTCAAATGTTTGTGCAGTAAAAGTTTTGGTATAATATAATTTAAATGATATCAATAAGAAAGTTTCCAGAAGTCATCATCAATATCTGCTAAGCAAAAGCAGCAGAAACGAAGCACCAGCAGCTTCTCTGGATTTAAAGCGAGAGGCCTAAAAAAAAAAAAATGTTTAGATCCAAAACACACCAGTGGGATTTATACCCGACACACAGTCACCACCGTCTCAGAGACTCAGTACTCAGGCTTCCGTAACTCCCACAGAGATTTCTGTTTCATTCTTTAAGTTTGTACTTCTGAACTCCCACCACATGGAAGTACATCACTTTAGTGAAACATTTTGATTTGTATTTTCCCCCAAAGTGAATGAGTTTTACTTTCCAGTGACTCACTTCCTGTCTCATTTATGACATTCACATCAAATTACTACTAAGCTTCCAAAAAAACAAACCTTCAAAGTGCAACTAAGTGGTTAAGATTGTATTTATTTATTATGTATCCCTTAGACCACAGTCCTCCAAACTCCAGTCCTCCAGGTGTGCTGCAGGTTTTAGATGTGCCACCGGTACAAAACGCTGGAATGAAACGGCTTCATTACCTCCTGCTGGTGGGGATCAGATCTCCAGAGCCTTAATGACTCATTATTCTGTGCAGGTGATGCAGCAGAGGCTCATCTAAAGGTTGCAGGACAGCGGGCCTCCAGGACTGGAGTCTGACACCCCTACCTTAGACTATTTATAATTTATTCAGCTTAAACATTGCTCTTGTAATTCTGCTTTAGTTGTTTGTTTGTGGCAGCATTACTTTCCAGTTTTCATCCATTCAAATGTTTTTTAAAAGCTAATATTTTTGAACTGTTAGAGAAATTTTCATTTTTCCTCTGTAACGAGGTAAATTTCTGTCAAACTTCTTCAGTTTCTCTGTTTCTACTGACCATTGTTTGTCTCTTTATTATGAAACCAGAGCAGGTGTGTTTTATGTATTAAGTATCATGGCGAAAGCTGTAACGCTCCACCTGTGAAAGTAAATTCTGAGTGCCACACTGTTGGACAGGATACATTAAAACTGTGCAGTATATAGAAAAAAGAGCCAGTATGAAACGCTGCTTCAGAAAACAGAAGTCCTCCTCACCACCAGGGGGAGTCTGGAGTTCCTGCCTGCATATTATATCGTAAAAAACATGAAGTTCGACAAACCTTTTCTTTCTTCCTGCCTTTGTCTGGTAAAAATTATGATTATTTACTGATAATCTGTTCCCAGATGAATTGGTCATCGACTCCCCCTGGTGGTCTGGAGGACTTCGGTGTTGTAGACTGAGTTTGTAGTTTTTCATATTTAATTTATTTCCTGTGTTTGCAGGATTTTGTTTGTGGATTTTACACAGTTTTTGTGTTTGTTTTTATCCATTCTGCCTGAGTGTGGGATCTTTTTCAAGAAGCAATTGGCAAAAACGTTGGTTTCTAGATGTGAAAAGCTGATAGAAACACAACCTAAAACACCTGCAGCTGTAAGAGAAACTGGATGAGGTTAAATGTGTGATATTCTCTTTCCTTCCTCTGCACAACTGTGCACTGTTTTGTGCTCCTTTAACATTAAAGTAAAATAAAACACCTTGATTGTGGTGAAGCGGTGTGAAATCGGTTTATTTGCGTTATTGCATTCGTTTATCCTCCTGTTAGTTTTGTCTGAAACAGAACTTTCTTCTGACTTCACCTTGTCATTGCAGCCGTAACGACAAGGTGAAGAACGCTGCGAATGAATGTAAAGCAGTCGCAGCATCCTTGAGTTTGATGACTCAACAATAAAGTATGGAGAGAAAAAAAGACAAAACAAGGTCTCATAGTGGGCTGAAATGTCAGATTTCTTTTTGTCTACCAGCCAGAGCTTCTGTTGGATAAAACAACTGAATGTTTGTCTTCACTCAGCGTTCGCATACTTGATGACCGCAGATGATCTTGTCTTCTTGGCAGCACGTTAAACACTGAAGGAATGTAATCCAATAAACTGCAAGAAGCAACAATCTCCCCTGTTGCTTTGATTACCAGGGAAACGAGTTCCTCCCTGGGCAGTGATGGCAAAACCAGCAGCTTCAGTCAAACGAATCGAATCAAAGAGAAACCAGAACTATATTCACACAACTGCTGAAGTTCAGCAGAGATAAACTCAAAGCAACTGGAAACTCAAGAAGTTTCAGTTTCCTCGTTAGTTTTTATGATTTTGTAATAATTTGTGAGAACGCCTCCATGTTCTATCCAAGCCTCGCCATTTTCTTCCAATACATTTCTGATTGAGTCTCATCTCCACTAAGTGCTTCATCCAGGTTTTCTCCCATTGAGATCAATTTCTCTGTTATATTGATCTGTTATTCAGATTATTTAATCATCTGGTTGGTGCAAAGTTTATATTTCCAGAGTTTCAGGAACTTCTGATCATTGGAGGAACTTCTTTAGAAATGTGGACTGTGGAAGCTGACAGGAGCATTTGCGTCTGATTGAGATGCTACTTTGGGCTAGCATAGCTTTGCTAGTAGGCTAACATCTTTTAGCTCAACTTGAACACAGCAGAAGTCTTTTCCAGCATCCCATCAGCTCGGTTTGCTGTCGGCTAGACGTCAGATTTACAGGTGTATCACAAACCAAACACAAAGGTTCCTGCCAGAACTTTTATGGAAAAATGTGTTAAAATCTATGTTCATGTAAAACCAAAGTTTGGTTTGAGTAAAGCTGAGGAAGATGAGGGGTCTTGTCTTCATCAGAACCTGACAGATGAAGAAGCGCGCCCTTTTCTTTCTCTGCCGGATTGCAGTGTTTACCCTCTTACTCCACAAATACATGCTAACACCGCAGATCCTGCACACGAAAACACGGAGGAGGCAACGGACATGTGTTGTGTACGCATGATTTCAAACATATAAATACACGCTCGTATCGATCCAGTTCGCTCAGCTGGCCTGGCCCTGCGCTGAGTGTTTGCTGGTGCTGAGGTCTGCACCCATCTGCTCCTGTGTGTGTGTAATCTGCCTCAGACAGGCTACAGCGCTTAGAGGGGCCAGACTGCAAACACTGCGCTGGGATGAGACACCTGCCACAGGGCTAAGACCGCAGCCTTCACACACAAACACACACCCAGATGGAAGAGGGAGGCCACCGCTACCAGGGACCAACGTGCGCGCACGTGTCGCTTTACAATTTAAAAATATCCCACATTTTTCCTAATTGGTCCACATTAATCGACGGTGTCGTGTTTAGAGAGCTCCTGCTGAAGACGGAGGGAGGAATGGAAAAAAATCTCTGCTTATCCTTGTCTTGAAGTCTAGCTTTGAGCATCTGCTGTCAGGGTGTCACGTCTGAATTTAGCAAATGCCCAGGCACGAGGTGGCTGCGTTCTAAACGCCCAACGCTCAAAGGAGTGTCTGTCGTGCCGCGGCTCCGCGTGCCAAATCAGAGCTGGCTAGGAGCTCCCTATAGGCGAACAGATGGCCATTACTATCATTTATAACTTATTAGGGCCTATAATCCTACCTGCGTCAAACACGCCCCAGCGCCTAGAGCTGCCTTTCTCTTTATTTAATTTTCTTTAAACTCTGCAATGTGCCAGATAAGTATCTGTCACGATTTATTTATTTTTTATTATTATTACTTGATTGACACATATGTGCAGAGATAATATGATGTAGGGTTATTTTTCCGCTAAATCAACAGCCAACAGATTGCCCCACCATGGCGAAGAGCTGGAAAGTGATAGCAGTGGATGGAAAACGCAGGAACAACATGTGGTGTTCGATCATTCTCACCAACTGTACAGGAGAATCAGACTCTTGTATTTATTTTCATAACATTGCTCTGTTGTTGCTGTAATCACTGGACTAATAGGCGGCTCTCCTCCTGGAGTCATATGCTGTGAGCCGACTGCTCAGGATTCATCCAGCCATGAGACACAATTCACCCCTTTCTTCTGTTTCTGAAATGTTCCAATCATCAAACTCAACATCAGTTAAATCTGCAGTGGGCAGCGATGACCAAACACAAAGCTGTGCTAACGCTAAAGCAGGACCTCAGTATTTAGTGGAAGCTAAAGCTAAAGAGCTTAACTGACATCATATGTCACAGAAGGTCATGCTAAAGTGCTATACTAATATACTATTTAGTAGTTCAACTGAAATTTCACAAAACACCCGAGTAAATTAGCTCTTTAGAATTAAAAACATAATAATTTAGGGGAAGCTAAGAGCACTGATTGTAAATAAAAGTTAGCAGAAACACGTAAAAGCTAATTAAAGCTCCAGCATTACTGTGCTAGTGGCAGCTTGCTAACCACTGATAAATGCAGTATGCAAATATTCATAACTTTACTTATTAAGCAATTAAATCTGTCCCAACCAACCTGATTGTGTCAAGAAATAATTATAATGAACCACTTTAAAAAAAGCGGAGTTTAATGTCACTTATCCAGGCTTAAAACAGAGCCTGACCAGCAGCATGAAGCAGGGCAAAGGATTTCAAAAACCATCAGGTGACGCCCCAATCTAAAGAAATCAACACCAGACTGACATGTACCGTCTGAAACGTTTCCAAAGCTTTGGGACGGCAGCCAGTCAGACAGAACCAAACATGCTGTGAGCTGCAGTTGATGATGTTTATACACATGTCCATCTATAGCCGATGCTTCAGACATCGAGTTGATTGGAGGATGAGATCTGAGTTGGGCTGATTATTTTAGTTTGGTGGGTTTTGAGCAGTTTTTGGTCAGATCTGGCAACCCTGTTTACAGAGACGACAAAACAGGTTTTCAGGTTGTTTTGGAAAGATTTAAGTTGTGTTTTTGGAGCTTGGTGTGTTTTACTTTGTTTTGGGCTGGAAACTGTCAGTCAGATCCGGCAACCCAGGTGGCAAACCCAGCTCTCATGCTGTTTTGAAAGTTTCTTGACTTTCCTTGGTATTTACCTGGGTTATCTCTGTGTTCAATGTGTCTGACGGTCTGTGGGGAGAACAGTTTTTCGCATCCTGCCGGGTTTCTGTCCGTCCTCCCACTTCATCGGTCTCTCTGTCTGGCTCCATGGAGCCAATCGGCAGCGATGCCTCACACTTGCCACCCAAGCAGGTGTGGGCATTGACGTTTCTGCTGTGAACAGGCTGCAT
The DNA here is from genome assembly GCA_922788865.1 of Poeciliopsis turneri. NCBI lineage: Eukaryota > Metazoa > Chordata > Actinopteri > Cyprinodontiformes > Poeciliidae > Poeciliopsis > Poeciliopsis turneri. The sequence continues at coordinate 541,733 of CAKLNU010000052.1, forward strand.
CTGTCATGTGGCAAAGAAGAAATAGCACCAATCAATGTCCGCCGTGGACAAACACACACACACACAGACGGAGACACACACTGCTGCTGGAAACGAGGCCGATCGATCGGATATCATCACCTCCGACGTGCCAAGGCCAGAGTCGCCCTCGAACCTTCGACTGCACCTCCGCGCCGTCGCCATTTTGAAGCAGCAACGTTTCAACGGCCATTTTGTGTGGCGCTTCAGCTGGGGATGCCACATGGTGCCCCAACACACACACACACATATACACACACACTAAACAGCATCATTTGTGACCGTTTGGATGACAGACAAATAAACGGGCAGACAGAGAGACAGAAGGAAGGCAGATGACCGGCTTTGATGAGTTTTATGGGGATGTGTGCAGGAAAGACGGACGGACAAATGTTGGCAAACAGACAGACAGACCGACGGCGTGTTCGTGCGTGTGTGTGTGTGTGTGTGTGTGTGTGTGTGTGTGTGTGGTGTGTGTGTGTGTGTGTGTGTGTGTTTGAGCGGATGTCAGAGCAGGTTGTGTGTTCCTGCAGTGGCAGAGATGAGAGAGAGAGAACAGGAAGCTGCTCTCCTGGAGACAGATGGACTGCCATGCTGTGGACACGCACACACACGCACGCACACACACGCACACACACACACACACACACACACACACACACACACACATACACACACATACACAAACGAAGCAGCCAGAGAGGGAAACACACTCCGCCATGCTGGTCCATGATGGACGCACAACTGGGAGAAAACAGGTGAAAACGACGGAAAGTCAGTTGAAAACGTCAGCGGGCGACAGACAGCAGCTCTGGACGATCAAACACAAATTCTTCCACAAAAACGTGATTTTTTTGTTGCCTGGTCGTTCATGCTACTTATAAAATTCACCACATCGTATTTGGGCCTTTGTACAAAGAACGAAGGAAAAGGAGAGGAGAAAATTTCCACCAAAATATCTCAGGAGGTTTCTGCAAAAGAAAAAACTTGAAAATTTGAAAAGAGTCTGAAAAGTTGCAGATTTTAATCTTTTTGAGCTCTGAAATTTCCTTGTTTTTTCTAGGAAGTTTCTGCAAAAAATCTCAAAATTTCTGAGTTTTTTCAAACTTTTTTTTCTAGAAATTTCTGAAACTTTCTGGCAGAAATTTGTTCTTTCTTGACATACATTTCTTTATAGACAGATATATATATAGATATATTTCAGTTTGAAATGTCCAAAATGTGCAAGAACATCTGAGACCATCTGAGATTTTGATATTAGTCTCAGAAACTTCTAAGAAAAATCAATTAAATTTAGTTTGAAAAGTAAAAATTTGCTCAGAGAAATTCTAGATCAATCTCAGAAAAATTCTAGAAGAATCCAGAAATCTTTTGAGTTTGAGAAGTCAAAAATAGATAAAATGATTGTAATTGTTTTCATTCACTCCTTAAATACGTTACTTTTCTGTTAAAAATGTGGCTAAAATAGAAACGTAGCCCTAAAAATGAAATCTAGAGCCTAAATTAGTTCCACATTTGGGGTGAAAAGATCGGATATTGGTTGCATTTTCCCGCTGTGAAAGCTAACGAAGGAAATGAGTTTGAAAAACTCATTACAAGTTTCTGTGCAGAAGCTAAATACCTGAAATGAAAACGCTGCGTCGTCGCCGAGACGCTCATAACAGGTGTTAATCCAGCCAGCTTCAGGTATGTGATGACAATCTTCTCACACCCAACTTGAGAGCGCTGGCGGATCTAGGCTATGCCAGGTTGTCACACAGAATGTGTTGTGTGTACACACACACACACACACACACACACACACACACACACGCACACACGCACACACACACATTCAGCATCTTCTCCTCACTTTTCCTCCTCTAAAAGCATCGCACACAGGAAAACGAGGAACGGATTTGCAGACTCCAGTGGCGACAACAGCAGAGTCACACCGTGCGTTCGGGTGTTTCTGCAACTGTATGTGAGTGTGTGTGTGTGTGTGTGTGTGTGTGTGTGTGTGTGTGTGTGTGTGTGTGTGTGTGTGTGTGTGTGTGTGTGTGTGAGAGACAGAGAGAGAGAGAAGCGAGAGAGAGAGGGAGCATCTGCGAGTGTGTGTTCGTGCGCGTGTGTTAGGTGTGCTTCGCAGAATTGCCAACACATCGCCTCGCAACGAGAGCCCTATAGGAACAGAGACATCTGTGGAGTGAAAGGACGCCAGCTTGCACGGCCGTCTCCAGAGGAAGCAGAGGAGAGGAGAAAAGAGGAGGAGAGGCGACCTTTGACCTCTAACAACACCTATACTGGTGCCAAAACGAGAAGTTTTAGAAATGTATGGAGCGACTTTTCTGAAAAATGCAGCCGCTATGCAGGAAATTACTCACTTTTTATGCAACAACCTCGACTTTCTTCACATCAGCACAACTAACTTTTTGTCAGACTGGATGGAGATTTTCTGCTAAACCTTCATCTCATCGAGTCTCTGTTGGACGTAGCGCAAAATATTCTGCACATAAACTCACATAAATCTGAAAAGTGTGAAATACATTTGTAATCTGTACCTGGACGTCTGGATAAATGTCATCTAATCACAACATGAATGCAGCTGTTGGGTTCTAGAAGTGAAACCACAGAGAGAAACAGCAGGAGGAGGACTGATGTATCACCATGGAAACATCAGTGAGTGCAATAACCATGTTGCATTTTTTATGCTAATGTTACGTTTAGCGTCTTGGGCTATTAAGAGCAACAGATGCAATGATAAAAGCCACAGAGCGACTGAAATCTGGGTGATGATAATCTGCAGGGCATTCTGGGTAAATAAAACCTAACAAACAGTTAGCTTAGCGCTAGCAGGAGAAATTGCTCATGGTCATTAGCCAAGGACAAAAGAGAAATCCTAAAACCTCTGCATTTACTATCAGGTTGGAAAACATCCTAAAAGTTTTTATGGGTTTTTTCCCACCTGATGGTCCAGTAGACCCAGTTCTAATGGAACCAGAACCATCTGCTCCACCTCCAGCTGCTGTGGTTCTGAGTCAAACCAGCCTGTTCCCCTCCTGGCCTGTGGGGGCGCTGCACCAACAACCACTGAAGGAAACGACACTAAAACCTCTGAGAGCAACTTCCTGCTTCACCAGATGAAACAAGATGGAGGCGTCAGAGTTTAGTGATTTCTCTTCAGTCTTTGGCTGAAGACCAGGAGCCATTTCTGCTGCTAACGCTAGGCTAGCATGTTAGCTTTGGCTGTACTTACCCAGAATGCCCTGCGCTATAGTCCACTTCCTGCTTTCTTCACATTCAGTCACACCTCCCCAAACGAGCCGGATTATCAAGAAAAACGGACTGGAGTTGCATCAAACCGGATTCAACAGGATTGGTGGCACTTTATACGACAAGAAGAATAAAAAATTTTTTTTTCCTCTGAAGAGTTTTTGCGGCGCTAGTGGCTCGTATTTTTTACAGTAGGCAGACAGGAAAGAGGGGGAAGACATGCGGCAAAGGTCGCCGGGACCGGGAATCGAACCTGCGATGTCCGCATCGAGGACTGAGGCCTCCAAACGTGGGGCGTGCTAACCCCCTGCGCCACCACAGCACGCCCCGAGAAGAATAAATATTTTAAGGATATTTACTCTCTGATTTCTCAGGAAAAGCAGATGAGAAACTAATATTTGAAAAAGGCCAGAGCGTCTAAATAAAAATGAAATAAGGCATGTTGAGGTGCAGTCGTGTCAGAATAAAGCGCGCCCTTGAGAAGAAATATTATGTACAAGTATCTTCCCTGCCTGTCAGCAGATTGGTGAGTAGAGACCGGAGCCATTGGCCTTCCCCAGCCATTCACCCGCGGCCCTGCAGCCAGGGACTCCCGCCGCAAATGGAGTTGATGACAATACAAGCAAACGTCCTCCTTGTGTGCACAAGCTGGCGCTCTCCAGCAGATGTGCACCGCAGACCTTGGGAGTGCGAGCCAGCGAACAGGACACAGGTGCACCTGCTCTCTGCTCTCCACCAAAGGTCAGCCAAACTTCAGAGACCGAAGCAACTTCACAGTATTTATGTCTGAGCGACAGCGAGACGAGAACCGCCGCAAAAAATGGAAATATGCTTACATTTAGATTTATCTATGTTTGTAATGAATGTTTATCAGCATAAAAACATCATAAATATATGCCAGATTCAGCCTGAGACGCTAAGTTTCTACTGTAAAATTACAATTAACATGCATGAAAACAAATGATTTATGACAGACTTCAATATATAGCTAATAATTTTATAATAAAAATAAAAACAAGCCAAGTGTAAGGAAAAAATCTAGAATCATTTGATAAGCGTTCTGGAAAAAACAGTTTGAAAAGTGGAAACTTTGCTAGAATAAACTGGGAAATCTTGAGATGAATCTGAGAAATGTCCCGATTTTCTGCTGCTGCAGCACGTGCCTCAGCGGCGCTTGCCAAAGAGCATTTGCAGCGATCCGAGCAGGTATACAGGAGGAAACATGTGCAGCCGGACCGGTGCCAGCAGAGACAGAAGGTCCGCAATGATGTTTCACTACATAGATTATGCGGCTGCGGCGGTCGCAACGAGGAGCAGACAGCGCTGGGGAAACAGAACACAAGAAACAGACAATTACCGACAGAAAGAGGGACGGACAAGACGGACGAGAGTGAGCATGAACATGTGAGACAAAGAGGAGCGTGTGTGTGTGTGTGCGTGTGTGTGTCGGCTACAGCTGGCAAAGGGATTCCCAGAGCCAACTGCCAGTGTAGTGGAGCTCCTTAACAACTTCACAGGCCTCTCAGAAAGGAGCTTTAAAGTGGCCACATGGCCTGGCCAGCACAGCAGAGCAGAGCAGCCGGCTTTACTTGGGCTCCACACGCACACACACACACACACACACACACACACACACACACGAGCTCAAACAAGACTCAGCCCGCCAGCTGCTGACAGGGACAAGAGTGTCCAGAGCGATAAATCTGTGAGCATGTGTGAGTGCAGGAAGGGGGTTAACCAAGAAACAGCAAATGAGCAAAAGAGCTTCCTGCAGCCGATTCAAGACGCATTTCTGATAAGAACACAATGCCGGCAAGAAATCCCACAAACTTTCTTCATCTCTATCGCGTTACGGCGACAAAACTCTGTTTAGTTTTCGTGTCGGATCAAATAAAATTTTGCTTTCTGAAAATAAATATTAGAAAGTTGGTGTAAAATTGACTCTTTTAACATTTTCCCTCACCAAAAACATTCCTGGAGTGTTGCTTTGATTCTTTCCTGTATGTTTGAGAACTCCTTTAATCTCCATGGCAACCATTCAGCTGTGCAAAACGCCTGGTGCCTCTAGCTCCGCCTTCGAGGCGCAGCTCCTCCCCCAATATGATCGTTCAAGTCATATTTGATATTTATAGCATTTTTATAACAACTGAAGGTAATGTAGTTTGTTAATTGTGTCACTAAGTGCCTGAAAAATATATTGCTGCCCTTTTAAAGTCTCTCCGCCACCTTTGCTGACCTAGAGGAATATATTTTTATCCATTTTTCTCTGCAAAACAGCTCAACTTCAATCAGATTCATCAGAGAGCTTCTCTTTTCCAAAATGTTTCTACCAGGTTTACTGCTGGACTTTGTCTTGGCCATTTTAACAATTCAAAGGAGCATTATTATCTGTTCTGAAGCCACATGGTGGGCATTTTATAGCTCAATTAATAAGCTACGCTAGCTTCATATCTTATAAAAATACAAAATATATGAAATTTGAGTTCCTGTTTTAACACCTTGAAACTGGGCCTCTGTGTCTTTAAAAACCTCTTGCTCTTTCTGAAGCTCCGCCTCCAGGAAGTCAACCAAACATGGCTCCTCTATTAAGCCTTTATCGATTTTACCTCTGAAAAGCAGTTCCATCAGCTGTTTGCTAATTACTGCTGGCTAGTCTGAAGGAGCTGAAAAGGGGAGGAGCTGCAACTCGAAGGCGGAGCCAAGTCCACCCAGCCGTTTTGCACAACTGAATGGTTGCCATGGAGAATAAAGGACTTCTCAAACACGCAAGAAAGACTCCTGAATCTGCTTTCATCTTGTCAAATTGGGGCCGGGAGCCATTTGTGGCCCCCAGGACTGATTTTTGAAAACCAGATGACCAAACGTGCTGGAGCTCCGCTTTGGTTGCTAGGTAATGGGCGGAGTTCCGCTGGTGTTGCTAGGTAACTGTGTAGCGCCTGTTTTTTGAAACAGCTCATTTTCCACACATCAAAAATGATTAACTTATTGCCAAAAAACGGCTGGTGTTTCTCTTTACAGCACTTGGGTTGTTTCTAGAAGCTGCAGAAACCCAAACAGAAGAATTTAGCATAATGTGATACCACGTTTAAAGCGGTATCAACACTTTTGCAAGGCGCTGTCGTCCCTTTGCACACTGATGCAAAAACTAATTCCAGCTTCTGCGGTTCATGCCCCTTTTTTGCAGGAGTGAAAACATGCTGCACGCTGCGTAGCAAAGCGGCTTTGCTCGCCTCCCTTTGATTCCTCTGATAACTGTAAGCAGCGGCCGATCATCAAATGTTCCCAGCGAATTAAGCCCTCCTAATTTCAGAATCTCTGCCTGATCCCTTAAATGCTTGTTGCAGAGCAGAAATTGGTTCTTTTATGGCTCCATTCATATGTTTGATTATCATTATCCCTCTTTGGAGCTCAACTTGGACAAGGTTTGGAGACTTGGGGGAGGAGGGAGAGGGAGGCCAGGGGAGGAGATGCCATCACACTGTGGTGAGACAAATGTCTCCTCCTCTGGATTCCTCCTTCTCAAAGCTCCGCGAGACGCTGGTCTGTCCGGATCGGAGGAGGATCATTTCCACAAGTTGTTTGGTGACAAACGTTTTATTCCACCACGGCGCATTTAGGGCCATTATGGATAGAAAACTCACAGAAAAAGGAGAAAATTATAGTCAAAAAATTCAGACATTTTTAGATTCATTTTCTAAAATTACAAAGTAGGTTGAAAATTTTTAACTTGAAGCTCAGAAACTTTAATATATTTTTCAAACTCAGACATTTCTGAGACTAGTCTAAAAATTTCCAATTTTTTTTCTTGTTTTTTTTTTTACTTTTGAAGTTCAGAAAGTTTTTTTCTATAATTTTTTTATTAATCTATTATTAATTAATTAATTATTATTAATATTTTTTTAGGGTTTTTTTCATGTAGATATTTGTGTTTTGAATCTCAGAAATTGTAATGTTTTTCCAGTGAATTATAAATCTTCAGAATTTTAGAGATTTGTCTTGCAAATTTACCACTTTCCAAGTTCTTCCAAGTTTTCCCTTGAAAATTTCAGAAATTTTTCTTGTTAAATTTTGACTTTTGGAGCTCAAAACTTTTCAAGTGTTTCTAAAAAAAATTCTGAAATTACTGTAAAAAAAAGATAGTTTTTTTTTTCTGACTTCTAAGATTATTGTTAAAATTTCAAAGCTTTTTCTTGCAAATATTTGGTTTTTCAAACTCAAAAGTGTTGACGTTCCTCCAGAACATTTCTGAGTTTTTCAGCAGCAATGTCCTCCTGCTTTTTGTTTTCTATGTACAATGGCCCAAACACGCCATCGTCCGTTTCGCTATGCCAGACCACCACTATACTACTGGTGGGGCATTAGCATTTCAAGGAGTCTCCATTAAGGAGGGCAAGAAAAGCTGCTCTCGGCGGGGGGAAATCCATTTTGTCCCAAGCTCCAACATCTGCTGCAGCCGTTGCAGCCAGAAGGACGCTCGGATAAAGCCGAAGAGCCCTCTGATTTACTGTAATGACAGACAGACAGACAGGCAGACAGGCAGGCAGAACGGATGACCATATGCGGAAGAGAGGGAGAAAAAGGAAAAGACAAAAACAACTTCTGTCTCACTGTCTGTCAATTTCTGCTGCTTTCTGCCTGCATGTGTCGATGGTGAGGAAGAGGGAGGGGGTCATGGGAACGGCAGGTTGCCAGATTGGGCTCTGCTGGGAAGAATCCTTTATGCCACAAGAGTGGAAAATAATTTTCTAAAAAGCGCAACAATAGAGGCAAACAGAAAACTTTTGTAGCCTTGGTTATGTAGGCGCATATAAAGACCTGCAGCAGGACGGGAAGACGAGCGGCAGAGGGACGAAGGCCCTGATCCCCGCCCCATCTGTCCTGTTCTGCACTCCTTCATCCACCCTCCCTCTTCAGTGGTCTCTGTTTGTTTTGGTCTAAACCTGCTAAGTCCGTCACCAAGCTAAAGCCTGAACAGCACGGAGGTGAGCTGAGTCACACCCCGGCCAGCTGGGAGTTTTAAGTAGATATACAGAACCAGAGAGGCGACTTCAAACTGAGGCCGGAGGTCACAGTGGGGTGACGATGCACCGGTGGTGGCAACACTGCTGCTGCTACGCCAAGAGATCTTTCTTATGTTAGCTTTTTGGCTAACTTTGAAAACGATTAGCACATTTAGCTTCTCCAGATACATCTGGGTGAAACGCTAATTTACTTAACTGTTTTGTAAATTTCAGTTCATGATCAACATCTGGGTTGAGTATCATGTTGTAGCACAAAATACTGATATTTCAGCATTAAAATTGTTTAATGCATTAGCTTCCACTAATACTTTAACATTGGAATCCACTAAATGCAGTTTCAGTATAGCTCTTTAGCATTAGCTTCCACTAAATACCCAGTGTCTCCTGTAACATAATGATAACAGAGCGCACTGTAATTACATGAGTCCTGATAAAGTCCCAATCTGGATCAGGAGTTTGCACTTAAAGAGTCCTGACACGACTCAGCCGTGCTGTGATGGATACTGGCTGTTGCCACGCACCAAAACAAGAATCCGGCTCCAGAGGTTAAACACTGTATTCTTCATTTTCACAGCGGCGTGTTAGAGTGTTTGGTTGGATAAGTCATGCAAGCATGTGTGTCTCTGTTTTGTACCACCTTCATCATCAGTCTTGCTGGAGTTTAAACAGACAGAGGGGTTCTACTGGGAACGCTGCTGAAAGGTAAGCCCCGACACAAAGGATGGGAGGAAGGAGTTTTCCTGTTCTTTTTCAGGCTTTTAGGGGGGAGGAAGCTCAGCTTTCTGGCTCTGCATGTTACAACCACAAACTTCAGTCATGTAATCGGATTTAATACAATAAACCATCACAAATTATGTTGTCAAACTTCAACCAAATATAAAAAAAATTAAAGAGGTGTGATATTTTCTTCTGTTGACACAGAAACCATGCTGTGTTTTCTTAGCTGAACTAGTTAGTTACCATGACAAAACATATTTGTAGCTGTTGTTGATTTTCTTAAACATACAAAAGATAGCATTGCAAGCTAAAGACTCTTGCAAGCTAGCTAACCTGTTAGGTGGTACAAAAATTAAACTAAAACACTTTACATCTGTATGAAAATCAACGATTTATGCATAATGAAAAGGTTTTCTATTTAAACACAAAAACATATAAACCACAACTTCTTCTTAATTCAAGTGATTCCGCCTCTCAGCTCCTTCAGACTAGCCGGCAACAAGTAGCAAACATGTGTTGGACGATCTGCTGAGCTCCTATAATGAGCTGAAAAGGTAGAAATGTTGTTAAAGGATTAATAGAGAAAACCTGCTGTAATGACTTCCTGAAGAAAAAGCAGGAGTTCCTTAAAAAGACAGAGGCCCAATTTCAAAGTCACTAGATCTGTCACAATAAGCAATAGATCAATTAATCCTGTGATAAATTAAAATTAGCTCAACAATTTTCATTTGAACAACAGTTTTTAAAGAGATGCTGCCCTCTAACATTGTTGAAACGCTGCAAACATTTTACACTTTTTTTTAAAAGATCATTTTGGTTACTGAGCTTTCATCAACCATTTTATTTAAAATATTTTCCAGTTCCAGCGTTAAATGTTCTTTAGAAATTAGAACTTTTTTTATAAGCGTATTAATAAGCTGTTATTATATTTATACATATTGTAATAGTAGAAAGTGGTCTCAAAATTACAATATTATTATTTATCAAAATACTTTCTCTGATAATTTATCGTCAAGCAAAATTTCTCACACTTAAAGGCACAGAACTCTGAAGTGAGGTTCAGTTTTCATTTAAAGAGGTAGTATTAAATTGTGCTCCAGGCTTACACTGTCATTTTATAGCAACTATGTTACCATCAGTCGCTATATAAATCCAATATATATATATATATATCAAATTTTGTTAAAGAAATTTTACTTCGTAATTTAACACTTTGAAATTGGGAGTACATGGCTCCTCTATTAACAACATTTTCACCAGCGTTGCTCTGAGAAGCATCTCATATGATGAGCTCCGCAGTTCCACCAGGTGTTTGCCAATTGCTGCTGGCTAGTCTTAAGGAGCAAGGTGGGGGAGGAGCTGCATCTTGAAGGCGGGGCTAGGTCCACCCAGGCGTTTTGCACAGCTGAATGGTCCCCATAGAGATTAAAGGAGTTCTCAAAGATGCATGAAAGAATCAAAGCAACACTCCAGGAATGTTTTTGATGAGGGAAAAACATTAAAGTCAATTTTACATGATACTGCCCCTTTAAAAGCAAACAAAGAAATCAAGCTGTGGCCCGTTTGAACTTGGAAAACATGGTGAAAAGTTTGGACGCTTCTGTCCTGGAGATTTGCTGCAGATGCTAGTTGCTCGCCGTGTGGGAAAGTTTTTTTTTGAGCGAGCAGGGAGAGGCACAGACACTAAGCAGTCATGTTTTCAGTCCAAACTTCTCGCAGATGGACTTTAAAGTGAGTGATAAATCCACGTCCAGATTGAGGGTCCTTTTGTCATTAAACTAAGCCTTAGCACTGCTGTCCATCTGGCTCGCTGCATGCACACGCCTCTGCGCATGTGTGCAGACACTGGATGGGATTCTGTAGCGGGAAGAGCAACACAAGCTTTCCTTTTAAAGTGTTGCTGACTGTAGCACACTTTAAGCTAGCCTTCTGCTCCAACGTCTCACACACTTTACCCCCAGGATCCTGTAAACACGACTCCGAGCCAGCGCGCTCTTCATCCGCGACAGACCCAGACTTTGAGGTGCCTGATCTTTGAGCTAACACCACAGATAATTGTTAGGAGGAGAGAAACCCAGAACCAGACCTGCAGAGACAGCGCAATAGATGACGTCTGTGTGTGTGTGTGTGTGTGTGTGTGTGTAGCGCGATGGTAAACAGAGTCGAGCGGGTTGCCTGGATGAGTTACGTCTGGACCACACAGAGAAGGAGGCATCAGTCAGAACAAGAGGCCGGTGTTGCATAAAAGCCGCGGTGAGGGTGAGACAGGCAGGCAGACAGACGCGGCTCGCTCCAAATTCACCAGGTTTTCCTCTACTATCCAACAGGCTGCGGTGTTCCAAGTTTCATTGTTTTGTCCAGTTGGAGTTTCATACCAGCTGCTGGCTCCGAGTGTGTGTGTGAGTGTGTGTGTGAGTGTGTGTGTGTGTGTGCGTGTGTGGCGGTGCTTCTGTGTGTAATGACGGAGCTCTCTAAACACCCCTCTGACACGTAATGGCTCTCTGGTGGTGAAAGCAGCCAGGTGCTCACCGCAGGCGACATCACAGGGTCAGCCCATGATGTGATGCACCGGCCGCCATCATGGCCGCCGCCTTGTGACATCATCGCTCAGCCCATACAAACAGCTCGTAATGTTGTTGCTCAGACCTGCCACAATAACACATTTTGCCCCAGAAGTTTTGCGATAAACGATAATATTCTTGTTTTGAGACAATTCTTATGTAAAGTAATGGAATAATGCAAAAACACATCCTAAAGATCAATAAACTTTAAATACCAATGACCATTCATTGCTATTTTTAAAAAAAAAATAAACAACAGAAACTACAAATAAAATAATTTCTCTACCAATTTTTGGTAGAAAAAGAAAGAAAAGAGAAATAAATAAATCATGCAAGAGTTTGTTTTCATATAACATGCAAAATAAGCAACGATTGATTTATTGATTATTGTGACAGGCCTATTTATGCTGCTACAAACATTAAAGTTGTAAGACGCAACATTAAGTCGTCATCATGCAAATAATTATAGGAGGATGTGACGTAATTATTACGAGCCAGAAGACAGAAAAAAGGACCGGAAGAGTAAATATCCGCCAGAAAACAGAAAAACCTCAAGAGATTTTTAGATTCATCCCCGGAATTTTCTAGAAAATAATTTGGAAATCATAGGTCAAAAATTTGCTGTCGGCTTCCATTTTGTTGCTACGCATGGCGTCCTGACGTCACCGAGCAGCAGACGTTCCGTAACGGAAAGTACAAGAAACGAGAAGAAAACTGCAAAAATGAAAGAGAAAAGAGATTCAAAAGCCCTACCTTAGTTGAAGGTAAAGTTTTAATGGCGGAGAAACAACTTGTCATTAGAGGAAAGCCGCTTATCCGACGTCATCTCCAGCTAGCTTAACATTCATGACAGGCTGTCTGTGAGCTTTGCTAGCTGCAGCGTCACAGAGAGCCAGCGCTAAGCCCCGCCCCCTGGCTCTGATTGGTTGTTTCTGGGAGAAGGAAGAGGAAATAAATTTTTTCAGATTTATAACAAGCTGTCACAAATATCCATCCATCCATCCATTTTCCGTCACCCTTCTCCCTAACGGGGTCGGGAGTTGCTGGTTCCAGTCTGTCGCAGGGCAACACAGAGAGACAAACAGGACAAACAACCACACACACACTCACACCTAGGGAGAATTTGGGAAGGCCAATTAACCTGACAGTCATGTTTTTGGACTGTGGGAGGAAGCCGGAGAACCCGGAGAGAACCCAGCATGCACAGGGAGAACATGCAAACTCCGTGCAGAAAGACCCCGGGCCGGGAATCGAACCCAGGACCTTCTTGCTGCAAGGCAACAGCGCTACCCACTGCGCCGCAGTGTCACAAATATGTGAAATATATATGTTTTGTAAACGTTACCTGCTCCATCATTAAGGAATTATTAACTTTAACAAATTTCTGTACCTTTCTGAAAAGTTACTTGTAAATTAGTTTTGTCTTATTCCAAGTGTACCAGGGTATTTGGGAACTAGACTTTTGCACCGACAGATTAAAGCAGAAATAAATTATGAATAATTAAAAGCCCACCTGTTTAGAGTTGCGTTTGAATAACAATAAATTAAACATTGACCAACATTTTGATGTGCAACAATGACTCTTGGCAAAATGTAATGTTTATTGTGTGTTGTCTTTTTTATGTTTTTATAACATTGAACTGCCTTGTTGCTGAAAAGTGCTCTCCAAATAAACTTTATTGATTGATTTTGGATCAGTTATTAATACTGACGTTATTATCTTTGCGCCTAAAGAGTCAGTTATTACTGAACCTGGAGATGAGGCAGAAACCTGACCTGAACCTGCAGAGCCACATTACAGAGGCGGCCTTCCATCACAGGAAGAACATTTCCAGGTCTGATTGATTTTGAATCAAATCATGAGATTGTAATCGATTCCCAGCTCCAGTATGAATCCCTGAAGACGGGTCGGTCGGTTCTAGTCCCCGGTTCTGGTGCCGATGGAGTCACTCAGGCCTTTATTTCCTGGGTTCAGTGGCGTCCAGTGGAGTGACAGCTCAGAGATAGACCAGCTACCTATTTATAGCACAGGCCATCTGCAGAGCTCCCTCTTGTCTTTGGTCATCCTGCTCACAAAGGCTTGGAGGCAGATTCCAGCAGCCCAGCCGCTCCATTCACTATTCATTCCAGCGCCGGCAGCACCATATGGATCCGGCCCACCGCTGGGCCCTGGCCGGCCCGCCGCTCCCTCTCCACATCGCTCCTCTCAGATTCACATGGTAATGAAGCCTGGCCGCCGTGCAGAGCGCCGCTTTCCCCTCTTCTCTCCCTCAGATGCTTCAGCATGACCGGACACCCCCGACTCCTCTTCATCCTCCTCCTCCTCTTTCTGCCTCTCTGTCCACTCGCAGTTCTGCTGAAGTATCTCAGTAGCAGGGATGTCCAAAGTGAGGCCCAGGGGCCGTTTGTGTCCCGACTGCAACATGAGAATGGGACAAATTTGGCCCAGTAGCAAAGTGACTATTTCACTTTTAACCAGGGCAAAAACAACAAGAAGTATTAAAGTAAAATAAATAAATAAAATGATGACAATATAGTCGAATAGTAGAAAAAAGGCTGAACTAATACTAGAAAAAACCCTCTCTGGATCCTAGAATAAAGTTGAAATTTTACAAGAACAAAGATGAAATAATATGAGAAAAAAGTTGTAGGAGAAAAAAGTTGTAATATTAAAATTGTTTTCTTGTAATATATTGATTTCATTCCTTTAATTTTATTTTATTTTTTATTAGTATGGCACAAATACTCTGCTATAAAGATTAGACTCAATTTTTATAGTTTTTTAAATTTTGTCGGCCCTAAAAATGCAAAATCTTCTTTCTGTGTTGTTAAAATATTAAGCTTATTGTTGAGAAGGTAAAAAACAAATTACAATACATTTACATTTTAAAAGTTTGTACACCCCTGAGCTGAACCTCAACCAGCCAAGAAGATCTCAGTGAACCTGAAGACAGTTGTGTGTTTAAATAGCAACATTTATTTTATTTTTTATCAGCTGTGTCATGTCAAAAGGAAGGCCGGATACTCCCTGAAGTCACTTCCTCTTTTTCAGCTCGCTTCCTCTTTCCAGCTTGACCATCGCATTCGATGAGCCTCAAAGCAGAACCAGGATCAGAGGAGGGGATTCCTCACAGATGAAATGACAAACGTCTTGCAGAAAGTTAGAGGACTGGAACCCAAACAGCCTCTTTCAGAGCCGAACAACCACACTGAAGGCTTTATTACAAATGTGACGCTTTAATTACCCGAGTCAAACATCTGAGTCTGCTGTTCGTTATGTGAGGAGTGACGCCAAAGGTCAACAAATCACATGAAATGAGGCCGAAAACTGCCTGAACTTCCTGAGTTATTGTTGATCTGCTGTAATTTTCACAGTTTGTGTCTTTCTTCTGTGTTTTCTGATGCTGTGTCCAAAATAAAAAACTAAACATGTATCAGTTCATATTCTTAATGCGGCAAATGGAATAAACTTAATCAAGAACAAGAAATTCACAAAGAAATTAAGGCAAATTAGAAGAATTAATGTTTGAACATGAAGAATAGGCCGAGTAAAAAGAACGGCTAAAATCAATTATATGTTTCTGCTGCTATTTGTTGCGCTAACACAAAAGCGCTACACCAGCACAATATTTAGCTGAAGATAAAGCTAAAGCGCTAACTTCAATTTCATTTTGACTATATATGCTTAAAAATTTTTATTCATGTTTATATTTTGTCCTCTCCTGTTTGTTTTTTTTGTTCTTGCATAATTAAAAATTAAAGAGAAACTTAACAATAACACATTTTTTCAACTTAAAGTTCACAAAACAGCCAAGTAAATTAATCGTTAAACTTTATCTGGGAAGATAAACTAAGAAGTTAAGTGTGCTAAACCTTTTCAAAGTTAGTAAAAACACCAGAATGATAAATGAAAAATTAGCAGATTAGCTATTATGCCCACCACTGCAAAAAAGGTCAGGCAGCCGAGAAAAAAAATTATTATTCATAAAAGTTATTTGTTCTAACGCTATCTCTCTACTCATTAACATTGTTTTTGCTAACTCTAAAGTGCTATGCTAACACAATACTTAGCAGACGCTAATGCTAAGTTCCTAACAAACCTTTGAGCACCAATTTAATTTTGACATAATTTCTATGATTTTACACTTACAATGTTTTATTTTATTCTTGTGTTTTTATTGTTTCAAATAAAGTTATTGAATAAAAACATGTCGGAGGAAACAGAACTGCTAAACAATCTTCACCCCTTTCAAAATAAGAGCATGAACACCAATGTTTACTTGAAGAATTACAAACAGACAATAACAAAACGTTAAACACAGATATTGAACTTTTTTCAACTAAAAGTTTACAAAACAGGCAAATAAATTTGCGCTTCAGAGATCATCTGGAAAAGCTAAGCTAAGTATGCTACGCTATTTGACAGTTAGCAAAATTACTTTTCAGGTCAGTGAGTTGACTTTTTACAGTGTAACCAGCAACTTAACTTTCATACTGCAGCTTTAATGCGTTCACCGACAGGAGAGCCGAAGATGCGCCTCTCATCTGTGCAGCAGTTTCTGCAGGGCATCCGTGGCTTTTCTGCATGCAAACCAGTTTCCTCCCACAGTCCCAAAAAAGTGCTACATCAACCCACCAGAATAAATGCCACTTTACAGTTTTTATCCTAGTAATAGCCCGGTAAATCTAAGGGACATGATTTGTACAAGTTATGGTTGTAATATTTTTAGAGGCGAGAACATTAGCAGTCAGAGGTATCATTGTTGCAGTCACCTTGGGATGCGTGCAGCCGCAGGCCCAGGCCAGCCTAGTTAGCCATGCACGCTGCGCTGGGCCTAACCTAATTAGGTGCCATCCCAATGTCAACACTGCTGCTGATAAAAGACGAGCCCCGTTAGCGGCGCCCTGCCATCTGCAGGCTCTGCGCCGCTTTCAGCTCCTCAAACATCAGCTGCGTTAAAAACTACGAAGGAAAACTACACAGGGTTGAAATATGGAGCTGAAGAGTTTGATTTTCAGCCAGAGACACAGCAGCTGCATTTCCATCGGTCACAGAATCACAGTTTGACATTTTTTAAGTAAATCTGCTAAATGGAAACACAACTATTTAAAAAATTGGTTTATTTCACAAAACTGCAATGGAAATACTTATTTCACACCACATGAGTCACATGACAACCAACAGGATGTTACTACTGACAGAAACCACAAAGAAGATAACAGGAAGTGGTAGGAGGACGTTGTTTAATGACTTATTGTGTGAACCAACTTAATTAATTGTGTTTCTTATTCAACAGAAACACAGCAGTTATGTTTCTTTGACATTAGCAGGATACTGACAATTTTCAATGGAAACGCAGCTAGTGAGGTGTGTGAAAAAGGCCTAGTCAAAGTGTGGATCTTAATTCGACTAATGCTCACAGTGGACAAAGCAGAGAAACTTTAGCATGGAGAAACTTCAAAGTGTGTTCATACCAAATGCCTTTTTTGCCTCATTTTTAGTGCAAATATCTTGAAATAAGGCAAAAGGGACGAGCAGAAGGTTTCTGTCAATTACATCGTTATAGATAGAAAGAAAAGGAGGAGTAAATTTTCATCAGAAAAATCTCAGAATTTTTCCAGAAAAAAAAGGACATTTCTGATCTCCAAATGCTGAAAATTTGTGAGAAAAAATCTCAGAAATTTTGTGATTGATGAATTTAAACTATTACCTTAAATTGTCATAAAATGCTACAAAATAAGCAAAATCACAAGTAATTTCTCAGGTGGGACAACCTTATTTACACACCACACTTTTCAGATGTTTGTTTTATGTGTAATGACATGAAGTTTACTAATCAGGTGTCTTGCGACTGGTTTTATTTTCAGGGTATCAGAGGAAAAGGGGATGAATACGAATCCATGGTACATTTTAGGGTTTTTATTTGTGGAAAATGATGAAATCGATCATTACCTCTCCATTTTTAGTCACAAAAACTGTAAATAACGGAAACGGAGGAAAGAAGTGATGTGTGTAAATACTTCTGCATCTTTATCTTGTGTGTTATGATGAAACGTACTGGCTGAATTCATTTTATCTGTTTTTGAAGCCACATTATCATAGAAACACTCTGCAGAGAAACTCCAATTATGGGTGATCAAATATGGCTCCACACACACACACACACACGCACGCACACACACACGCAGTGAAAGCTGCTTTTTAAATGTTTTCCACTAATTCCTTTTATGTGGATGAAACCCTCTCACAGACAGATTACCTGCGACGTTCGGTCGTCTCTTTCAGCGCGAGTCGGTGGCACGGAGCCACTTCCTCCCACTGCTTCTTGGTCCATTAAAATACAGATGAGAGCGTTTTACAGCGCGGGCCAACAGCAACGCCTCCCAGCTAATCCAGCAACACAAACACAAACATCACATGAATTATCTGTAATGGAGACGACTCTGTTCTGGCACCGCTGATGGAGAAATGAAACAAAACGAGTTTATTTTGGTAAATATTTGGATTTCATTTTGATTCCTCTTTTCACAAACGTAATTAGCTGGCAAATATGGAGGCTCCACTGAGGCTGTCTTGAGGCTTCTGATTACTTTCTAAAGGGAAACTTTATTTTCTACGACGCCGAATTACGGCCAGGTAGGAAGAAGATCGGAGTAACTTTCCAGCAAGAAACTCAGAACCAAAAGTTGACAATTTGAAACAAAAAACTTTCATTTATAATTTATTCTTTTTTCAAGAATAAATTATAAATTTTGAAATTAGTCTAAAACTGAAAATTTGCCAGGAAAAAAATTGTTTCAAATTTTCAGCAGAGAAATTTTTTACTTTTGAAAGATTTTACATTTTTTTCTGTAACATTTTTGAGACTAATGTCAAAATCCTTTTAATGTCTTTCCTATCTAATTTTTGAGTTTTCAAATTGAGATTTTGAAGTTCTTTCTAGAAAATTTAGAAAATCATTTCAAAATATTTTTCTTGCAAACTTTTGACTGTAGGAGCTCAGAAGTTTTCATGATTTTTGTATAAAATTTTCTGAGATTAATCTTAAATCTTCAGGCTTTTTTCTTGCAAATTTTTGACTTTTCAAACTAAAATTTAATTTTTTTTCCTGTAAATTTCTGAGATTAATCTCAAGTTATTCTCACGCAGATTTTTTAATTTTTACATGTTGAAACTATCAAGTTTTTTCAAGACAATTTCTGATATTAATCTCAAAATTACTGAGATGTAAATTATTTTTTAAACTTTTCAAGCTCTGGAATGTCCAGGCTTTTTCCAGAAATGTTTTGACATTAATGCGAACATGTTTTCAGGTTTTCAGCTGAGTCGTTCCCCTCCTTTCCTGCTCCTCTGCATCGTTTGTAATTCAGTTGAGCAGAAGTTGAAATCCAGTCTGACTCCGTGTCTCTGTTTGCAGCAGCTTCTGGTCGGGTAAACAATGCCGCTCTGACAGCCGAAACTCTCTCGTGTCGGAATCTCATCTACTTAAAGCACTATTTATTCAGCACACATCCTTTTAATGCCGAATCTTGGCAACGGCGCATGAAATCCAGCACCTTAATTCCATTAGCTTGTTACTTCAATAAGTCCCAATAATCTAGACCTAACTGCAGCACGAACACTGACTCAGGAAACAGCGCGTCCCGTGGGCCCATTTTAATAACACTAACAGCCTTTAAAGGTTGATTCATTCTGCTGATATTAAAGCAAATGGCCGCATTAACCTGTTGGCTGAGACTAACTATGCTGGAGCTTATCATAAGGAGAGGCTGGTGGCAATATGAAACACAGCAGGTTTAAAGCCATTTTATATAATTACATTGCAGAGATGCAGCAGCGGCTGAAGGAAACTAGTTTCTGTCTCCGACTTGCAGATTTAGTTTCTGCAAAAGAGCTGATCAAACAGAAACTGGAGCATCTCTTCTGCGAATAAAGTTACAGTCAGAACTAACATGAATAATTAGAGTTATTTAGCCGTTCAAAAGAGAGAAAAAATGGAGGTTCATATTGTCAACATAATATTAATTTATAAATGTCACAGTTTCAAACTAAATATTTAAGTATCATTCAAAATATTTGGTTCATAAACTAAATAAAAATTGCAGCTAAAAACTGAGCATGCTATTTCCATTTGCATTTACTAACTAAACTTTTAGCGTGAAGCTAAATATCTAATTCCAAAACATTTAGTTTGAAGGCAAACATTTAGTATGTTTAGCTAGAGCTAAACATTTAGTTAAGCAAAATTTATTCCAGCTAAATTTTACTATAGCTAAATTTTAGGAAATTTTTTAAGGAAACATTTTTCAAGCTTAATTTTTAGCTTACTAGCTGAGCATCAACTTTCAACCTATTTAGTGTGGAGCTAAACATTTAGCTAAGATTAAGGTTCAATATTCAGCTCCAAATTAAATATTTAGTTCAGCCTATATATTTAGCTTACTAAACCTCCAGACATATACAAAAAGCTATGTTAAAATGGCCTAGTCAAAGTCCAGACCTAAATGTTACCACAAATTTGAGTCAGAGCTTGAAAATGTTTACAGATACTTTCTATCCAGTTTGTCTGAGTTTAAGTTCAAATATAAGTAAAAAAGACAATTCTATCTAAAGATCTGGCATATTTTGGATTAATAATAAATAATCTCTTTATCTATTATTTTCAAATATTCTGAAAACATGAATTATGTATTTGCTAACGGATCAGGAGTGAATCAGTGATAAGGACATCTATTTTCTAGGATTTCTGTCCTCTCCAAATGATTTGGCTTGTTCCACCGGCTTTCTCCAGGCTGCTGTGACCTTTGACCCCAGCATGTCTGCATGCCATGCAGCAAATGGGATGTCCAGGGACTCGTTTTGATTGTGTGAATCTCGACTTTTCTGAGGCAGCCCCGCTTTTCACACTTCCTCTGTACAATAAGTAACGCTTGAAAGACAGTGAAAAGCATCTTGGCAGTGATGTTGTTAAGCTGTCGGCTTGGAAGGGAGCAGACTGCATTGTTTTTCTGTTGATTTAGCATTTAGAAAAGTGCTTGTGGTATTAAAAACACATTTTCTGGTTTCTTTTTGTACAATTTAAAGACATTTCAGATGTAAAGTAAAAAAACGACGGAAAAATGGAAGAAATAGCATCAAAAAGTTTGACATAAAGTTAATGAAAGCAGCAGAAGTTGGATATTAGAGAAAACATGAGATGCTAACAGACGTGATGCTAACAGCAGTACAGCGGTCAGTGAATCAGCTGCCACTCGGCCTGTTCTCCATTTTCACACAAACCCCCGTCTTTTCTACATTAACTCTCTCTTCCCTTTGTGCTTTATAAATAGAGAAAGATTGAGTAAGAGCAAGAAGACTGGGCTTAGAAGGAAGTGGGATTTTTTTTCGGTACGTCTGAAGGAAGGAAACGAAGGGAGAAGTCGTGTTTGTTCACTTTGGCCCACCGAGTAAATAACATTTATCTGATTTAAAAACAAATCATAAATCTGTCCATTAAAGTTCCTACAATAACAGCCCAGGAAAAAGTCATCATATGCTAACAGCAGAGCTCATTTTTAGTTTAGCGCTTTGGCATTTTTGCTAAGTTTGAAAATGTTTAGCGCACTTAGCTTCTCCTAAGCTAATTTTCATGGATAATTTATAAAACACTAATTTACTTTACTGTAAACTTTCACTTAATTTTGACATCTATATTGAAGTTTTATGAAGAATTCTTTAAGCAGTTCGACGTTTTTATTCATGCTCTTATTTTGAAGTTTGTTTATACGCCAGTTCTCTCGCTCCCATTTTTCTCCCTCAATAATTTTATTTCAAACAAGAAACATGTAAAATACAAAGAGAGAACAAGATATAAACATAAACAAAATACAGAAGGGAATTGCAGGATATGCAAATTATGTTAAAATTAAATTGGTTCTTGGTTGCTGTCTTTAAAGAGTAGGTATAATTTGAATTGAAGTTAACTTTTTATCATTAGCTTCCACTAAATAGCATGTCAGTGTAGTGGTTTAATGTTAGCTTCTGCCATGTTAGCATTGCCCTTGAGCATTAGTGGAACTAATAATTAGTGCTTGAGGGTTAGCACAACTAACCTTTTAGATATGAGTCTTATAGCGTTTATAACTTGCATCCATGTAGCAAACGTGGTTTCTAATGATTTTTGTTCGAAGAAATGCCTTAAACAGTTAGCTGGAAGCGCTAAAACATACCGACTCCTGTCCAAAATGACACAAAAAGAAGCAGAACCTGCATATTTTTCTCATTTTCTTGTTTGGTGAGACTGATTTAAACATGTTTAAAGAAACCTGTGACTGATGAGAGAAATTCCCTGAAATCAAACACCAGCAGAGCGACTGTTGGACAGTTTCACCACAGAATCCAAGAAGTCTGTGGGCTGAGCGGTATCAGAACCTGGTTTCAGGTCTCGCAGGCACATTCTCAATTCCCCCTGGAATAGAGGAACCTGTCAGACGGCGCGTTGGGAGTGAAACAACCGCAGCCTCTCTGGTGAAATGTTTCCATCCTGAGCATGAATGTTATTCTCATTTTGCCTTTAATGATGCATTTAAATCATTGTTGGTCTTCATGGGAGAAATGAAGATTCATCAAACAACTTCAATGAATTTCAACCACAAAACGTGAATGCAGATGTTTCAGTTTATTGAAGATTTTCCAGTGGACATTATTTTCCTGTTGCAGCTTCCCACTGAGTTTAATTTTCAATGATTTGAGGAGAAGTTGAAGGCTGTCATTGTCTAGTTTTCTCTCCCTCATATGAAAGGAAATTGGGTGAAATGTTCAGGAACCAGTGGTGAGCACCGCTAAGAAAAACGTTGCCTTCACCTCTAGTCATAAATATCAGTTCTGCTGACACTAGAGCATCAAACCAACATGGTGTTTAGTGAAAGCTAAAGTAGTATACCAACACGCTAACTGGCGGAAGCTAATGCTAGAGCGCTAATTTCACCAGGATAACACGCGGAGGCTCTGAAAGCAGTTTATATATGTGAATTTGTGCCTTTTAATTAAACAATAATACAATTTGTTCATGTAAATCCTTCTGTATACTTTATTTGTTTATTGTACACTTGCCACTTAATAATATTGCCACTTTATTCTGGTGGGTTGATGTAGCAATAAAGTTTTTTGGAAAAAAAAAAAAAAAGATTGTGATTAGAGAAAACTGCTGTCTGCTTCAAAATAAGAGCGTAATAAAATAATAAACACCTAACTTTAAATTTTATTCAGGTGAAAATTTACAAAACAGCTAAGTAAATTAGCGCTTTTGAATTCATCCAGAACATCGATTTAGGGGAATCTAAATATCTATAAAGTTAACAATAATGCTAAAATGCTAAGTTAAAAATGAGCTTTCCTCTATTAGTGAATTAGCAGCTGGCATTAATTAAAGTGAGTCAGAGGTGGCAGATCTTTTAAAGATAGTATGTTTAAATCATTTTCAGAAGACAGCATATAAATTCCAACTTTCGCCCAAATAAATTAAAGTTTCTCGCTGTAAAATTGTTAAACAGCCGGTGAATTTCATGGCCAGCAGAGCCGCAGCGTTCATGCAAAGCCAGATAAGAAATTCTGCTGCACAGACTAACTGTTCAGCTAGAAACCACACAGTCCCACCTCCTGCGTGAAAAACCAAGCATCTGATTTTAGGGCCACAGACTTCTCACTGCAGTGACAGCTGTGCCGCAGTGATAGGTGGGCGACGCAGCAATGCTAGCGTCTGATTGTGTGCCAACAGGCAATATTGCTCAAAAGTTACACTGCAGCCAACTTTTGCAGGTTGCCAATTGGGAGGATGTTGCTACGTCCAACAGATCTGAGTGAACTCTGGTAGAAAAAGAAATTTAGGAAATTTTCATGGCTATTTAAAAAGATCCATGCATTTATACATAAAAAGCTGTCATAAAACTGAAAGGTTTCAGATTTTAATATCAGATTAAGACAGTCTGAGGAATCACAGGCAGCAGGTTTCAAATTAAAACAATGAAAAGCTAAACTGACCAACCTGGAGCTTTGTGGGAAAAGTAATCACACCCCATCTTCAATTCACCCCCAAATCAAACACATTATACAGATTAATGTTAGTTATGATGATTTTCCACTAATTATAGGGCTGCCAATAATGATTAGTTTAGTAACTGATTAGTCTATTGATAATTCTGAAAATCAAGTAAAATAATCTACAGATTTTTATTCAACAATTCTTTATGCAATGTAAGAAATATACAAATAAACAAATAATCCAATTCCTTTTTAAATAATTAAATAAACATACTAGAATGTATTTAGTGGAAGCTAATGCTAACTGCAACACAAACAAGGCATTTTCTGGAAGCTAATGCTAACTTGCTACATCAATACAGCGCTTAGTGAAAGCTAATGCTAAAGCCTGTGAAAGACTCATTAGGTCTGTAATCCTTCCCGAGGAGTCCATTTTACTTATAACAAAAGCTGAAATAATTTCTCTATCTGTGATACCTGAAGGTCACTGACCTCTTCCTGCTTGCAGCTGGACATCAGTCCGCCTGTTTCAGGGCCAATCAGCTCCTCCTCCCGGCGTGACGTCACGTTGTCGCAGTGTTTTTGGGGTGTTTAACCCCACGGGGCCCCACGGGGTTTCCCTGTGTTTACACTCTCCTCCACGCGACCGGCGCGTGGCAGCTGATGGAGGTTCCGGTTCTCCGGACGGTGGGAGCAGGACGCGCGTGGAGGGATCCTGCAGCTCCAGTGGGTCTGTTCTGCGCATGCGTACTGGTTGAATAGCTGAGGATCAAAACTAAAAACAAAGTTTGGGAAAAGTTTAGCTTTGTTTGTGATCTAGAAGGAAACTTTATCAGTCTATAATGTTTGTAATAAATACAGATAAAGGGTCAACACGCTCCACGTCGCGGGTTCAAATCCTGGCGACCTTTGCCGCATGTCTTCCGCCCTCCTTCCTGTCTGCCTACTGTCAAAAATAGGAGCCATTAGCGCCCCAAAAACTCTATAGATAAATACAAATAAAGAAGCAGCAAAAACATCACGATTATTTAATATATGAAAGCATGTAGCATTCTAGCTAAAATCAATAATTATAATCATAATCACCTACATTTTGACTTATTTTATTTTAAAATTATGAATTCAAAATTTTGCATTTGATCAATTGATTAATAGTTTATATAAACTCTGAACATGCATTACAGACTGATTTTATTTCGTAAAACATATTTTTTTTTATCATTATTATTTAATTTGATTTTAATTTTATCTTCTGCCTTCGTCACTTCCTGTAATTGAACCCCTCCCCCATTGGCTTTCTAGCAGCGCCCCTGGATGTGTGTGTTCGGGAGTTCCGGCGGTCCCTGAACGCACCACCGGCCCGGGTTTGAGGGAGCTCCGCCGGGGTCGATCAGCTGAGGACCTCCCCGCCGTCTCCATGGAAACCGCCTGAGCGGCGCCGCAAGGGCTTGGCTCGAGGGCTGCTGTGAATGAGCTGACGTCACGGCGCCGGAGCGTCTGCTCCAGAGAGAGAGAGAGAGAGAGAGAGACGGAGAGAGAGAGATAAAGAGAGAGAAGGGAGAGAGAGGCAGAGAGAAAAAGAGAGCGAGAGAGAGGAAGAGAGAGAGGCTGGTTGCTGGTTCGCTCAGTTATGCGCCGACGTGCTCCTGAGCAAACTCATTACCCTCTGTTTGGAAAATCTGAAAAAATGTGACAAATTTATGATTATTTTTTCAAACATTTCCGATTTTCCCCCGTTTCTTTATTCTGAATGAAATAAAACGTTGAAGTTCCAAAGCTGCTGATTTATTCATTGGGATGTAATTGAATTAGCCACAGCCTTCACCTGCCCCTGGGGGCAATTACTGCGCCCTGGGGGGTCAACTGCAGCTGCAGAATGAAAACATCAAACATCATCCAGGCCGTTAAAACTCAGATTGAGGCGCATTTCAGAAAGTTGATCTTCAAATTGAAGCTTCATTAAATTAAATATTGATGTTTTTATCGCAGCTGCATGTTTTCTGATTTCAGGTCGAGTTGGACTGAAATGAATTAAGAGTCATCAGTTCTGTCACTGTGGATGTGTTGCTTCATCATCTTATTTCTTTTATTTTTTATCATGATGATGATGATGATGATGATGATGATGAGTACTGCGTTGGGTTTTTTAAGTCCAAGCTGCGCAGCTCCAGGCGCGTCCTCACCATCATTAATTTTCTTGATCAGAAACAGGTAAGCGCTTCATTTTCCAAATTGCTGAAGCGCCCTCCGCTGGTTCCGCGGCTCCGACCAGCAGCCAATCGGAGCCGCGATGCGCAGTGAGCGACGCGGCGCCCGCGCCCAATCAGCGCGCCGGAGCCGCCCGTGTCACCAGCGCAGCCAGCCGCCTATAAAACCCGCTCTGACAGCTCGGCTGATCCAGTCTGATCGCTGATCGCCCGACCGAACCGAACAACAACCCGACTCCCTCCGGCGCGATGAAAGCAATAAGCCCCGTGCGCTCCTTCCGGAAAGCCGGCGCCGGTTTCTCGGATCACTCCCTGGGAATCTCCCGGAGCAAAACCCCGGTGGACGATCCGCTCAGCCTGCTGTACAACATGAACGACTGCTACTCCAAGCTGAAGGAGCTGGTTCCGAGCATCCCGCAGAACAAGAACGTCAGCAAGATGGAAATCCTGCAGCATGTCATCGACTACATCCTGGACCTGCAGATCGCGCTGGACTCCAGCCTGCATCACCCCGCGGCGCGGCCGGGGCAGAGCGCGTCCCGGACCCCGCTGACCGCCCTCAACACAGACATCAGCATCCTGTCGTTACAGGTAATTACAGGATTTAAAACATCTAATGAAACCCGACGGCTCGGTTCTCCTCTTTTGTTCACAATCCGACCTCGATTCGACGGCCGCTGCGTAAAACCCCAAACAAGCGCTAACATTTGGTTTGTTTTTGTTTCCAGTCCCCGGAGTTTCCGTCGGAGCTGCGGACAGATGACAGCCGGACTCTGCGTCGCTAAGGCGGTAAGTAGGCGCAGTTTGCGTCGGATTTCTGCGCAGTTTGCGTCGGATTTGTGCGGCTCCTCTCGTGTCTGTAATGAAGAGCATCTGCAACAGGAAAATAATGGCTGTTTGGATTACTGCTGCTGCCATGTCTGCACATAATTGGTACAAGAAGTGGGTAGGCGCCAGCTGAGCGGCAATTACGCTGATTCTTCCCCAGATTGGAGGCTGAAGTTGAGCGAAAAGTGCGTGCGTTCCCATCCGTGTGTGTGTGTGTGTGTGTGTGTGTGTGTGTGTGTGTGTGTGTGTGTGTGTGTGTGTGTGTGTGTGCGCGCGCGCGCATCTGGAGCGCAGGGTTTGCTCAGTATTGGAAGTGTTTGGTTAAATGTTAAAAACTGCGGCTTCCTCCCTGGCGCCAGTCTGTCCGGATCTCTGCCCTGTTTGCGTTTTCTAAACACGCCTCTCTCTTTCTCAATCTCTTGCAGGTGTTTGGTCAAGACGCAGAAACACGCAGGACGCGGGGAGCAGGACTTTCCTCCCCCACTCCTGGATTTTTTTTCCTCCAGAAATCAAGAGACTTTCGCTTATTATGGGACAATCTGATGTGATGTGTTTTCTGTTTGGACTCCTCGTTATTATTTAATTTAAGACTTCTGATCAGTGGGTCCTTTCTGGAAACGGAAGGCGCGTTATTCGGGATTATTTCCCTCCTGCCTCCCTTCGTCTCTCCTCTCCCCGTTTGAACTCTTCGCTTTTTTTGCGGAGGTTGGATCGTGTACAGAACAGACTCGGTTAGTTACTGTAAAAAGTTTAGTCTTGTCTTGTCAGAATTGTTGGCACATGAAGGACTGGACGATGTTTAAAACATAAAAAAGAGTAAAAGTGAAAGAATGAGACTTTGTGAACTCTCTTGTATAGTTGCAGGAATTTGAAACTCCTGCAAAAAAGTGTAATGTTGTACTTAATTATGCTGAAACTTTTTATAAAAGTTATGTAAATTGTACCTCTTCTTTTTTTTTTTTATACAAAATAAATCCAAAACGCAACTGCGACATGTTTCATTTGGTGCGTAAATCAGCTGTCGTCCAGCGGAATGTGCGCATTTCGAGCGGCATTTCTGCCCTGGAGGCGCACAGGTTGCGTACAAAGGCTCATTTGCAGAGCAGCACTTTTACTTTCTCACATGCTCTGATAGTAAATAGGATTAGCAGGTTTTAGTCTGAGCCAGTTGAGCTCCGGCCAAATCTAAACTCCGTGTCAGATGAAACCGAGTCTCTTAATCAAACTGATTGGAAATGATTAGAGATCAGCTGGAAAATGGAAATATTGAGGAGAGCGCATGCGCGCCGCGGGCTGTCTCTTCCAAAAGTATTCAGACCTCCTGAGTTTGTTCGCCTTTCGTTTTGTTACAAACAGAAGGGAGACAAACAGGGGAACATGGTGGTGGCAACATGATGCTGTGGGAAGCAGACCAGAGTTGATGGGGAAAACTTATCAAGCGAGAAGAAAACCTAAGAATGACTATCCGAATCGGCCAGAGATGCGATTAGATGTGCTGAAATGTCCTAGTCAAAGTCCAACTGAGAATTTATTTTTTGTTGTAAATTGAAAATATTTCATTTGTCTGCAACTTCTCAGTAACTTTGGTTAAAAATGAAAAAGAACCAATTGATTTTAAATGTAGTTATAATAATGACAAATGCAGGTTAAATAAAAAAATAATGAATTGATCCTAAAAGGAAATTAAAAGGAAAGTTAAAATCAGTGAATCGCATTGATTCCCCCTCAAAGTGCCAGTAATATTATTTAAGATGCTTTTGATTCAATGATCATAATAGTAGAGTTTATTCAATTAATTATTCAAATTATTCTGGACATGATCCACATGATGCTTCACTTTCCACAGGAAAAGATGATGATGCTGTTTTGGCCAAAATGATTTTTCTTTGGTTCAAACAGTTGAGATAAAAATGTAATTTAAAACAAAAGCCGTAAAACTGTAGATATTAAAACATGAAGGTTTTGTAAAACTGGTGTTTGGATTGGAAACGTTGATGTTTCTGGTTGCAGTTTCTCAAAATGGGTTCAAGTTTGAAGGGCAGGAAAAGTTTTTGTCAGTTTTTTCTGTAAAAAACTTCAGGAGGCTGAGATGTTCTGGAATCACATCGGTCCCAAAAGAACTCTCCAAACCAGTTCAGTTTCATGTGAACAGAAACACTGAGTCAGTCTGGGAAACGGTAACCGAACCGCCTCCCTTCATGAATGTCAACTTTGGGTCTGAGCTGCAGTTTCTTATCTGCAGGCCTGCAGCGGCTTTGCATGGGGAGTGCGCCATCTATCGGACAAAATTAATCCTGTCACTGCACATCTTCAGCTTGCCTGGCTTTAAACATTTACAGTTTAAATATAAACGGTGTAAACTCAAAGTTCCTGCACGTTTCTATGTTAAAGTATCACATTTGGATGAATAAATACTGTTGTTTTCAGAGCATTTTTAAAGTTTTATGCCAGAAAATTAATATGAACTTTGCTAAAAGCGGAGACAGGAAGGAGAAAACAAAAAGCATTACAGATTGATTGACTGAATATCAATAACCAAATTAATAAAATCAGCTCAAAAACCAAAAAAGAAACAATCAACACAGCATGTAATTTTAGTTATTGAACCTTCAGATTCTCATAAAATCAGTTACAAAGTCGGCCTTCCATCACCTGAAGAACATTTCCAGGATTAAAGGACGAAACTCATCAATACGTTTATCTTTAGTCGCATTGATTAATGCAATAGTCGTCACAGGCCCAGCTGCAGCTGGGCCAGACTGGGTCTGACTAAAACCAGTTCTACACCACCCAGTTCTACACCACCCTTCAATGAAAGAATAGACCTTAAACTACTGTTGGTGGTGAATCACTGAATGTCTTAAATCTGCTCATCAATCTTCCAGACCTCTCAGATCTTCTGGTTCTGGTTCTCCTCTGCGTTCCCAGAACCAGAACCAAACATGGAGGAGCAACATTCAGCTCAGAAAAAACCTCCAGAAAACTGGAAAACAGCTAAAACACTGAAATCAAGGCTAAGACCCTGGATTATAACTTTTTATTGCTTATTTTACATTTTTGTGTATTTATTCTGTTTTTATCATGAAAATCTCTTTAGTCAACCTTGTTGCTGAAATGTTCCAAGTTAAATTGATAGAACAATGGCTGAGTAGCAATTCAGCTTGCTAGTTATGTAGCTACACGGCTAGCTACACGGCTAGCTACACGGCTAGCTACACGGCTAGCTACACGGCTAGCTACACGGCTAGCTACACGGCTAGCTACACGGCTAGCTACACGGCTAGCTCATCAGTTCAGACGGACATTTTTGTACAAAGTAATAAAGCGTGAAGACGTCGGTCCTTGTTGCTTAAATGATCTCTACAAATTAAAATACTTGTTAGTAACGTAACCAGGCAGCTAGCTGTCTAGCTACGATGCTAACCAGCTAGCTAGCCACGTAGTTTGATATATGTCCAGACTGATAGACCTTTTTAATTATAGGATTATTAATGAAATATTAAAACATGTGAATGAACTGAAACTTTTTTCTTAGGTATAAACATTTAAATCTAATTCCAGACTGTAGGAACTCTAGGAATCCAAGTTGGATGTCTAAAAGATTTTCCAGGAAAATACTGTAATAACGATCATCAGACGATTATTATGGGTCATGTAGTGAAATATTTATTGATTCACAAAACACAACATCATGCAACAGCAAACCCATTCCCTCCGACCTAGAAACTACCAAACGGCGCCACCATGCATCAACACTGCTAACTATCAGTAACATCTAGCTTCTGGTTTCAATTTGAGAACACGTTTTATTCCTTCAAGAAAAAACAGAGAAGAGAAATCACAAACACAACAGGAAACGGCCACTGATCTGAGGTCAGGAGTTCTGCTAACAGGATTTCATTTGGATCAGCTACTCATTCCACGGATACCTGCACTAAAACATCACAACATCAATGATGAACATGACCCGAAGTAGAGACGAGGGCCTCAGAGGACGCTCTCCCGCTCGTCTCCCAGGTTGATGGAGGACAGGTTCTGGTTCTGATGGACGGCTGTGGCAGCGGTGCTTCCTGGATGGATGATGATGCTGGAATCCAGGAAGTTCTCCTGCTGCTGACGACTGTTGTTGGAGTTGGAGTTGGAGTCGTCTGTGGTTGAGTTGTTGTTGAGGGTGGTGTTGCTGGCGGTGCGGTTCAGGTTGCTGACCGAGTCGGCAGGCCAGCTTTCGTCCGGGCTGCTTGCCATCAGGCTGGCTTCAGACGGCGCGTCGGAGCAGATGGACATGCGGGCCACCGCCGCGTCCTGCAGCCGGTTGGGCAACAAGCTCCTCTTCCTCACCAGGCCCTCCAGCTCCATCAGGTCGGGGTTCAGCGCTCCGCCGGCCTCCTCCCGGGCCAAACCCGGGGAGCTGTCGCTGGACAGCGTCCCTGAATCCGAGTCCTTCTTGTCCAGGACGTCTGAGCGGAGGCCAGGCGACGGCGGCCTGGCGCGGCCCGCCTTGTGGAGGAGCGGCGTGGTGTTGTCGGCTTCCTCGGGGCCCGAGTCGTCTTCGCTGGGGAGCTTGTGGTAGTACGACCCCGCTGCTTTCTTTGAAGCCGGGGTCCTGGAGGACAGGCCGTGGTTCTCATCCTCCTCGCTGATGGGGTCCAGGAGCGGCGCGTCGGCGCCCGAGGCCAAGTCTGTGATGTCGCTGCTCTTGGAGGCCCTCTTGAAGGGCTTGCGGCTGTCCGGTTCCGTTCCCTCCTTGGCCTGAGGGTGAGGAGAGGATGAAGGATTCGATAAGGAGAACTCTCAGTCCACAGCTTGTCAGAGATAATTGCACACGTAAACCAAGGCCTCAGCATTCAGGACGAAGGAATGAAATCACTTTCATTACTCAATTATACCAAAAATAAAATGAATACTGGGTGAGATATGCATGGTTTTATTTTTTACTTGCATCAATTCATCTTTTCCCTAGAAAATGTTTGGATTGTTTTAAAATAAAATGTAAAATTTCATGTATCTTATTAATTTTAGCGCTAGCTATTAAGTTAGCTGCGCTAACCTTCAACCTCAGTAAAGCATAAATATGAGTTTCACTAATGATAAATAAATACCAACATGATATAATCACTTTACTAACATGACTTCTGAAGGTATCCGACGTAGAGTAAGATGGGGTAGAATAGGGATGCGTGCCACACTTTTCAGACTTTGGTTTGTAAATCAATATGAAAGTTGATAGTTTTTCAATGTGTGCTGGGGCAAACTGAGCCGGATGACCCACCGCTTTGTCCTCTGAGCAGGAGGCCTGCAGGAAGTGGTTGGGATGGGGCTGGACGGGCCGCTCCGCCCTGCTGCCGCTCATCTCCAGCTGGGCCATCTGGGCCACATACTCCCTGTAGGCGTCCCGGTACTCCGCCTGCTGCTTGTCCGTCAGCTTGCAGATGTCATTGGAGGATTCCTGGGAGTTGAGGCTGGACATGCTGGAGGTGTGGGGGTTCGCCACCTGACAGCATGAAGGAAAAACTCCGGTTAGAGTGTTTGTAAAGGCGGCCATGTTTAGTTAAAATTAGCCCAACTCCAGTCCGTTTGCCCAGAAAGTCCGGTTCGTTTGAGGAGGAGTGAACGCTAATCTAACTCTGGTCCTTCTACAAACCTCAGTCTGGGTTCGGTTTAAGTGAACTCTGGTCTGGTTTGAATGCATATGTGAACACAAGGCGGACTGGAAACCGATCCAAAAGCAGGAAGTGGACTGCAGCGAAGGGCATTCTGGGTAAATACAACCAAAACAAACCAGCTAGCCTGGCGCTAGCAGGAGAAATGACTCGTGGTCTTCACTAAAATCTGACGGCTCTGTTCTTGTTTATATCTTGTGAAGAAGGAAGTTGCGCTCAGAGACTTTAGAGGTTTTCATGTTTCCTTCAGTGGTTCTTTGTGCAGCGCCCCCACAGGCCGGGAGGGGAACAGATTTTCCAATCAGTTTGGATCATTTGACTCATTTCAGTGGGAAAGCAAACTGCAGCAGCTGAAAATGTAGAGAATATCGGAGTTTTGGTCCCAATCAAACTGAGTCTACCGGACCGTCAGGCGGGAGGAAAACCCTGAGACTAAATTTAAAATATTTCACAAACCGAGACATTTAAACAGCAGCAGAGAAGCTTGTTTTTAGACGTTTCTTTATGCAACCAGGGACGAGCGAGGGTGAAAATAAACGGGGCCTCGTGACACCTTCTGCTGCTGCTGCCTATGTATTTTTAATTCTGTCAAATTCAACATGACGTTAGTTTCCTTCTGCTGTGATGAGTTTCTCGCTCTAAACCACCAAGGTCCCCTCAAGACGGCCTGCCGGCCGACACCAGGCCTCAACATCTAACAACCCGAACTGCAGAAAGTTTAGCTGGAATTTCAGGTAAACCGCATTATTATTATTTACTGCAATCCAATTACAGTTGGATTTGACTAGGCCATTCTTTTAATGTAAACCAGTTGTTTCCAAACATCATGATGACGCAGCCTCCGCAGCATCATGATGACGCCGCCTCCGCAGCATCATGATGCTGCCACCACCAATCTGTTAGTTATTTGATGTTTTTCAATTTTAGCGTTTTACTCTGTAAAATATCAACCTGGAAAGAAAACTTGTGCAAAACACAAATCAACGAACGTGCGACCCATCGTTCCGGTTGCTGTCCACCGACCGTCCACTGCGGGTTGCTGCTGCGCCGCGGCGGCTCGTCCAGCCCGGCGCCGCTCAGTTCCTCGAAGCTCAGAGTCGGGCTGAACATGACGGTGCTGTTGCGCTGCTTCCCCGCCAGGCGCAGGCCCGACTCCCCGTGGAGAACGCTGCTGCCTTGCTCGCTGGCGGCACGAGACTCTTCCTGCAGCGCCGCCTGCGTCTCCGCATGCCGCTGCTCCATCACCTGCAGCAACACATTTCAGCAAAACAGGACGACATAACGAGTCCCGCTTTACGTTACGGCCGGCGGTAAAACAGCAAATAAAATTATAAAACACAAGAATGAGAAATCATATGTCAAAAAGTCGTACAAATCCAAATAACACAGAAATAAAGTCGTACGAATCAGTAAATATGATTTCTATGCGTCATATGAAAAGCAAAATAATTAAATATAAAAGACGTAATAATATGAGAATAAAATTAAAACTGCGAGAAAAATACAAAAAGTCGTTCATTTGTATGAGAAAGTTGTCAGACAAAAAGTCGTAACATGAGTAAAAAAGTCGTAATGATACGATAAAGTCATTTTAGTAAAAAATAAAGTCAATAGACAACAAAGTAATAATATTACAAGAATATAGTTGGAATAATATAATAAATTTATACAACAAACAGTCAATATTATCAGAATAAATTTGGAATATTTGTAGAATGAAGTAATTTTAACATCTTGAACAATCTCAGATGGATTTTGGTCTGGACTTGGACTAGGCCACTTTGACACATCTTATTGTGTCTCTGGCTGCGTTTCTCTCATGGGTTCTGGATTTATCTCCATCCATCTTCTCTGTCCTAAACACACATATCCCACAGCATGATGCTTCCACTACCATGATCCACTGAGCGTGTAGCGTGTACAGTGTCTCACAGAACACGCTACACGCAGAATTTTACTTCTTTCTTGGTCTCATCTGTGCAGAAAACTTACTTTCAATCCAATTAACTGCAGGTTTTAGTTAGTAATATTTTAATTGAAAAAAACCTTTTTGCTGCTAAATCATTGAATAGACATATGAGCTCAACAATAAATATTTGTAAGAGTTTAAAAAAACTTTCTTGACTTTTAAATAAAAAGTATTAAGTTAACATTATTTAGCTTCATTCTTAACTACTACAGTTGCAGTTTGTAGTAATTTCTCTCACCATTCCTCTGAAAAGTTGCCAGTCTCCAAAGTTCATGTCCATCTCTTTCTTCAGCTCGTCCAGGTTGCAGTGAGTCAGAACTCGGCCGTTGATGTTAGCCTGAAACAGACTCGTTAAATTCTTGCTGAACCTGATGGTTAAACCTCAGGCAGTGCAGATCTCCACCTTAGTGATGGTTGCTGCGTACTGCGGCAGCATGCTGGGGTTCATCCCGTCGATCTGTCTGAGGCGCTCGCACACGGCGTCCGTCCCCAGCGAGCTGAGCGGCGCCACCGGACACATCTGCACAGCGGAAAGAAAAACCCGTCAGAAAACCAACCAGAAACCACTGATGGTGCAGAGCGAGGAGCCGATGCTGCCAAAGAGACATGCAGGCAAAACTGCAAAAAACCTGCAAAAATCCTTCAAATGTGGAAATTTACAAAAATATTTCAGGATGACAGCCACCTTTCAAGATGGCCGCTGTTTTTGAGCATTTTAAACCGATTATTGTCATAAAATATGTGATTTTTATGATTCCAAAACTTGTAGGCTGTTATTTTAGACCAGTAACATTCATGTAATTGCTCACTTTAGTGCCAAACACAATTTTCTGTAGCCGCCATTTTGAAAAAAAAGAAAAAGAAAGAAAACAAAATCAGTAAATATGATTTGTAAGGGTCATTTTATTTGACACCAAAAATATTAATCTGAAATAAATATTGGCAAAATTAGTGCAAAAAAGAATTTTTCTTGCCCATCATGGCGGCCATCTTGAATTTCTGGGAGCTGCTGGAAATATTGGAGAGGTTCCCGTATCCACATGTGAAAGACATTTGCTGAAACTGCAGTGAGTCTAACAGAGCAGCTCTGATCCCTTTACCTCCTTGAATGAGCACAACACTAGCAGCGCACTGGGCGGCCATCTTTGTTGGCTGTAAGACGCAAACACCCAAACCTCCTCCATCCTGCTGGTGAGCAGCGGTACTGCGGTACCCTCCTTTCTCTCTGTTTATCACCACTTATCCTCTCTCCCTTTGGTTCCACCCGGCTATTAGCATCATTAAGACCGGGCTTTGACTGAGCCGCCTGGCTTTGTCTCTGCTGCTGAGGGACAGCAGAGCGTGGCTTAGCTGGACTCTGACTGGATGTTAGACAAAATAACAATCATCCCAAACAAACTGCACGCCCAGTAAGAACCTGGCGCCCGTCACGCTGAGGATGGACGCTAGCAGAATGAAGCTACGGTGGCATGATTATGGGAAATATTCAAACTTTAATGCATTTTACCAACAGTCATGCTCAATAGTCTACTTTGTATCAGAAGCTCATTGAAATTGGATGGAATCCACTCACTGACTCTCAATGTACTACAGGTCTGAACTTTGACTAGACCATTCTAAACATGAATCTGCATTAACATGTCAATGTTTGCAAACAGCTCAGTTTGGATGGACAGCGTCTGTCAGCATCAATTTTCAAAAACCTCAGCTGGATTCAGGTTTGGACTTTGACTAGGCCGTTCTAACACAGAAATCTGCTTAGCTATTGCCTGTATCTCTGGTTCTGTGTTTAGGGTAAAAGGTGAACCTAAAGGTGAAGAATCCCAAAGAGAAATGAAAGGTTTCTGTAACTTATTTTCCAATTCTAAAATCCTAATAGAAACATTAAAGTTTGAATTTGCAAAGTGACAGAAGATGTGAATGTGATGTTAGTGACTCTGACGTTGCGTTGCCGTCTCTTTGTGCAGCATGCTGGGTGGCGGCGTGTTAGTGGAACGATGGAGCGTCGGCAGGTGGAGGGAAAGAAAAGAGGCCACGAAACCAAACATGTACCTGCTTCAATTTGCAAGGCAGCGACTTTAAATGCTTGATAAGGAGACAAGAAGAAGCAAACAGTCAAAAACCACAGATAAAACTCTGGGCGCCACACAGCCGAGACCCAACCTGCAAACAAAGATGGCAGACGTGAACAAGACAGAAAGAAACGGGCGGCGGCGGCCTGGAGACGGAGAAACTGTTAGAGAATTATGAAACAACGAGCGCTAATCTCCGCCGACACCTTTTACTCAACAAAAAGCAGAAGTTTCAATTCAGAGAAGATTCAGATGGAGAACGTGACACAAAGTGAGTGTGTGCATGTGTGTGTGATAAGAGTGTAATTACAGCGGGGCCGGGCTCAGGGCTGGGCAGAAGGATGGGGAAGAGGAAACAGAGCTCAGCGAGGGAGGAAGCGTCTTGGTATGGAGATAAGCTCCACCAGAGCTGGGCTCATTGTCAGCGTACAGCACTGTGTGTGTGTGTGTGTGTGTGTGTGTGTGTGTGTGTGTGTGTGTGCGCCAGCCCCAACAGTTGCTCTGATGATCGTCCCGGCAGCCGCAGGGAGCCGTACTCACACCGACACCGGCTCGGTAATTACGCTGCTCACAAACCCAGATTAGCAGGAAAACGCAGCCGACTGCGGCGTAAACGTTAAGAGAAAATAAAAACAAAGCAGGAATCGCGGCGATCAGAGGAGAACGGACTCAACTTGCTCTGCATCGCTCACTCGGCTGCCGGCGATAAGCAGACGCCTCCTGAGCCATCTTATCGTTAAATTGTTCTGTTCTGGAGAAGCAGAGCTTCAGGTCAGAGGTCATATCAAGGCTGCAGTAAGACGGCACGCAGGCCGTCTTCATTTATGGTGAAGCTCATGTTGGACGGATCCACTGAGGTTAAGAATCGGCCGATTTGGATCCGATCCAGAAAAACAGCTAAATGAAAACAGACCTGCAGATTCTCACCATGATAAACAATAATGTTGTTTAAAACCAGTTTCAACTCATAAAACTTTACATTTGAAAGAACTGGAAGACATTTTAAAGATTCAGAATAAAAACAAAAGAAACAAGAATAAAAACGAATTATGAACAAAATTACCATGAAAACGTATCTTACAATTTTTGGTAGAAAGTGAAAAACAATAAATTATACAAATAAAAGTTGAATTTTGTTATAATTTATTATTGGTTAATGAATTGGTTTATTGATCACTGTGACAGGCCTAAGGATATTTAAACACACCAATAGCTTTGAGAGCGGATAATTCCTGGTTACTTTGACTAGACAGCCGTGTGGGTTGTGCAGAACATGGATGCTAATGCTAATGCTAACGAGGTTACGAAGGCTGGAGGGGAGGCCCTACCTGGCATCCTCTGCAATAACAGCCTGACATGGAGACGTTTGGTTAAACGATTAAACTGATTTTATTACTCAATCAATTCATCGACAGAATAATTAATATGTTAATCGATAAATAATCTCTGCTTGTTTATCACATTAAATGCCAATAAAAATCAGACGTTTTCAGTTGGAACAAATATAATAAAGTTCAAAGTGTGTGAATGCATTTGGTCAGTGTGGAAGACATTTTGAAATGAACAAGTGAAGAAAAGTGAAGCCAAAGCGAGTTAGATGAGGAAACGGACAAAATGAAACCGGAAGATGAGACAGCAGGAAGTGTTAAACAGGAAGTGAAGCGTCTGCGGTGTTCGTGAGCAGGTTGGACCCGAACACCAGATCAGGAAGAAACAGGAAGATGAGGCGGGCCGGTGCTTTCCCTCGTTACTTACGAGTCCGGCGGCGTCCTGCGGCAGACTGGACGGTTTAGCGGAGGGGCGTGAGGATGAGGGGGCGAGGTGAGTGTAAGGTCGCGGCTGGTGGTAGACATGATGGGGGAAATACGGCTACGATGGAGAGAGGACAACCAAACGCTGAAAGTCATGCAAACGTAAAACAACATGGGGAAAAATCTGGGACACAACGGATTTATCCAAACCATCGGCGTCTCAAAGAGGGGCTCAGGGGCCATTTGTGGCCCTTGGAATGATTTTATTCGGCCTCTGAATGGTAAAAATTCAGGCAACGGATTTTTACAGATTTGTTGACCAGACTTGATCATTTATCTGATTCACTTTGGTGAGCTCATGTTGTAAATGTGCCAAATAAATAAAGTTTGACTTTATGAGATTTTAAAAAAATATTATTCCTGTTTTCTATGGAACATGGAAACATTTTTATTAGCGACTGTCCTTTGTTGCTACGTGATGTTTTTAAGTTAACAGCTTCAGAGGGGATGATGAGAAACATAATTTTGATTCTTTGTATGTTTGATAAATTGACAATAAAGTAAATCTTGACTTTGGTCTCTGTTACAAATAAATTATTTAAAATGAAACCTGGATAAATACTTTGCGATTCAGCTTACATTTTAAGATTCAGGGAAAGACGGTTTTTAAATGTGAATCTGCATCAAACTGCCTGAACAGACAAACCACTTTGTGAGAGGGCCGTGCTGGACGGTTCTGAGGGCCGCAGATGGCCCCCGCGCCACACGTTGGACACCGGTGATCCTAACATTCGGACCCTGATGTGTCTCACCCGGTTGTAGAAGGGGTGCTGAGGGCCCGTCATCCCGCTGAAGTAGGCGCTGTGCGGCTGAGGCGGCAGCGCGCCGCCGAAGGAGCCGGTCGGGGAGCCGGCGCCGGAGAGCGGGCCGAAGCCCGGCGGGGGTCGCGGCGCTGCCTCCTGCAGGGGCAGCGTGGGATAGGTCACGCCTCCTAAATGCATCTGCTCCCTGGCCGCACGCACATCTAGGAGAGGAGCAACGGCAGACAGAGGAGAGGTCGTCAGCGTCTTGGCGATGAGCAGAAAGAGCTTCAGATCCGCCCACTATGCAGAAACTTTGGTTTACTTTAAATGTCCAGAGGGAAGCAGATATTAACGGCCCTGAAGTTACAGAGGAAAACGGTTTCAAACACGTGATGCTGGCAAGACCAACATTCTGAGATTCTTTAGTCTAAAGCTAAATATTTAGCATGCTAAGTTATTTGAAGCTAAATATTTAGCGTGGAAGATAAATATAGGGTTTGCATCATAAATATTTGTTCAAAACTAAACATTTATGATGAAACCTAAATATATAGCTAGCAGCTAAATAATTAGTTTGAAGACTAAATATTTAACTCAATAATTAAGTTGGACCTAAATATTTAGCTTGTTGAGTAACTATTATTTTGCAGATACAGTTTTAGCTTGCTGCTAAATATTTGTCATACAAAATAAATATTATAGCTTGAAGGAAAAGTTTCATTTGGAAAACTAAATATTTAGTCTGGAGCTTGAAACACTAAATGTTTGTAGTTAAGCATTTCATTTACTAGCTTGATATTTAGCTCAAAGCTAAATATTTAGTTGATTTTTTGTTTTTGTTCATCAGCATTGTCTCTTGGCTCGGACTATAACGAAGCGACTATCTTCGGCTTGTTTTATGATCTCTAGAGGGAAGTTAGAAATGATTATGACTTTAAAAAGAAAACTGCGTTTCAAACATTCCCAAATCACAGCTGGGAATCATAACAAGCACCATTTTTCTCCCATGATCTGTACGGCCAAAATGGGAGACATTCAGAGTTTAAATGACTTTTAGTCCCACTTTGATTCCTCAAGATGTTTTTCTGCAGATTTTGTGCCAGTGAGAGAGAAACTCCTGCTGCTCCTCAGCAGAAAATCTGATTCACAAACACAGAATCAGATCAATAATCGAGATCAATAATCAACATGTCACCATATTTTCATTATGTTATTCATTCATTTATAAATGTCAAATTTAAGCAAAGTATATGACTAACAAAATATTTAGCTCTAAACTAAATAGGCTTTTTAGTTAGCAAGCTATGGCTTCAAACTAAACATTTAGTTTGGATCTAAATATTTAGACTGAAGTTCAATATTTAGCTGCAAGCTAAATATTTGACATTCTAACCAAATATTTAAACTGAATCTAGATATTTAGTTTGAAGCTAAACATTTAGTTGGCAAACTAAATGTTTAGCTCCAAACTAAATATTTAGTTAAAACCTACGACATTTATAAATGAATAAACAACATGGTGAAAGTATGACTAAAATGACTCGTCTTCCCTCTGATGACGGGTTAAATAATCCTAATTATCGCTGTTAATTTCTGAACGTCACGCCGTGCCATCAGCTCTCCACTCTGCCGCTACAATTGCTTTTCCCCATAAATCTGTTCTCCTCTGAGGCGAGCTCAGGCTCGGGTGAAACCTCCCGAATTAAGCGAGGAACAGAGCGGCTCTGTGTGCGCAGACCCAGAAAACAAGACGCAGGCACCAGAATGTCTCCTGCTCACACAAGCGGCAGCTGAATGACGCGCCGAGTGAGACCCAATCCGGCCCGCCAACACAATGGGGCCCTTATGAGGCGAGTCCGGCTGCGGGGCGGGAGTCACTGACGGCGCTGCCCACCGGCCGGCCGCAGGCGCCGCTCACCTCCTGCTCCAAACACACCTTTACGCTTCAGAACCAAACATCAAAACAAAACAAGATGATTTTAGGCCAAACAAAAGGCAGAGAGAAAGTTTCTAACAAATAACCTGGGCAGGATTTCTGGTTTCCGTTTCTATCATCTCTGAACTGGAGATGCACCGATTGCAGCTTTCTGGCCGATCGGACCTGCTGATTCTGATTGTGGCTGATAACGTTTTTTTTTTTAATGTTGGTAAATTTAGCAAGAAAGTTACTGATTTGGCAACAATGAGGCGACTATTGTAAACCAGCAACATGCAGACATGAGCCGGTGGGCGGGGCTAGTCAGAGGCGGGGCTAACAGTAAAACCTCCCGATGCAGAGCAGAAGAGGACAGCGGCTGGTTTCCAGACCTCTGCTGAGATAAAATCGGCTTCACATGCAAGTATTAGCTGATCACTGATCTCCTGAAATTAAGAAAATCAGCACCGATAACTTGGCTGGTTGCACATCCTAGTTTGAACGTCTACAAACTTTTCCGTACCATGACCCCTCCACAGTGCCGCGACCCACACTTTGAAAAACACAGCACCACATTTTTTTTTTACAAAACATCGGTTTAAACATCAATTTTCAAGTTGGAATTTGGACTTTGATTAGGCCATTCTAACACCTGCATCTGCTCTTAGGGTGTTCAAAGATGGGGCCGGGGGCTGTTTGCGGCCCCTGGACTGATTTTCGTACGGACCCCAGTCCACGCATACATTAAATGAGTCATGAGTTTCCTCTCTTTAGACGTTTGATATTTCTGATTTTCCAGTAAAATTTTCTTCATTTCTTGAACCGAGTCGCCTGCCTCGTGTTCCTGCTGTTCTGATATCGTTACGTAATCGCTGTAAAAATGTCATTGCAGGAACTCTGTGTTTCCCACATCTTGTTTCTCATTTTCAAACAGTTGAATGCCAAGCAGGTTTTTTTACTCCAGAAACTGTGAAAGCGGGACAATAATGCCATTCAGTGCCGCCGCTCCGCATGCAGCTCCACCAGATTTCACAGTTTGTAGTCGCTGTGACGTCAAAGCGAATCCGTACGAGAGTCGGAGGCACCACTGCTGCTGCGATGCGTCAGCGGCTTTATGGCAGCGTCAGCGTGAAGCCGCTGCATCATGGTGTGGTGAGACCACTGAAAACAAACAGGCACACTCAGTCAGAGCGCTCAGCGCGACGTGACTCACGGAGCGCGCAGGTGTGGAGGCTCTTCCGCCAGAAATGCCAGGCTGCGAGTCTAAGACCAAACTTTCATCAGTCGCCATGTTCACGGCTGAGTTCCTACATTCAGTTTGTTTTACTGGGATTCTATGAATGTGAAGAAAAATCAGCATTAAACTGAAGGGCTGAAACGATTAATGTGATTAATTGATTATTTATCTAAAAATGCAAACTTGTTTGAGTTTTAGCAGTTTGCCAAAATGTTGCACATACTGATAAAAATATTTAGCATGCCAAAGAAAATCATATTGACAACAGCAATTAAGCAAAAAAGTATTAACTGATTAATTGGAAAACTAATGATCAGATCAGCCCTTCACCATATTGATAAATCAAGGAGAAGGGCTGAGTATTTTATTTCTGCTGCAGAGGTAAACTTTTCTACATCTTCAGTAAAGGAATGCAATTATTACATCTTAGGCAATTTTTTTTAATCTTATTTAAAAAAGGAATTAAATTATTTGTTTATTAGATTTTTAATTGATGTTGCTCAAAAGCCCTAAAAATCAAATTTATAAAACTTAAAATCACCAAAATGTTTTATTTTTACATTTTTAACTATGAACGTTGCCAGAAGGTTTTGGGTTTGCATGTTGTCCGTATTGGTTCTGTCTGGGTCCTCCAGTTTCCCCCCCCACCATCCAAACCATAACCAGAAGGTTTTAGCTGGTTTCTCTAAATTAAGCTCAGTGGGAGCATTGCTGGTGACCCAGACCCAGTAGCTCTGGCATGCTGCTCCGAGGCCCAGAAGTGCATCCAGACCTGCGATGATCTCCCTGAGTTTGGGGTCCAGGTTGACGGTGCAGGGCAGGAACGTCTCCACGTCTCTGGCGGTGAGGACGGGCATCCTGGAGGACAGGAAGACCTCAAAGCTGCGGATGTCTCCGTCGATCTCCAGCAGCGGCTCCACGTCTTTGGTGGTGGGGATGTTTTTGGAGATCCTGCATATAAAATAAAGCAGTTAAAACATGTTGATGAAAACACTTTTACTGTTATCCGCATTAATTTGAGGCGCTGTACATTTGTGTCTTTTACGTTTGTAGCAGATGACAAAAAGTGTTACGAACTGATAGAGGGGAAAAAGGGGAAATAAGAAGCCGCGATGTTGAGATTAAAGAGATATGCCAACGGTCATCATCATCATGAGAGCAGAGAGATAACCGGATTTAGAGAAGGCGAGATAGCAGAAGAGAGGGGATGTTCGGGGACAGATAGAGAGAGGGATGTTATCTTCTCAGAGCAGAGGAAGAAACCTGAGAAGATGACAATCAGGGTAATTTAGCAAGCAGCAGACGGAAACACGTCATGATGGGCTGCTGCGGTTAACAACATGTTTATCATAAGTAAACACCATGTTTGGAAACGGCTTCCAGGACCCACACGCTACCTCATGTCAATAACACCAGACTGGAGTTTAAAGATGGAAACCTGTTTTAGAAGATTGTAAAACAATTCAATCAGGTGAAGTTTGAAACGTTTCTCTCAGTTTTTCATCTGAAAGCTTCGTCTCTGGAGATATTATCACCACAAACATCCCAAACATCGATGAGTCTCCGTCGGGCCCCTCCACCCCCAACAACTGATCCGCTTCCAGAATGAACAGAGGCTGGTCTTTCTTTCACTTGATTGGATGATTAAAGCCACTTTTAAGTCAGGATGAGGTCAGCATCCGGTGAGAAGACAGCAAGCAGTTAGGAAAAACTATCAGCTAAGTGAATTTAGTCAGACGGCTCTGAATGTTCCCTCTGAGCCCAATAAACCCAGCAGGTCAGGACCAGAACGCATCCAGCTAACTACGCTAACACTAAAGCGCAAACATTGTGTAAACTAACATGCTAGATAGAGGAAGCTAATGCTAAAGCACAATGCCACCACAGTGTACGTTCAAAGCTAATGCTAACATGGTACTTGGTGGGAGCTAATGCTACTAATGGCTAGAGCCATGAATTTACTGTGTTTTACTTTGTATCTGTATGTTTAACAGTTTTCAGCCTCTTCAAATTAAGACCAGGAACATAAACGTCTAACTAGTTGAAGAACTCCCAACATTTCTTGCCCAAAGCTTCAATAAAGATGTATGGCTATGATAGCTAATCGCATTACTTGTGTGTAGCTTGAGCTGGGACCCAAGAATCGAACCTTGTGGTACCTCAAATGTAACGTCTGTCCACTGCAATGGGTTAGCTCTAGCTAATGGTGTTGCCTACTGGAAATGGCGTTAGCTCCAGCTAGCTTATTGAACAAGCAGATCACCAGCTAATCACGTTAGCATGTCTCAATAGACACCTTGTGCCTAACGGTTCATAAAAACTTAGAGGAGTTCAGCTGAACCCAGGCGTTTTGTGAAACTCCTGCA
Organism: Poeciliopsis turneri; assembly: GCA_922788865.1. Classification (NCBI taxonomy): domain Eukaryota; kingdom Metazoa; phylum Chordata; class Actinopteri; order Cyprinodontiformes; family Poeciliidae; genus Poeciliopsis; species Poeciliopsis turneri. The sequence goes on from CAKLNU010000052.1 coordinate 586,129, forward strand.
ACATCAGCCATGATTTATCGTTTTGTTTATAGATTATAATCCACTACCTGCTTCATCAGGCCAGCAAGGTGAAAAATATAACAAAGATGTACAATTTCTGAGGTAAATATTTGTTTTTTTATGCCACAGACTACGACTTAGTAATTACAACATCTAAACCCGATTGAAGTCATTGGGTTTGTCTTTTTCTGCCAGGGTATGTAAACTTCTGAACTTCACACTTCGCTGGTAAAGAAGAAGCTTGTTGTTCAGGTCGGAGGACCCAGGAAGCAATCGTCTTGATTTCGAAAGGTGAGCTGTAGGAAAGCTGAGGAGGTTTTGGTACAATGGGCCCATTGACGGCTTACAGGCACTCCAGTCGAGCACATGGTGTGTGGCGTGGCGCTGAGAGCTTTCTGAGCATATCCAAGTGCTAATAGGTCCCAAAGCTGACTGAAGCACAGCCTTTCTTCCTCCCTGAACCTCCTCCACACTGCAAGAAGTGGGAAGGAGCAGAAGTCATCCATCTATCCCGTATGTACGCTCTTCGGGCTCGGAGTATGAATGTGCCACTTGATGGTGCTTTACAGCTACCCTCTGTGCTTACGGTCGCCACAAAGCGGCGGCCTCCCTGCCAAACATTTCCATAAAGGGACACAAAGATAGAGAGATGCCAGGAGAACAGACGCCCGCCTGTGCACATTGTGTTTGAGCAGCTCCAGAGTTTCAATGTCAGGCTGGTAGGAGAACGTGGGAGCAGAAATTAACCAGGCCGCCGCATTCCTCGCCTGGTCAAAGCCGCGTCGGAGTCTGGCTGGGTGAAAACGGCGCGTGGACGTTACGCGTCGATGCTGTGGGAGGTTAATGTTACAGCGGACACTGCCAACCGAGGCAGAAGGAAAATGTTTTCACTTTAGATGATGCCAAGGTCAGAGTCGTCTTTCAGGTGACCGATTATGCTTCCTTGAACTGAGCTCTACAAAAACCTCTTCACTGCATTTTCAGCTCTAAATCATTCTGCATTCACACTGCGGACTTTACAGCTGCACTGTGAGCATTACTAAAAAATGTTTTTTACATATTTGAGAGATAAGAGACAGATAATTTGTTTAAAAAAAAATAATAAATCAAGCCCCTCTGCCTTCTTCTAGAGAAAACTAAAAATAACCAATCAGAGCCAGAGCCAGGAGGCGGAGCTTAGCCTTGTCAATCACAATCTTCTGCAGCGCTGCTCATCCTTCCTCCCTCTTATGCTCTCTACAGCAAATCCTGTCTTGAATGCTAAGCTAGTTAGCACGGCCAGAAATGTCATTTTAAGTTGTTTCTCTGCCATTTAGCAGCTCATCCATGAGGATTACTGACAGCGTTAAGACCCACCTCTTGGCTCTCATTGGTTGTTTTTGGTGCATTTCTTCTGACAGAAATTTTCACAGTTAAATGGCTGCAAACGGATGTGAAATTATCCAACTGTACATCTTTGAAAAACAGATGTGACGCCTCCTGCACAACCAACCAGAATGCAGCAAGTGGTTTCTGGATGATAAGTCAACAACAAAACAGAAGCCATTGTACATCACATACAGCACATGTGTCAAACTCAAGGCCCAGGGGCCAAATCCGGCCCGCCGTAGCTTTTTATGTGGCCCTCCACAGACTAGACTGAACACTAAGTGTGATTAAATATTATATTAATCATATCAGTGCAGTTTTTATCTGTTTACTGCCAAATTATATCAATCAATCCCTCCAATTTCTTGAGAATTTAGTTAATGTATGATTATAGTCCATGATTTATACAGCGAGTAAATAAACAGTTGCATTTACTATTAGTTCCTGAAGGGACTGAAAAGATCTTCAATAATAATATGTAATTTTAAGAATTCATTGACAGATTAGCAGTTTGTGAACAGGTTTTATCAACACATTCTGGCACAACCGGCCCTTTAAGAGCCTTCGTGATCTTGATTTGGCCCAAAACAAAAATGAGTTCGACACACCTGACATACAGTGATAAAACCAGCTGACCAAATGCACTGGAACTCTGCTGGGGTTGCTTGGTAACGGGCGGAACTCTGCTGGGGTTGCTAGGTAACGGTGCAACTTGTTGATTTGTGACATGAAATTCTGGAGGTTTTTGAAACAAACTAACATTTTGCCAAAAAATGGCTGGGTGTTTTTTTTTCAGCGCTTGGTGTGTTTTTAGAATCAGTAGAAACCCAAAACATGGAAAATGTGAATTTTGTGCAATAGGTGTCCTTTAAAAGCTAGGCATATCACTTTGATTTAAATCAAATGCTCCAAAGTTCTGTGGACACACTTCTCTCACTTTTTTTTTTTTTTTTTTGAGTTTTCATAGCAACATCTGCTTTCCATGGAAATTCGGGGCAAACTCTGGTCCAGTCAATAAAACTCTCATACTGAACCGGACCTTTGCATCCCAACTCAAACCGCAAAGACAAGCAACCTAATAGGAAACACACAATGCTGATAAAACCCAGCCATTCAGGGACAGAGGATAAAGCCTCCCTGAAATCCTGATTAAACTCATGTGTAGCAGCGAAATGGGGCCCTTAAAGAGGCAAGGCCTCATTCTGGACAAATAGCAAAGCAATAAAACCTCCAACGGTAGATTTATGTACAACGGAGGAGTTTAAGGCGTCCGCAGGCCTTAGCAGTGTTTGTTCATTGTGACATTTACTGGTTCATCAAGTTCAGATCTACACATGTGGCTGTTTGATGGCCGCTACGGCCAGTTGATTGGTCATGTGATGCTCCGATAAGTGCAGACAACTATGCAGCGGTGGGTTATACTTGTGGAATAAATTCTTTGACCGCTGCAGATTAAAATATTCAGGCTGAACCGATTAATGTGTCTTAAAACAAATACGAAGCACAATGAGTTTATAGCCAAGAAAGGAAAGAGATCCGAAAACAAAGACATGATCAGGGTTAATCAGATTCACTGTGATTAATCGATTATTGAAATAATTGGCAACTAATTTAGTTAACTGGATTATACATTCTTTGTTGCAATTGTTTATTTCCATGTTTTATGTATTTTTAATATCAATAAAAAGACAAAGTTCAAGTTTATTCAGACACTTCAGATAACAGGAAGTACAGCAGTAACAGCAATAATTCCTCTCAGAGGTTTTAGCATTTAATCTCCAAGGCGGGGCTTCATCATCAGAGGCGGAGCTTGGTCCACTCAGGCGTTTAGCACAGTTGAATGGTTGCCATGGAGATTAAATACTTTCTCAAACATCCATAATCAAAGCAACGCTCCAGGTTTATCTGTGATTTATAACATTATGGCTGGACAAAAAAAACTTATCACTGTATAAGCGTTTCACATCAGTCAATATTGATAATTATTTTTTTATTTATTTTTTTTCCCTCCGAAGAGAGGGATTTATTCAACACTATGAATAAATTGCAACAGACTATCTGGAAGGCAATATTTGTGGCATGTGAAGAAGAGTCTCAGCCAATCGGATCACACCTGACCCAGATGGTCGGTACTCTGACCTTTTGAGCAAATTCATTTCTCAACCATGGACAAGAGAGGAAGACGACGGCGAAGATGAGGAGCTTCTTTAATTCAGTTTGAAGATAAATGAGAGGAAGGGAGGAAGCGCCTCTGCTGATAATCTGAGCAGATCCTGGATCTGGACACAGAAGCTGCTTCTTCTTCTTCTCATTACTATTATTTAGTGATCCAACAGTTCAGGGAGCAGAGGTTCGTTACGCCCAGACTCGTTTCAGACCAGTTAGGCTAAACCCTCATTCTTGGCTCACAGGCAGAAAGAAAACATATTTTCGACCAAAGAATGACGTTCTTTCCATCCTGCACACACACAATGAGAAAACACACCTCCTCCTGTGTCACCTGTACAAACTGCCTCTGCCTGTTTTTTTGTTGTTTTTTGCATTATAAGCAGCTCAGTGGGGAATAATTGGTGTCAGAACCACTGAGGCTGATTCACGGCTGACTCACCGGAGCGACAAAAACGACAACAAAACACAAAACTCAGATATCAAACCTGCAGGGATTTCCCACCAGAAGCAGGAATATTACATCACAGATTCAAAATCATCATTATGGTGTTGAAGGAAAATGTATAATTTATTCCTGTATAAAATTCACAGCCTTTGATTTATGCCATTTCTTATCTTTTCTGCTCGACTTTCCATCTTTATCTCACACAGCGACACTTTCTTCTTCCTTCTTGGTCTGTGATCGCTCAGCAAACCTAACGATGCCCAACAAACTCCTCTCTGACACAACTAACTTATTTATTATAATTCTGCCCATTTTTAGGAAAACTGTTTCAGCTGTAGTATTCTCTTTCCTAAAATACTTTCTCTGGATACTTTGCATTTTGTATCTGCCTTACAAAAGCCCTCATTTGGTTTCTACATGCAGGTTAGAGAAAAACTTCACCTGGTTTTTAACTTTTCCATTAATAAACTCTGAAAAATGCGGCCTGCATTTGTTTTTACCGATATAAATCAGACACTTTGCACCACTAAAGCCAATTCTTTCCTGGAAAAACAGCTCAAGCTCTGTCAGATCATCAAGTCTTTCCTCAGATCCTCAATTCTATTTCGGTCTGGACTTTGACTGGGACATTCTAATAAATCAATATTTACCTACAGATAGTCATGAAAGACCCCAAGCAGATTTTCTTCCAGGATTATTCTGGATTAAGCTTCAGTGACTCAGCTGAAGGGAGGCATCCACACAGCATGATGCTGCCACTGCCATGCCTCACCCAACAGGTGCATCTAGACAGCGTTTGGTGTGCAGGTCAGTTTTGTTCCACATGCTTACATAAGCCTTATAGCTTAGTTTTAACAGACAGAAAGTCCAATTCAAACGCAATGAGCTTTGGAGTGGACCAGTGGTAAGCACTGCTAACTAAAAGGTTAGCTGAACTAACCCCAATGTGCTAATCAAAAACATTTGTTCTGCCAAGACTAAAGTGGTACACCAACATGGTTTTTAGCAGAAGCTAAAGTGCTACATTTAAGAAGTGTATCTGAGGAGGCTCACAAAACAATTCATATGTGAATTTCTACCTAATTTACTTAATTAACAACCTAGTTGTTGTTCATCTAACTGTTGTTTTCTTCTAAACAAAAATTAGTTGCTATTAGCGCATTAGCGTAAGTGCACCCACCACTGCAGCGGATCGGGAGATGAAAAACTTTTGATGCAGGAAAAAAAAGTTTAGAAGTTCTCATTAGCATTACCGGCAGATATTGGAAAGCGTATTAAAGTCATACACATAAAGGAAATAAGCAGCATTTGCTTGGAATAGCCTTTTACTGCAGGACGTAATGAAATTACACTAATTGAGCCAATTAAAGTGATCCTGGTTAAAGAGTATCGCCCCAGGATTAGCAATGCAATGCAGGATAATCAACAGTGAATTGCAGGAGTTCATATTCAGTCAGTTTTCAGTATTTTTGGTCTGATCGTCGTTTTGGGCCAGGAGACGATTTTTAGATGGAAATAACTCCAGGCTTGTTCTGCTAACCGCTCCATGAGAATCAGTGCGTTTGCGTCTCGGGTCTGATTAATTACTCCAACTCTCTGAGGAGTTGGAGGCGACATATGCTGTAGGAACTCATTGGCATGTGTGTAAAACGTAACAGAGTATCACAGTTAGCGTTGAGTTTCGGATTCAAGAGGAAGGCGGAGCTTCAGGTATGAGTGTGTGGCGTCTGCTGTGTGTGTGTGAAGGCGTGGGTGTGTGCTGAGCGGGAGGCTCGGCTGCGGCACCAGAGCCGCCCTCCGCAGTGCAGCGGGGGCATCCTGGCACAGACGGGGCACCAGATGTCAGGAACCTGCTCAGCGGACCAGTGACACTTTTTCTAAAGCTGAATTTGGATCTGGGCTTCCAGGAATAAACTCCCACTGAAGGTCTGACTAAACCGGCCCTCACACAACGCCAGGTCCAAATAACCGGCTCCACTCAGAACCGAACAGTCGCTGGGAAAACACAGATTAACTTTTCAAAGTGTTATTTAATCTACTTAATGAAGCATTTTATCTGCTGACTGATTTTAATTTACACGTTTTATCAGAACTCCATGTGACAAACTCAAAATGGCAAATAAATTTAAACGGCTTCGACTTCAGTATCCTTAAAGCTGCAGTAAATAACTTTTATTAAAATCTTTTTTTTTTTACATATTTGAGACAATGTGCTCCTCTGCCTTCTTCCACTGCCCACAAGAAACAACCAATCAGGGCCAGGAGGCGGGTCTTAGTGCTGCCAATCACTCCCCCCTTTGTTCTCTGCAGCTAGCACAGCCTTTCCTGAATTCTAAGGCTAATTAGCATTAATGCTAAAGCGCAAATAAAAAAAAAATTGCTTAGCTATTAGCACATTAGAGGAAGTCCTCCATCCAATCCACATTTATTAATTGTATTTGTAAAGAACTTTCAACACCTGGAAATTTGTAGTTTTAATATAACAAAATGCTGATTATTAAGAGGTATGGATATTTCTGCAAGGCACTGTTTACTTTTTGCTTTAGATGCACGTAAAGATGCAGATTGTTGTAAAAGGCAGCATCTTTAATGTGTTCTCCTCACGTTCCTCAACATAAGAGTCGCTAATAAACTGATGTAACGACTCTAAACAACATCAGCTAAACAAGGATAAGAGACGATCGCAGTTAACGGTCTTTGGGAATAGCAAAATCAATACCCATAAACAGCAAAGAGCTGTTAGCTATGGCCATTAGTCGTCCAATGGCTGCTGAAATAAAGCAAATCCGTCTCTTCGGAAGAGACGAGCGTGAGAGGAAAGCAATAAAATCCAGGACGGTGATGCTTGGAGTGCTTCACTTTAATTACCAGCTACAAAATGGGAAAAAATGGTTTATTTCTCTGGTAAATTAACAGATTTCAACCATTTATGCTCAAAACAAGCATTTTCTAAATGCCTGGAAATATATGGCACAGCTCTTTATGATTTAACTTTCAGAAATTAAGAAAGTTTTTACGTAATCAGTGGTTAGTTATAACAAATATTGATTATCTGAGGTATTCAGAGGAATAATTATGTATTTAAAGCTCCCATAATGACGCAGTATTTTGGCTACAGTAAAATATTGATGTTTTTTTTCCTCTTTTTCTTGAAAATATGAAAATCCCGTTATCCATAAGTCTGCTTCTGATTGGTCGATCAGGCCCTCATGACGGCTCCTCTCCCGGAAACACAAACTGAGTCGAGTCCTAAACAGGACTATTAGGCAAAATATTAAATATCCTAAAACCTCATATTGAATCCTGTCAGACTCTGAGGAGTCAAATCTTTTTGCTTGATCTGTGCGCTACGCTACATTCTCAAAGAAAGTTTATGACCTTAAAGGGGCAGTATTGCTTAAAATGTACTTTTTTAGCTTTAAATCATGTTATACTGTTATCCGTTCATCAAAAACAAACCTGGAGTGTTGCTTTCATTTTTCATGTTTGAGAAATCCTTTAATCTCCATGGCAACCATTCAAATTGGACTTAGCCCTGCCTCCGATCCGTAGCTTCTCCCCCACTGGCTCCTTCAGACTAGCCAGCAGCACCTAGATCATTACAGGAGACGCTTATCAGCGTCTCTGATAAAATGCTGTCAAATGGTTAATAGAGGAGCCATGTTGTGATGACTTCCTGGAGGCGGAGCTTCAGAAAGAGCAGGAGCTTCTTAAAGACACAGAGGCCCATTTTAAGGCATTAAGTCATGAAGTCAAATTTCTTTTAAGCTGTATTTGATAAATGTAGCCTTTTTATACAAGTTTTAATTCTATAAAATGGTATTTTGTGATAGGAAAACACATAATATTGTCTGTTTAAAATAATTTAAGTGTTCTTCCAGAAGCCGTTTCCCTTCGCTGCCTCCCATTTCTCTGGACAGTTTCCAACAGTCGTACCATTACTGAGAGAAATCGCTCAGGTTAATGACAGATTACACATTCTCCATCAGATTAGAGAGGCTGTGCGGACCTGCTCCCAGGATGGGATTTCGCTCCGCGCTCTTATTGCCTTGTGTGGTCAGAAATCCTGGTGGAAAAATGTTTCTGGATGGTTGACATTAAAAAACAGCTGAAGAAACTCACAAAACAATCAAACCGGCTACTTTTTTTAAAAAATAAAGCAGTTATTATCTGTTTTGAGATGGTGAGAAGTGAAAAATGTTTCTTGTAATGCGGGAGCAGCTGAGCAGTACGATCTGGAAGAAGGAGAGAGGAGCGTGTTGCCTTGTGACTGAGATGCAGGGCGACAGTTGACCTATAAGGGGGCTGACTCACCCCGCGTTCACTTCACCACTAATATATTCACTTAGTAGCGCTCAGGGGGGTGCTGCTGCTAGAAACCGGGAAAACATTACACTCAAGACACAAAACAGGCATTTTAAAAGAAAATTACAGCAACAAATTTGTGTAGATGTAATTTGGCGACAGGAAGAGGAGAAAAGTGACTGAAAGTGATCCAAAGTGTGAGCAGAAAGAGGAAGAGACACAAAAAGCTCCTCGGACAGAAGCCTGAGTCTTATCAGCAGAAGATCGCTAGTGGAGATAAAGCCAGCAGACAAGGCGTTGTGTTTAGCCTGTTTGAGATTTCCTGTCATCATCATTAAGTCAGCTCCTTCCACAGCTGCACAGAGGGAGATAAACACAAACCAGACTGTTGTTGCATGGAAAAAGCGCCGCTGCAGCTCCAAATCTCGCTCAGATTCAGATTTTCCAGAGTTTAATGTGAAATCTGTGTTTCTGTGGATGAAACTCATTTGTAATGAGGCTGCGGCGCTGGTTGGAGGCGGGGGGATGGAGAGCGCTGACAGTAACGGTCTGTGACACATCCCCGCCGCAGGAGTCGTGGGCGCTAGTGTATTGTGACAGAGTGCGACCTTTAAAGGCCAGAGATTGAAGCACAGCAGCTCCTAAACCCAGAGACTCAGGCTCCCCCTGTCCGCAGCCGGCCGGCCTAAAAAAGCCCAACTGACCTCGCAGGAACAGAAAGTCGAACTGAGCATGTGCGCAGAGTTATTCCTCCACATTCCTTAAATGTTGCCTTAAACGATGTGGTCAATTATAGAAGCTGCCAATTAGTAGAGACCTTCTGACTAACGGCATGGCGACGACGCAGGAGTGAAAACAAAGTCCACTACTGCCACCTGCTGGTTTAATTCACCAACAAGAAATCAAGCTGGATCAAAACTGGATTTATAAATTCACACTAAATTTACTGGATGACTGGCGGAATGCAACAACAGAGGAAAAATTTAAAAAGAAGCAGGAAAAATTTGGAAAAGTTTAACATTTCAGCCACAAACTCAAATGTTTTTCATTGGAGTTTCAAATATTAAACAAAAATCAATAAAAAATAAAACATCAAACCTGCTCATTTCCTTACTGAAAATAAAAGACTGACTCAATTTTTAGATTTCATATTTTAAAACACAAAAGAAAATAAACACCATGTATTGATCTCCTCCCACTTCAAACACTGATCTCATAAAATCCCTATAAACACTTTGAATTTGTGGCAATTAATCACTTTTTCTGTTGCAATTTTTTTACATGCAACCTGGAACTTTTGTGTTGCGTTTCTGGTACGCCTGTAAATTTTACGCACATCTTTAAACAACAGCAATAAAGCCGCTTCTTTCTTCCACTGGTGTTTAATTTCTGCTTCTAATCGATTTGATTGAATCCTGGAAAAAAAAAACTATTGTTTTCAAGTTGTGCAAAAAGGAATTAGCCAATCTGTGAAGCTGTGCTAGCCTGAAATAGCATCTCAATGCTAACCATGTAGCAGCTAACGCTAGCGTCCACAGTTCCTGAAACTCTGGAAAGATGAACTTTGCACCAATCTGATGATTAAATGACATCAATTAACAGATTAAAGACGATACAAATTGTTTTTGTTGAGGTTATTTATTCCGTTATTTTGCAGCAAAAAGTGGTTCTGAATTGAACCGAATCATTTTTAAATATAAATCTTGTAACGAACTTCAATAAAATTTTCCACCTCCTGATAAGATGTGGTATTTTTCAGCTGTACTGTAAAACCGAACCGTTTGAATTACCTCTCATAGATGGTCTTGAGTATGACCTGATCCGACACGCCCTCGGCCTCCTCCAGGAACAGGATGATCCACGACGTTCTGTACGGCCACTCCTCCGTCAGGTGGATCCACGACGCCAAGCGGTCCCAGTTAAAGGTGATCTGATGGGCGCGCAGCAGGCGACCTGTCCACATCGGGTCAAAAGGTCACCTCTGCTATGGATTTAATCTTTAACTTTTACTTTTTGCGGTTTTGGTTTCCACAAAGCAGATAAACTTCAGATCAATGCCTTTTGAGCTGAATATCACAAATTCCTGTCTTTAGATCACAAATATTTATCTGTTCTAGTAGCGTTAGCATCAGTTAGCTGCTTTTTGGAGGATGAGTTTGATTTCATCGCTGAAGACTTTTTTGATTTGAGTCCTCTCAGTTAGCTTAGGGTTTCCCAAACTTTTCTGCTTGTGAAGTTAAAACTAACATAGCCAGAGGTCAGAGGTTATAAAGTCAAAATTATTGTGAGTATAAAATATTACAAAAACAAAGTTTAAGTAATATCAGGATGAAGTTGTTATATTACTAAAATAATATCACATTTTACTTTACTAAAATAAACTACATTTTATTTACTATCTAAATGAAATGTATTTGCTAAATGAAAACATTATCAGTCATAATATTCTGACTTTATTTTACTAATATAACTTTATTCTGCTATTATTCTGACTTTATTCTTGTAATTTTCTTTCTTAAATTTTCTAACCATGGCTCCTAATGCTCATATTTTATGGACTCTGAGTTGTGAATGTGAATAAATAAACTCAGATGACAAAGAGTTGCTCGTTTCCGCTGCCTGACCTGTGATGGAGACGATGTTGAGCAGCCGCCTCATGGTCTGGGGGCTGATGTCACAGAACCAGTCCTCCGTCACCAGCAGCTTGGTCAGGTCGAACGACATGTGCCTGGTGATGGTCCTCTGCATCTGCCGCCGCCGGTACGTGTCCTGGACCAAACCGCAACAGAACGATGCGTTTCCGAGTCAGAAAGTGTTTCCAGAACAAACCGAGACGAATCGTTCGTCAGATCAAATTCAACTAAAAATGATTTATTTATTTTAATCTATTAAATATTGTCCAATTATCTTAAAGCAATCGTGGACGGTGATGCTGTGGGGAGGAAGAATCGCCACTAGCAGTCAGTCTTGCAACACTTCCAAAGAGGCCTCTGACTGAAGAATGCTGCTGTGTGACAGCATGACATGCTAACAGCTAAAAATCAACGTAAGCTAGAAAGCTCTGCTAACATTTGCTTTAGCCGCTCCTTTTTAAAGTGCAACTAAAATCCTGTGAAAGATTAAAAGTCAGGAGACTGAGGGTGGTCAGATGGTCACATGCAGGGATGAGCGGAGGGGGTGTGGTCAGAACTAAACTGTTGCCAACATTTTTAGATCAGTATCTCTATGAAAACCTGTCTAAGCCGGGAGATGTTGGAGTAGGGGATGCAAACCCATTATGACCAATCTGCTCTTTGGTGCTGCTGTGCAGCCTCCTTTTCAGCTCCTCTAGGTCAACGTTCAGGTATTATTAAGCTCTCCAGACGCCAGTCAGCTGTAAAAACGACACCTTGTTGCCACGGTTACGCACTAGAACCGACTGCAAGTAAAAGAGTGAGGGTGTAAATCCTTCCAGCTGCACTGCATCCAAACCAAAGGGAATAATTACATGAAATGGTTCAAACACAAAACCTGAAGTTAGTTCAGTTTATCTCCTCCAAAACCAGTTGGTTTGGGATCATTTCGTCCAGATTTCAACCATTTGACCCGAACATGTTCCCCTCACATGGAAGCAAATTGGATTAAAACTTCTGCCTCATACTGAGACATTATATGATCAGGCAGGGCAAAGATTAAGCTATCAGGGTACAATGACAAGAAGAATGTTAGGAGGAGGTCAACCATCATGCAAGGTAGAGGCATTATCATGCTGAGGGACTGGAGGCATTGCATGCATGTCCTCTAAGGTAAAGTGTAACTTGAAACAGATGTTAGTGTTTCAAATCATAAAACCAATTTAAGTTTTAGTTCAACACAACACAAAATGATGTAAACGAACTGCGATGAAGACCTGCGATGCTGACCCAGCAAAAATAGGTTTGAACAGAGTCTCCCAGTTGGTACAATAAAGATTTATCTACTAATTTACGAACCACTGACCACTGGAGAAGAGTCACGACACACAGGCTTGCTCCTGACACAGATCCACAGCAGACATCTGTGTTGAAACCAGACAGCTGTCGTGGTCCGGAGCCAACGCCAGCCTTTTGGTTCACTTTGAAGTTCTAACACCAGTCCCATGACCTCTTTCACAGAGCGGCGCAGCATATGGCCACTGCTGGGAACCGCTAACCGTGCAGGCGGCAGCGGGTGCCTCGGTTCGCGGAACTTACTTTTGTGATTTGAAGAGAAGAAACAGCAGGTTTGCACATTTCCACCAGTCTGCTAATGGAGGAGCCAATTTTTAGCTTTGCATTTAGCATTTATGCTTCCCATAAATTAACTTTCCCTGGATACAGCAGAAAGCGCTAATCTACAATTTGCTGTTTTGTGAACTTTCAGTGGAATAAGGTTTGATGCTCACTTGTTGCTGTGCAGCAAATGATGTTTATTCTGTACCCAGAATGCATCACTGTGCCGTAAACAGTTTGAAATCCACTGATGTCCTGTGTGCTTTCTGACTGAAGTCCTACAGACCTGAATCAGGCACCAGAGTTAGCAAAACTCAACAACTACAAACTGAAACCACAACATCTGCTTCAAAGAATCTCTTCCTGAGTGCAAAATGTGCTGATGGTGAAATTTGGTAATAAAAAGTAACGTTATCTACAAGTGGAATAGCTGCAATAAGTGAGGAAGTTTCATTTTTATTTGCTAATCTCCACTTGAAGGAAAGACTTCCTCCTGCTAAGATGCTGATTTCTACACTGAGACAACGAGCCAATAGAGGCGATGTTCGAGGTAACTACCAAGCAAACAGGAGAAGCAGAGAGGATGGGGGAGGAAGGTGCACAGGAGGGAGGACAGCATCAGCTAAAGCAGCAGAGTCACTTAGCCTCCTGCCAGCAGACCTGGTGCCAGTGTTTTGTCACAGGGACCCACCGCTGCTAGGCCTTGTCATTAGGCTGTGGCAACACAGCAGGAAGGATAAACAGCCATTACATCAATTACACCAGGAGCCCTGGCCGCACACCGAGCGCCTCGTCCATGTTGTCCCCTCCGTCCTGCGGCCAGCCAACACCACGCCTTCACCGCCCCCCGCCTCGGGCAGGAAACGGAGCAGATAAAGCAGCATTTCCTGACCGTACCCAGTGATTTCAGACCAAAATAAGAGGAAGGAGGCAAAAACGACTGCAGTCATTTTTATATCAATACGTCTCATAAAACCAAGAGCAGTTTGAAAAGGCAACAAGGTATTTTAAAAGTACATCAGGGGTTAACTTCACATAAAGTCGTGGTTTTCATAAATGTTTTAGCAATACAAATCTTAAAAGTGTGGTGTGTAATTATGCCAGTTGCAGCTGTGGATCTTTGAGGGAATGTTATCAGCTTTCTAGTCAAACTCCGTCAGACTGGATGGATCAGGCTGCAGCCAGCAGCGGCTTATTTAGACTTGAAGCTACAAGTCACCCTAAAACATTTAATTCTGGCTAAAATCTCATTGTCTAAGAATGAGTTTTCTTTTTTTATTATTTAGTATAATTTAATAAACAGGCCAGGTTTTTATATCCTTGTGGGGACCCATTTCTGTCAACAATTTGGAGTTG